>OY856414.1:437315100-438515100 GCA_963693085.1 Alisma plantago-aquatica | reverse complement strand
ATTCAAGTAATTTAGTGAGCAGTCTTAAGGTTCTAGGGTCACACCTTAAGACTTGTATGGTACGTCCATTAGCAAAGTAAAAAAGAAATTTTTGTTTCAATTCAACAATCTATGTTAATAGGTCAACATTTGGCTAGATAAGTGAATTCAATTAGTCACTTCATTTAGTTAGTACAATAGTCGGGTCAATAGTCAAATTAAAATCAACATTCAAGACAAGCATGAAAGAGTAATAACGAGAAATATGAATTATATTTTTAGCTTTATTTGTAGTTTATATTGCATATTTACTTATATATTATTTATATTTGGTCTCATTAAGCTACTTTACTACTCTTCGTATGTATTCAATAGCTCATCACTATTTATTTCTATTTAAGTGCTTAATATGGCTACATAGAAACCAATAGTCCCAGGACAAGTAGATCACTCTCTACATACAAAAATATTTTGGTCGATGAAGCTTACAGAGACTTATATGAAAGATATAAGTCTTTCCTATATGTTAAAGTTAGAAGAGTCCATACTAGTCAACCTACCAATCTTGGTACTTTTATAAATGTTTAGAGTGTTGTACTTAATAAAAACTTTTTAAATTAATCTTGTAAATTAAATGTTTGCAATGATAAATTGTAAATATCAAGTGATAGCATGATTTTTGTGGTTTGTTTTATCTAATAGAAATAATTTTTGGAAACCAAGTTTTAACTATTTAAATGTGTCAGACAATGTGGTATTTTGGTTTTAGTGGATCTCAAAAACCAAAAGACTAAACACTGACAATCAAGTCAAGATGTACAGTCACCACCATACTTATAAGAAAAGAAAAAGAAAAATTGGAAAAAGAAATATGAGAAGTGTGTGAATTAGGAAAAACAATCTAAAGAAAATGGTAAGGTATTAGGCTATATGTGGGGAAGGTGTTAGCCCCCCCATGACACCCTTTTTATATTGCCAATCTTGACAACATAAACTGCACTTTGATTTTTATACAATGGAACTATATGCTCAATATAATATAGAAGGACCTAAAAAAATATGTTAGCACAAGAGTGTAATATGGGAGATAATTAATCCCATGTGGTGATATCATCACACCACTATGGGATTGGAAATTAGAGGAATGAGGTCTACATTGTTGTTGTATCTAACCCTACTTAGACATGGTAGGAAGTGAAAGATGATTGTTTTTATTCTTTTTGTAACAAGGGATGTGGATTGAATTCACAAAGTTTCTCCTTTTTGGAGTACTAAAGGTTAAATATTGAGAATCTAGGTGTTTTGGGATGGCTATTTGTCAAGTTGAGGGAGAAGGTGCCAACTTTGGGTCTTGGGATGCTAACCTAGCTGTAACTTGGGTAGATGGCTCCAAGTGGATAGGTAGGATCTCATGAGGTTCCTGTCTTTGTAAATGGTATCCATGAGGTTGTTTAGTAGAGAGAAGGGGTTATGGTTTAGTGGATCCCTCCTGGGTCTAAAATGTAGTAGGGTGGTGGTGAGGTTCATGCCAAGTGGTCTTGTCTTCACAAAACCTACCAACGTGTTTGACCAATCAAAGTAGGTAAGCCAAAGGCACATATTTGATGTGCACCCCACATTTGTAGGAGCTTTTGACTGTGCTTTTATGTGTTGTTGACCAGCAAAAATAGGGAATGTGAGGCAAGTGACTAGTGCACACCTTGTGTTTCTATCGACTTTTGGGCACATTTAACATGTCTGTCAATTTAGGGAAGGTAGAGCACATACCAGTTGCACATCCTACCTTTCAATAGGCTTCAAGTTGGTTCAGCTGATTGTATCATTGCTAAACTCATGGTAGGTTGACCTCAATGTAGGGGGTGCTTGGAAGGTGCCCCACTTGAACTTAGTCTTTGCAAATCCCAATCAATATGTAGTGGCATGTGAGTCTGGGTGTGATAAAGGATCATAACATGGTGCATGTTTGGGACGAACCAAATGCATTTTAGCTTAATATCCCACTCTGGGTGATAGGGACTAGGTTATGGAACTATCTCAAGTTAGGGATCAATGACCACATCCAAGAAAGGTAAACCATAGTAAAACATCCACCAATTGGGAGTATTCTTTGATTGAATTGTTGGTAAGGTATGCCCATAGAGAAAATAATGTGATGATTGAAATGGCATATACCATAAAGGATTTGATTAATACTTATGAAGGCAAGCTTCCAATTCATTCTGTTTCACACAGTTATGAGATGGTGAGGAAATATTATGAATGTCTAGAGAATAATATTACTCAATGACGTATGTCTTCATGTTTAAGACTTGGGGAAATGAGATCATATAGATGTTAAGAGTACATATACACATTCTCATTATGTTCATGGTCAGTTGTTACTATGGAAGATAGATAGACACCAGTAACACATAAGACTAGAGTGTGAGTTGGTTGATGACATAATCTCATTAGTCATGATATGGAAATATCAACCAAGAACACACATACATGTTAGGGAATAGTGCATCAGACATACCCACCTTGAGAAGTGACACATGGAAACCATCATTGGTGGTGACAATCATCTCTCATAGTGAAGGTGGTGATTGTGATTCTTAGACCTAAAATCACTGCACTCATCACATGTTGTTGGGTATTCTTTGACATCATCAAACACAATCCTGAAACACGGGTTGTTATAAAGGTGATGATTGGGTGACTTTGACACATGGGGATAGACTGTGAGTGATAGATATGCGATTTGTCCCTCCTCCTGGAGTATGATAGCCTGGCCTCTTGATAAGAGAGATTGAGAAACATATGCGCATGCACTTGTGAATCAATTTATGATATTGTGGTTACATTATCTCAGATAGTCTTCTCTTGGTTCAAGGAACATGGATTGAACATTGACAGGATGACCTTTCATGCCTTGAGTTCATCCTGGATATCAGAGACAAAGGAATTATACAATCGCTGCAACACCTTACATATATAGATTGTAAGTTGAAGTTGTTCTCTAACTTTCCATTCACTTGGGTAGCACTGATGTGGGACTAGGTACCTCTCCTTACTTGTGATGTCATAAGCTAGTTATAGATATTCACTACCAATATGAATGGGATCTATAGGGTCACACATTAAGGAACTCATCTAGAAGAGTAGTTTATCTTAAATGATGATTGGATTGACTACCAAAATTTTTATGTGTTCAATTCACATAATAGATCAACTGATTGGCTTACTGGTCTACCAAATGACCATCTCATTGAGTGAGATGGTCATTTGGGCATCCAAATTGGCATCTCAAGTGTTGAGATGGCCGTTTGGGTTGTCATGCTAATCATAATTTGAATTAGCTAAGTTCTTCCCTTGAACCGACCAGGTCATCTCAGACTCACCAAACATCCATCTGGGTGAGTGAGACGGGCGTATCGCTTAGGGGAGATGAATCGATTGGGCCAAATGAAGGTTCTAGATATTGCCCAAACTAGTTTTGATTGCACATTATTTGGGGTGCAAGTAATTAATATATTATGTTAATTGGAATCAAAATTGGCAAATTTGTGTGTGATTGGGAAACTGCCAAACGACCATTTGGCTATGTTAGATGACTGTCTTGAGTGAACAGACAATCATCTAGGTCACCAGATGACTATTTTGTTGTTCACAAGTTACAAAAATTCAAGATCTTCCAATCCCTTCCACTCCCGCACAAATACCGTACAGACTGGGAACCCTGACCCAAACCTCGCCTATAAATAGAGGGGTACTGGGGGCTTCCCAGAAGACAACATAGACAAATGAAAATTAGTTGCTCTAACAATTGTTGTCCTCTCTAGTTTTGGTTACTGAGAGAGCCCAAGCAAGTTCTACCCAACAAGGGAGAGATATCTATGGGGGAGAAAAATTGAGGATCATTATTGTAGGAGAGCAAGTTGGTGACTAGTATACTAAGAGGAGGGATAACTCCTTCTTGTATGTTCTTGTTGAACGACATGAGTTCTAGTTGGTTTGTGTGAACTACACTAGAGGCATGAGTCCTTTGGATACTACTAGGAGGACAACTGTAGCCTGTAGTCCATGGTGAAAACACAGAGGTGCTATAGAAGTTGTCTTGTCCATTGTTCATTGTGAAGACCAGGAGATGCACAACCACGGTCCAAGGGAAACTTGTTTAGTGTTGCATTGAAGCAATTTTTGTCACTAGACTTTGTCCAAGACCAAGTATAACTCACTAAATTATCCTTCCTATTTTGTAGTAGTTGAAGCGATCTCATTGTTATGGGAATACATATAGATAAATTTTTGTTTCCGTTGC
The DNA here is from genome assembly GCA_963693085.1 of Alisma plantago-aquatica. Lineage (NCBI taxonomy): Eukaryota > Viridiplantae > Streptophyta > Magnoliopsida > Alismatales > Alismataceae > Alisma > Alisma plantago-aquatica. Next base: position 438,510,818 of record OY856414.1, on the reverse strand, counting down.
TAAACTCTATTCCCGTATTTCCCAACCAAAGACCTTCTCAGTTGTGGGAATTTGATCTCCAAATTATAAAATGACCTAAAATAGTGAGATACTTAGGATCATTTCAATTAATTGATTTAGTGACTATCTATCTCATTGACTCTCAAATCATATGTTGACATTTGATGACCATATAATAAGAATAAGCATGCTCAGTTGGACTTTTTGAGTCTATCATTGGATCATAGATATGTGTCATGGCACCCTCAGGATGTTACTCGTCAACCTTAGATATTCATATTTATTTTACTCATTCCATTATTACCTTTAGAACTTCTCATCTATATTTTGTACTATAGCTACACCCATAGTATAACATTGAATTCATTTTAATTTTGGAGTTTGTTTGCATATCTATATTTGACATTAATAATTTTCATTGCCATTGTTACAATTTTAACTCATTTAGAAATTGGTTCACACCAGTGTTCTGAAAAGCGGTAATCGGTGTACGGGCGGAGAGGGTACCGAATAGAGTATATACGGTATGCGGGAGTATAAGCGGGAGAATATTCGGTTTTAATCGGTTTTGATTTTTTTTAATATTAATCATAAAGATATGTAAATTATATATTGAACATATAATAATGACAATGATAAGTAATTAGAAACATTTATAAGTAATAGACTAACTATAAACTTATAGAGAAAACGTCAATAGTAAGGATCAGCTCAATAAACACTAATTATAAACTTATAGAGAAAACATGAGCAGAAGACCAAATATGTAAATTGGAAGAAGAGAATGTAATTGTAATGACCAATAGTAGTATTAGAAAAGATTAATGTAAAAAAAAATTATTACTAGCATTTGATTTTGAAAATCGCCGATTAATCGACCGATTATTCCCCCGATCGGCCGATTAATTGGTCAAGGACCGATTAATCGGTTCGGTAGACCCCCAAAAAGGAATATTCGGCCGATTATTCGGCCTAAGCGGGGGATTTTCCGAACAGTGGTTCACACATATGTAGAAATGGATTTCTGATGGTTTTCCCTCTCTAGATGAGGTCTGAAGCATGGTTGGTGAACCCAACCATGATTAGGGATGAAGTCTTAAGACTGGAAAACAACCATTTTAGTTTTTGGGTGTCAATTTGATGATGTTGGTGTAGCCTGATTATGTAGATATAATTGTACTCATCAGGGGAATATAATGAATCTAGGCATTCATATGTGGCTTACGTCAATAAGGCTTTGTCATATATGAATAGTTCTTGGATGATCACACTTGCTTGTATTAAGGCTTGATGTAAGTTTCTTATAAAAATGATTTGAATAAAATGTTTCTCTTTTTAGTGAAGCTTATCTAAAATGAAAGCCATGTCCAATTATCCATATCGAGAGATTTGAGAAATATACAGGATTTTTAGAGCCGAATAGACATGAAATGTGATTGCAAATGGCTTAGAATTTTGAGAAATAAGCTATTTAGGCCTAGAAATTATGCACAACTGGTTAGGGTCTGGAATAGGGTGGGGGCATGTACCCAGTCTGCACTAAAATTGTAGAAGCACTAGGGTTTAGATATGGGGAGGGCCACCTTCATAGGATTCAGCACATGGGGCATGCATATGGCACCCACACTTGGCTGTAAAATACCCCCATCCTCTTAGTGAAATGGCAATAATTCCACTTGTCATTTGAGTGAGCTTAAGATCTTATGCAAGTTATTTGAAGCCTAGCGAGATGCCCATGATGTGCATGGGAGTCTATGGAGTGTTGTGGAGTTCTATTGTAGTATTGCTGAAGTAGATTCAAGGCTTCATCGCAGGTTCAAATAAGTGATCTTCTAGAGAAGTTTTATCTTGCTTTGGTCGAGGAATAGAGGCATAATAGTTTCTATCTTTTTGATTTTAAGTCCATTAAATGCATTATAATCAGTAGTAGCTTTTTGTGGAATATTTTGGTAGAAAATATCATCGCCTTTTTGATATTTGGGCTTTATGAATGTCACTCATTGTGTAGGACTTCTATTTTTTCTTATGTTCTTAGTCTTTCAATTTACCATCCTATGTTGTCACGTGTTCATATAAGGCCTATAGTGCACTCACCTATTCTTGTGTGTTTTAGCCTTGTAATGCTTTTGCTTCACAAGAAGCCTAAAGAATGTCTACTCATCCTTGACTATGTCATCCTCATAATGTATTTTCTTTGCTAGCATGCATAACAAATTTATGTTCAGTCTTATTTGTTTCGGCCTTGTAATGTCTTCAATTTATTAACAAGACTAAGGAGCATCTGTCCATTCTTGGTTGTGTCATCCTCATAATGTTTTCCCCTTGCCAATAGGTGTTAGGAACATCCTTTTGTTCTTGTTTACATCAACTTCATAATGTTTTTTCTTGGATATCATGCCAAAAGATTGTCTATCCATTCTTGTTTGTGTCATCCTTGTAACTTTTATGTAATGTCCTCATCACTTACAGATGTATAAAGGAGTAGTTCACGAGAGTAAGTGAGGAGAATAGTGGTTTGATGCCATCAATAGCAGATGATAAATGTGCATAAAGAAGATTTCACAATGAAGCAAGATAAACTCCAAGGGTAAGATTATCTATATCTTATCTTTGGCTTCCATTTACATCTCATTTGAATTGCTTTTGTTTGCATCAAACAAATATGATCTTTCCCTTCTTTTCCTACTGAGGGAATCTTGTGGTTAGACAATCTCCATAAAGCCACATTCTTTGGAGAAGAAGTTAGTTGTATAAAAAACTTTCCTTATATTGTCATCTTATTATTAATTCTTAGTACCTATTCAATAGGACATTGACAAACTATCTATATTTAGAAACAAAGGGTGAAAGTGTGTCATGTATTTGACCTTTTAACAAACATTGAGTGAGAGATATTTGAGGTGATAGGTCATTGGGCATTGATTAATTGTCCTATCCAGCTTAGTGACTAGATGATGAGTACATAGAAGAAATATTTTCTCCGAAGATGAACACCACGAACTTATATTTTGGTGATATGACCCTACTTCCTAGAACATTTGCAACATGCATTGGCTTTCTCTTTCACATAATTAAGCTGCCACATTTATAATGAAGAGCTATAGAGTATGTATATCACACCTTTGGGGAGGTACCCCTCATAGACACTTTATACTGGGAAATATTGGCACAAAGTATAGCATCGGAAACAAAAAAATTATCTATCCATATTCTCATAACAACAAGATCAAGTCAACTACTATGAAGTAGGAATGATGGTTTTAGCGAGTTATACCTGGTCTTCGAGCAAATCCAATAATGAAACTCACTTCTTTGCATCTGCTGACAAGTTGCTCGTGGACAGTGGTAGTGCAACTCCTGGTCTTCACCACAAAGAACGTATGTGCAACCTCTACAATGACTCCAGTTGTCTTACCATGGACTGCAAGTTGACTTTTCTCTCTGAGAAGTAGCCAAAGGACTCCTACCTCTAGAATAGTCCACACAGAGAAACTAGAACTCCTGTCACTCATCAAGAACGGACAAGAAGGAGTTGTCCCTCCCATTGGGGTACTAGTCACCAACCTACTCTCTCACAACAACAACTATCAATTATTCTCTCCCTTTGGCTATCCCTCCCTGTCAGGTAGGACTTTCCTGGGCTCTCTTGATTACCACAACCAGATAGGATAATAGTTATCTAAGGAATTGATTCTCAATTATCTATGTTGTGTCTTAGGAAGCCCCCAATACCCCTCCTTTTATAGGCGGGGTTTGGGTCAACGTTCCCAATATGTATGGGATTGTGTGGGAGTGGAAATGACCGAAAGAACTTAAACTTCACAATCTGTGATAGTTGAAATTGCCATTTCACACACACAAATAGTCATCTCACACTGTCAAATAGCCATTTGGCCGTTTCCCAATCGCACAAGAATTTGGTAATTTCGATTCCAATTAATATACATATTAATTTTACTTGCTCTCGAAGTATATGCAATCGAAACTATTTGGGAAATATCCTGAACCTTTATTCATCCCCAATTGAGCTGTCTCACCCAAGAGAGATGCCCATCTCACTCACCCAGATGGTAGTCTGGTGAGTTGAGATGAGCTAGTCGGTTCAATCATATTGAACTGGTTGGTTTAAGGGCAGAACTAAGACAATTCGATCCTTGATCTGCCTGACCACCCAAACAGTCGTCTCAACACTTAAGACGTCTGTTTGGCTACCCAAACAGACATCTCACTTAGTGAGGTGGTTGTTTGGTAGACCTAGTCAGCCAATTGAGTGATCATTGCATGAATTGAATGCCTAAACACTTTAGTAATCAATCCAACTATCATTCAAGATTCAACTCCTCTTCTAGATGAGATCCTATGTGTGTGACCCTATAGGTCCTATATCACATTGGCAGTGAGTGTCCATAACTAGCTTATGACATCACAAGAAGAAAGTGGTACCTAGTCGCACATCAGTGATACCCAAGTGAATGGAAAGTTGGAATACAACTTCAACCTACAGTCTATGTAAGGTTTTGCAATGATTGTATAATTCTTTTGTCATTGATATCCAAGATGAACTCAAGGTATGGTAGGTCATCCTCTCAACGTTCAATCCATGTTTATTAAACCAAGAGAAGACTGTCTGAGATAATGTGACCTCAATATTGTATATGACTCACATGTGCATGCATATGTGTTTCTTAGTCTCACGTATCAAGTGGCCATGATATCATACTCCAGTAGGAGGGACAAATTCCATATCTATCACTCACATTCTATCCCCATGTGTCAAAGTCACCCAATCATCACCGTTATAACAGCCCATGTTTCAAGACTGTGTTTGATGATGTCAAAGCATACCCAATGACATGTGATGAGTGCAATGATGTCAGGTCTAAGAATCACAATCACCATTTTCACTATGAGAGATGACTGTGACCACCAAAACCATGTGTCACTGTCAAGGTGGGTCTGTCTGATACACTATTCCCTAACATGTATCTGTGTGCTTGGTTTGATATTACCATATAATGACGAATGATATTTAGTCATCAACCAACTCACTTTCTGATCTTATGTGTTATTGTTGTCTATCAACCTTCCACAATAGTAACCGATCAGGGATATAATGAGAATATGTATATGTACTCTTAACATCTGAATGATCTCATACACAAGGATAGTACTTAATAACATACATCATTGACTAATAAAATTCTCTAGACATTCACTCTGTATCCTCATTATCTCATAACTGAGTGAAACAGATGAATTGGAAGCTTGCCTTTATATATGTTATTATTATTAATCAAATCATTTTAGGTAATTATGCCATGTCAATCATCATATTATTGGCTCTATGGGAATACCTTAACAATAGACTCCCACTTGCACTTAGAGCCAATCACCAACATATCTCATCCTTTATGACCTAAATAAGTCCCACATGCTACTACTACGCTAGTGCTGATTCAGCGGGTCAGCAACACTTTTCTTTACTCAGGATATTGAATGTTCCTATTCTCTTCATTGTATGATTTCTCGTATGAGACGGAACTGTTGTAATATGGTATTTGATATATCTTGCCTAACAATTAACTCCATTGTTGTCACAATATCTCTACTGAGTCATCAATGGTCAGAACATCTATTAGTTCATCATATGATCTTTTTAGATCCATATAGTATTACAAGTATACTCAACTTCTATTATAGAATAGAATTAATGTCTATTAGTTCAGAACATTTCCAACTAATTATCACTTATCCTTTTAAATTAAACATATTTTAATTTGTGATCTCTTTTGTCATTATGGAATCTTGCATCGATGTAACTCTTTACATCCAACTCTTCCTCTTATTGCTATCATTATTGACTAACAATCTATCCTTGGTCATTTCTCAAGTACTAATGAATATCTTTAATGACTTTCCAATAACCCTTATTGAAATTTATATCATCTTGTCATGTATAATACATACAAGATTATATGGGATAAACACATTTATTGCATTCATGATAGATTCACTATTGGGGTCGGCCCATGGAATCTTATTCATGATATTTCCATTCTTTACAATAATAAGAATATTGGGTTCATGGGAGACTAATATGAATTATCTCTCATTGAATCCATCCATGTTGAACTCTTTCAACACATTGCTATTGTATGTGCTCAAACTTCCATTGTGAAACATTCAAGAACTATCTCATAAGTCTTGATCCTTATCTTATAAGATGTTTCACCTATACTTTCATTGTTGAAGGGGTTTTCATACCAGTTCTCAATATTCACGATATTGATATGTTATTCCTCATCATATGTGGAATATTCATGTATGCTCCCACTAAATCTTTTGAAAACACAAATTTCATTTTTTCTCTTGATTCAAGTCAAACTCTTTGTCTGTCTTATCAAGTCATAAGATCCCATCTCCAAGGTGCTTATTTCAATCCTAGATTGAACTATGTAGTTTATAGACTTAATTTGCATTCATTAAGTTATTAAACATTTTAGGTTGTGTCACATACACATCCTCTGATTTATTCCCTTAAGGAGTCCAGTTTCCATTTTCATATGAAAAATATCATAGTCCATTCTAACTACAACAACAAGTATGACAATTGGTAGAGGAATTTCTATCATGTCCAACAACTTGAACTTGATTTGAATAAATTCAACCAATATGTCCTTTTATGTTATCTATGTAGGTCTTTGACACAAGACCCTATTGCACCTTTAAGGTATTACCCTTTTAAGTGGATCTATCTAGGTCCTACCTTGTTAGCTTACATGGTTTCCATATTACTCATAAATAGCTTCTAGTTGACTAGTTGGCTCATCCTGTATGACTAACCCATCTATATTATAGGATTCATAATCCTCCAAATTTAGATGCGTTCTACTAGAGCTACTTTATTCTGTGTTACACGATGAACCTGAGACTCCACAACAACTTGTGTTCTCATGATTCTCATTGTACCTCTTTATTGACATCAAACATTTCAAGTTTTACTTTTACTCCCACTAATTCTTTACAGAACCAATTATCCTATAAAAACACTTTTCTTATTGGTTTGGGATTAATAGTAATGTCAAACAATCATGGTTTATGGATAAACCTTCTCAAGAAACTACTTTCTCAAGGTGGGTTTCAATCCCTTAGATGTATTGGGACATTCCCAAATCATATCATATACGACGTCCTATAAAACCATTTAGATGGAACATTATTTAGTGATAGGTATATATTAGTCAGGATATAAAAGGACTAGATTTAATTGGTAATTATATCATGACTCAACATGGTACAATTCCTTCAATCTGACACATCATTATATTCAGATGGATTTGACTTGTGATACCTTATCACAGTTCATTCTTGAAGGTACTCACAGTAAAGTATTTCAACATTTGATCTCATCAAGGTTTCTTAATACTTTCATCAAAGTTATACTTCATTTATAATCTCCTTGAACACTTCAAGAGAGTTATGTTTCTTCTTTGGATCATTTCACACACGATGACTAATACTAATGACAGTCTTGAGTTAATTATAATCATTTGGTATAAACATTATAAACATTCATCTTTGGATCATTTCACATAAATATCACAAGATGTTTTAGGGCCCATGCCATGCAAGATCATATCTTTGAAATAGAAGCACTAATAATTCTTTATTGATAATCATCTTTGTCCATACAAGATACATAATGAAAATGTTTCTATTCTAATGGAATAATGAAATAGTAGTTCTAATAACTCTATTATATCCCCATTGGGCTAAGATAAATTTAAATCTAGAATATGGCTTCCACAACACTTACTCTACCTTGTCCATCTTTGTCCTTCTAGGAGGACTTTTACTTCTTGTCAGATCCTGTACATCTATATGTCAGATCTCTTATTTGGCATCATATACCAAAATTTAAGAAGTAATTAAATTTATCTTATGTTGTTTATACTCAAAGTGAAGGCCTCAGTGCCATCCTTCTTCTTCTTTAGTTCCTCTAACTAGAGTAGGCAATTTTTCTTCGAATGTCTAGGCTGGTGACAATGGTGAGAATCACCTATTTATTTCTTTACTCCACCTTTTTCCTTGAGATCTGAAGACTTGGGCTTTTGGTTAGCTTTAGAACTCTTCTTAGCTTTGCCTTTGCCTTTAGACTTCCCCTTTGTCATGTTGATCACCATCATAGACTTGGGTTTGTATTTCTTCATTTGTGTCTCAACTGTTCTCAACATGCCCAACAACTCTGTCAATGGTTTGTCAAAGTCATTCATGTTATAGTTCATGAAAAATTGACTGTATGATTCTGACAGGAACTATAGAATCACGTCAGTGGACAACTCTTAGCCCAAAGGGAATCCCAGTCTATCTAGGTTCTCCACATACCCAATGAGATTGAGTACATGAGGACCTACTGGATCTCCTTCTGCCATGCTGCACTTGAACATCACCTTGGAGACATCATATCTCTTGTCTTACCTGATCTAGGTACATGTTCTTGAGATATGTAACCATCTAAATCACCCCCATCTTCTCATGCTTCCTTTGAACTCATGGTTCATGGAGAATAACATCAGGCACTTGACATCCACAACGTCTTCAGTATGCTTCTTGTAAGCATCCTTGTCAGCCCTTCGAGCATTTTGAGTCGGTTCTCTGGTTCTGGCATTTCCAGGAAATAGAGCTTACGCTCCCATGTGATAACAATTCTCAACATCCTAAACCAATCATGGAAGTTGTTCCCAGCAAGTTTGTCCTTCTCAAGGACTGATCACAGAGAAAAGTGATTGTTTGTTGTCGCCATTTAGTTCTATAAAAGAATTTGCAATTGTGTCAAAACTCATTTTTTATTTGATTTGATTAAATTTGGGCAATAATAACTATGTACTTAATGAATTATTGTTTTCATTATTTTGTTCAAATTAATAACCCTCAAGTATCAATTCGGAAAATTTTAGCGAATGATTTTCTAATGATCCAGATCCAAGATAATTCAATTGTGTCCTAATCAACACTACAAAGATAGTCAATCATCAAATTTCCAATTGCATCATATGCAATTCTGGATAGACAATATGCACATCTCTTTGCCATAATCATTGTAACATCCCTGACCTGGGTTATAACCTAACCCTGGAAGTTTTGCCTAAATTATGTAATTAAACACCTGTGAGTATTCTCTGGCATGTAATTAAGTTCCTCAGGAACATATATTTCAGTTTTGCTCCTTTATAAACAAAGTTGTAGCATTGTTTTGTAATGCAGGGACCCATGTGCAAATTACCCAGTTTAAGGGTTTAACTTGCAATTTCACAGGTTAAGATGTTCTTTTGATGTTGAGACATCATATGAGTGAATATGATTAGGCATGATGGATTTTCCAAGCTTGGGCATTCAGATGCAGCTTGTGGAGTGATCCTAATGCTTAAAACCCCTAATTTGGAGTAAAGTGTAATTTACCCAAATTGTGGGTGAAATTTGTAAAGTACACCTTCTAGAGCATCTTATATGACTCTTGGCATCATTTAGAGTAGAAATGATGAAAGAGATGCATCAATTAATAATTAGATAAGAAAAGTGATCTTTGTGCATGAAATTCACCATATATGGGTATGGAGATCTTTTATGTATGTACCCTAGTTGAAAGTTGGATTTCTTTACCCTTAGATCTTGAGCTTTACATAGGTTTAGATGAGCTTGGACGTGACCTTGAATAAGGAGGGACTTGAATGAGAATTTCTAGTTCTAGAGGTCCTTATGGTGTAATATAGCCTAGAGTATATAAGCTAGAATCCTTGCAAACCAACCAAACGTATCACTTCTCCTCTTCATCTCTCTTCTTTCTCAAAACGGCTAAGGCAGAGCTCTGGACCTCAGGGAGACAAGCAAGTAGTTCCAAGGTGAGTAGGAACCATCTTCTAGCTCGAATTCATGGAGGAATTCTTCTTAAAAGGTTGGTTCTATGGTTAACTCACATAGATTCCTTGTTTTAGCCGATCATCCCCACCTTCTCCTTGGGGAATCACCTCTGGCCGAGTTGTGGAGCTCAAGACACCATTAGAGGCTTGAAGTTTGGAAGCTTGGAGCTCTAGGACCAACGTTCTAAGGCGGGTTTTATAACTCTAAACTCTTTGCTTTATATGCATATTTGTTCTTGCAATTTTTTTAGCAATTAGTTCTTCTTCTACCTCCCTTCTTCCTTGCACTTTTGCAAGTAAAACGGTGGTATAACCGACCTTGACAGAGGTTGAAGAAGGTGGGTGTGATTACCAAAGTTACTTTATCAAACGGTCCTGGTTCCCCCCCCCTTCTGACCAAACCGTTTGAAGGGCAAACGGGTTCACAAGGTCGGTTGGAGAAAACGGGTTCAACCCGTTTGAGGGTGTTTACCAAGCGTTGACCATTTGGGATTCCTGTTCATAATCATGTAGGATAATGACCCACAAAATTTGAGGGGTTAACTCCAAAGGAATCGTAGGTTGAAGGCCAATCAATTAGGCAATCGAATTGAATTAAGTGCTGATTTTCCAAACTGATTAACTTGAACTTTTTGGGCAAACGGGTTCAACCCGTTTGAATGAGTTGACCAAGCGTTGACCATTTGAGATTCCTGTTCATAATATATTGAATTTCATTCCTGCAAATAATAAAAGTTAAATTCTTAACCAATTGAGAGTTGAAGGCACTTCAACACCCTAACCCTAATCGGGTTAAAATTGCTGTTTTCAAGTATAGATCTTGTTGAGTTTTGGGTTGAAGGACCCAAACGGGTTCAAGATCATTTGGGGGTTCACTCAAACGGGTTCAAACTCGTTTAGTGACACCCCAAGACCCTTTGGAGGTCTAAGGTTAAGGAAATTTAATGGTTTGAGGGTTTATTTTTCAATAGGTTGACGATTTGATAAAAATGCTGATTTTAGACCTATTTAGGGTTCAACCCTTATCCAACCAACTTGGTTTTTGGTCAAACTTTGGGAAAACGGTCTCAAGACCATTTGGAGGTCATCCAAACGATCTCAAGACCGTTTGGGCCAAGTTTGGGCCCAATTGGAGTTCAATTGATAGGTTCAACCTTGATTTGATTCATTGTTGAAAATTGATAATTAGCCGATTGGAAACCTTAATTGAGTTAGACTTAACTCTAATTGGCTTTCAATTGAAGGTCAAATTGGTGTCCATTTGATTGAGGCTCATCCTAATTGACTCAATTTGAAAGTGGTTAACATGGCTTGGGCCAATTGAAGGCTTCAACATAGGATATCCTATTCTATCATAACCTTTATATCACCTTTCATGTCCACACCCGTTTCAACTCAAACGAGTCCACACCCGTTTCAACTCAAACGAGTTCACACCCGTTTTAACTCAAACGGGTTCACACCCGTTTCAACTCAAACGAGTTCACACCCGTTTCAACTCAAACAAGTTCACACCCGTTTCAACTCAAACGAGTTCACACCCGTTTCAACTCAAACGAGTTCACACCCGTTTCAACTCAAACGAGTCCACACCCATTTCAACTCAAACGAGTCCACAACCGTTTCAATCCAAATGGGTTCACACCCGTTTCAACTCAAATGGGTTCACACTCATTTCAATTCAAATGGGTTCACACTCGTTTCAACTTAAATGGGTTCAATTGAGTGATACCTTGTTTTAATCAAACCCTAATCACATGATGGTGATGTGTTGACTTGTGTTAGTCAATGAGGACTTAACCCAACCTAATCTAGTGTGGTGTAATCACCATCTACTAGTTAGAGGAGAGAGAAAGTACCAATTATGGTGGAAACTCAAGCAAAATACCTTCAATATACATGAATGTGCATTAATAGGGAATGATTCACTATGTGAAATCATGGAAACCCTAATTCTAGGGTAATGACATGAAATGCGAATAGTAAACCCTAATTCTAGGGTAATGACATGATATGTGAATAGTAAACCCTAATTCTAGGGTAATGACATGATGTGTGAATAGTAAACCCTAATTCTAGGGTGATGATATGAAATGTGATAAGTAAACCCTAATTGATGAGAATCAGGGAACTTAGCTCTTATGGCAAGAGTGAAGGAATAATTCTTGAATTAAATTGTTTACTTTTATTAGTTGAATTAACCATTGAGGTTCCTATATGAGAATGATCATATCCAGGTATGGATGATGATGCTACATTCATTGAAAGCATGTTTTTAGCTTTATGAATAGTAAAATATCCTGATGCCTTGTCAATGGCATCTTATGAAATTGATGGGTTGTGAGAGCCATAAATACCATCAAGGTCATGCTTTAGAGATGACTTGTGATGAGAGTATTGAGAAATGATATTTAATGTGAGTTAGGCTTGTTACATTTAGTATTCTCCCTTCATAGATGCTATGCTAATGTTATTGTTTGAGAGCAATGTATGATGTTAAAAGAATACTGAATGTACCTAACTAATCAAGTGTAATCATACTATGTAGAGCCCTGATCATAGAACCATCATTGTCAGAGATCAAATGATGGTGAAACAGGTTTTCCTAAGGGAACTCTTGGATCACATACTTTTGAGTATGTGGGGTATATGGATGTGTAGAACCTTACATCCTAGTGTAGGTATTGATGTAGATGTGTAATCCGTCAACCCTCACTACAAACCCATACCACATCAGTGGAAGGTAAACACGAAATCTCCTGATGACAAAGAGAGTACATATACTACATCAGTGGAAGGTAAACATGAAATCTCCTGATGACGAAGAGAGTACAGAACGCCACTGTAACTCTAAAATAGTGAAGGACCAGATTACCCTGGTGAGCTATAACAGTAGAGACACAAGATGTCCTGCAAGCAATCCTCTTACTGGCTGAGGAAGGTGAAGGTCATGAGAATCCGACTCTTTCAATGACCTAGTATGATACCGAGGCAACTTAACAGTGGTCGGTTGGAGTATGAGTGGTATACCTCATCTCCTCATGGCTTAGGGATGTTTGTAAAACATAATCAGCTGCGTAGTATATCTGCTTAGATTAAACTATGAGATACTGAATTGATGTTACACTACATAAGTAGATATGTTATTCATATTGCTTATTTTTGTTACTCTACTGAATTAGCTACCTGCTGTTGATTACTTAGAAGGCTCCTAATGCTTCTATTGTTCTTTGTTTGCTATATAAAGTTCTAGTGGAGAGTTATAACTCTCGCTGGGGCAATTATTTAAAATTGTCTCACCCCGTAGACTTCAACTTTTTAGGTGGTCGTCGGAGACAGAAATACCGGTCTATAGGTGACCAATCCCAGCAGCAGCAGCACCAGGAGCAGCAGTAAATCTCAGGTGGAGATTCAGCCTGCTACGTGGTGTAGTTAGAGTCAGTTCTATGTGTCCTCTGTACTCTCAGGTCTTGGAGTTGTTGATCTGAGATTTTGTTACGATTCTTGAGATTTTGAATCATGATGTGTATAATTACTCAAGAAGTAATTTGACAGAGATGTAAACAGTTTATCTCCTTTTATGAAGGAAGTTTTATGGTTTCAATGTTTTATCTCAAAAAGTTTTAATTTCCGCTGATTTTTGGTATTCCGCTGCTATTTGAATCGCTTCCGCTAAGTTTAATTTGAAGTTATGTGTTTATCTCGGGTTTTGGAGATCAGAGCCCACAATTAAGTGGTATCAGAGCTCCAGGTTCGCTGAGTCTATAGAGGCATAGAACTTAGGATGTCGAGTCTATCCTTAGTGTTCCTTCCTTATCTAATAGAATCTTCTGCTCCTCAGGAGAAGAAGATACATAAGGATGGCAGAGCCACATGATGAGTACGTGGCAGAGAGTAGTGCTAGTGCACCTCAAGGCGGTGCAAGGGTTCCAGAAATAGAACAACCTGCACCTGAGCCACCCCGGGAGCCACCCCAGTTTGACCCAGCCGATATGGGTAACCCAGTAGTTCAGACGATGTTTGGGCAATTTATGACTACCATGACACACGTAACCGACAGGATGCCCATGCCTGCACCTAGGGCACCTGTCCAGCCTGAAGGACAAGGTATCGGGAAAACGTTTGAGCGACTATGTCGTGTCGGAGCTACCGAGTACTTTGGGACTGCCGACCCCGCAGATGCTGATCTGTGGTTGACAGAGTTGGAGAAGGCTTTTAGGATTCTTAATATCCCGGAAACTGAGAAGGTTAGACATGCTGTCTATCTTCTCAAGGGAAGCGCTGGTCACTGGTGGAACATGGAAGAGCAGAAGAGACCTGGAATAGAGATCTCGTGGGAAGAGTTTCGCCGGGAATTTGTTCATATATATTTCCCGAAGACCTTCCTAGATGAGAAGATCTCTTAGTTTGAGAGATTGAGGCAGGGCATGATGAACATTAGCGAGTATGAAGCTAAGTTCATGGAGTTGCTGTGGTTCTGTCTGCACATGGATGCCATAGAAGAGGAAAGAATCGGGAGATTCGAGAAGGGTTTGAATACTGATATGTCAACCCCTGTGTCTGCCTTAGAAAACCGAGAGAGATTCTCTACCTTCGTTGAGTCAGTCTGAAGGATAGAGAGATCTATGGTTGAGAAGAGGCAAACCCAAAAAGGATATCCACAGTTCCAGGGTTCTTCATCTAGGGATTCCAAGAAACCTAGATTCTCTGCACCTAACTCTCCACTACCCAGATCGAGTTCTCAAACTCAATGGTCACCAAGTAGAGGTAGAGGACAGAGTCAACCGCCTCAAGGGACTCACAGTTCTGCATCGATGTCAGTCACTGGACCACCAAGACCACCACAACTGGAGAGAAGTTGCTACAACTGTGGTAAGGTGGGACATTTGATGAAGGACTACCGCTCTAAGCCTGTCAGTGTGACACAGCCTCCGAGACAAGGTCAACAGGGATCACAGAGAAGGCAATCTCAAGGAGCAGCTCGAGGACGCGGGCAAGCGTCTCAAGCTGGATCATCAGCACCACTTCAACACCAGGCTACATCGAGGTTCTATGCTATGAACCCACCAGAGGTAGTGGTCAATCCACAAGTAGTGGCAGGTCAGATGGAACTTTTATATTCTAATATGTCTAAATCTTGTGTAGTATCTGTTCTGATTGACCCGGGTGCTACACACTCTTTCATCACTCGAAGAGTGATTCACAACTGCAATATGACTGTCAGTCATAGGGCAGATAGTTTGTTGTTGGAGACTCCGTTGAGAGGGTCTGCCGTTTTGCAAGAGGTATGTTCTCCCTGCATCCTCTTCTTTTCTGATCATCACATTCAAGTGGATCTAATACCACTTGATATGCAAGGATTTGATATAATCCTAGGAATGGATACCTTAGAGAGGTATAGAGTTGTCTTGGATTGTGAGTCCAAGTTGGCTGTGTTTGCTGATGAAAGCAACACACGGATCTTTCAAGGAGAAAGAAAGATCCTGCCCACCTGTCTTGTATCAGCTATGGTTGCTGATAAGCTGATGAGGCAAGGATGTTATGCATTCTTGGCCCATGTGGTAGATGTTACCAAGGAGAGTCCCAATCCTGTTGAAGTTCCTATAGTCAGGGAATTCAAGGATGTGTTTCCTGAAGAACTTCCTGGTATACCACCACCTCAGGAGATTGATTTTGAGATCAATTTGGTCCCAGATACGAAACCCATAGCCCAGACTCCGTATAGGATGGCGCCTGCCGAGATGGCAGAACTTAAGAAACAACTTCAAGAGTTACTTGAGAAAGGTTTCATCCGACCGAGTACCTCACCTTGGGGTGCTCCGGTTTTGTTTGTTAAAAAGAAAGATGGGTCAATGCGGTTGTGCATTGACTACAGACAACTCAATAAAGTAACAATAAAGAACAAGTACCCTTTGCCGAGGATTGATGATCTTTTTGACCAGTTGCGTGGTGCAACCGTCTTCTCAAAGATAGATTTGAGATCTGGATATCATCAACTCCGCATTAAGGACAGTGACATATCCAAGTCTGCCTTTAGGACAAGATATGGTCACTATGAGTTCACGGTTATGTCATTTGGACTAACCAATGCACCAGCTGCATTCATGGAACTCATGAATAGAGTCTTTCGACCCTTTCTTGATCAGTGTGTTGTCGTCTTCATAGATGACATTCTGATTTATAGTATGGATGTTCAGTAGCATGAACAACATCTTCGCCAAGCTTTGACCTTGCTAAGAGAACATAAGCTGTATGCTAAGTTTAGCAAGTGTGAGTTCTGGCTACCGGAGGTATCTTTTCTTGGACATGTGGTATCTGCCTCGGGTATTCGTGTTGACCCTAAAAAGGTAGAATCTATTCTACAATGGGAACAACCGAAAACACCGACGAAGATTAGAAGTTTCTTGGGGTTAGCTGGTTAGTATCGAATGTTTATTAAGAATTTCAGTTCTATAGCCTTACCTTTGACCAAGTTAACCCGGAAAGATGTTCCTTTTTCTTGGAGTGATAAGTGTCGACAATCTTTCCAACTGTTGAAGGAGAGGTTGACAAGTGCACCTGTGCTTGTGCTACCTGAGCAAGGAAAAGGATATGTAGTCTTCTGTGATGCCTCCAAGAATGGACTTGGATGTGTGTTGATGCAGGATAAACAAGTGATTTCTTTTGCTTCCCGACATCTTAAGAAGCACGAGGAGAATTATCCGACACACGATCTGGAGTTAGCTGATGTGGTTCATGCCTTGAAAATCTGGAGGCATTATCTCTACGGAGAAACATTCCAGATATTCACAAACCACAAGAATCTTCAGTATATCTTCTCTCAGCATGAGCTTAACATGAGACAACGTCGCTGGATGGAGTTAATCAAGGACTACGACTGTACGATTAATTACCATCCGAGCAAGGCTAATGTGGTTGCAGATGCCTTGAGTAGGAAATCAACAACATCAACCATGGATGGAGCACAACTAAGTTCTTTAGTATGCTCTAGGAGAGATATGCTTATCTCTTTAAGGCAAAACAATGTACAGTTGAAGGTGTCATTGTTAGCCAGTTTGTTAGCTGAGATGCATATTAAACCTACTCTAAGAGAGAAGATAAAGGAGGCACAGTTAGAGGATGCTGCAGTTCAACAGATCAGGTCTGAGTATGGTGATGAAAAACGAGATGGTTTCCATGACTCAGATGACCATGTGGCATGCTATCATGGGAGGATGATAGTGCCAGATGTGGATAACCTGAGGAAGCTAGTCCTGGAAGAAGCTCATTCTTCAATGTATGCTATGCATCCAGGGAGCACCAAGATGTATCGAAATTTGAAAGATATGTATTGGTGGCCCAGGATGAAGAAGGATGTTGCAGAGTTTGTGATGAGGTGTCCAGTGTGTCAGCAGGTTAAGGCTGAGCACCAGAAGCCTGTAGGAACAATGCAACCTTTACCCATACCACAGTGGAAGTGGGACCATGCGACCATGGACTTTGTTGTTGGCCTACCCAGGACAAGAAAAGGACATGATTCCATTTGGGTAATTATTGATAGGTTGACAAAGATAGTGCATTTCTTGCCTGTCAAAACAACCTATTCTGCTGAGAGGTTATCCCAGTTGTATGTGCAACAGATAGTGCGGTTGCACGGAGTTCCTGTCTCTATAGTTTCTGACAGAGGTCCCCAGTTCACAAGTCATTTTTGGGAGCAGTTACACAGAGCCTTAGGCACCAAGTTAAGGTTTAGTACAGCCTTTCACCCACAGACTGATGGATAGTCTGAAAGGACTATACAGACCTTGGAAGACCTATTGAGAGCATGTGTTCTCTAGTTTACCGGGAGTTGGGATCTACACCTGAGCTTGATAGAGTTTGCCTATAACAATAGCTTTCAACATAGTATTGATATGGCACCATATGAAGCCTTGTATGGTATACGTTGTAGATCACATTTGTGTTGGTATGAGACTGGTGAGCACCAGTTGTTAGGTCCTGATCTTGTGCAGCAAACTACAGAGAAGATTAAAGTTATACAACAACAGCTTAAGACTGCACAGGATAGGCAGAAGTCGTATGCTGATAAACGTCGTAGACCCCTAGAGTTCCAGGTTGGAGACAGAGTGTATCTCAAGGTCTCACCTTGGAAAGGAGTCCTTCGTTTTGGAAGAAAAGGGAAGTTAGCTCCTACATTTATGGGACCTTATCCAATCGTTGAGCGAATTGGAAGGGTAGCCTATAGACTAGAGTTACCTCAGGAGTTGCAGAAGTTACATCCTAGTTTTCACATTTCCATGCTAAGGAAATGTCACCCCGACACCAAGTCAGTTCTACAACCTATGGAAGTAGAATTGAATGAAGATATAACATATGAGGAGGGACCAATGTCCATTCTTGATAACATAATTAAAAAGTTAAAGAAGAAAGATATAAGCCTTGTGAAAGTCCTCTGGAACCACCGTGGTGTTGAAGAAGCCACTTGGGAACTAGAGGATGAGATGAGAAGGAAATACTCTACTCTTTTCCCTTAATGCGTTTTATCGATTTCGGGGACGAAATCCTTGTAAGGGGTGGATAATTTGTAACATCCCTGACCTGGGTTATAACCTAACCCTAGAAGTTTTGCCTAAATTATGTAATTAAACACCTGTGAGTATTCTTTGGCATGTAATTAAGTTCCTCAGGAACATATATTTCAATTTTTCTCCTTTATAAACAAAGTTGTAGCATTGTTTTGTAATGCAGGGACCCATGTGCAAATTACCCAGTTTAAGGGTTTAACTTGCAATTTCACAGGTTAAGATGTTCTTTTGATGTTGAGACATCATATGAGTGAATATGATTAGGCATGATGGATTTTCCAAGCTTGGGCATTCAGATGCAGCTTGTGGAGTGATCCTAATGCTTAAAACCCCTAATTTGGAGTAAAGTGTAATTTACCCAAATTGTGGGTGAAATTTGTAAAGTACACCTTCTAGAGCATCTTATATGACTCTTGGCATCATTTATAGTAGAAATGATGAAAGAGATGCATCAATTAATAATCAGATAAGAAAAGTGATATTTGTGCATGAAATTCACCATATATGGGTATGGAGATCTTTTATGTATGTACCCTAGTTGAAAGTTGGCTTTCTTTACCCTTAGATCTTTAGCTTTACATAGGTTTAGATGAGCTTGGACGTGCCCTTGAATAAGGAGGGACTTGAATGAGAATTTCTAGTTCTAGAGGTCCTTATGGTGTAATATAGCCTAGAGTATATAAGCTAGAATCCTTGCAAACCAACCAAACGTATCACTTCTCCTCTTCATTTCTCTTCTTTCTCAAAACGGCTAAGTAAGAGCTCTGGACCTCAGGGAGACAAGCAAGTAGTTCCAAGGTGAGTAGGAACCATCTTCTTGCTCGAATTCATGGAGGAATTCTTCTTAAAAGGTTGGTTCTATGGTTAACTCACTTAGATTCCTTGTTTTAGCCGATCATCCCCACCTTCTCCTTTGGGAATCACCTCTGGCCGAGTTGTGGAGCTCAAGACACCATTAGAGGCTTGAAGTTTGGAAGCTTGGAGCTCCAGGAACAACATTCTAAGGTGGGTTTTATAACTCTAAACTCTTTGCTTTATATGCAATTTGTTCTTGCAATTTTTTTAGCAATTAGTTCTTCTTCTACCTCCCTTCTTCCTTGCAAATTTGCAAGTAAAACGGTGGTATAACCGACCTTGACAGAGGTTGAAGAAGGTGGGCATGATTACCAAAGTTACTTTATCAAACGGTTCTGGTTCCCCCCCTTCTGACCAAACCGTTTGAAGGGCAAACGGGTTCACAAGGTCGGTTGGAGCAAACGGGTTCAACCCGTTTGAGGGCGTTAACCAAGCATTGACCGTTTGGGATTCCTGTTCATAATCATGTAGTCTAATGACCCACCAAAGTTTAGGGGTTAAATCCAAAGGAATCTTAGGTTGAAGGCCAATCAATTAGGCAATCGAATTGAATTAAGTGCTGATTTTCCAAACTGATTAACTTGAACTTTTTGGGCAAACGGGTTCAACCCATTTGAATGAGTTGACCAAGTGTTGACCATTTGAGATTCCTGTTCATAATATGTTGAATTTCATTCCTGCAAATAATCAAAGTTAAATTCTTAACCAATTGAAAGTTGAAGGAACTTCAACACCCTAACCCTAATCAGGTTAAAATTGTTGTTTTCAAGTATAGATCTTGTTGAGTTTTGGGTTGAAGGACCCAAACGGGTTCAAGATCGTTTGGGGGTTCACTCAAACAGGTTCACACTCGTTTAGTCACACCCCAAGACCCTTTGGAGGTCTAAGATTAAGGCAATTTAATGGTTTGAGGGTTTATTTTTCAATAGGTTGACGATTTGATAAAAATGCTGATTTTAGACCTATTTAGGGTTCAACCCTTATCCAACCAACTTGGTGTTTGGTCAAACTTTGGGCAAACGGTCTCAAGATCATTTGGAGGTCATCCAAATGATATCAAGACCGTTTGGGCCAAGTTTGGGCCCAATTGGAGTTCAATTGATAGGTTCAACCTTGATTTGATTCATTGTTGAAAATTGATGATTAGCCGATTGGAAACCTTAATTGAGTTAGACTTAACTCTAATTGGCTTTCAATTGAAGGTCAAATTGGTGTCCATTTGATTGAGGCTCATCCTAATTGACTCAATTTGAAAGTGGTTAACATGGCTTGGGCCAATTTAAGGCTTCAACATAGGATATCCTATTCTATCATAACCTTTATATCACCTTTCATGTCCACACCCGTTTCAACTCAAACGAGTCCACACCCATTTCAACTCAAACGAGTTCACACCCGTTTCAACTCAAACGAGTTCACACCCGTTTCAACTCAAACAAGTTCACACCCGTTTCAACTCAAACGAGTTCACACCCGTTTCAACTCAAACGAGTTCACACCCGTTTGAACTCAAACGAGTCCACACCCGTTTCAACTCAAACGAGTCCACAACCGTTTCAATCCAAATGGGTTCACACCCGTTTCAACTCAAATGGGTTCACACTCATTTCAATTCAAATGGGTTCACACTCGTTTCAACTTAAATGGGTTCAATTGAGTGATACCTTGTTTTAATCAAACCCTAATCACATGATGGTGATGTGTTGACTTGTGTTAGTCAATGAGGACTTAACCCAACCTAATCTAGTGTGGTGTAATCACCATCTACTAGTTAGAGGAGAGAGAAAGTACCAATTATGGTGGAAACTCAAGCAAAATACCTTCAATATACATGAATGTGCATTAATAGGGAATGATTCACTATGTGAAATCATGGAAACCCTAATTCTAGGGTAATGACATGAAATGCGAATAGTAAACCCTAATTCTAGGGTAATGACATGATGTGTGAATAGTAAACCCTAATTCTAGGGTAATGACATGATGTGTGAATAGTAAACCCTAATTCTAGGGTGATGATATGAAATGTGATAAGTAAACCCTAATTGATGAGAATCAGGGAACTTAGCTCTTATGGCAAGAGTGAAGGAATAATTCTTGAATTAAATTGTTTACTTTTATTAGTTGAATTAACCATTGAGGTTCCTATATGAGAATGATCATATCCAGGTATGGATGATGATGCTACATTCATTGAAAGCATGTTTTTAGCTTTATGAATAGTAAAATATCCTGATGCCTTGTCAATGGCATCTTATGAAATTGATGGGTTGTGAGAGCCATAAATACCATCAAGGTCATGCTTTAGAGATGACTTGTGATGAGAGTATTGAGAAATGATATTTAATGTGAGTTAGGCTTGTTACATTTAGTATTCTCCCTTCATAGATGCTATGCTAATGTTATTGTTTGAGAGCAATGTATGATGTTAAAAGAATACTGAATGTACCTAACTAATCAAGTGTAATCATACTATGTAGAGCCCTGATCATAGAACCATCATTGTCAGAGATCAAATGATGGTGAAACAGGTTTTCCTAAGGGAACTCTTGGATCACATACTTTTGAGTATGTGGGGTATATGGATGTGTAGAACCTTACATCCTAGTGTAGGTATTGATGTAGATGTGTAATCCGTCAACCCTCACTACAAACCCATACCACATCAGTGGAAGGTAAACACGAAATCTCCTGATGACAAAGAGAGTACATATACTACATCAGTGGAAGGTAAACATGAAATCTCCTGATGACGAAGAGAGTACAGAACGCCACTGTAACTCTAAAATAGTGAAGGACCAGATTACCCTGGTGAGCTATAACAGCAGAGACACAAGATGTCCTGCAAGCAATCCTCTTACTGGCTGAGGAAGGTGAAGGTCATGAGAATCCGGCTCTTTCAATGACCTAGTATGATACCGAGGCAACTTAACAGTGGTCGGTTGGAGTATGAGTGGTATACCTCATCTCCTCATGGCTTAGGGATGTTTGTAAAACATAATCAGCTGCGTAGTATATCTGCTTAGATTAAACTATGAGATACTGAATTGATGTTACACTACATAAGTAGATATGTTATTCATATTGCTTATTTTTGTTACTCTACTGAATTAGCTACCTGCTGTTGATTACTTAGAAGGCTCCTAATGCTTCTATTGTTCTTTGTTTGCTATATAAAGTTCTAGTGGAGAGTTATAACTCTCGCTGGGGCAATTATTTAAAATTGTCTCACCCCGTAGACTTCAACTTTTTAGGTGGTCGTCAAAGACGGAGGAACCGGTCTACATGTGACCAATCCCAGCAGCAGCAGCACCAGGAGCAGCAGTAAATCTCAGGTGGAGATTCAGCCTGCTACGTGGTGTAGTTAGAGTCAGTCCTATGTGTCCTATGTACTCTCAGGTCTTGGAGTTGTTGATCTGAGATTTTGTTACGATTCTTGAGATTTTGAATCATGATGTGTATAATTACTCAAGAAGTAATTTGACAGAGATGTAAACAGTTTATCTCCTTTTATGAAGGAAGTTTTATGGTTTCAATGTTTTATCTCAAAAAGTTTTAATTTCCGCTGATTTTTGGTATTCCTCTGCTATTTGAATCACTTCTTCTAAGTTTAATTCGAAGCTATGTGTTTATCTCGGGTTTTGGAGATCAGAGCCCACAATCATCTTTATGCCTCTGGGCCCATATGCTTTAAGAATCATCAGTTAAGCCCGACCCAATAGTCAATACGATAACAATGCACCCCGCAGAGGTAGAACCTACATCATTACCATCACACTTCCATAAGGTAGATGACACACCATGCATAGGCTCAACCTATAGTTAGTCTAAAAAGTTTTTCATGTGTATTTATATTGGAAGACATCTTAGACTTAATATGTTTGATTGAGAGATTTATATATATCATACATACATATATTGTATCCAATCACCACATATACAATACATATCATATACATGCTATATCCCACAATGTAAGCATGCAATATAAAATAAAGGAGATGGTTATGGCCATGTCTACTCATAATTCCTTGGATCCACAAGGAATTACTACCACCTATGTCAATCATCACATCACATGTATGAACCTGTGGTTGATGTAGATCTATACTTTCCAATCTGGGTAGATCAATTCAACCCTTTAATCGGTCGTCTCGCCGCTTGTCCTAGTCGCACATCAGTGCTACCCAAGTGAATGGAAAGTTGGAGAACAACTTCAACCTACAATCTATGTAAGGTGTTATAGTGATTGTATAATTTCTTTGTCACTGATATCCAAGTTGAACGTGAGGCATGGTAGGTCATCCTCTCAACGTTCAATTCAAGTTTCTTGAACCAAGAGAAGACTATCTGAGGTAATGTGACCTCACTATCATATATTGACTCACATGTGCATGCATATGTGTTTCTCAATCTCACTTAGCAAGTGGCTAGGATATCATATTCCAGGAGGGACAAATTCCATATCTATCACTCACAGTCTATCCCCATGTGTCAAAGTTACCCAATCATGACTGTTACAACAACCCATGTTTCACGGCTGCGTTTGATGATGTCAAAGCGTACCCAATGACATGTGACAAGTGCAGTGATTTTAGGTCTACGAATCACAATCACCACATTCACTATGAGAGATGACTGTGACCACCACAACCATGTGTCACTCTCAAGGTGGGTCTATCGATACACTATTTCCTAACATGTATCTATGTTCTTGGTTTGATATTTCCATATCATGTTTGATTATATTTAGTCCTCAACCAACTCACACTCTAATCTTATGTGTTATTGTTGTCTATAAACCTTCCACAATAACAACTGATCAGGGACATAATGAGAATATGTATATGTACTCTTAACATCCATATGATTTCATCCATAAGGATAGTAACTTGACAACATACATCATTGAGTAATATATTTCTCTAGACATTCACTTCGTATCATCATTATCTCATAACTTAGTGAAACAGATGAATTCGAAGCTTGCCTTTATATATGCTATTATTATTAATCAAATCCTTTTAGGTAATTATGCCATGTCAATCATCATGTGATTGGCTCTATGGGAATACCTAACCAACATTTATGTGATCACATCACGAAGTTTAAGATCACTTAGTTGGAGGATATTTTCTTTCATAAGGATCCAAATCATGCAAGGGGGTAACTATCAAATATTTGTAAAATATTAAGTTACTTCTATCTAGTTTATCTTAGTGTGCATGTTTCATTGTGCTACATCGATGGCCAGTAGTGGATATATCACTTGGCTTCACTATGAGCATATGGATTCGAACTCCTTGTATGCTTAGGGAAGTGCAACATATGGATTTATAATGCATAGCCTATGGTATTTGATCACGTGGGATGTGATAAATGATGGTGTGATCATCATCAAGTCATGTAATGGCTTTCTATACATCTTGAATGTGAAACTTTATTTTTAACATTATACTCTAAGTATTTATACATATACAATTGTTCTGTTGACTCCATCTAGTATTGTATATACTAGAACTTCTACTTTGACTTTCCTCATATGTAAGGTGATGCCAACTTCAAGACATGGCTTGTATATATATGTCAAGTGTGGTTTCAGGTTTATTTCTCAAGCAATCTTTGTGATGACTATTGAACCTTGAACTATTGTGTTGATCTATTGTAATGACTGGGACCACTTCATAAGGATCTAGTAGAGTTTTGGGAATGACAACTGGCCCCATTGGGCACCAATGGCCTTGGTTGCATGTTTTTTCTTCACTCAACATAGCATGAGATCAACTTCTTGATAGATCACTCATCCTAGTACTACTTGTTGGGTTTTACATGGTCAGAATAGGCAACGAAAATAAAAAAAATTACTTGACCATAAACCCATAACCAACAGATCGCATCGACATCTATGTAATGGGAAGGATGGTTTTAGCGAGTTATACCTGGTCGTGAGGCTTGCTCAATGACTATATCTCGTAGCAAGTGCAGTCTTCAACCACCTATATTCGATGTCGTCTTTGCAGCTCCTGGTCTTGACTCGGACTATGGTTGACTATCATCCTCCTGAGCGGCAGAAGTCTCCCACCTCTATAGATAGTCCACATAGACTACCGGGAACTCTAATCATCTTGAAGAATGGACTATAAGGAGTGGTCCCCTTCTATTGGCGTACTAGTCACCAACACACTCTCCCACAACCAATTGCTTTTCTGTAGTTGTCTTTCCCTTACTGTTCCTCCCTGGATGGGTAGAACTTGCTTGGGCTCTCTCAGTTACCAAAACCAGAGAGGAAAACAACTTTGTAGAGCAACTGATGTTGTGTCTCTATTGTGTGTCTTGAGAAGCCCCATGTACCCCTCTATTTATAGTAGAGGGTAGGGTTAAGGTTCCCAATCTTTGCGGGAGTAGAAGGGTCCAGGTTTTCCATGAATAATTTTCACTACGACAGGCAAACTGGTCAGTTCACTAGTGAACCGACGGTTGGCATAGTGAACTGACCGGTTCACAAGCCATACATACTTGCAATTGACTTTCTAAATTCATTTCTAATTAATACAAAGATTAATTCTTGTCCCAATCGAATTGAACAAGTGAAACGGGAAACTTTTCTCACGAATAGGGAAACCCAACACATGCTTATTTGGTCCAAGTGAACCAATCAGTTCACTAGAGTGAACCGTTCATCCTACTGACCATGAGCTGATCAGTTCACCCAGGGAACCCGTCAGTTGGTGGTCTAGATTGTGTAGAACTCAGTCAATTAAGTTCTCAATCAATCTGACACCCTAATCAGTTGGTTCAACACTTGAACTTGATGATTATGAGTCAAATCTATTGATTGAATATTTGATTGAGTACCTAAACACTTTAGTAATCAATACAAACATCATTCATGGATAAACTCCTCTTCCATGTTAATTCTATGTGTGTGACCCTATAGGTCCCATCTCACGTTGGCAGTGAATGGCCATAACTAGATTATGACATCACAAGCAAAGATAGGTGCCTAGTGGCATGTCAGTACTACCCAAGTGAATGGAATATTGGAGAACAACCTTCAAACTACATTCTATGATTGATGTTCTAGTGAATGTATAATTCCTTTGTCTTGATATCCTGAATGAACTCAAGGCATGGAGTTGTCATCCTTTGAATGTTCATTCATGTTTCTTGAACTAGAGTAGACTTTCTAAGATATATGTGAACTCAATATCATATATTGATTCACATGTGCATGTACATTCTATTCTCATTCTCTCTTATCAAGTGGCCTAGACATCATACTCCCTTAGGAGGGACAAATCCCATTTCTATCACTCACAGTTTATGTCATGTGTTAAAGCCACCCAATCATCACCTTTATAACAACCCATGTTTCAGGATTGCATTTGATGATGTCAAAGTGTATCCAATCACATTCGACGAGTGCAGTGATCTCAGGTCTAAGAATCACAATAACCACCATCACTATGAGAGATGATTCTGACTACCATGTCATGGTTCCATGTGTCACTCTTATGCTGGGTCTGTCTGATACATTGTTCTCCAACATGTATCTGTGTGCTTGGTTTGATATCTCATATATCATGAATAATGAGACACTATCATCAACAAACACACACTCTAATCTTTATGTGTCATTGTTGTCTATCAACCTTCCACAATGACATCCGACTAGGGACATAGAAAGAATGTACATACTCTTAGCATCTTTATGATCTCATTATTCAGGTCCTCAACCTGAAGACATACGTTATTGAGTATTGTCATTTTTTAGACATTCATTCTGCTCCATCATTTATCTCATAATTGATTGAACTAGAATGAATTGGAAGCTTGTCTTTGATATTTATCAAATCAATCAAAACATATGACAATCCAATTGTCATATGATTGGCTCTCTGGGCATACATACCAACAAACTCCCACTTGCACTTAGAGCCCATCACCTTTGAATCATATTCTTAGTGATCTCTAAACATGTCCAACATGTTTCTATTGTGCTAATGCTAATCCATTGAGTTAGCAACATTTTTCTTTAGTCGGTATATTGTATGTTTCACATCTCCTCGCTGCATGACATTTCGTATGAGAGGGAGTTGTTGTAATATGTTATCTGATATTCCTTTCCTAACATTAGCTCTATTGTTTGACTTAGTATGTCTACTTTGTCATCAATGGTTGGAATATCTATAAGTTCATCTATATGAACTTCTAGATCCATATAGTAACCTATGTTGTTCAAAACACAAGGATAGTCGACATTCCTTTTAGAATTAAATGGCAAGACATATTAACTTTTGTATTTTGCAATCAATTCCTGTCATTTCAGAAGCTTGCAATAGTGTAACTAATTTACACTCAACTCTTCCTTTTATTGCCATAGAACTAATCCTTTAATACTTCATAATTTCTCTATGTCATTCCAATGACTCTCACTAGAAGTAGACATACATCCACTCGTCATGTCCAATACATACAAGATAACTGGATGAGCATATCCTATTGTCATGTCCAATATATACAAGATGATAAATGCACATATATATTTTCTTGTCATGTCCGATACATACAAGATAATGGGATGATTACATACATGATAGATCCAATTGTGAATGCATAAGGCATAGATCTATGCGTTCCTATTCTTCATAAGAATTTGGGACACTAGGAATCTAGAGACTAACTCCATGTAATATGGGCAAGTTTTCTCCCACCAAATCTTTGCCTACTGAATCCTTTAGCATAGACTGCCAATGTATGTTCTCTTTTATCAAGTTAAGAGGCTTTCAAGAACTATCAATATAGGTCTCTATTCCTATCACATAGGACATTCCTCTTTTTATTCCCTTAAATAAGGTATTTCCATACTAGTTTATATTCTTAGAATGTTTCATTCCTCATCATCATGAATACACTCCCACTAAATCTTTGTAATCACAAATCCCTTCTTTATTTCAATATATCAGTCAAACCCTTTGACTATATAATCAAAGTAAAGACTCCAGTTCTGAGGTGCTTGTATTTAATCAATCATATTGATTCATCTCTCATAACTTATAGTCTGCATTTTCATTAACGAAATTATAAAACCCTTCAGGTTGTGTCATGTACACAACCTCATGTTATTCCTTCTAGAAATGTGGTTTTAATATCCATATGCCAAATTTCATAGTTTTTAAGTTCCAATAGAAAGCATGATCCTTTATGGCCTATAGCCACTCCAATTGGTTAAATAAATTCATCATGTTCAACACCTTGAACTCACTTGAATTCATTTCAACCAATCATCTCTTCAAATGCCATCCATGTCAGTCTTAACTCTTAAGACCCAATAACACTTATGTGTTTTATCCCTATTAGTGCTACCATTAAGGTCATACCTTATTTGGTTCTCATGGTAGTTATTTTGGATATTATGGCTTCAAACCATAACACAAAATCTGGTTCCTCAACATCATCTAGATAGATTATTGGCTCATCATCATATGACCAATTCATCACCTTTGAGTTTGTAGAATATCATTATCCATCAAGCTCAAGGTGTTTTATACTATATATATGAGATGTATCTATTACACAAGGAATTTAAGATTCCACAACACTTGTGATTCTTAATCTCCTTTTGAACCTGATCTGAACTCAATGTTATTATGTTGATCTCAAACATTTCGAGTTCTACTTCTCTCCCACTGATTCTTTTGGAATTTAGATATCCTTATAACAAACACTTTGTTATTGAATTGAAATTAATATTCAACTAACATTGTGTGATTTGTGAATGAAGCTCTTTCTAAGAAACTAGTTTTCTTTTATGAGCTTTTATCATGAAAAGACATATTGGAACATTTCGAATATCATATCTTATATGGTGTCTTTTATACCTTTTGAATGGTACATTTATTTAGTGTAAAGCATGTTCTTTAGAAGAATTCTAGAAGATTAGTTATTTATTTGATGATCACGATTTTACTATTTAGAGTATGATTCCTTCTTTGATTTAGACATTATTATGCCTTAATCATGAGTTCTCTATGATACACTATCATAGTTACTCACAAGGTCCTCAAACATTTAGTTTAAGTATCTCATTCATTGATCATATCAAAGAATTAATACTTTTACCAAGTTTGTTTTTCATTTATGATATTCTTGAACACTTCAAGATATTCATATTTGTATTTCATTAAATACCATATCTGAAGTATTAGAATTTATTCCAATAGGTATGTATATACATCAATATGTATTATACCTGATAGAATAGTCATTCTCCCACTACATCTAGTGAAGATTGACTTGTCATCATGCCCAATAAACAAGACATTCATATCTCTTAATGGTTCATTAACCAAGAGAGTCTAGTTTATCCATCAACATGGAACTTAGAGATGAATTTATCATTCATTTGCTTAGATGATAATGCTAATTGTTTGAGTCATAAATAACTTTTAGGTATTATTATTTTATCTCATGCATACCAAGTACCACAAGATAAGTTAGGCATCACCATATAAGATCATATCTTTGAAATTAAAACATGAACTTTATTGATAGGCATCCTTGTCATTACAAGATGCAGAAATAAATCATTTCTATTTATTGGAAAAATGAAATAGTAGTTCATAACTCTATTACATGCCTCTTGGGATGAATCAAACTAAAGGTACTACTATCTATGGCAACAACACTTGCTCCATTCTTGATAAGTGTTCCTTCTTGGTCCTTTCATAAAAGCCTTCACTTTGTTTCATATTCTGTACATCAAATATGTCAGATCTATCTCCTGGTATCACATATTTGAGATAAAGAAGTATTTTAAGTTTATTTCATAATACCTGAGGTGGATACTTCCATCCCCTCCTCCTTCTTTAGTTCATCTATGTTGAGAGGGCAACTTCTCTTATAATGTCCTGGCTCATGACAATGGTGACATTTGCCTCCCTTGTTCACCCCTCACTTGACTTTGAGTGTTAAAGATGACTTTAACTGTTGGCTAGCATTAGAACCTTTCTTTGCTTTGCCCTTGCCCTTGCCTTTAGAATTTCCCTTCTTTCTACTGACCATCATCATAGATTTGGGTTTGTCTTTCTTCATCTATGCCTCAGCTGTCCTCAACATGCCCAACAACTCTGTCAGTGACCTGTCAAAGTTGTTCATGTTGTAGTTCATCAAAAACTGACTGTAGGATTCTCCCAATGATTGTAGTATCACATCAGTAGGCAGCTCTTGGCTCAGAAGGAATCCCAGTCGAGTTAGGTTCTCCACATACCCAATCGTATTGAGTGTTTGAGGGCCTACTGGGTCTCCTTATGTCATGATGCACTTGAGAAGTTCCTTGGAGACATCATATCTCTCTTGTCGTGCCTAATCTTGATACATTTTCTTGAGATGTTGAACCATCTCCATGACGTCCATGCTCTCATGTTATCTATGCAACTCATAGTTCATTGAGAACAACATCAAGAACTTCACATAAATGGCATACTCAATATGCTTCCTGTAAGCATCCCTTTCAGCCTTTGGTGTGGTGGGAGTGAGTTCTTATGGCTCTAGTGTATCTAGGACATAGAGCTTTCGCTCTTGAGTGAGAACAATTCTCAACGTCCTAAACTAGTCATGGAAGTTGTTCCCACTTAGTTTGTCCTTCTCAAGGACCGATCATAATGTAAAGTGAATGTTGTTGGTAGCCATTTATTTTACAAAAAGGAAATTTGCAATTTTAGTCCAAAACTCTTTTGATTTGATATGATTTGAAAATTGATGATGTTTAATTAGGTCTTTAATTAATGTTCACCTCTCACTATTTTATCTCAAATTGATAACCCTCATTATCAATTCAGAATATTGCAGTATACAACCTTCTAGTGAGCAAGATCCTAATTTCATCTAAGCCATGGACCAGCTAGGGCTTTCATCCACAACTAGAGTCTTTCAGGTAGGCAACCTTTGCCAATTGCATCATAAGCAACTCTTGATAGATGTCATGTACAACTCCTTGCCATGTTCATCTTTATGCCTCAAGGTGCTTGATCTGATCAAGGTCACCTTGTTAAGTTCAACCCAAAAGCCAACACAATGAATATGCACCCTGCGAAGGC
The DNA here is from genome assembly GCA_963693085.1 of Alisma plantago-aquatica. Classification (NCBI taxonomy): domain Eukaryota; kingdom Viridiplantae; phylum Streptophyta; class Magnoliopsida; order Alismatales; family Alismataceae; genus Alisma; species Alisma plantago-aquatica. The sequence goes on along the minus strand of OY856414.1, from coordinate 438,479,384 downwards.
TGACCCACATATTCACCATCACACTTACATGAGATAGACAGTGCACCCTGTGAAGGAAGACCCACATATTCACCATCACACTTCCATGAGATAGATAGTGCACCATGCGAAGGCATGCCCACACTTAGTCGATCAAGCTTTTCATGTGTGCTTCTTTTGGAAGGCATCTTCAACTTAATATGTTTGTTGAGGGGTTTTAGTATGCTTATATATGCAGATATGTATCCAATCACCACATATATGGTACAAATCATATACATGCTATATCCCACAAATGAAAACATGCAATAATGATAAAGTGATGATTATGACCATCCTATTATGATTCCTTGGAGCCACAAGGAACTATGGTCATCTAAGTCTGCATCACATGCAACCTATTATTGATGAAGATCTGTGCTTGCCAATCTGGGTTGACTGGTTCAACCTTTGAACCGGTTGCCCCACCTCTTGGCCAGTTCGTTGGTCTCCTCTAGATGGTCAACTCATCTGGGCTTCTCATTAGTCCACCAACTGCTCCTCAGTCGGTCGTCTTGGTCCATCAAGAGTTCATATTCACTCTTCATCATAACAAGAAATAAAGCTAATCCTATTTTACATAATCTTTGTGAAACCTTGATTTACATTCGAGTGGAGCAAAGGTAGAAGAGAATCTTGAGTTATCTTGAGTTACAATTAGAATAGAAGAAGAGGGCTCAGTGCACAGAATGAGATGCAAACAACCATAACCAACCACACACATGCACATAGGGTTTATAGGCCATAACCATGCTACACATCTACCATCAAAACCATTTTAGGGTGATGCATATCGATTGCATATATACCATATTATATATGTATATATTAGTTTGGGATCATGTGGTATTAATCAGATATTCACATTAGTCATTTAAATATTCACATCACATGCAATAACTAAAAGATGATAAAACGAAAATCTGATCATATCGATTATCCAAAAACATAGAGTATTGACGTGGCTCTGATACCACTGTTGGGTTTTATGTGGTCGGAGTAGGTAGCGAAAACAAAAAATCTTACTTGACCATAAACCCGTAACCAGCAGATTGCATTAACATCTATGTAATGGGATGATTTTAGCAAGTTATACCTGGTCCCAAGGCTTGCTCAGTGACTATACCTCACAGCAAGTGTGGTCTTCAACCACCTATCTTTGATGACGTCTGTGCAGCTCTTGGTTTTGACCCAGACTGTGGTTGACTGTCGTCCTCCTGAGCGGAAAAATTCTCCCGCCTCTATAGATAGTTCACACAGACTACCGGGAACTCTAGTAATCCTGAAGAATAGATTAGAAGGAGTTGTCCCCTTCTATTGGCATACTAGTCACCAACACACTCTCCCATGACCAGTTGCTTTTCTGCAGTTATCTTTCCCTCGCTGTTCCTCCCTGGATGGGTAGAACTTGCTTGGGCTCTCTCAGTTAACAAAACTAGAGAGGACAACAACTCTGTAGAGCAACTGATGTTGTGTCTTTGTTGTGTGTCTGGAGAAGCCCCCTATACCCCTCTATTTATAGTAGAGGGGTCAGGGTTCCCAGTCTGTGCAGGAGTAGAAGGGTCTAAATTTTCCATGAATAATTTGCACTACGGAAGGCGAACCAGTTGGTTGGCATAGTGAACTGGTCAGTTCACAAGCCAGACCTGCTTGCAATTGACTTTCCTAATTTTTTTCTAATTAATACAAAGATTAATTCTTGTCCCAATCGAATTGAACAAGTGAAATTGGAAACTTTTCTCATGAACTGGGAAACCCAACACATGCTCATTTGGTCCAAGTGAACTGATCGGTTCACTAGAGTGAACCGGTCATCCTACTGACCATGAGCCGATCGGTTTACCCAATGAACCGCTCGGTTGGTGGTCTAGATTGTGTAGAACTCAATCAATTTAGTTCTCAATCAATCTGACACACTAATCAGTTGGTTCAACACTTGAACTTGATGATTCTGAGTCAATTCTATTGATTGAATGTTTTATTAAGTACCTAAACACATCAGTAATCAATCCAAACATCTTTCATGGATAAACGCCTCTTCTAAGTTAATCCTATGTGTGTGACCCTATAGGTCCCATGTCATGTTGGTAGTGAATGTCCATAACTAGCTTATGACATCACAAGTAAAGATAGGTACCTAGTGACATGTCAGTGCTACCCAAGTGAATGGAAAATTGGAGAACAACCTTCAACCTACATTCTGTGATTGGTGTTCTAGTGAATGTATAATTCCTGTCTTGATATCCTAAATGAACTCAAGGCATGGAGTTTTCATCCTTTGAATATTCATTCATGTTTCTTGAACTAGAGTAGACTGCCTGAGATATATGTAAGCTTAATATCATATATTGATTCACACGTACATGCGCGTGCTATTCTCATTCTCGCTTATCAAGTGGCATAGACATCATACTCCCTTAGGAGGGACAAATCCCATTTCTATCACACATCATATGTTAAAGCCACCTTTATAACAACCCATGTTTCAGGATTGCGTTTAATGATGTCAAAGTGTACCCAATCACATTCGACGAGTGCAGTGATCTCAGGTCTAGGAATCACAATCACCACCATCACTATGAGAGATGATTCTAACTACCATGTCATGGTTCCATGTATCACTGTCATGGTGGGTCTATCCGATACACTATTCCCCAACATGTATCTGTGTGCTTGGTTTGATATCATATATCATGACTATCATCAACCAACACACACTCTAGTCTTTATGTGCCATTGTTGTCTATCAACCTTCCACAATAACATTCGACTAGGAACATAACAAGAATGTACATACCCTTAGCATCTGTATGATCTCATTATTTAGGTCCTTTTCCCGAAGACATACGTTATTGAGAATTGTCATTCTTTAGACATTCATTCTGCACCGTCATTTTTCTCATAATTGATTGGACTAGAATGAATTCGAAGCTTTCCTTTGATATTTATCAAATCAATAAGAACATATGCCAATCCTATCATCATATGATTGACTCTCTTGGAATACATATCAACACTACTTTGGGATGGCCATGCTTAACCATAAAGTTCTTAGTAATGAGATCCTTGAAAAGGAGGTACAACTTGGTGATATGGGTGTAGTAATATCTAGATCAAAAATTGCAATGGAATAAAAAAATGTTGAGAATCCTTCAAGCATATTCTATCTAATGCAAAAGATCCAGATTAGGGTTTACAAGTTTTTAACTAATCATAGAAGAAGAAAATCCAACCAGAAAAAACTAATCATAGAAGAGGTTGCAAATGTTCAACTTGTAACACTTGGTGTAGACCTAGACCTTGCAATGTAAAAATCCTTTAAATATCTCCAGATAAAAAATTAGAACTCCTTTTTGGGGTTTCTGGCTAGGTTGCAAAGGTTCAACTTGTAACACCTGGTGTAGACCTAGACCTTCCAATCTACACTCTAAGAGTTACCATAAGATGCGTCTAGAAAATTACTTTTTGATGGTTAATTACATGATTGAGCGATCCTTATCAGTGTTATATGGTGGGAATATTTCAATTATTTGCATAGACCCCAAGGTCACAAAGATGGCTTAATTGACCCCAAAACTGAATTCGAAGTCAACTCTGGTAGATCAAACCAATATGTCGTGCATGAGTGCGGCGGATGGCATTGATCCACTACCTTGATTTGGATGATTAGGTGTCAGATCATATGAATCTCTTGGGGAGACCTTCTCCTTGATTTGCATGCCTGATGTACTATGATAACCTAAATTTTTATGCTTTTATATGTACTTGGGTGCAAATAATATATTGATAAAGCTATATGAGAAACTTGAGTGTTATGTGCTTTATTTTATAAATTTGGGTTATTATTTCAATTTCTCCAATGATAAGGGATCTCGTGTGTTTTATTATTTTCAAAAATTCCTTAATAATTATTCACTAAAGAAAGAGTGGAAAATTCAATAATAAGGTAGTTTCAAAATTATGGAGAATTGGTGATTAAATAAGGATTTTTTTTAGAAAATTCTAGAAAGGTATGCTAAACACAACGAATAGGTATATTTTGATCCTAACTAAAAATAGGAATGTTTACTAAATTTGGGTAAGAAAATGAATTATTTGATGCCTTAAATGAACTTGATAAATCAAATTACTTAAGAAGCAAGAAAACTACTATTAATATTTGTATATTGGTACCAAACCTTTCCCAAATCAAGATTAGTTGATAAAAAGGTTGCCTTTAAAATTCAGGATCATCTAGATAAAGGAAGAGAGACTTATGCATTTAATAAGATTACCTAAAGTGATGGGATTAATTGACTTATATTATATGTCACATTTAATTGAAAAAGGAATCATAGGGCTCAACCCTTTAATTTTTGCGTGCCCTATTTGCCATTGGATTAGGATCTGATGAAGCATGAGTCTCCATCTACCCTAAGCCTAAAAAGGAAAGGAGGTGTTGCCTATACAAATCATTAACTCCTTGATTCTCCCTCAACATTCCACCTCACCATGAAAAAATAAAACCATAGGGTTCCTCTCACGACTCTAAAGAGGATACCCTCTTATGGCAGGTGAAACTGTGTCTTGAAAGCCAAGGAAAGTCCCTCACTGGTAATCCTCTCTCACCAATTTACCTAAACCCTAGGTCTTGCCAACAAATCCTATAAATACCCTACCCATAGTTACGCCTTGAGCCCAGGAACACAAACAAAACAATTTTGACCCTGGTATTTCTCTCATTCTCTCACTCCCTCTTTCTCCAGTGAAAATATCCATTGTGAATTTCACTGTGTGCAAAGTGGTAGGCTGGGAGAGGGGCCGATCTATGGACCATTGGATCTGGGTCCATCTTGAACTACAGATCGCATTGTGAGACCGAGATAGTTCATTGATTGGGAGTGGGTGAGTGGGTAGAACTAGTTTGAGATGTGCGATTCACGTGTCATAGTAAAGAACAAGATCTGGCGGCTGAGATTTTTCCTATAATGGATATTTTCCTCGCCTCTTTGACCAATAATTAAGAAAATAGCCTTATCAAACAAAATTGATTAAAAATCCATCCTTTGGCCAAAAACTACAAGTAAGTAGTGCAATTTGATTAGAAAAATATGAGGAATCCTTACAATTGGTTTCATGACCTAATTCTGTCTCGAATTCTAAAAGTTCATAAAGATTCTTACTTTAATGTAATTTTACACATAAAATCCCTAATTTCAAAAGAATGCTGAAATTGATGAGTATATTTTGATGAATTGGTAAAGTCTTAATTTTTTTGATAAAAAGAGAATCTTGGATTTAATATAGGATACATAATTCACATGTTGTCAAAATTAGGGTTTCCTAAAATGAAAAGCCTTAAAATGTGATAATTTGGGTTTGGGATGCCTTACCTTAACAAAACTATAATTTGACCCCAAAACCCTAACTTAGGACCCCAAGTCAGTTTTAATGGATATTTTCTAAACATTATAGTAACACTTAGGTGTGATATATTAAATATAGGGTGATTGCTTGATTGGTTGCATCTGCTCTTGTTTATTTGGACACAAAGTCATCCCTGAAGAAAGGTATGTGGTCAACCTATGATTATCACTTTATTGAATTCAATGGTTTTCTAAAGTTGAATGGATTGCAATCAAACTGCTTGGTTGTTTATTTACTTCATGAGATCTATAAATTTAATATGAGTATCACTTTATATAAACATAACTTGCTGAAGTCCAAGATATTATCTCTAAATAAATGCTTGCATTGAAGTTATAGAGGTTACCTCCAGTGAGTGGGTATGCCATTAAAATATTCCCAATGAGTGAGTATATTATTATAAACAACCTTCACGAGTGGGTAAGAATAGACCCAGAGAGTGGTATATCATTAAAATACTCCCAACAAGTGAGTATGATATTATGAATACCCCCAGCAAGTGGGTATACACAAAGATTGAATAAATGTGGGTTGAGAAGTTATAATAAGAAATTGAAAGTTCAATTATATAAAAAAGATAATTGGTACTATGGTTGATTATGTTTTCACACCTAGATGAAAATATATTTTTTCGCTCACATACTCAATATGTATCAATATGCTGACCACATTTTTATGTCATGTTGTTTTAGGTTAAACTGCAATTAATATGAAAAGATGGACATCCAGTGAAGAAGGAACCAAAAGAAAGATGCTTAAAGTCTACTAGAGGATTATAGATAGTTTGAGCTACTTTATGTAGCAACCACCATTCCATGTAACTCACTAGAGGAGAATATATCTTCATATTATTATCAAACTCTTTTCCTATCAATGAAAAATTCAATTATTATTGGTTACTTGCTAAACCTTGAACCTGGAATAATGACAATGGCCCTTTCCATTTAGATCCACTTTAATTGAGGTTAAAAAGGGGAGGGGGTCATTGAATTTGGTATCAGAGCCTATATTTACCATTTAACCTTTAATAATTAGTAAACTTTCAAGAATTTCATAGAGCCCAAGGGAATTATTAGGGTATTTTCTGAGGTGATGGTGTATAGAAGGGATCATGACCTTGGGGGCTGGAAAACCTTTTCTCCACACCACTAATCAGCTTATCAGGACTCTCAGGCCTCCGTGTATCCTTCCTGGACAATGCCAGAATATTTTGTTCAAAATAAAATACCTCAAGGTTTTCTTCTGATCTTGTGAATCATCCCTTCTCTACCCCTACTTTCCTCACCAAAACCCTAGGGACCCAGTAAATGCTTCCTTTACCCTTATGAGAAATTAGGGTTATGAATATTAGGGTTAAGGCATACTCTTCCAAATCATAATCAATGCATGTAACCAAGAGGTCATGGACATAATTTTATGATGCTTTAATGCCTCAAGCTTAAAAAATAAGATTAATTTATTTATGTGAAATAGCATGGCTCGCACCAAGACCACCATCATTCCTAATGATAAGACCCAGTACCACCCAGATTTGAAGACCTCCCATAGAGGATGTCCTTAGAGAAGAGGAGGACATCCATAAAATGTGAGTCTTCTGAGAAGTAGAAGCCTTCGCTGAGGAAAAATTTGAGACTAAGGCTGTTCCCTTTGAAATACCGAAGCCATAAGATGGTGCTGAAGGTGAACCCATGTCAGAAGATGAGTCCAAGCCCAAGGATGACTCCAATCATGTTTTTGGATATGGACCTACAGTTAGATAGGTAGTGATCTAGACCACTAAAGTGCTATGGCTAGAGCAGTAGAAGAAGGTCACTAAATTCATTCGTGCCTTGGCTCTCTGAGGTGTCACTAGAAATGAGAATGGTAAACCCCTATATGTCTTCCCTTGTCTCAGATCCACCATCATTGACTTCATCAAAGTAAATATAGAGAAGTATTGGGGTGAGGAAAAGAGTGATGTCATCGAAAAAGTAGATGCCTGGATCATTACTGTGGTGAATGGTTTCCACATCCTAGAGGTGCAACCCAACAAGGAGGTCCTCTTTGCTGCTCACCTCCTTGAAGGGGTAGTGAAGCTATGGTGGGAAAAATATATTACCGACCAAGATATGAACAAGGATTTGGTGGCCTAGGTACATTTCTGCACCATCTTCTACATGATGTTTATCCCCAACTCTACCGAGAAGGAAAAGGAGAAGCAATTCATGATCCTCTATCATGGCAACATGTCGGTGGTAGACTATGCTTGGAAATTTAGTCTCCTAGAACAATTTTCCTACATTCTGAATGAGGAATGGAGAATGGATAACTTCGTTGAGCACATGCACCCAAAGCAGAAAACCCATGTGATGGCTAGTAAACCCCGGAACTTCACTGAGATCCTCAACTTTTCCTTAGATATGGAAAGAACCTTCAATCATGCTTAGAACCCTCCCAAAGGATATATGTATTTCACTAAAGGCATTTATGCCCTGAGACATGATTATAGAAGGCATAAGGTCATAGCAATGGAAAGGGTCAAAATGGAGGAAAGGGAAAGCCCTGTCAGGAGGATTGTCACTATGAATGTCACACCTACAAGACAAGGCACCCCAGAAAATTTTTCTATGAGAAGAGAGTGTGTTTTTTCCCTCAACAAGAGGGACACTTCATAGCCAACTGTCCTCTCCCTAACCCTCAGGGTCTTGACCCAGTGGCGCCCCAACCAGTGGCTGCAACACCTCAGGGGTAGCCCAAGATATTTGGGAATGATGACATGCCCAAGTCTTTGCTATTGACAATGAGGAATCTTAGGACAATGTCGACTGACTCATAGAAGGTAACTATCCCAAGAACTCCGCTATTTATCCTTCACCATGAAATGCATTATATTTTAAATGTCACAAATAAAATGTAGGATTGCTTGATATTGTGGGACATACTGTTAAAGCTATATTCAACTTTCTACTAATACTTTCATTTTGTGAAATTTCACAACATTACTTTGTTTGGATTTCAAGGACTTAAGATACATTTTGGAACTCACTACCCCTAGTGGTTGTATCATCTCATCCCTCTTAAGGACACATGTCATCCTTGTTAAGTATATAAATAATAAACTCCCCACCAACTTTATCCTTCTTGATATGAATGAATTCAATTTCATTATAGTAATGGATTGACTTTATAACTATAATGCAAAAAATAGACTACACAGAAAAGAAAATAAGGATAGAGAAGCCATGTCATATACTATTTACCATTAGAGGATAGAAAGATGCCACCACCAACTTGTATGTAATAGGTGTGAAGGCAGAACGAATGGTAGCTAAAGGTTGTCTAGCATTCCTAGCTATAGTGAACAAGCTAGAGTTTAAGGTATGGCCCTTAGAGGAAACAGAGGTAGTCAGGGACTATGCTGATATGTTTCTGAATGATTTATCAGGCATACCTTCTAAGATAGATGTGGACTTCCCAATAGAGATAGCTCCTAGGACAAACCCAATTTCTAGGGAACCTTACATGATGACTCCCACTGAGTTGATTGAGTTGAAGAAGCAACTGGAAGAACTCCTAGATAAGGGTTTCATCTGACCCAACACATCCTTGTGGGGAGCATCAGTCTTCTTTGTGAAGAAGAAGAAAGATAGATCTCTCTACATATGCATAGACTATCAAATGATAAACCATGTCACAATCAAGAATAAAGATCCCCTACCCTACATAGATGATGTATTTGACCAGATCAATACCACCTGAATTTTATCAAATATTGAATAAAGATTTGGATACTATCATTTGTTAGTTAAGAATGATGATATCCCAAAAACCCACTTTTCTAACCTTCTATGTCTAATATGAGTTTTTGGTTGTTCTTTTTGAGTTGTCCAATGCACCAAGTGTGTTCGTGAACCATATGAATAGCATGTTCTATCCCTTCCTTCACACCTTTGTCATAGTGTTCATAGATGACATCTTAGTTTACTTTGATGACCTAGAGAAACTAAGAACACCTATTTAAGGTCCTTGATATCTTGAGAAAGTAGAAGTTCAAAGGGAAATTCTTAAAATGCAAGTTTTGAATAGACCAAGTTATATTCCTCAGGCATATCATATATGGAGGAACCATATCAATGGACCTTGCCAAAGTAGCATCCATTTGAGAATGGCCAACACCAAAGTCCCTATTTGAGATTTATAGTTTCCGAAGATTGGTCGAGTATTACCAACAATTCATCAAGGATTTTTTGAAGACTGCTTTGCCCCTCACCAAGCTCACTCGAAAGGACAACAATATCATTTGATCCGAATTGTGGGATGCATGATTCCAGGAGTTAAAGGAAAAGCTTACCTCAACCCCTATTTTAACTATACCCTTAGGTAATGATGGTTTTGTTATCTTCACTGATGCATTAAAGATGGGCTTAGGATGCGTGTTAAAGAAGAACCAACATGTTGTCACCTTTTCCTCAAGATACCTCAGGCCCAATGAGTTGAATTACCCAACCCATGATCTGGAACTTGTGGAAAATGTTTATGCCTTGAAGATATGGTGACATTATCTGTATGGGGATACCTTTGACATATTCATTAACCATAAGAGCTGGAAGTACCTACTGACTCAGAAGGACTTGAACTTCAGACAATAGCATTGGATGTAATATCTAAAGGATTTTGATTTAACCATATCCTACCATCCTAGTAAGGCTAATGTGGTAGCTGATGCCCTCAGTCAGAAATGTCTCATTTGTGTAAATGGTTAGGTCACCAATGGAAGAGATTGGAAGACTTTTCTAGATGGACTTCACAACCATTGATAGATAGATACCTTTTGGCTAATATACAAATCGTGTCTGACATGTTGACCGAGTTCGTAGCATCCTAGTTAGTTAGCCCAAAGCTAGAGAAGATGAAGTGACTGATGGTGAAGCCTTAAACACACCTCTCAGTAGGTGTGGATGGAGGAATCTGATATAACCATCTCATATGTGTTCTTGAGGATTCACCTTTGAAGGCTCTCGTCTTACATGAAGTTCATGGATTGAAGTACATTGTACACATAGGAACCACTAAAATGTTCAAAGACATATAATGTTTCTTCTGGTGGCTAGGAATGAAGTGAGACATATACTCATATGTAGTTAGTTGTCTTATGTTCCAGATAGTGAAGGCTGAAAACCAATGAACCAATGGGTTACTACAATCTAGTGAGATCCCCAAGAGGAAGTGGGACAAGATCACCATGGATTTTATGGTGGGTCTTCCCAAGACAAGAAAAAGAGCATGATGCCATATGGGTCATAGTGGACCGCTTAACTAAGTCATCACACTTCCTTGCCCTAAGGAGTATTGCCAATTTATCAAACTTAGTTGAGCTTTACATTAGAGAGATGGTCTGTTTGCATGGTGTTTTGAGTTCGATTATCTTTGATCGTGACCCTAAGTTCACTTAAGTTGTGGAAATGAGTCCATGAAGAACTCAACCAAGGTTGAAGTTCAACATAGCCTATCATTCTCAGACTAATGGTAAATCAAAACATACAATCCAGAAACAAGAATATATGTTGAGAGCATGTGTGCTATATTAGGGTGAATCATGGAACAATACCTACCCTTAGCTGAGTTTGCCTAAACTGTAGTTACCAAGACAGTATCTGGATGCCTCTGTATGAAGCTCTTTATGGGAGGTTGTGTCAGTCACTAGTTCACTGGGATGATTTTGGTAAGAGGGCCTTTCTTAGGTCAAAGGAACTAAAAATATGCTAATAAATTTGCTTTCATCAAGCAGGGGATAAAGAAAGTTCAGAATTGATAGAAGTCATATGTTGAAGCGGACAGATCTGCACTTTATTGTGGGAAATCATATGTTTCTAAAAAAGCCCCTCCAAGCTATAGCTAAAAATATAGGAAAATTGAGTCCCTGATATGTGGGTCTATTCAAGATTATAGAATGAATTGGCTAGGTCACTTATCGTCTAGTTTGCCGCCATAGTATAGCATGATGCATTACATGGTCCATGTGTTCAATCCAAATCCCTATGTGAAGGATCATACCCTTGTGTTGAAAATGGAATTAATAGTGCTCCAAGGAAGGTTTTCATACCCTAAGTCACCTATGAGGATCTTGGATTCCAAGGAGATAGAGATCATAAATAAAAAGATCTAGATATTAAAGGTTGTTTGGAAGCAACATCGTGAGGATTAAGCCACATGGGAGTTGAAGACGGACATGGAAAAATCTCACCCCCAAATTTTTAGATGACTAGTCGAATTTTGAGGAAAAAATTCTTATAAGAGTGAAAGGATGTTATAACCTAAAATTTCATGCTTTTATATGTACTTGGGTGCAAACAATATATTGATAAAGGTATATGAGTAACTCGAGTGTTATGTGCTATACTTGATAACTTTGTTTTATGGATGCAATTTCTACATTGAAAAGGGATTTCATGTGTTTTACTATTTTCAATAATCACTTAATAATTATTGGCTAAATAAAGAGCGAAAAATTCAAAAATAAAAGAATTTGCAAAAGTAATGGAGAACTAGTGATTAAATAAGGAATTGTTAAGAAAATTCTAGAAAAGGTATGTTGAATACAACTAATAGGTATATTTTTATCCTAACTTGCATCCAAAGAAAGAATATACCAAATAGGAATGTTTGCCAAATTTTGGTACAAAAAGGAGTTATTTTATGCCTTAAATAAATGAAATAAAATAATTTCTTAACAAACAAGAAAAGTATGTTTAATATTCATATGTTGGCACCAAACTTTGCCTAAACATATATTTAATTGTTAAAATCTTGTCTTTAAAATTTTGAATTGATTGGATAAAGGAAGAGAGAGTTATGCATTTAATTATATTCCCTAAAGTGATGGAGTTAATTGATTCACATAATATGTAACATTTAATCAGATAATGAATCATAGGGCTCGAACCTTTAATTCTTGTACAACATATTGGTTGTTGGATCAAGATCTGATGATGAATGAGTCATCATATATGCCGAGCTAGAAAACAAAATGAGGTGTTATACATACTAACAATTAACTCCTCGATTCTCCCTCCATGGCCCACTCACCATGAAATAAACAAACCTTAGTGTTCCTCCCACGATTTGAAAGAGGAAATACTCTTATGGCAAGTTAGGTTGTAGCTTAAGGGCCAAGGAAGGTCTCTTGCTGACAATCCTCTCACATCCCATTCTTGAAACCCTAGATCTCGCCCACACATCCCATAAATAGCCTACCCCTTGTTTTTCCTTGAGCCTAAGAACGCAAATGGCACAACACTAACCCTGGAATTTCTCTCATTCTATCACTCTCTCTTTCTCTTGAGAGCATCTCCATCATGAACTTCACTGCGTGCAAAGTGTTAGGCTGGGATAAGGATTGATTTATGGACCGTTGGATCTGGTCCATCTTGGACCAGAGACAACATCACGTGATCAGGCATGTTCGTTGACTGGGAGTGGGTGAGCGGGTGGAAAAAGTCTAAGATGTGTGACAACATGTCGGTCAGCAGTGACCAAGGATCTGGCGGCCGAGATTTTTCCTATGAAATGTATTTTCCTTGCCTCTTTGACCAATAAACAGGAAGCTTTATCTTGCAAAATAGATTAAAAATCCATCCTTTGGCCAAAAAGTACATGTAAGTAGTGTATTTTTATTAGAAAAACACGAGGAATCCAATAAAATTGGTTTCATGGCCTAATTCTGTCTCTAATTCAAAAAGTGTACAAAGATGCTTACTTTAATGTAATTTATCATGTAAGAACCCTAATTTCAAAAGATTGATGAAATCTGTGAGTATATTTTGACTAACTAGAGAAGTCTAAACTTTTTGGATTGAAAAGAGCATATTGGATTTCATATAGGCTACATATTTCACATGTTGTCAAAATTAGGGTTCCCTAAGATGAAAAGTCTTAAAATGTGCTAATTAGGGAGAAGCCTAACCCTAATAAAACCCTAATTTGACTCCAAAACCATAATTTGGACCCTACTCATTCTTAATGGATATTTTGTGAACATTATAATAATACTATAGTGTTATACAATAATTATAGGATGATTGTTTGATTAGTCGCATCTACTCTTGTTTACTTGGACACGAAGTCATAGATGAGGGAAGGTGTGTTGTTACGCCTATGAAATGCTCACATTATCAACTTCCATGTTTTCTCAAAGTTTCCCAAATGGATTACAGTAAACTGCTTAGTTGTTTATTTACTTCCTACAATCTATAATGTCAATATGAGTGTCACTTAATATAAACATAACTTGCTCAAGGAAGGATATTATCTCTGAATAAATGCATGCATGGAAGTTGTAGAGATTACCCCCAACGAGTGGGTATGCCACTAATATACTCCCAATGAGTAAGTATAATATTATGAACACCCCCAACGAGTGGGTATGAGTAGAGATTACCCCCCGTGAGTGGGTATATCATTAAAATACTCCTAGTGAGTGAGTTTGATATTATGAATACCCCCAGCAAGTTGGTATACATAGAGATTGAATAAATGTGGGTTGAAATTTTATAATAAGAATCTGCAAGTTAGACTGTGTAAAAAAAGTTGCTTCTATGGTTTATTATGTTGTTACACCTACATCCAAATATTTGGTTACCCCCATGTACTCAATATATTTCAATATGTTGGTCATGTTTTTATTTCACATCATCTTAGGTTAAATTACATTTAATTTGTAAGGATGGACATTCAGAGAAGAAGGCACTGAACGAAAGATGATTAAAGTCTATTGGAGGATTATAGATAGTTAGAGGTACTTTATGTTTCAACCATGAGTTTTTCATTCCATGTAACTCCCTAGAGGAGAATCTATCTTCATATTGTTATCAAACTTTCTTCCCATCAACGAAAATTTAAATTATTATTGGTTACTTGCTAAACCTTGATCCTGGAATTATGGTAATGGTCCTTGCTCTCTTTCTCCGCCTTAATTGGGGATAACAAGGGGAGAAGGTAGTTACATGTACCATGTCATACTATGATTCTGACGTCACCTTGATTTACATCTCATTCGTGAAGATCTTTTTCAGGAAGGAACCATCTATGTGATCTAATATCCACATAGTGCACAAAAACAGTTCAATTTTCTAGTCTCTTCCTCTCCTTCTTTCTCCCTATAAGTTGCTTTTAGGGTTTGTCAAACCTTGTAGGAAACAATCAAATGATATGAGTGTGTCCCCTGAAGGACTCCTGTCATATCATATATGTTGAGGAGTGGAGAGTCAAGGTTTCCTAAACCCTATTTGGCCAGGCTGTGGACTCCTTGATTTATGAAAACGTATTTCTTAAGTCTGGTTCCATATTTGATTTAGGTCCTTGAAACTTAATTTAAGGTCCTTGGATTTATTATAATAATTACAATAAGGTATAATTCATCCTTTCTTCAAGTTATCTCTATGCTTGTAACCTTGTAGACACCATACTACATTGACAATCGATTCATGAATAAATATTAGGATCCATAAGCAATGAGCAGTGTCTATCCACACATAATTTCTAACAAATTAGTAGGATTAGTCAGACATGACTAAACCATTAACAACCAATGTTACCATGTTATATAATATTTTTGTCACATATATCCAGATTGAACTAGAGGCACAGACACATCAACATTGTTACATTCAGTATTAGTTCCTTGATCTCTAAGTAGACTAGTAAGATATATATGAGATCAATACATATACTGAGTCACATGAGCATGGACATGCGTTTCTCTAGTCTTTTTTTATCAAGAGGCCACGGATGTCACTCCCATTATATGGGAGGGAACAATTCCTTCTACATCACTCACATTGTATAGCACGATTCTCATTACACCCCATCACTACCTCTTTGGAAACCTTCTTTAAAATCACATTGGGTAGTGTCAAGGCATGAAGATTGTCATATCACCATTTTAGTGACTTCAGGTCTAAGGACCAAAACACCACTATCACAATTTAGAGTCAATTGTGATATCGTATAATGGTCCATGAATCACTCTCAAGGCCGGTCTATGTAATACACTTTTTCTTGGACAAGTACCTATTTGCCTGACTTGGTATCCAATAGCTATGATCCATGTGACATGGTCACCAGTCGCCACACATACTAGTCTTACATGTATTACTATTATCCAATCCTCAATAATACCATACTAGTTACATTTAAGAATATTACTCTTAGCATCCATTAGGATTCCATGTTCAAGTCACACACTTGAAGTCCCAAAGCTTTGAACCAATCATTCCAAGAACATTTATTATGTGCACTAATATTGCAGTAACTAAATGTGCATCAATAATTTAGAATTGCCTTTATTAATCAAATAATAAGTACAAAATATCCCTAAAGCCATTGCGTAATGATTGGCTTCTAGGGCATACACACCAACAATCTCCCACTTGCAATAAATCCAATCCCTCACATATCTTGTACTGAGTGACATACGATAACCATCACACTTCTACTGCAATAGTGCCTTAGTCTAGGGATCAAGACACTCGATCTATATTGGTATCCTGAAGACCCTCTCATCTCCTTATTGAATGATTTCTCATATAATATGGAAGCATTAAAGAATATTTTATAATATGTATGCCGTCTGGGTTCCTTGGATAGCATGATAGCCCCATTATTGTCACAATAAGTTGTACTATGGCATGAATGCTAGAAACAACTCAAGTTCATCAAATGAACTTCCTAATCCATACAATTTACTTTGTAGAATCTGATGCAACATCATCTTCAACTTCTATTGTAGGATTGGTCACTGTTTCTAGTTTGGAACTCTTCTAGTTGACAATACCCCCATTAAGGAAAAACATAAAACCATATTGCGACTAATAATCATCCTTAAGGGAGTAGAATATTGAGTTGTGTAACTATTAACAACCAATTCTCCATCACCTATTCATCCAAAGTTCTTCTCAAGTACTTTAGGGTGTTCTATACTACAATTCAGTGACCTTCCCTAGAATCTTCTTGACATGCTCCAAGCATATGATATGTCTATATGTAAACATTACATTGCATACATGATATGTTTAATTGCAGATGCATATGGAAATTTACTCACATGGTCCCTTTCTTCCAAATATTTGGTACAAGTGGCCTTAGAAATATTTAACCCATGAGACATGGGTAGGTTCCCTATCCTAGACTCTTTCATGTTGAACTATTTCAACACTTTGTCAGTGCATGTACTTTGACTTAGGCCAAGAATACTTCTACACCTATCTATATAGATCTTGATACCTATTATATACATGGATTTTAATAAGTCTTCCATTCAGAAACCATTTCCCAACCACGTCTTAACCTTTTGCAGAGTTGGAATATCATTTCTTATTAATATTATATCATCCACATACAATATAAGGTATACAACATTTCTCCCACTAAACTTCTTGTAAACACAAAGTTCATGTTCATTTTTTATGAAGCCAAACTCTTTGAATGATTCAAAAAAATGAAGATTCTAGCTTCTAGGTGCTTGCTTCTATCCATAGATTGACCCTTGTAGCATACATACCTTTCTAGCACCCTATAGAGATTCAAAAACCTCATGTGGTGTCATATACACATCCTCGAGAAGATTCCAAATAAGAAATGTTGCTTTGTCATCCATCTTCTAAATCTCATAGTCATGGTAAGTTGCAACTAAAATCATGATCCTAATGGACTTGACCATACAACTGGTAAGAAAGTTTCATTATAGTCAACACATTGAACTTGTTTGAAACATTTAACTACTGGTCACACTTTGTAGGTCTAGATATTTCCATCTAGTTATGTGTTCTTCTTCAAGAACCACTAGCACCCAATGGGTTTTACCCCTTCGGGTGGTTCCACCAAGGTCCATACCTTGTTGGCATACATGAAGTCCATTTTGGATCTCATGTCCTCAAGCTATTTACTAGATTCTAGTCCCTCCATAAACTCCTTGTAGGTGGTTGCCTCATCTTGATCCATGACCAACACCTCACCATATTGATTCACACGAAATAAAAATGTCTCTAGATCATGTCTATTCCTACTAGATTTATGAGGTTCTTGTGTTTTTTGAGAGGGGTCGGTGCTGCAACAACTTGTGGTGCATCCTCATGTTCCTCATGAGGTTCATTATGATTTGGTGTATCTCAAACTTCTTTGAATTCTAAGTTCCTCCCACTAGTATTTCTAGATATGAACTCTTTCTCTAAGAAGGTACCAATTCTAGTAACAAACACTTTGTTCTGGAAAGAAATATAGAGGTTGTATATATTGGTTTCCTTATGATACCCCAAAAAATAATACTTGTCAAATTTGGGACACAATTTCTCAAAAATTCTTCACATAAACAAACATTCATGGAAGACATGTCAGAATGCTTCTCAGTCCATATCTCATATGCTATCCTTGGAACCAATTTAGAGGTAACACAATTAAGTGTAAACGTGGAAGTTTGTAAAGCATGTATCCAAAACAAATCAAGAAGTTTGGATTGGCTCATCATGGATCATTACATGTCGAACAATATGTGTTTCCTTCTCTCTAAGACACCATTATGTTGTGGTGTTCCTGGTGATGTCGATTGTCATACAATACCACACTCCTTGAGAAGGTCCTCAAACTCTTGGATGAAATATTCACCACCTCGATCAGATCAAAGCATCTTAATTTTCTTGACAACTTGGTTCTCTACATCATTCTTGAATTTCTTCAACATTTCAAGGGTTTCTAATTTGTATCTCTTACATATAATGAATCCATTAGTCAATAGGAGAGTATTTGAACCATCCTTTATATGTTGAAAAAACAAACTACATATATCACTATGCATGAGTTCTAGAAGTTTGGATGATCTTTTACCACTTCCAATAAAAGTCACATTTTCCATTTTGTCCAACAAACATGATCTGCATGTCTCGAGTTATTCCAAATAAAATGAGTCTAAGTATCCATCCATATGGACGTAAGAAATGTGTATCATGTATGTACAAACAAGTGATAATGCTAAAGGTAAGTCATGTTTGATTCATGTAGTTTAAGCCATTTGGTGGCTATGTTATATATATGCATCTTAGGATCCAATATCATAAGACATCAAGAAATGCCATATAGGAAGTCATCGAAGTATAAACAATAATTGTCCTTTACAAGCAATGAATTGCTATTTCTTGTCAAAACAATAACTTGATGGCATAAGGATAATCATTCTATAATTCTATTATAGTGCTTGATTTGTATAGATATCAGGAGATTCCATATAGGAACTCATTCAATAAAATTGAACATCAATTGTTATTTTACAAGGAATGAAGACCTCTTTGTTGTCTAAATAAATGGCATATGAGTAATAGTGATTATATAATTCTAATACAGTCCCAATTTCCTGAGATAAAATGTGTGTCCCTATAGTATCAATAACAACTCTTGACATACTTACCACTTTGGTTTGCAATATTCCTTCTCTAAGGATATACTTCTCTTATTATCTTATATTATTGTAATACTATCATGTCTTATCCAATACACATTCTTAAGAAGAGGTTGTATTTATCCCAATAAAGTAACTACCTAATGTGGAGATCTATATCTCCTTGTACCTCTCAATTCCTCTAGGTAAGAGGGGAATCATCCAATGTCCAATGCTGATGAAGTTTTTTTGTGGGCCCATAATTTCGTTTACCTTATTTTCAAAAGGAATTGACTTGAGTTTGACTTAGAACCCATCTTAGTTGTTATAAAATGAATTTTACCATGTATTTACATGTTTGAAATGCAAATATTTGAATAATAAGGATATATTAGATACTTGATGTGCTTTGTTTATATGTATGGATTTAACTTGCAAATTCTCCTTTGCAATGGTTTCCATTATTTTATTATTTTCATTAATTCATTAGTGAAAGGAAAAGAGAGAAAATCACAATGATAAATGAATTGGTAAAGATAATGGATAATTAGTAAAAATACATAAGTAATTAAGTGGAGTTTTCTAGAAAAGTTAAGTGGAAGGAAACTAATGATTTTGTTTTGGTTCCATATTATTTTTAATAAGAAAAGTTGTCAAATTACGAAATCATGTCTAGTTACAAAGAGAAAGCAATAAATTGATGCCTTAAATAAATGAAATAAAAGGGAGACTTGGAGACAAAGGAAAACACTTTTAACTTGTGTATTTTGGTCTCAAATCTCGTCCACACCTAGATAGAAGTGCTACAAACTTCCCTTTAAAATTTGGGATTAAAAGAATAAAAGGAGAGAGATATGAATTTAACAAGTTTCCTAAAGTGAAAGGGAAATTGGAAATCAATTAATGTCACAATTATTAATCAATCTAGGAAACTATACCCCCCTTTTATCATGTCACATGCAATCCCAGCCAGATTGGGATCCGAGGGTCAAAAGACGTTCTCCTACCTTCGGCTAAGAAGGAAACTAGGCACAATGTAGTTGGTTCCTTTGTTCACACCCTTCTCTCACCACAATTCATATGAGATCCTAAAATCTATCCCATTAGAATTAGGGGACGTGCGACACCAATCCATCCTGAGATTAAGCACCTTTAGAAGTCTCTTAAGGATTTGCCTAAATTGTAGAATAAATGATTCCCAACCTTGGACACCCTAACTATAAAAAGAGGGCTAGATACCCCAACAAGGACACCAATACATCTGTGAGGCGCTGCTCGATCCCATACTCTTTTCCCTCTCTCTCACTTATTCTCTACTCAACACTCTACCAGAGGAAAACATTCACCATCCTCGTGACTCCAACCACCTCCTAGACAATTGAGGTCATCTGCATCTCTGATTGGGCACAATAGAGGTATTAGTACCCTTGCCGATCACTGAAGAAGCTAGGATCTCAGAGTCAATCCCCGTGTTGACTCATGAAGAACTGATCGTGGATGAGTAGGGTTATGAGACAACATGGGAGCAAAAGACTCCCTTACCCTAGCATCCGTAATGAGGTAGGGGTCAAACCAGATTTTTCTTTCCTTTTCGCACCCATTTACACGAGCACGGGGTGTCTAGTTGGCATGAGCCCATTGGTTTGGCCCGACCTAGTTGGCACAACCAAGACCCAAGTTAATCGCGCAGGTGGTGAGCCCCTATTGGTAAAAACTGATTAATTTTGCAAAAATCATTAGAAAATCATAGGTATATCCAATAATGACAAATTATATAAGAAAGATGATCACAAAAATGCAAGGATTCAAATAAAATTAGTTTTAAGACCTAATTTTTTCCCAAATTCTAAAAGTGCTTAAGTTTCTAACTTTAATGTATTAAAATTGTGGAAACCCTAATTTCTTAGTTATAATGATCCTAACATTCTTAAATGACTTTGATGGATAAAGTTTAGTCTTTTTTGGATAAAAAAGACATCTTTGAATTAATTTGAGATTAGGAATGCATATAACATCAAAATTAGGGTTTGTAAGTTAAAAGACATTAAATGTGAAAATTAAGTTTTGGGAAGACAAAACCCTAATCACACCCTAATTTGACCCCCAAACCTTAACTTGGAACCCAAGCCAGTTTCAATGTGGGCTTATGAACCAAAAAGTAATACTTGGGTGTTATGCATTAATTTCAGGGTGATTGCTTACTTGCAACTCTACCTATTTACTTGGACTTTAAGTTACATATGAGAAAGGTATGTGGTTATGACTATGACTACCAGCCTTAAACAACTTCCATGGTTTTCTAGAGTTTATGAATTGATTACAAATAAAATATTAGTTGTTTAATTAATTCTTATAGTCTATAAATCCCCTATGAGTATCACATATTATAAGTATCACTTGATCAACTATATTATCTCTGGTGGATTTAAGTGATACATGTGGGATGTATGAAATCTCATTATGATGACGGGTGATCAAGATGGGATAGGAAGATCACAAATAAGACCAAGCTGGGATAGGATGGTCATTATGAGGCCAAGACGGGAAAGCAAGGTCATACTAAACCAAGCCCAGGAACATGAGGGTTGTGAGAAGTCCACTGTAGGGACTAAACCCCAATGAGAGGGTACCCCACAATGAATAATCTAGTGAGGGAGTGTACCACAAAGATTGAGAGAATAAGACTTGACAAGTTAGAAAGTAAATGCATGTTCAATTTTGTAAGCATAATTGTTTCTATGGTTAGTTATGTTCTCGCACTTACATGTGAATATTTTGACTCCCCCACATAGCAATATATCTTGATATACTGACTTTGATTTTGTTTCACAACATTTTAGGTTAATCTATTATTAATTTGCAAAATTGTCATCCTAAGAAGATGACACTAAAAGGAAGGATTCTTAAAGTTACCATGGTGGTTTTAGCTAGATAGTTTTATTTGAATTTCAAACAATAGATTTCCAAACATGTAACTCCTGTGTGGAGAGTTTATCTTTCATATTGTTATCAAGCACCTTTTCATTTAGTGAAACTTATAATAATTTCAAGTTAATTGCTAAACCGTGATCGTATAAATATGATAATGGTCATTTCCCTCTTGGTCTACCTGGGTAGGGGATAACATGGGGAGGGAGTCATTACATTAGTCTTATCATTTCTAGTTATACTCCAACATCTCATTTTTTACCTTCAAAATAGAAAAAGGGTATAAACTATAAGGGTTGGTCCCACTTTCCCATAACATCATGACACATTTTGTCAACCGTCTAACAACATCATTCATAATGATCGAGTATATGAAATTTGCAACAATTGCATGTTCTAGTCCATGGGCAACTTTTGGTCAAGAGAAGTCACATAATCATTGGGTTCTCTATGTACTCAACTTGATTGAGTGTATAAGGATATAATGGGAGTGGGATCGTGAGGAAAAAATGTTCCAATACATTGAGTTCACGCTCTAACTTGAGAATACTTCTCATGTTCATGTACTAGTCCACAATATTTGTCTCATCAAGCATGCATTCTCAAGGACCCAATCTCAATGAAAAGTGATTCATGTTTAATTTATACAATATTATAGGAATTTCAACCTTTGATTTGAAAACTTCATTATTTAATTAGGCCTTTAATTATATGTATACTCTCAAGATTTTCTTTTAATATCCCCACTATTAATTTGGAAAGTTACCATGAATAACTTTCTAGTGGACCAATGTCCATATTTCATTGATTCATGAGTCAACTTTGGTTGACCTCTCACAACTCAATTACTTAGATAGGAAACTTTTATCAATTTTATCACATGAATCATCGAATGTATGGGGAACAACCATTCTTAAAATTCTATTATATGGAACACATGATCGCATGCCTATAGGTGCTTCATCATAATAAGGTTACTAGTTAAGCCAAAACAAACCAAACCAAACCAAGCCACTGATATCAATAGGAGTGTGAACCCTACTTTGAGATACCCACGCATTTACCCCACATCTCACCAAGACAAATAACGAACCTCACTTTGGGAAGCCCACATAAATTGATCGAGGCCTTGATGTGTATTTCCTGTTGGAAGGCATCTTAAGCTTAATATTTAACAAGAGATTTTGTATAATACATTTACATATCAACTCACCATATATGCCATTATATATCATATATATAAACAAGAACTACAATTGATAGAATTAAAATCAAATGATTATGGCCTCTTAGAAAAATCTTTCCAAGATAATGGAATATTGAGGTCATATAAGGTTTGTACAAGCATAAACAAAATATAATAAACCCTAATCTTTAGATTCTTTAATTATGAGCAGCCACCATGGATGATCAATTGTTGTTGATCATTCTTTTGTATTCTTCCTTCTTCATGTCCACCTTGTTGGATATCCTATATCCTAAACTACCCTAAGACTATTACATCACATGTAAGAGAAACCTAAAGTTACATTTGAGGGGAATAAGGTGGGAAGCCATACATTTAGAATCATTTGAAAATGCATGACATGAAAGTTGTATTCAGAACTACAAACAATCAACAACTTGTAATAAAAGGAATCACAAATATGGTTTCCCCATAATCATGCATCACACACAAAAATATTATTTGGAGGAGTCATTGTTTTTTCTCAGTAAGCACACCTCCCCTATTTTTTTGATATAAAAGAAAGTTCATATTTAAAACTTTCATCCACTCTATAAATGAATGGAGTATAGGAAAAAAATCTATATAGAAGAAGAGTATCACAAATAACTTTTCTTCCTTCTTTCCCCTGAATTCTAAGATTTCTTCCAACCTAAATCAAGTGGAGGTTGGTAATGCAACCAAGCTGTTGATCTTTTATACTAAAATCCACACAATTCTCATGACAATAAGGATTTTTTGGGAAAACTCCACATTTCACAACCTTATTCCACACAGCCAAAGAAAATGACAATCAAAGAACATATGTTGGACACTTTCAGCTTCCTTCTCACATAGACAACATCTAGGAATGAGACACATACTACAGTTATGGAAATTGACTCCCTGGGAAAGAATGAAATATCATGTTTAAAAATAAAGTCTCTCATCTCATAAAAACATCTTGTATAAGGGATGATCCAACAATCATCCTTGACAATGTTGCTATATAAGCCGATACATCCAAAGCCAATCATAAGGATGGTTTTCTTTTCGATATAGTCCCCAAGAAACTGATTACTAGGCAACCAAGGATCCTTCAAGACTTGAAAACCTTTACAATTGCCAATTTGAATGTTTATGAGAGGCATTATGAAGCTCTTCATACTTACAATATGCTTCCGCATTCAATAGATATTAGCTTTAGTTTTCAAGACCAGAAAGAATCATTTCTAAGATACTTCTCATTAAGCCACTTCACGCACAAAATATCCTTCTTTGAAGCTGCATTCTAGACATTGACCATCAAACCAGCTTTGGTAACCTCCTCTACTTTTCTAACAACCAAATCACCTTATCTCTTTGGTCTCGATTCTAAATCCCAGTTGATATAATGCATTTTCTTATTAAGAGAGGGGCCTTCCCACATAATTTTATTTTAGATTTTACTTATATAATCAATAATAGAAGAAGGCAAAGGGAATGTTGAAGACAAAAATCATTGGAGTGCTAAAAGGTTGGAGTTGTCTAGTTCAATCCTACCACTAAAGGATAACATATTTATTTTCCAATAATCCAACTTTTTCCAATTTATCAATCAATGTGAGACAATAGGAATTTTTAGATTTTCCACAAAACAGAGGCAGAACCATATATCTTATTGGGAATTCACCTTAAATGATGGACAGAGACTCTTTATTAGCATTTTTATTGCTAAAAATATTACTTTACATGGATCAGTGGCCAGGCCAGAAATTCTCCAGAATCCTTAAGGAGGCCCTTCAAATTGACAAAATTCTTGGTAATAGCTTTAGAAAAAGCCATGACATCATTAGAAAACAAGATATGAGTGATCTTGATATCTCCAAAATAGAAAGGACCCAACATCTTCTTGCTAACTACATTTCTCATCATAGCACTAAACCTTTCCATGGCAATGAAAAACAAAGTTGGGCCAAGAGGATCACCTTTCATGATGTCATTAGTAGGAAAATTGACATCAGTAGGGTTACCATTCACAAGGAAATGAAGACTAGTGGAGCTCATAATTGCATGAATCCACTCAATCTAACATCTAGGATAGTCATTTTGTCAAGAATAGTGAAAAAGGCTATATAATGGAATTATAGGCTTTAATTAAATTTTATTTAATGTACATCTTAGATTTCCTAGGAGAAAATTGAAATTATTAATAAGCTCATTATTAAGAAGAAGTGCATCAAAATTGTTATTGCCTTTAATAAAGGCACTCTAGCTGTGGCCGACAATCAAAGACAACACTCTTTATAGCATGTTATAGAGGACTTTAGGAATGGTTTTATAGAGAAAGTTTCACATAGTGATAGCTCTCTATTCCTTTATACAATAGGAATCTTGAAATTTGGGATTTATAGAAATATAGGATAGCTTCCTTAAGCATTTTGTTATTGCTAATTTTTTTGGACAACCTTCACAACATCTGACCCAATAGTATCCTAGGTAACTTTTAAAAAGTGGCCATTGAATCCATCAGGTGGGGTATCTATCTCCACATGCTTCATGAACAACTTTATCAATTTGTTCCTTGGTGACAATTGATCTCATCAAATTGAAATCTTTGGTAGAAATGGTAGGGACAGACCACTCGTCATCCCAGTAAACTCCATCAGAATCAGCATATTGATTGAATAACTCATTATATTAGGAATGGATATGCCTAGAAATATTCCTTTCATAATATGATTTCATACCATCAATATCGATACATCTAATATGACTTCTAGCAGCCCTATGTCTCATAGAGTTGTAAAAGAATCTTTCATTCTTATCTCCCAGTTTGATCCAATTCATTTTTGAGAGTTTCTTTGAAAAGGACTCCTCTCTCAAAAGCTAGAATAGATTCTTTCCTTTTATTATTAGAAATATCCATAAAATATACATCATCATTGTGAATATAGACAATCTTCAAAGCTTCAACGACTTAAAACTGAAGGACATTATTACAAT
Organism: Alisma plantago-aquatica; assembly: GCA_963693085.1. Lineage (NCBI taxonomy): Eukaryota > Viridiplantae > Streptophyta > Magnoliopsida > Alismatales > Alismataceae > Alisma > Alisma plantago-aquatica. The sequence continues at coordinate 438,453,441 of OY856414.1, read as the reverse complement.
CAGAAATATTTCCATACCTCTTCTTATTCCACCTAAGAAGTTTTTCTTTAACCGTTTTCAACTTCCTCGTAACTTAAAACATAGGATTCCTATAAACCTTTATATCATAAGAATCTCTAGAAATACTCAGGAACTTTGATGGCTGGACCAGACATTTCAAAATTTAATGTAGCCTTTCTTTTTCCTCAAAATATTGTCCATTCTAAAAATCAAATAATGATGATTGTTGTAAATAATACTTTAGATTTCACCCCATTTATCTTTGAAGTGATCCTTGAAATCATTTTTTATAAAAGGCTCTATGAATTCTTCAAAGAACCAGTTGGTTCCTTTTTTCATGTTATCCCATGTAAAATAAGCACCCTTCAACTCAAGCTCAATAAGATTATTTTTGTGGAAAACATCATTGAAACCCTCCATAGCTCTTGTAGAGTAAAACCCTTTGTCAGTCATGTAATTAGAGAATCTAATAACATTAAATTCCCCTATAAGTATCCAAGTACCATTAATGTTTCTGTTAGTTTTGATCATATCATTCCAATGACATGATCTTTTCTTCTCTTCATCCTGATAGTAGATATCAGTAATGAAAAAAGTATAATCCTTGTAATCAATAGCACATTAGATAAAGTGATTAGATTTAATAATTTTCTTAACTCTCACCACATTTTGATCCCACATGATGAGAATTCTACCAAGTGGATGAGACTTATGGTTGGTTTACAATCCATATTATCCCATATTCTATGAATGACTATGTGGATTTTTTATATATTTGGCTTTGGTTTTGACAAGAAAATTAATATGGAAGTCGATATCAAATATTACCTCTCTAACCTTCTTAGGATGTCTAGGCTTTTTGAGAGCTCAAGAATTCCATGAGAGCAGCACCAAGTTATTAACCACTGAAACAATCCTTGATTGGAGCCCTTCTAGCCTCTGTTACCTCAGGATCCTCACCAGTGAATTCACCCAACATCTCAAACATAGAAGTAGATACTTCCTAAATAATCTTTTAAGTAGTGGATAAACTCTGATTATTCTTTCTTGGAGGAACTCTAGTCTTGTTCACCATAGTATAGAAGCCCTCCATGTCTATCATAGACTTCTACATATTTAACCTGATGTCCACAATACCCTTCACACTATCAGGTGTAATGTAATGGAAGTTGATGTAAGTGATCTGAGCAACATATCGTCTTTCTTTATATGCTACCAATACTGCCATAAGAGTTAATCTGATTTGGAACTTGAGTAGAGTTCTTAGTAGTACTCATACTTGACCAATAATAGGCTGACAAAATTTTTGACTTTTGACATAGTTATTTCTTATATCCTTTTGTATTGTCTATGGTATATGAGGAGTTAGAATATGACTAACCACAACAGATGTATAAGAACAAGGAATGAGGGATGTACTTCCATTTCACACAACCGTATGTTTAGGCTCCTTAGGACATTCATTAACCCTGATCAATATTCATAGTTCTCGTCTGATCTTAGATCTCAATAAATTTCAACTTTTTCTCCATGACAATACAACTACTGGATTCATGTCCAAAACAACCGCATTTCAAATGTCATTTAGGTATCCATTCATTAGAAATAGTGGGATAATCCCTATGCCCCTCACCTCTCTACAAAACAATACATTTAGGGAAATTACAAGTATTAAAAACCATCACTCAAATTCTAGCACAATCTAGTTTAGACATAGATTTTGTGGCAAAATGAGAATAAAGAGGATGATCAATTTATCAACCATGGAGTCCAAGCATTTCTTCATCCCACAAATCTATGAAGGATTAGGGAATCTGATCCATACAAGGATTTGCACGAGCTTCTCCTTCTCAAGTGGTTATCCTATTACCCATTTCTTCAATAGAAGAGGATTGCCTCTAACAAACCATGGACCACCTTCTACAACAAATTTTCGTCTTCCTCTTCCTTGAATTTCATAATGAAGAAGATTTTGTTTCTTGGAATCACTTCAAAAGAAAACTTCAATTTCCATACCATCTTTGTAACTACCCCCTCCCCCTATTATCCCCAATTAAGGTGGACCTAGAGGGAAAGGGCCATTATAATAATTATGGTATCGAGGTTTAGAAATTAACCAAAAATAATTATAAATTTCATTCAACATAAAATATTTTGGTACAATATGAAAGGTAAACTCTCCAACATGGAGTTCCATCAAAAGGGAAACTATTGTTTGCATATGAAAATAAAAACTATCTAGCCAAATCCTCCATGGTATCTTTAGGTATCATTCCTTATGTGCCTTCTTCTCAGGATGCCCATTTTGCATAATAACAACAATTTAACCTAAAACTCCGTGAAACAAAACAACAATCAATATAACAAGTTATACTGGTATGTGGGGGAAACAAAATAATCACATGTAGGTGTCACAATATAATTAACCATGACAACAATTATGGTTACAAAATTGAACATGCATTTTCTTTCTAACTCTCAACACAACCTTTGTGGTACAATCCCACTCTGGAGTACTCATTGTGGGGTTCCCTTTCTATAGGGTTTAGTCCTTGTAGTAGAATTCTCATAACCTCTCATTCCTGGGCTCGGTTTGTTATGTCCTTCCTTTCCCAGCTAGGCCTCACAATGGCCATCCTATCCTGACTTGGCCTCATACTGACCGTCCTATCCTAGCTTGTCCTTATTGGTGATCATCCTATCCCAGCGTGATCACTTGTTATCATAATGACATTTTATACATGCATCATGTATCACTTAAATCCACCAGAGATAGTTGAACAAGTTATACTTATATAATGTGATACTCATAGAGGCTTTAAAGATTGTAGGAATTAAATAAACAACCAACAATCTATTTACAATCAATACAGTAAACCCCAGAAAACCATGGAAGTCATTTAAGTCAATTAGTTATAGGTGTGATGACGGATCCACCTCTTGCTCGAGCAGGTAGTCAACTTGGCAGTTGACCTTGTGATCTTTATTCTTAGAATTTCTAGCAAGGGTACCAGGGCCATCATCATGCACCCATGAACTTGGCAAAGGATTCAATTGCCCAGGAGATGGGCAGAGTTATTGGGGCAAAGAAAGTGTATCTCCAGCAAGATAGAAGGGGGAGCGAGAGGTGAAGGACAAGTCTGGTAGATAAATTGGTGGTAGAGATGTGTTTGGGGAGTCAAACATTAGTTAATGAACTCATTGGGGATCTTGTAGGGAAACCATACCCCTTTATATAGTCTCTTCTTACAAAGGCAGGGTCCTTATCAAGTCCAAAATAGGGAAAATCTTCTCGAGTCCTCCAAGTTAGGCAAAACCTAGGGTAGGTAGGTTCACATTGATCACACTGATCCAATGGTCAAGTTTCTAGAGTTGTTTGATCATTGATGAGGTAGAGAAGAGAAAAGCAAAAAGTTAGTTTAGTGAGCAAAGCAAAAATTCAATGTAATGTTCCAACTTGCCTATTTCACACAAGGTAGACAATGACTTGGTCATCATCAGATCCCAATTGAGTGGGTATCCTTCTAAAAGGTATATACACCATTATACAGTGGCCATCCTACCACAAACTTGTTATAAAGGATAACATGTTCACATATATGAGCCATACATGTACAACCATGGCATACTTCCAAAAACCTCATATCGATGTACAACATCTACAGAACACCCCTAAGATCCTGAGAGTACAGGGATATAACTCTATTATAAAACACTAGCAGCATATCAAACTTTCAACAACTATTGATCTTCTTGCTACTCTTCATCAACCGCATGATCTCTACCACGTCGTGCACTACCACCTAAAAGATGTGGAAACCCACGGGGTGAGACCAACATCCCAGCAAGAGATATAACTCCCTGCCAACAACTATTTTTATCATAGATGGGTTATAACTGATTAAGAATTTAGAACATATTCAACTAAATGAATAATTAAAAATTGATAACACATCTTAGGCAGATTAAGCAGCTACAAATGATCAGCAGAACATCATATGCCCTTTAGAAGGAATATGAAGAACATGTATAACCATTATCAATTAAACAATATAAGAAACAAGGAAAAGGGTCATCCAATGTGATTCTTTTTTAAATCTAAGCAAATATAATACTGCACGACTATATCACCTCTTTTATTATTCCCTCGTGAGATGAAGTATACCACTAATACTCCAATGGACCAGACTCATATGATCTCCCACACCCTCAGTCATTTTGAGTCTTTCACAGTGACATATAGAGTCCAACTACAAAATAGCCTAGTATGCCTTAGTATATAGGAACAACACTAGTAAACAGGGTATACAAACCCAATCATCTAAGGTACAACTGTAGTTGTCATCGTTCACATCATATAGTGAGATATGACTGCATCATTCTCCTGCCAAGGTATGACCCAGTCATCCTCTATAACCTATAATTGTAGATGCAAGGATATACCCTCAACTTGCACCCCCTGCATATTCAACAATATGTGCTCTGAGTTTCCCTTAGAAATTACTCGTTTCACCATCCAACAAGTACTGATGTTGAAGATATAATGTCCCCGATTCAACCACCTAATTTTATTCCTTCTAAAATCAAGTAGCTAAATCTGAGCCATTAATATGGCACCAAGAATCAAAGTACAAGAGTGAGATAAGTAATATTTTATTTCAAAATATTACACCCTTACAAAAGAATTTTTTACATTATCTCCTATATCAATAAAAAAATGATACATGAGTTTAAAATTAAGCTTGATCCACCCTTGATTCTTGACACCCTTCACGATCTTTTCAAGATGAGTCTTCCACAAGGAAAGGTCCTACAAATAATATAATTTGTAACATGGAAGAATATGTCGTAGCCCAAGTGGGAGAGTATGGGTTAGACAAATGTATAGGTATGGGAAAATAGAGATAAGCATCATGACACTATTAATATAACTGTATTCTTAATGCATTACTCAGATAACTAAAGTAACAAAAGTCCAAAACAAAATTATTGACCATCTACTAGCATGAAGCATAAGGAATGTGTATGTATGTATATTCATAAAACATTTATCAGATGAAAACTCTATCAAAATGTTAGACTGCTATTATGGAGCATAATCAAGATTATTGGTATAATGATAACAAAAAGGGAGACATTATTCCATAAATGAGTTTAACTACAACTCTCAGAGAAGGTGTCAATTCACCTTGGGCAATAGGCCTACAACCACAATAACTTGCTTAGCCAAGACCTGTAAGTACCTTGGCACACCCTCAACCACTCGGGCACACTACATGCTCTATTCAATGAATCAAATTACCACATGCAGCCACCAATCGCCTTTCCAAGACCAGAAGAGGGTGCTCCTTGCGCAAAATGCCACTTAGATAATCATTAGTTAGAACACTTAATCTTTACATGAGATTATTCCCCATTACTAACTTGATCATGCCTGACTCTACATGACCAACCCAAGTGTGGGCCTGAGTATGGTAGATCATTATACTCATTCATCCTTGACTCCAAAGGACTTAGATCCAGATCCCAAATGTATCAATCCCCTACCAAGACATGTTGACTCTGTTACCAACACATCTCCCAATATAAGGTTTATAATTAAAAGGAAATCATCAAAGATATACAACTCAAAATGATGGCTAGTAAAAGTTAATGAGGTCAAAAGGTAGTCATGAATAAATGAATCACTAGTTGAGTATTTCACTATGACACCTAAAATGTAAACTTGTGGGATTGTGGAATTGAATCAAACAAATCTATGGCCAGGAGCGTGCAAGAGGTTAGGGAGTTCCCCCGTGAGAACACTGAACCAATTAAATAACATTTCCTCTTTACTGGCGACATGCATCAGTGAAACAGGCTTCTAGTCACCTTAGAAATGTTTGATAGAATTCCACTTTCCAACAATATCACATGACTCAAATAATAGGGAGAAATAAAGAAAAAAGGAACTAAAATACAATAATACTGGAATCCAAAGATATGCTTAATTATCATCTAAAACATTTAAACTCAATTTTGAAGGATAATATCGACGAATATATGGAAGTCATACCTAGCTTATTAATAAAGAGGTTGTGTATAGTTGATCACTTATTCATTCTTTAGGAAAGTATATGAAGTATGCCTATACTCTTACTGCATATAATACCAAACCATTCTATACCATTACCTTTTATTGATGTTGATATAATAGATTACGATAGGAATTGAATATCATATTAAACAATAATAAACCCTACTTTTTGGATGAAAAAAAATGAGAACCATACCTTTATATGTCCTTAATACATATTCCCACAAGAAGACCATAGCATCATTAAATATATACAATCTTGATATATTTGGGTAGAATTACATCGCATTTGCCATTACCTCGATACTCGTTCCTAGCTAGATCAACTTCTAGGGTTTCTCTCACGAGGGTAGAAGAGAGATGGCTTATATATTCTAGAGAAAGGATATTGTGGAAGACATAGTATTGGGTTTCTCTTACTATAGTGGTGGAAGGAGGTAGTAGGTTTCTATAGAGAGAGTGTTTGTTGGGAGGTGGTTCCTTTCACTAACATAGAGAAAGAGAGAGTGTTTTGTTAATCTAGTGAGAGATGGGAGGTTTATGGTGAAGGAGATGGGAAAAGAGGAAGAAGGGACGATCACCTTTGCTTTGGGATGACGAGGAGAGAACTTGTGATTATGGTGGGGTGAATGAGGGCTCCTTTTATAGGAATGGTGGAGGGTAGCATGGTCCTAATTGCAAAAAGTATATGGATGACACATGGGTATATGTGTGTCATCAAAAGAGAGATGATTTGTAGTTAAGTGACACATGGATGTGTATGTGTCACCTTAAGAGAGATAAATTTGTGTCTATATGACACATAGATGCATATGTGTCATCTTAAGATATCTATCAAGGATTAGTTGACACATGGTAGGATATGTGTCAAACATTAGGATGTGCTAGGTGTTTAAGAGATGAGCATGACACAGAGATAATTTCTTTACCTAATAGTGTGTTTGCTCAAGCTATCTACTTGATACACATATACATGCTTGCCTCCATAAGCAACTTGCTTGCCACCCAACTACCTACTTGTGTGCTTACCCACCAAAATGTTATTTTTCAAAAATTCACAAAAAGTACTGCAATTATATTTTCAAGATATAAAAGCTTTTAAATAAATCATAATAGATTATTTTAACATTAAAATTGATTAAAAAAAAAAACTCAAAGAAGTTTGTTTTTATGAATAGCTCTAAATAAGGAGTTTTAACTTAGGAAGGAGATCAGGATGTTACCTATACCACCCCTTCAACGAATTTTCGTCCTCAAAAATTATAAAATTTAGCTTATGACTTATCTTAGTCTATTCTACTTAATGTTATACTAAATCTAGTTTTAAGTTTATACTTCTATAGTTTTCCTTGGGTAAGGTCTCATCTTGTTGCTCTGATACCATCTCTATAACGTCCCTGATTCCAACACCTAATTTTCTTCATTCAAAAATCAAGTAGCTAAATCTAAGCCGTTAATATGGCACCAAGAATCAAAGTACAATAGTGAGATAAGTAATATTTTATTTCAAAATATTACACCCTTATAAAAGATATTTTTACATTATCTCCTATATCAATAAAAAATGATACATGAGTTTAAAATTAAGCTTGATTCACCTTTGATTCTTGACACCCTTCATGATATTTTCAAGACGAGTCTTCCACAAGGAAAGGTCCTACAAATAATATAATCTGCAACATGGAAGAATATGTCGTAGCCCAAGTGGGAGAGTATGGGTTAGACAAATGTCTAAGTATGAAAAAATAGAGATAAGCAGCAAGACACTATTAATATAACTATATTCTTAATGCATTACTCATATAACTAAAGTAACAAAAGTCCAAAACAAAATTATTGACCATCTACTAGCATGAAGCATAAGGAATGTGTATGTACGTATATTCATAAAGCATTTATCAGATGACAACTCTATCAAAATATTAGACTGATACTGAGGAGCATAATCATGATTATTGGTATAATGATAACAAAAAGGGAGACCTTATTACATAAATGAGTTTAACTACAACTCTTAGAAAAGGTGTCAATTCACCTTGAGCAACTGGCCTGCAACCAGAAAAACTTGCTTAGCTAAGACGTTAGTCTATTAGGGTCACCAAAACACCTATAAGTACCCTGTCACACCCTCATCCACTCGTGCACACTGCATGCTCTATTCAATGAATCAAATTACCACATGCAACCACTGGCCGCCTTTCCAAGACCAGAAGAGGGTGCTCCTTGCACAAAATGCCACTTGGATAATAATTAGTTAGAATGCTTAATCTTTGTAGGAGATTATTCCCAATTACTAACTTGGTCATGCTCGACTCTACATGACCAACCCAAGTGTGGGCCTGAGTATGGCAGAGCATTATACTCATCCATCCCCGACTCCAAAGGACTTAGATCCGGATGCCAAATGTATCAATCTCCAGCCAAGACATGCCAACTCTGTTACCAACACATCTCCCTATATAAGGTTTATAATTAAAAGGAAATCATCAAAGATATACAACTCAAAATGATGGCTAGTCAAAGTTAATGAGGTCAAAAGGTAGTCATGAATAAATGAATCACTAGTTGAGTATTTCACTATGACACCTAAAATGTAAACTTGTGGGATTGTGGAATTGAATCAGACAAATTTATGTTCAGGTGTGTGAAAGAGGTTAGGGAGTCCCCCCCCCCCGTGAGAATACAAAACCAATTAAATAACCTTTCCTCTTTACTGGCTACAAGCTTCAGTGAAACAAGCTTCTAGTCACCTTTAAAATTTCTGATGGAATTCCACTTTCCAACAGTATGACATGACTCAAATAATATGGAGAAATAAAGAAAAAGGGAACCAAAATACAATAAAATTGGAATCCAAAGAAATGCTTGATTATCATCTGAAACCTTTAAACTCAATTTTGAAGGATAATATGGACAAATATATGGAAGTCATACCTATCTTATTAATAAAGAGGTTGTGTATAGTTGATCACTTATTCATTCTTTAGGAAAGTATATGAAGTATGCCTATACTCTTACTGCATATACTACCAAATCATTCTATACCATTACCTTTTATTGATGTTGATATAATAGATTTTGATAGGAATTGAATATCATATTAAACAATTATAAACCCTACTTTTTGGATGAAAAAATATGGGAACCATACCTTTATATGTCCTTAATACATATTACCATAAGAAGATGATAGCATCATTAAATATATCCAATCTTGATATATTTGGGTAGCATTTTGTTGCATTTTCCATTACCTCGAACCTCATTCCTAGCTAGATCAGCTTCTGGGGTTTCTCTCACTAGGGTAGAAGAGAGATGGCTTATATATTCTAGAGAAAGGATATTGTGGAAGACATAGTATTGGGTTTCTCTTACTATGGTTGATGAAGGAGGTAGTAAGTTTCTATAGAGAGAGTGTTTGTTAGGAGGTGGTTCCTTTCACTAACATAGAGAAATAGAGAGGAGTTTGCTAATCTAGTGAGAGATGGGAGGTTTATGGTGAAGGAGATGGGAAAGGAGGGAGAAGGGACGTTCACCTTTGCTTTGGGATGAAGAGGAGAGAACTTGTGATTATGGTGGGGTGAATGAGGGCTCCTTTTATAGTAATGGTGGAGGGTAGCATGGTCCTAATTGCAAAAAGTGTATGGATGACACATGGGTATATGTGTATCATCAAAAGAGAGATGATTTGTAGTTAAGTGATACATGGATGTGTATGTGTCATCTTAAGAGAGATAAATTCATGGCTATATGACACATAGACGCATATGTGCCATCTTAAGATATCTATCAAGGATTAGTTGACACATGGTAGGATATGTGTCAAACATTAGGATTTGCTAGGTGTTTAAGAGATGAGAATGACACAAAGCTACTTTCTTTACCTAATAGTGTGTTTTCTCAAGCTATCTACTTGCTACGTAGCTACATACTTACCTCCATAAGAAACTTGCTTGCCACCCAGCTACCTACTTGTGTGCTTACCCACCAAAATGTTATTTTTCAAAAATTCACAAAAAGTACTGCAATTATATTTTCAAGATATAAAAGATTTTAAATAAATTAAAATAAATTATTTTAACATTAAAACTGATTTTACAAAAAAAAAATCTCAAAGAAGCTTTTTTTATTAATAGCTCTAAATAAGGAGTTTTAAATTAGGTAGGAGATTAGGATGTTACAAAAGATGGATCTATGGCTCAGGGGAACTACATGTTTAGGGTTTCATTGACTAGTTATTGTCAATTGGGTATCTTTTGGTGCATCAATCAAGTTACAACATATGAACCCTAGCAGATACTACAAGGATAATGGTATATTGAAACTTTAGAAGATATAAATGCATAATACGTATCCCATTCCATCATCACCTCACACTAAGAGTATCACCTCAATTGTTGCACAAAGCCATTATCATGTTATAAGACCATTCACATAGTTCCTGTTGTTGCAAGGAACATCATAGTCTCCCCATGTTTTATCAGGATCATAATCATCATAGGTACGTTACATAAGTGATATATCTAAGAATCAGTAGTTATTCTACTAATTCAATTTGACAACTAGGGCAACAAATTTTTAAGAGAGAGAAAATGCATCATCATTGTACTAATTACTCAAGCACTAAGTAACAACAGTACACACTTACAAATTAGGGTTAGGGTTTTGGCATAACTAACTCGTTTGGGTTTAAAAGCATCATAGAGTATTTCAACCCTAATATTCACCACCTCCAACATTGTTGGAACATATTAGGTCAACACTATTATCATCATAGTCAACTATAAAATGACTGTTGATCCATAGAGAGTTGTCGCTGAAAACTTGACCCACATGGGTTCATCGACCGCTAAAGGTGAATGGAGTTGGCCGCTATAAACTTAGGTTAAAACATCATCATCAGTCACTTAAAGGATACAAGTTCAACCACTAAAAATAGAAGTGTATGGTCACTGAAACCCTAGGATTTCACCTCTTCAACAACTGTTGAAGATGGTCATTTCAACAAAAATACATAAGGGAAATATCAACGACCCATCCACATGGTTAAGAGTCATTGATTGTAGATAAAAACATCCAATCTAAGCGACCAAAACAGCAACAAGTCAATGATCAAAATTCATCAAGTTTAGTGAAAAAAAACATTCTTATTGACCACTAAGGGAACTTGGCGATCACTGAAACATGTAGGAACGTAGGTGACTTCATTAAGAGAGAGAAGAACACATAAACACAAGATCCAAGGTTCAACACATATACCCGTAGATTATTCAGATTGGCACTGCCGGAGAGTGATATGGCTACGGGGTGTGAGGCGACGGCTTCGGCGACGACTGTGGTGACTGGAATGGTGAGCCCTGCCGGAGATGTGTCGGGTGGAGGACAAGCTTCTCATGCTCAATCTAGTATCTGGAGTGACCTCTTTAAGAAAGCTATCCAAGGAGATACATCTCTAGGCAAAGTAGACATAGATATGAGAGGCAAGACGCTCATCTACCCAAGCGCGGAAGCAGAGAAAAATGCTGAGAAATGGAGGTTGTGTCTAGCAGGTTATGTAGTTGGATTCAGACCACACCTTCCCTCTTTGGAACGCTATTTACGTAAGATTTGGAAGTTAAAAGGATCCATTGAAGTCTTAGATCATGGGAAAGGCTTCTTTCTCGTCAGATTCACTGTCAATGACGATTTGGAGTCTGTCTTGGACGGAGCAACTTGCTTTGTGAGAGATAAGCCTTTGATACTGATGAAATGGAGACCGGGCCAACAGTTGACAAAGTTCAAATTCTCTGAAGTACCAATTTGGATCCAAGTTCACGATCTTCCTCTTGAACTATGGGATAAGGCCATGTTTGAAAGGATTGCGTCCTACTTGGGAGAGCCTCTGAGAGTTGACACAGATACTTTCAACTTCAAAAGACTCGAATTCGCCAGAATGCAGGTTCTCATTCCGGCGAACTCAAATTTTCCTGAACATTTGGAGCTGGCGAGTGAGAAAGGTGATAAAAAGTCGATCAATTTTGTGTATGAATGGAAGCCCAAGCCGTGTTCTGTGTGTAACATGTTTGGACACGAATGTCAGGAGGCCTTTCCTCAGAAGCAATCGAAGAAGGTCTAGGTTCCGAAGATAGTGTAGGCTCCACCTCCCCCTCTTCCTTCTACTTCTATCACTGAAGGTGTGAGCTCGAGTTCTGTAGTCACATTGGTTGAGGAAATGTCAAAGAAGAATAAGCTGACTCCTGAGACTTTGCAGAATATGACTGTGCAGCAGAATGTTTCTATTGTTGGGATATTAACGGAGAAGCAAGTTATCTCGGATGTCAGTGAAGTGCTCTCAAATGATGTGGATGCTACTCTGGTTTCAGGCGGGGTTCCAGGTAGCGGTTCATTTGTTGCTGAAGGTTCTAATCAGGATGTGAGTGGTGAAGAAGATGAGTTTCATGTGCCGAATGACTCATTTGAAGATACTTCCCTAAATTTCAATCCTGACGCAGCAATGGTTGTCCAGTCTGCTGCAGAGGTAGTTGTGGATTTATCTACTCCTCCTTTGACTGATAATGTGAGTGTTGAATATGGGTTTGAGGTCCAGAAAGGCTATAGAAGGAATAAGGGGAAAGCTAAGACTAGGAAACCTGTTGCTCCTAGTAAGGATACTGTTAATAATGAATTGCTATCTAACATATTCGATAATTTGAAGCGTGGTGGTAAAGAAGACAGTGTTGCTGTAGTGCTCCAAACTAGTGAAGTACTGGTGTCAAAGGTTACCAATGGTTAAGTCTATTAACATGCTCTCCTGGAATGTTCGAGGCTTAAATATGAAAGCCTTGGCTGTCCAGAATAAAATTTTGGAGTTTAAGCCTAATATAGTTGTTCTCAATGAAACTAAAGTGAGGGAAGCGAAGATGAGTAAAATTATGTCCAAATATTTCTCTGAGTATAGATGGTTGTCTAATCATAATTCCCACGTTTTGGGAAGGGTTGTTCTTTTGTGGAAGGAGCAGGACTGTTCAGTGAGCAAAGTCTGAGAGACTGATCAATCTTTACATGTTAGAGTTTCTTGTGATGGTAGAGTCTTGTTCATCACTGTTGTGTATGGGCATAACCCTGATGGTGATAGGGTCAGGCTTTGGAGGGAAATTGAAGATATCTATCAGTATGTTGATTCTCCTTGGGTCATTCTCGGTGATTTTAATGATGTTAGGAAAGTAGATGAGAAGATGGGTCAGGATCCTCCCTCTAATAAGTCGATGGAAGACTTTAATCAGTGCATGCTTAACTGTCATCTCTTTGAGTTGAGGTTAAATGGTTTTCTTTTCTCTTGGGATAATCATCAAAGTGGCAAAGCTTTTGTTACTTCTTATCTTGATAGAGTTCTTTATAATGATAAATTCATGGATGAGTTTGATGATTTTAAAGGTGCCCTTCATTCTAATATCATTAGTGATCACAAGATTTTAACTCTTGATGTTGGGGACAGGGTGAAGGTCAAAACCCCTTTTAGATATATAAATGCTTGGGCTTCCAGGGTGGATTTTCTTGGTTCTGTTAAGAACAGTTGGAGCAAGGAAGTGTCTGGGTTTCCTGCGTTTAAACTCTACTCTAAGTTTAAAAAGCTTCGTTTTGACCTCTCTGAATGGAATAGGGATCGAGTGCGTAATTTTTCTGATAAAGCTAGAGAAAAGGAATTCATTGCTGTTGAAGCCCAGTTAAGACTGGATTTAGACCCAACTAATGGTTTACTTCAAGAAGATGCCTGTTTAAAAAGAAAATCTGCATTTGAGGCTAAATTACAGGAGGAATCCTTATTTTGACAGAAATCAAGGATTAGATGGTTAAAGGAAGGGGACTCTAATTCCAAGTTCTTTTACTCTTCTATTAAAGTTAGGAGGAACTTTAATCACATCAAAGCTTTATCTATTGATGGCACGGTCTGCACTGATGAGTCTATCATTAAGAAGCATATTGTGGACTATTATACTGACTTATTCAACAATTGTCATACTGTCAACTTGGATATTATGAAGAGTCTTTGCTTTCCCATTTTCAGTGAAGTGGATTTTCTTACGCTGGATAGACACTTTACTATCAAGAATGTTATTGATGTTGTTAAGGGTCTTAATTCTGACAAATGCCCTGGTCCTGATGGGTTTAATGGTAAATTTTATAAGGACTGCTGGAGTATTATTTGTACAGAGGTGGTTGAAGCTGTGATTGGTTTCTTTAGTTTGGGTAGACTTCTCAGAGAAGCTAATCGGACTTTTATTTCTCTTATCCCTAAATCCATGGAATCTAATGAGTTGAAGAACTTGGGCCTATTGCTTTATGCAATGTCTTCTATAAGATTATCTCCAAGCTGTTGGCCATTAGACTACAAAGTGTGCTTCCTTCCATTGTTAATGCTAATCAATGTGCTTTTGTGCGTGGTAGAAGCATCAAGGATGCGATTCTTCTTTCCAATGAGCTCATTCATGATTTTAATAAGAAAGGTTCAAGACCTAGGATGTGCCTTATGATTGACATCACTAAGGCATATGATATTGTTTCTTGGGATGCCCTTTTCTTCATTCTTCGATCCATGAGGTTTCCTCATTGTTGGACTGTTTGGTTAAAGGAAATTTTCGACACTATGTCTTATGAGGTTTTGGTCAACGGAGAAGCTACTGGTTCTTTCAAACCCAGTAATGGAGTAAGGCAGGGCGATCCCCTTGCTCCTTACCTCTTTGTTCTTGTTATGCAGGTGGTCTCTCTCTTTCTTGATAAAGAGGTGAAAGAAGGCAATATTAAACCTTTGAGGGCTTCTGATTCCTTGGAGATTTATCATTTGATCTTCACAAATGACCTTATGATATTTTCTGAAGCTGAAATTCAAAGTGCTGCTGCTATAAAAAATGTCCTTGATAAGTTGTACTTGTCGACTGGTTTGAAGATTAACTATGACAAGAGTGTGGTTATCTACAACTCGGGAGTGGACAAGAATACTATTGGTGATATATTGGGGATCAAAGAAGGTTCTCTTCCGATTAGATACCTGGGGATTCCTCTGTTTATTGGTAGGCTTAATAAGATTCACTGTTGTCCCTTAACGGATAGAATCAAAAGGAGGCTTGATAGTTGGAAGATCCCATAGTTGTCTATGGCGGGTAGGGTGGAGTTAGTTCAGTCTACTCTCACTACTACTTATCAATATTGGGCCTCTGTTTTTCCCCTTTCGTCTTCTGTTTGCGAAGATATTGATAAATTATGTCATGACTTTATTTGGGGGAATACGGATAATTCTAGTCTTGTTCATCTTGTCAAGTGGAGTTCTATTACTAAACCTAAAGGTGAAGGAGGTCTTGGTATCAAAAATATCAGAGAAGTTGTCAAAGCTTCTATCATTCTTAATGATTGGAATATCGCTAAGAAGAAAGACAGTGTTTGGGTGAAATGGATACATGAAAAGTACTTAAGTAGATGCTCCTTTTGGACTGTGTCGCTCAATGATTCCTTTTCTTGGTTTTTCAAAAGAGTCCTGATGGAACGTGATGTTCTTAGGAGATTTATTGAGCTCACTATTGGTAATGGTTCTGATACCTTTGTGTGGCTGGATCCGTGGCTCCCTAACTCTAATGTTCTTATGGATGTGCTTGGTAGGAAAAGCCTTATTCAGCTTGGTATCCCTGGGCATGCTAAAGTTTGTAGTCTTATTCATGATGGGGAGTGGTTCTTCGATGCTTCAAGGCTTCATGCCAGGCTGTACAATATTCTGCAGACTCTTCCCCCTCCCTCGGGTATGTGTGACAGTATTATGTTTGCAGGGAAGACTGAAGCGAACCTTAGGCTGGTTATGGATAGCTTAAGATCTTATAATGATGCTAGATCCATTCCTTTCTTCCAATGGCTCTGGAACTATAATGGACCAAGAAGTTTTCATATGACGCGGTGGAAGATTGGGCATGGAAGAATCCTTACTACTAGTTATGTAAAGAGACTTGGCATTAGTCTTGCTTCTAGATGCCCTCTCTGCAAGTCTGATGAAGAGGACCTGAATCATCTTTTTTTCTGTTGTTCTTTTGCTCGGTCTATTTGGAGTTTGGCCTATTCTTCTTATGGTTTCGAGATTCCTGGTAAGGTTGAGGACCTTTGTTTCCTTCAGGGCAAGTCTTTGTTGATGGTTTGCATTTCTGTTCTTCATTGGATGTGGAAGGAGAGAAATGATAGAGTCCACAGAAATTTCGAAAGGGACTCTCTGAGGATGTGGGCGCTTATTCGGGATGATATTCAGCGGATCATGGCCTGAAGTTTTCTGGATCTTCTGTTCTGCTGGTTTCTCTGGTGCAAGTTGCTGGTGGTCTTTCTACTACCTTGACCACGTCTGTGTTATGATAAACACGACTGTGTTGGGTCCCTGTTCTGTGTTTCTTGTTGCTTATTTCTCGACCACGACCATGTTTGGATCACACGGCCGTGTTGGATCCCTGAAGCTTGTGCTCCTTGGTTTTTTCTTCTTGGGATGTGTTTTGGCTGTATAGTTTGTTTTTTCGTCTCCTACTGTCCTAGTTTACACTCTTTTTTTCTTTGTATAGAGAGTGTACATATTCTTGTACAGTTTACAAAAATTATAAAAAGCAATGGAAGAGCTCGGTTCACCAAAAAAAAACATCAACATGAAACAACAAATCACGAAAGATAAATTTAAAAAGATGATCATCATCAAAACCTTAGACTCGATTATCATCATGATAGAGAAAACTAACCCATGAAGGGATAAGAGAAACCACATCTCCACCATCATGCATGTGCCCTAAATTCTTCATGCATGAGACCAAACTCTCATCAACAAGTAAGAAAACAAGCCACATTTACGAGGAGGAAAAACCAAGGTTAAGTTCATGCTAAAAAGGATCACCACTCTCATCATGTAAAGGTTTGGGCACAAGAATTTAGGTTTAGGAAAGAAGATAATTTACTCAAGATCGTGATGAAAAGTAAATCCTAGAGCATAGGTATTATCACCAAGATGCTAATGACCACATTTTAGATTTGGATTACAAACATGCAAGATTAAATCTAATAATAATTACGGTGAGGGTAATATAACTTGCCTTGATTGAAGAGGAAAACCACTCCACAAGAAAGAAGCTACAAAGGGAAAGAAACCAATGATTGATCACCACCTTCAGTAAAGATAGCCTCCACCTAAAAAGAGAACCAAACCTTAGATCAAAGAAAAATAAAGAGAGAGCCAAAGATTCTAGGTTGAGAAGAACAAGAAGAAGAGAAAGAGAGCAAAGTTCCTCATCTCAGCTTGAACACTACCATGGGGAACCATGGATTTGGTTCAAGGGAGAGAAGT
Source organism: Alisma plantago-aquatica (assembly GCA_963693085.1). Taxonomy (NCBI): domain Eukaryota; kingdom Viridiplantae; phylum Streptophyta; class Magnoliopsida; order Alismatales; family Alismataceae; genus Alisma; species Alisma plantago-aquatica. The sequence goes on along the minus strand of OY856414.1, from coordinate 438,436,033 downwards.
TCATCTATATTAACACAATCACCACTATGGAAACTTTATTGGTTCGAACAAAAGAAGAAGAGAGGGGTAGGGTTTTCTAGAAAATGAGATCAAGAAGGAAAATTACTCACCAAGGTCAAAGATCACCAAAGGGGAGGGTTGCACCAAACCCTAACTCCACCACCAAGATGATCGGTCACTAAAGCTCTAAGGTCAAGCTCATCTTCACCACCAAGCACACAAGGGACAAACTACAAGCAAGGAAGAGGAAGGAAGGATGTAAAAGGTTCATATACATTTAAAGAGTGAGGTATATATACTCAAGGGTGGAGAGAGATGTGGCAGGTTTGGTGTCCAACTAATCATGCCACTTGTCCATCATATAACACCCATGCATGCACTAAGGTCATGCATGTAACTAGGATCGTGAAAACCAAGGAAAGTCAGTGACATCCCTTGGTACTAGAGGACCATCAATCGAAGGGAAACATATCCCACAAGGCTCATCGATCGAAGGGAACTTCTATGACTAAAACACATCAAAACTCTACAACTCATTGACCAAAGAGAGGGGAGGTAAAAGCTCTTTGACCAAAGGAAACTCACAGCTCAACAAAAACCCTCTTTGATCACGGAGATAAAGAAAACATCAAGGTGATTTATAAAAACCAAACTCAAAGGTCAACACACAAGGAAGGTCATCCATCTATACAAGGCATGTAAACAAAACATTAAAAACATCAACACACAAGATGTCACCACTTCTCTCCTCATTAACCAAGGTGCAATAAGACATCCACCAACATTGTACTCTCCCTTATGATGTCAAAACATAGGAGGCATACAAAGCATGTGACAAATTGCAAGATAAACCCTCAACATGGGTAAATTACAATTTGGTCCCAAACATGCACCCATATAGCATAACTAGCTCAAACTTTAAGTAGACTAGGCCAAACTAAAAGCATAAGCAAGTCACATGTAATTAAAACACATCACATGATTATATTAAGGTACAAGCATCTCATTAAGCAAAAGAAAACAAGATTAAGCACTAATCTAGGTCGGGGGTCTATAGCTTTATGACAATACCTAAAATAAATATAAAGAAGATGAAGTAACTATTAAGAAGTAATATAAAACATGAAATGAGAAATGTAGTTAAAAATGTAAGTGGACAGTATGGAGAGGATTAATAAAAGAGAATGATTGCTGAATCTAACAAATAAGAGACACAACTTAAATAAAAGTAAGAAATGATAAGAAATCCATGCTAAGTTTTTAATATTTAAGTATTCATAGTCAATCATCTATTTATAATACAACAAAAGGGATGAGGATAAATAAGATGATTTATGTAGTGAGGGGATGCAAAACAAATTAATAGAGTTAGTTATTTCAATGATGCTCATATTTTTATGGAAATATAGCTTGTGAAAGGTGCTCCTAGAAGAGTAAAATTTATTCCTATGATTTTAATCGTGCATGAATGCATGCTAATTAAGCGGAAGGGATGGTTGATTATGATCCATGTTATTTAATCGTCCAAATTCATCTCAGTGGTAAAATTGTGGTCATTTTGATATGAAATCTTATAGGGATTTCAAGATTGAGATACCAAATCAACAAATTATATTTTTTAATATTTAAGTTGTTCTACAAAACTATAGAGAAATAATTGTATAAGTTGATACACTGCAGAAAAAGATACATTCAAAGCATAAACCTCAATAACATGTACCGGGTTGAAAGAGAGGACTATTAGCAATTGAAAATGAAACCTATGTTTTCTTGTTTACATTGAAACCATTTGTTATAAGGTGATTGAAACTTGAAAGAAAAATAAGAAAATTAGTATAGATCTTGGTATTTAGATAAGAGATACAAGAATAAGAGAGATGCCAAAATTTAGAACGTAGAAAGATATTTTGAATGAACCTACCTCTTTACATTTGTAAGTTTTGAGGATGATTTTTTTAAGGAGGAGAGATTGTAGTAATTATACCCCTTCTTAGTAGATTATTGAGGGTTATAAGTCCCTAAGTTAAAAAAAAATTGTTCACTAAGTCCTAAGTTCAATTTTCAGATGTTTAATGTGAATTTGATATCTAATATAGATGTGCATGCTCGTTATTGAGATATATAGTTGAAAGTATGTATTATTTCATTAGAAATGCTAATATACTATACTAATATCTTGTCAAATCTCAAAGCACTAGTTTTGATACCATATTAATCAGAAATGTGATGAGAAATTGATTAACAATAAAAGTAAAGGTATATATTATTTTTAGTATTTTATGGGTAATTTAGTTTGACTTAAAATTTTAGTATGTATTAGTTATCTAGCATGGTTTATAATTAAAAGGTTCAAAATTATTAGTTGAGATATATATTGATTCATCAGTTGTGTTTTGTCAAGAAATATAGAGTTGACCATACCTTCAGATTGATTTTATCGATATAGTATATAGATTTTAATTACTGGAAAGTTAGAATTGGATGAAATTTTAGTTTTAGCATGTTTAGTTCATTTAAGACCCTTTGAAAAATTACAAAATTTGTAAAGTCAATTTAAAGAAAAAACAATTTTCTAAATGTGCTGAAATTTTGGGAAGAAATCTAGTCTACCATGTTATAGGATGCAATATAGATTTGTGTTGTTTTATTTTTTGTTATTTATTGGAAATTACAAATCATATGAGATTTAAAATGTAGATTTCGAAACTATATTTCACACATTTTGGTAATTTTTATAATTTTTTGACATTGTTATATTGATGAAATAAAACCATCTCAATAAACTTTTATGATAGAAAAAATGTGCTGAATTAAATAAATTGTTATGTAGAGATTATTTGCAACCAGCACAAGCACCTTAATTGATCAATACAATTCATCTAACACCCTAATAGATCCCATAATTCACCATTCATTCTTGAAAAGTGATATCCCCCATAATTCACGATTCAGTCTTGAAAATTGAAATCCTAGAGAGAGGGAAGGAGAATCAGGGGTTGGAAGAAGAAGAAAGTGAAGATGTTAATCTAGCACTCTATCTTCTTGGAAGTGATGAAATTAAGTAAGTTAATCTTAATAATATAGGTTTTCATAATTAATCTTCTCTCCTATCTATAAATTCCATCATTCATCTGATTTGAATCAAAAGGATATCAAATCACCTTCTTTTCTTTTCCTTCTCTCCAATCTCAATTTCTAAGGTTCTTGAGTCAAAAGGAGGAAGAAAAGTTTTTATTTCTCAAAGATTGGTTTTGATTCAAGGAGATCAGTTCTTTGGCCACATTTCTTAGGGTTTTAACACCTTAGTTGAGTGTGTAAAGAATATTTCAGTCAATTGCACTTATATAGACGAATCTCCTTCTATATTATCAATATCTCCACAAGTGACGGTGAACAAAAAGTTATATTTATTAAAGTCTATTTACAGGACATTTGATTAAATGATCAAACAATGATTATATGATTAAATATATTTTAACTTAATGTATATTGAATATTAGAGAATTTAGGAAATTATTTCAGAATTTTCTTAAAATATGAAATTTATTTATTTATTCGGGGATTTGAACATGTGTATAGTTGAAATCCATATACATGCTTATATGGTCATGCTTATGTGATTACTGTGTTTAAGTGGGCATATTTGGTAAATTTAATTTGATATATTGGCTAGTTCAGTCTATGATATAGACAATACATATTTTGTAACAAAGGTAGTTTGATTGATGGAATCCCAGTTTAGTATGCTTCTAAAAGGGTAAGTGTACTATCAAATAGGAAATGGTTGATGGAAATGATTCATGTGATAATTATAGTTTTAGTTGAATATTATTTTATGTACATACATATTAGTGTGTTATGTAAAAACTCTATCAGAAACTCTTGTCATCAAGTGAATGGGTTGTTATGCTACGTTAAGTAAATAGAAATTGCATTCCTTGAATTCGGGATTTTATTGAATCTACACATAAATGTGAGAAATTTTGAATGAGAATGATATTATATCAGTATAAATTATTTCCATTTGAATGTTCGAGAAATATATATATATATATATATATATATATATATATATATATATATATGCGAATGTTCTATGAGAAACTATAACGACCCCACTTCCTAGCAATCCATAATCAAGGAAGGCAAGAAAGATAGAAACATTACCATAATACACATGATCTATGGTTTAGCACATAATTAGAAATAATTAATAAATTTCACTAAACTAAACTGAGTTTGGTACAAAATAAAAATATTTTCACCAATGTTTTACAAAAAAATGTGTTCTAAAGATCCACACAAGAAATATACCATCTATATATATCCTATGGGCTTTACTTTGTTTGTTTACTTTCATTATCTTCTTTTCTTGAATGTGCAATTTCCATCATGTAGTAGACTATCCTAAAATGCCGACAATTAAAACACGTGATCAGTATAAAGTGTTATACTGGTATGTGGGGGAAACAAAATATTTGCATTTATTTTTAACAACATAATCCATCAAATTATTGTTTAACAAACCATATTTAACATCTTAAATTATAACTACTCAATCCCAATCTATTCTTCCTCTATCAAAATCCCTCAGGATTATTGTCCCTACAGTGGACATGGGCCACCGACTCTCCCAAGAGCTTGGTGCCTCATTAATTATAGACCAATAATTGTCCCAAGAGCTTGGTGCCATAATGGTTAAAGGCCACCGACTCTCCCAAGAGCTTAGTGCCATAAGATCTCTAGATAAGACTTAGGATCTAAGCTAGTTATGTCCATATAAATGTTGTGATAGCCATAGTCACTTTATTATTGGCAAGAAATAAATAAATAAACAAGCATATAATTGCAAACCATGAAGGGAAATCTCTGGGAAACCATGTGAAACTACAATGATTATTCATAGGCGTAACCACAAACATGTCTTATAAGTACTTGATGCCCAAACAAGAATATTCAAGAATAACCAAAAAAACAACCAAGCAATTTAACCTAAAAGTTAGAGTATAACACCCATGTGTAACTATTTGATTCCAAAATCTACTAGTAGGACTGACTCGGGTTCCAAGATAGGTTATTAAGTCCATTTTAGTATATCATTATGCTCTAATTTCCATAAACTCAATTATCACCTTTTATGCTATTTTGGTCTACAAACCCTAGTTTTGTCATGTGTGTGATTGCATTCTAAAAGATTTCTTCTTATGCAAAAGTCCCAACTTTTAATCTTTTTGAGTCATGTTATGGTTAGTAAGATAAAAGAAGATGTATTCGATACTTTTATGTTCTTTGGGTTGACAAACCCTAATCTCATCATTATGTGTATAATGAAACCCTAATTCATTATTTAATGACTTATTAACCTTAAATTCAATCTAACTTATCCTTTTCATCCATAAAATTTAAACCTTGATTATTAAGAACAATTGAACACATGAAAATCATCAAAACCTAAATATTAGGGTTTCTATTCATTTAACACATTAAAAGTAACAACTTTGAACACTTTTTAAATTGGAAGAAGATATATGTCAAGGTTATATTTTTGTTGAATAGATTGGATTTCTCTCATTTGAATTCATATATTATATGTAATTATTTGGTATTCCTATGATTTACTGTGACTTTTATCAATTAAATACATTATGGCCAATCACAGTCCACCACCTAGGTAGAGAGGCTCAAGCCCCACCCTTCCAACTCGACTGGGCTGGCCTACTTACTCTCACCCAGTCGCCAACCCACTCACGCGGAGGACTGACTAAGCGAGTGAGAAAAAGAGGTGTAAGGACTAGACTAGCCTTACCTCTAAAAGGCATGCACGAAGGCAAAGTCATTTTTTGCCCACATCCCTTCTTCAACCTCAGACAGTCTCCTTTGTGAACCAGTCAGTCATCCTGTGGGTTAACTTTGGGATTCTCATCCTCTGAGCATCAAGTGAAGGTTCTTACCACTCCGCCTAGGCACCACGGACTCAGGGGATGTCTCAATTTCTTTGGTGATGGTTTGAGATGTTACGACAGAGATAAAGAACTCCAGTGGAGAAGAAGGGAGATGTGAGGGTGGTGGTGGGGATTAATTGTGCAATTGAGGCTAGAGAATTACTTGCAAAGATCATATGGTTCTTTGGAGTTGATCTGTTGTTTTGCAGAGGGTCAATACCCCTATATATACCCTCTTGTGGTGACAGAGTTAACTTTAGGTTGGGAGATTGGGTGAATCTCCTAGAAGCCTTAACCCTTGGTGAAATTTGGGGTAGATGTGTTCACAATGATCTCACACATTCATTGGAAAAATCTCCCAATCTGCTAATGCATTGGATCTCGAAGAAATCTCTTTTGAAATTAACTAGTTTGAGTTATAGTTTACTTATCTAGCTAAGCTAGAGGATGAACATGTTTTCATTGGATTTGCAGATCCATGGTCCTCATCGCACACATGATTAAAAGTGAACTAAAGGAAAATAAAAAATTATGTGACATTCAATGTTTTTCCTTTCACTTTAGGGAATTTTTATAAAAACCACATCTCCTAATCCATTTTTCATTTTGAACCCAAATTTTAAGGGAAAGTCTTTAATGACCTAATCTACTCGTGTGCAAAGATTGGAATAAAAACTTGAAAAGAAATGGGGCTTTTCTTGATATGCAAGTCATCCACTTATGAGGAATATATTTTACATGAAAACACCATTTTTTCTCCCTTTCTTTTCTATATTATTTATTTTGAGTATTCTTTCTATTAGCAAGCATGTGAAACCAAAAACTAGTTAATTGTGTCCATCCATGCCACTTTCTAGCGAATTCCACATGATTCTCTCAAGCATATGTAATTAATACTTATTTTCTTTTGCTCTTTACTTATTATGGGGTTTTCTTTTCTTATTTTCCCTTTTGTCCATTATTGGATAAATAAAATAATGAAAACCCACAAAATCTATCATTTAGGGAAATTTTCAAAGGAATTTATTTTATAAAATAAAGCACACAATTTTCAATCAAGCCCCTTTTCATATAATAATTGTATTCCAATTATTTAAATACAAGCAAAATTGAGGTCATAACATCCTTCCCCACTTATAGGAATTTCGTCCTCAAAATTTAACTAGTCACACAAACAATTCAGATAAGATTTTTTCATGTCTGTCTTTAGCTCCCATTTGACTTCATCCTCTCCATGGTGCTCCTAGAGAACCTTTACCATCTTGATCTTTTTATTTCTGAGTTCTTTCACCTTAGTATACAATACCCTCATAGGTGACTTAGGATAAATCAAACTCCCTTGGAGTTCAATGGGTTCAATGCTCAACACATGACTAGGATCCTTCACATACTGCTTTAGATTGGACAGATGGAATACATCGTGCATTGTACTAGACTGTGGGGGTAGGGTTGCATGGTAAGATGCTTCATCAATTCATTCTAGAATCTCAAACCAACCCATGTATCGGGGACTCGACTTTCTTCTAGTTATTAGCTATGGCTCTGAGGGGTCAAATTTTCATTAACACATGTTCTCCCATGGTGAAATGCAAGTCAATTGGCTTTGCATCAACATACGACTTCTGTCGATCATGGACTCTCTTTAGCATTTTCTTGATCAAAGAGACTCTATCATCATATATATAGTTCCTCTGACCTCATCAAGGTCATCCCACCAACATCATCCCAGTGAAGCGGTGACGGACATAGCCTCTCATAAAGATCTTCATACATAGGTATCCTACTACTGGATTGGTAGCTATCATTATAGGAAAACTCAACTAAGGGATAGTATTGCTTTCACAATCCACCCCAATAGAGCACACATGCTCTCAACAAAACTTGTAAGGTCTGATTGCACACCAATCTAGGGGTGATAAGTTATACTAAATTCCAATCTTGTACTGAGTTCCTCATGCACTTATTTTCACAACATAGGAATTAAAATTTTGGGTTATGTTCAGAATTACTCGAACTTAAAACACCATACAAGTGAATTAACTCCTTAACATATAGTTCATCTAAACCATGTTGCATCATGACCTTTCTTTATCATGGGAAACTCACTACAAAAACCATAGTGGTTGGGTCACATTTCCTCTAAATAATCTCAATTGGTTGTAGTAATCCACCAGGTTGTTGGTGTTCAACCTTCACCATCTAGGATATACTTCTATCTCTATATTCATTCTTAGAATTATCATTGTAAGTCTTTAACTATCTTCATAGTACTGGGGTGTAATGTATACTTAGAACCATTAACTTCATGCAAGTTACAAATCGTTTAGGGAGAATCCTCATGAATCTAAATACATATTTCATATTAGATTCCACCAGTCACACCCATCGAGAGATGCATATGAGACTTCTTGATCAAACCCTTCATCTCATCTAATCATAGGTCATCTAACCGACTGCGACAAGCTTTATAAACAAATCAAGTTTGGGTTATCTTTATTTGGTACCTCAACTCTTGCATCCACTATTTGATCACCAGATTCAATCTTATACCTATAGAATTCAATCTCCACTTGATAATTAGATCCTCAATTGAAATTTCAATTTGGTAATTACCTTTCTTATCTAGTTCTCCCAACCCATTCATTCAACATTCTTTGCTAAGGGTGTGGTAATACCTTAGATTCTCAGTTGTCCTAATAGGATTTTAACTTAAGCATTTATTCCTCATATCATTTCTTTTTTTTAATATGGCATGTGTTTGTCTCATCTCTCACACTCATAACAAGATGAAATAAGCATTTGGATACAGTCCAAATACAAAGCCCATCCCATTCCAAAAGTAGATATGGTGTGTTATACATGACTCTAAAACATTCATGCTTTTTAATTCCTGAAGTCAAAAGCCTTCTTTAATCTAGGGTTTGTGCAAATTCATTATTACCTTACTTCCTATACCTCATGTCTTATTAGCTTAGTCATATCCTCAAGATCTCTATGGGTACAAGTGCTTGTGGAGAAATATCATCTATATGCATATAGGGAGTGCCCCTCACATACCCTTTAGCCTTATGAACTCATGGAAGTGGCCAATCTCTTGACCCATGGGCCTCAGGCAAAGATTGTGGTTACCTCCTGAACCTATGGTCCTATGCAGTTAGGGATAAATTACCTCCTAATTCTATCAGTCATATGTACCTTTAATTACCCCTTATTGACCTTAGGATTGACTTAGAGTTCTATTTAAATGTTATGACTTTATTTTATATAATCATACATTTTGCTTGAGGTTTCTCTAAAATATCCAAGTACATCATGTCTTTTATAATTCTCTCACCCAGATTCCTTCATCTATTAGGGTACCCATAGTTTTCTTTATGCCCCTTTATTGGGCTCATGGCGACCCACCCATATGGCCCCAGTCCCATCCTATCATTCACTTCCATAGTAACTTCCTTCACATCTCTTAGAGATGGTCATACAGGGTTCCAAGAATAATACTCAAATTATGTGCCTTTGTATGATATGCACTTACTACCTCTAGTTTTAAGTGGAATTTAATGTTACTTTAACTCTTAAACTGATTTATGGATTCCCCCTTTCTAGGGAAGGTCCTATCTGAGGAAACATTATGACTAGCATTCATTACAAACCAATAGAAATGATCTTGCACTAAGATTTTTAGGCATATCTCCATAATATGATCTACACATTTCCTAGTTGAAATTGATACTATTAGGTCATTCAAGAATTAGACCACTGTCAAAAGATTCATTACACAAAATTAACACTGCATACTTTACATGCTTATATAATTCTAGGTCTTATGTTTTCCTAATATAGGGTGTACTACAACTTTTCAGGGATGGAAAATTCCTCAAAGTAGGTTTTCATCAGCCTAAGATTTCTTATCATCGGTGGCAAAACTTGAACATGTCATCATTCTTTATTAATTGGAACTGCCTTGTGTGGTGTTGTAATCGTTGGCTAAGCTATTACTGGACTTGGTCCTTGAGGGTCAAAGAGGGGACAATTAGCCTTATATGTCCTTCTTGTTGAAAGTGATAGTACACCTTCTTCTCCAAACCACACTTTCCCTATTATGTTCTCTCACTGTTGTGGCACTTGGGTGGCATTTATTGGTGCATGGTTTTTCCTTTCCTCCATTTCTACCCTTGCCATGCTGGCAAACCTGAGCTTTCCTATTATCATTCCTTGGGCCAATGCTTCCATTAGTGAAACTGACATATACTTTAGGTAGATGTTGAGCAGTCATAATAGTTTCTCAAAGTCTCAAGAAAAGTAAGCTAAGTGGATGGCACATAATTTCTTCCATACCATCGGTTCTATGATCAGATCTCGATTGGTGATGTAATCCTCCCACCAAAGCTTTATAGTTCCCTCAAGTAGGCGAGTAGCAAAGAGAACCTTCATTTTGGGTGGCACTCCAAGAATTTGAAAACCATTTTCTACAACATGAAGCCAGACTTCCACTTCATTATTACCTTTGACCCAACACTTTTCTATAACCAACTTGATGAAGTCGAGGATGGTGACTTCATGACGAGGGCGGATAGTAGGGGTTCACCATACTTATCCTTGGAAACACCTTTGGGTGCAAGGGAACTCTTTGAGTCCCTTTTTGTTGTCCTAGCTAGAGATCATCTGAGGTAGGAGCAGGCCCATGTATGGTTTCAGGACCGGTAGCATGATCGAGGTTATCCTTGGGCTCATCTTCCATCATAGATTTGTACATCAGGTTTGGGCTATCTTTGGGTTCGAGACCTATCACAATGGTGGCCTGCTCTGGCATCTTGTATTTCTTGGAAGTCTCCTCTGGCCTTCTCTTAGAGACACACTCTCTTGGTGGGAGGGTAGTCCCTCTAGGCGGTCAAGGATGTCAGTATTCCTGGTGGGGGCCATGTTGTTTCACATAATCTAACTTTATTAACTAAAGATTCATAGCATAGGATATCAATGAATAAACTTATATCCATGTCATCTTATTTACATGTATTTTATTATTTGGTGGAGGATGCCTTAATCCTTATCATGCATAACCCCAGTATTTGGAGGAGGTGGAGAGAGAAAATACTTTTGGCACTTAGGGTTTGTTCAGTGAAAAGGGGATAAGAAAGGATGAAAACATATGATAAGTTCTAGAAGTATCTTATTTCAAATTAAATCATCAACTTTAGCTAGGCCAGAAACATGGGTCTAGGAGTCCTCGTAAACCGACTAGAAGGATGGAGGAAAATTTAGCTAGCCCCTAGACCATGGTCCATTCTAGACACCTCCGTCTTTAGAAAACTCTCTAATAACTCCCTTTGGGCTCTACTGAATTTGTAAAATATATTAATTATTAGGGATTATCTGGAAAACCATGCTCGATACCAAATTTAATGCCCCCCACTTCCTAGAAACCCCAAATTAAGGAAGGCCAGAAAGAAAGAGCCATTACCATAATACACAAGATCTATGGTTTAGTGCACAATCAGAAATAATCAACAAATTTCACTAAATTGAGATGGGTTTGGTACAAAATAAAAATATTTTCATCAATGTTTACAAAAAAAATGGGTTCTAAAGTTCCACACAAGAAATATGCCATCTATCTATATCCTTTGGGCTTTACTTTGTTTGTTTACCTTCATTGCCTTCTTTTCTTGAATGTCCAATTTCTATCATGTTGTAGACTATCCTAAAATGCCAATAATCAAAACATGTGGTCAGTATAACAAGTTATATTGGTATGCGGGGGAAACAAAATACTCGCATTTATTTTGTAACAACATAATCCATCAAATTATTGTTTAAAAAATTAGATTTAACACTTTTGATCATAACTACTCAATCCCAAACTTCCTTTGTCAAAATCCCTCAAGATTATTGTCCCTATAGTGGACATGGGCCACCGACTCTCCTAAGAGCTTGGCGCTTCATTAATTATAGACCACTGACTCTCCCAAGAGCTTGGTGTCAGGCCACTGACTATCCCAAGATCTTGGTGCCATAATGGTTAGAGGCCACCAACTCTCCCAAGAGCTTGGTGACATCATAGCTTCTGAGGAGACTTAGGATCTTATCTAGTTATGTCCATATATATGTTGTGATAGCCATAGTCACTTTATATTATGTAATAAATAAATAAAGAAATAAGCAAGCACATAATTGGAAACCATATGAGGAAACTCTAGGAAAGCATGTGAAACTACAATGATTATACATAGAAATAACCACATACCTGTCTCAGAAGTACTTTATGTCAAAACAAGAATATCCAAGAATAACCAAACAAGCAACCAAGAAATTTAACCTAAAAGTTAGATTATAACACCCATGTGTCACTATTTGATTCCACAATCTACTATTAGGACTAACTTAGGTTCCAAGTTAGGTTATTAAGTCCATTTTAGTATTTCATTATGTTCTAATTTCCATAAAATCAATTATTACCTTCTATGCTCTTTTGGTCTACAAACCCTAGCTTTGATGTCATGCAGATGATTTCATACCAAAAGGGGTCTTCTTATGCAAAGTCCCAACTTTTAATCTTTTTGAGTCATGTTAAGGTTAGTAAGATAAAATAAGATGTATTTGACACTTTTATGTTCTTTGGTTTGACAAACCCTAATCTCATCATTACATGTATAAGGAAACCCTAATTCATCATTATATGACTTATTAACCTTAAATTTGTTATCATTTTCATACATAAAGGTCAAACCTTGATTAATAAAAACAATTGAACCCATTAAAATAATCAAAACCTAAATGTTAGGCTTTCTATTCATTCCACACATTAAAGGTACCAACTTTGAACACATTTCTAATTGGAAGTAGATATAGGTAGATATTATATTTTTATTGAATTGCTTGCATTTTTTTTATCTGAGTTCTTTTTTTGGAAGAGGTAAATATATTCCAAAGAGTTGTAGCAAAGATACCAATTACATGCCATACAACATACAACAAAGAGAGAGTGAGGGTATACAAAAACCCATCTCAACTAGCAGGTATATACATGTTAGTTACAAAAAAACCCCAATATGCCTTAGAAAGGTTTGAAATACCTTTAGCTAGAACTTTCTTTACAAGTAAATGGTAAGAATTATTCTTAGTGATCTTTTTGAGGAGATCTATCTTAGACTGTGAAGGGTCAGCATGATCCCTTATGTTCCTCTCTTCCCAAATATAAAAGCAAAAAGCAGCAAGGCATAAGCCACCAAAATCCCCACCGTGCTTGTTCTTTGGGTTCACATTCATCCAATGGATGATATCAGCCAGGTTATCATTATGATTTGGCCCCCATTCATTCTTGAGCCTGATAGTCGACCAGACAAGCTTGGTGAAGCAACACCCTAAGAATAGGTGGTTGTGACTTTCTTTTTCTCTCCCTCGAATATTGGGTAATTTTATTCCGAGAAAGGGCTTTGGAAAACCCCAGCCCTTTTTACTAAGTGCTCATACAAAGATTTTTTTTTACAAAATGGAAACAAAACTGAAACTTTCCCTAAGGCCAAATATCACCCCCATTTACCATCAGTAAGTGCGGGAGGTGAGTTGTACAAGGTACTTAATAAGACTATATCACTGTCACTCCTCCGGGTCAGTCTAAAGAGGTTTCCCGACCACATAAAGAACGGGAAGAGCATACTGGTAAGATGGACACAAATGATCTTAGTCATACCCCTCATGTACGTGATCATGCTCGCGTCCAAAACAACCCAATTCGGATACAACGACCAGGATGTGTGTCGTGTCACCTCGCACCACCTGGTCTCGTCCGTTGTCTTCACTTCAATGGATGTCCCACACAATGGCAAGCCCACGCGGTAGTTGTTCCCTCCATTCTGGGTGTGCAAACAACACATTCCTCACCAACCTCCTGACTCGTGCCGCCAGCGTGGCACTAGGTTGTCCCTGTTCTCCATGTATTCTTTTATTTCTTTCCATCCAAACGAAGTAAGTAGCTGCAGCAAGTGCAAGGAACACATGGTCCCTTGTGGGTGCATCAATCCACAGAGATGTGATATCATGTTGCATGAAAGGATTCATATCCATCACCCCCTGATGGCCCCTCATGAGTGTGGACCATACAATGGATGTATATGGGCATTGAAAGAATAGGTGCAGCGTTGATTCTTCACCATTGTTACATAGCAAGCACGATGTGTCATAGTCCGCACTCCATCTTTGTAACAACCCCGCCTCTCAGTAACCCCCAATTAAGGGAGACCGAAAGGTCGGTGTCGTTATTCAATTAACAGGATCAAAGGTTCAACAAATAATCAATAACAATTATGAAATTCTACTAACTAACCGGAATTTGGTATAAGATTAAATCTTTTCTTACCTTGGAAAAACTGGGATTTCTAAACTTCTATCCATGAAGATGCTAATCTATCTAATCCTCCTGTGCACTTTATTTCTCATTTAATTCCACATATGCCGCTTTACTGTTTGTTCCTTTCATTTATACCTAAAATGCTGACAAACAAAACGTCGGTCAGCAAGAAGCTGGTATGTGGGGTAAACAATAATTGTGCAACTATAGTAACAAAGTAATCAAACAATTATCATTTAACAGTCAAGGTTACGTTTTAAACCATACTACTCAATCCTTTCCTATCCCCTATCTTTATGTTGTCCCTGCAGCGGACTGCGATACTAGATCTCTCTAGGTAGATCCTTATTAAACCCCGCATGATCCTACCTAACATGTAGATCAATATCTAGGGTTGAGTCACATGGCACTACCCATAGGTAGTCCAATCTCTAACTCAATGTGACTTGATGGACCTACCCCATTGGTATCCATTTACTAAGTCATCCAATGACCTGATGGGCCTACCCCATTGGTAGCCATTTACTAGGTCAACCCATTAAGCTACAGAGGGGACTAGGATCTGAGCTAGTAGGCATATTTCTTATGTGATAGTCAGATTCACATTATACTTTGCATGAATTAAATACATCCAAACAGTTTAATTCAAGCCACGGGGGAAACATCGATAAAATCCCAAAAAACTAATTCGGGTAGTCATAAGTGTAACCACATACCTGTACATGTAGATTCAGGTACAGGAATAATCCAAACAACAATGAGCATGCAAGCATTCAATAAGATCCTGAAACAATTATACAATTTCCTTTTATTACTCATGTCATTAAGATCTATCAAATCTAGCTTGCTTCTTAGGGTTTCTAGTCCACTTTTAGGGTTTCCATTGCGATTAGGGTTTCCCTTCATCTTTTACTATTTTAAACCCTAATTATTTCAACATCTAATCCTTAGTTTCGGATTAAAGGCATAATTAACCATTAAATAAGTTCATTAAGCCTCTTTCACAATAAATCTACTATTTTTATCCTTTTAAGTTATTTCAAGGTCATTAGACTCAATTATCACCTTTAGTTTCTTTCAAATTAACAACTCATAGTTCATGATGGTATAATTCCCATATGAAATCTATCTATTATTAATTCTACCTTGATTCAATCGAAAACCCTAATTTCTATATTGAGGTTATTTATCCACAAATTAGGAACTTTCATGCTCGAAATAGCATATTCTTACTTTAATCATGAAATTAATCAATTAAAGTCGTTAATAGTCGAATTAATCAACATTAGGGTTTCAAGGCCCATTAAAGTATTATTCATGCACATTAAACTTGAAATTAAACTAATTATATGCAAAGTTCATCTTTTTCGATCTTAATGATCCTTTTTATCATTAACAGGCTAATATCAACTTTATATACTCATTTAACCCTTTCTAACTCATTAATCATCAAAGGTTAGGGATTTTCATTGATTAAACTATTAAAGATAGCATCTTTATATACTTTTTGAATTGCAAACAGAATGAAGATTCAATTTTATTTTTATTAGATTCCGCTCATTTTTCTGAGCAATTTTCATATTTCATGCGTGTCCATACGAGCTACCGATATTTAATTATGATTTTTGCAAGAAAACCCTACCTGGGCCAATCGGAGCGCGCCACGTCGCTCGTCTCCATGCAACGTTGTTGGGCTATTCAAAACATAATAGAATGACCCTTTTGCCCCTGCTTGAGTTGTTGGTCCTTTGATACGCTGAGGGGCAAACTCGTCCGACACGGGTTGGTCGTCTTCAACCTTCCCGAACCCTAAGATGCCGCTGTAGCAATGATTGAACATCGCCCTATTGCCCTCTCCCGACCCCGAAGACCATCAGGGGCGGTCCCCCCCACCTCCGCCGCACCTCCTCGTGCTCGGCTAGGCCCTCTGCCATGGCCAAGGTGAACGGTTCAGGCCAGGAGACCTGTAAAACCGCGACCAACCCTTCTGCAGGTGAACGTGGAGGTTTTAGCACCCAGAGGGGATAGCGGATCGTTCAGGATCGTCGAGGAAGATTCCTGCTCCCAACATGACGACTTCTCAGTCCCTGGTCTTCTCCAGGGCTACTCTACTCTCTCAGTTAGGGTTTCACGTGTGAGAAACAAGAAGAAGGTGATGAAGAGAGTGGGAGATGTGGAATCTCTTTGGAACTCGTACCAAAGGGTCTACCCCTTTTATAGGGGAGTCTCCATGCCTTAGATTGCTTGCCCACAAAGCAAAAAAGGTTTCTCCTTATAGGAAAGGGAGTTTCCTTACTTTTGAAGTATCTTTCTCTCTCTTCATGTATATATTTCCATTAGGTATTAGGAATTCGAAATTCCTCTCACCTACTCTCTTTATTGCTTGACCTTTAACCCTTAGGAACAAAATTAAGTTTTCCTTTAATAGCAATTTCTTTCTTTTTAGCAATACCATGTAATACATTAATGGTATACTCACATTATCTTCTTATTTTGCTATTTTGGTATTTTCTCTTTCTTTCCTCTTTATTGGGGTTCCTTGGACCCCAAGAAACTCTAATATTTCGAAATCCTTTTATTGGATACTCATTATCCTTCTAGATGCATCTAAATGCATTATTCTTCATTATTTCTCATTATCTTGTTTATTTCTTATTAAAATAGTTCTTTTTGAGGATTTCTCTTTATTTCCCTTTTATTTTCCTCATTGGTATTCCTTTTATCATAAGCAATCCTTGGGATACGAAATTCCACCCAGGATCACTTAATTATACCTCTTTTTACTTATTTTCCACATTTCATCAATATTTTCAATTTCTTTCTTAATAAAGAAATATTTAATTGATCTTTTATTTTCTTATTGCTCTCTTTATGCAACTTTGGACTCCTTGGAACCCAAGGAACCCAAGAGGCACGAAATTCATTCTTGGATTACATTCCTTTGCCTTCTAGAGGTTTCTACCTCATCTCTCTTTTCTCAACAACTCAATTATTCATTAATTAATTGAATTTCCTTGTTATTGGGCCCAATAGCCAATAAAGCCCACAAATCAAACAACAAGGCTATTTTAAACGAAATCCATTTATTCTCAAAAAAATTATATCATTATTTGTCCCAATCTCTTTAATATGAGACATGACATTTCTCACCAAAGGAACCCAAAATTTGGGGTTGTAACAATCTTGCTATTCGATCTACAATGAGTAGTCCATTGTTACGCGCCTTGTGGACTATTGCTTGCCATTGGGGAATGCAGCGTGCATGCCAGAGTGCTTTGGCAAACTTACACTCAGGCCTGCGTGGGCGAACAACTTCCCAAAAATCAGGGAATGTCTCACTGCGCAAGTGTTCACCCCTATCATTGAGTGAATATAGGGCTTGGCAATTTCTATATTCCTCTACCATTCTTCTCCACATGTATGAAAAGCCTTGTCTCATAGGGTTTTTTACATCTAGCGAGTGTCCATAACATCTCCTCATCCATCATGTCCAGACCGAGTCGGTGTTAGTGAGAAACATGTCCACTTTCTTTCTCATTGTCCACTTTGCCAAGTCTTGGAAAATTTTAACCCAAGTCTGCCTTCTTTGATTGGGTAGGACATCTTCTCCCAAGAAATAATGTGTGCTTTACCACCCCATAAGAAATGGGCAGCAATTTTCTGGAGTCTGTCTAAGATAGTGTTGGGTACATGGCCTTGCATGACCCAGAAGGTGATAAGTCCTATGATGTTGGCTCTCATAAGAGCCACTCTACCTGCGAAGGACATTCGATGGAGTGGCCACCGATCAATCATTGCCCTCAATCTGTCCATGCATGCACCACAATGTCTAGCATAGATCATCTCGACAGTGAGAGGAAATCCCAAATAAGTACACGAGAGCTCATTGATGGGCATGCTAACGGCAGAAGATAGCAGCTCACCCGTCTCTCTGGCCATATTTGAAAGAAACACCATGGATTTGGTTTGGTTGTCATGTAACCCAGTGATGGTAGAAAATTTCTCAAGTCCTTCCTTTGCTACTCGTAGCTTCACAATTGTCCCATCTAATAACATGAGGACGTCATCAACGAATATTAAGTGGGAAAGCACCAGTGTGCATCTCACTTTAAACAATTTGAGGCTGCCCCTTCTTTCCATTTCTTTTAGAATGAGTGTGAGCTGCTCCATAACAAGGGTGAAGAGCAATGGTGATAGGGGGGTCACCTTGCCTTAGACCCCTATTGCTTGTGAATAAGTCGCTTGGCTGTCCATTGACCAACACCGAAAAGGAGGCAGATTGGGTACACTCCTTTATCCATCGTATCCAGGTGTGTGGGAAGTCGTAGTCCTCCAACAATGCTCATAGGCTTGCCCAAACAACATGATCATAGGATTTGGAGATGTCAAGCTTGATGCACACCTTCAGTTTATTCCTCTTCAACTCAAACCCATGGAGAAACTCCCCAACAAGTTGAGAACAGTCGTTGATGTTTCGGCCTGGTATAAAAGCTCCTTGGTTTTGTGAAACAAGCGTGGGCAGCACCGCCTTGAGCCTAGATGCAAGCAATTTTTCCCAAATATTGTATAAAACACAACAACAAGCTATGGGGAGAAAATCCCTCATACAGGAGGCCATCATTGTCTTAGGAATGAGGGCTAGGTTGCATTCATACAACATGCTTCCTCACTCTGTGAGCTAAACTATTTCATCGTACAAATCATTGCATATGACCGGTCATGCATCTCTGTAGCATTTGGCATTGAAACCATCTGGGCCTGGGGACTTGTCCACTCCTATGGACCATAACACCTCCTTCACTTCAAGAGGTGATACCTTGGCACACAGACTCACCTTTTGTGCATCAGTTAGAATGTGTTCTGGCTTCATCGTGGTTTGGTTGTATGTGCCTCCCTATCCATTGTATAGGTTGGTGAAGAATTGTACCGCCTCCGTGCATAGGTCATCATGCATGCTCACTTTCCGTCCATCATCAGATATAAGTTCGTGGATGGTGTCCTTAATGATCTTCCTCTTCATCACACCTTGGTAAAATGAAGTGTTGCGATCCGCATCATTAATCCACCTTGTGTGACTCCTTTGGTAGAATTAGCCTTCTTCTTCTTTAGCTAGCGTCTCCAACTGGGCGTGTAGTTCCCTTTTCACTTCAATCAACCCTTGGTTCATAGGTTGTTGTTGAAGTTCTTTACTAACATTCTCAAACTTGTGAAGAGAATCACATTTGAGTTTGACTACGTTGCACTTTTCAACAGACCATCTCTTGATGCACTTGTTCATGTTTTGGAGCTTCTTAGCCACAACAAACATATGATTGCCTTCTACTTGGAGGTCCCATCCTTCCTTGAGAACTTGGTCATAACCATCCCACTCTAACTAATAGTTGAGAGATCGGAATGGTTTCTTCTTGTGTGTGGTTGCCGGTGTGCCAAGCAGCCGTGTCACCAGTGCAACATGGTTGTTGATCACTATAGAGAAGGTCAAGTTTACCGTCACGTTCCCAAACAGTTGCGTGATTGGGTCATTGGCCAGCACGCGGTCAAGCTTGCATGCTACCCTCGTGTCTTCATCTTGTAGGTTGGTCCGCGTGAAGTCCCCCCTTGCATAGGGAGTTCCATCAGGCTAGAAGTGGCCAAGGTGTCGTTGAAGTCCAGGATAGCTCATAGGCCACATTCACAACCTCCTTTCTTCTCCCAAGCAAATTGTGTGCAGTTGAAGTCCCCCATCAGTAACCATGGCCCGCTCACCATGTTGGATATGTTGTTGATGTTTGACCATAGGTGTCTCCTCTCACTTGTTGTCGTGTATCCATACACTGCGTTGATGGATAAGTCTGCCCCTCCTTTATTATGGTAGCGTGCAGTGATTGTCTGAGGGGTACTTCAACCTCAAATGAAGCAGTTCTTGGAATAATTAACATTTGACTTGTTCTTATCATGTATTATTTTTAGCCATTTCTTGATAAGTTGTATCTTCTTATTTGTATGATACACCAACTCTGGACCCAAAAAGCCTCCTCCATCTATCTACATCTTCTGCCTCTTCACCAAGAAAAGGAGGTTACTTCATCCATCCATGTAGGCAAAGCCTCGATCGACACTAATTCCCTTAAGCAAGTGGTCTCCAAGCATCATCAATGTTGCCATAGATTATCCCTCACATTTTACCTCTACATCAAGACACGACAATCATTTTTCATGACTCTAGCTCTATGATGCATATCATACTACAAACCAGCACACATCATGCATACCACAAAGAAGATGAGCCTTTATAATTTTGTGCATTTCGTGCTTTGTGAAGTTCAAGTCGTGCATAGACCCATGACACTCAACATCACCGCCATTGTGAGATGCTATTAATTGTAATATCCACCACCACCATGGCTAGGAGTAGAGGAGATGAAAAGAGACCAAGAGTAGAGACATCTCATACTCAGGTTCCCTATCCTTAGACCAAGGTAGAGAAGGATGGGAGTGAAGAAAAGGAGGAGACTGTCGCATACATAGTTGTACCCTTCACCATCTAGTCTAAGGATAATCTGAAGAGCTTCAAGAATATTGTGGCTTGTCATCTACACTTTACCCACTTCATGTATGAAGAGATGCTAGAGGAGTTTGACTTGACCACTAGGTCAAGCCCCTATGCAAGACCATCTTCTCATGAAGGTGGTTTTAGAAGGTTAGCACCAAGAGCTACCCCACCTTATATTCTTGAGTTTCTTACTAATTTGAAATAACAATACAATAGGAGGCTTTAAGTGATTGATTTCAAATTTAATGATGAAAAATTCTTAGAAGGAAAAAATAAAATTTCTCAAAATATGGGTTTCGACATATATGATGATATTAGACACTGCCAAAATTTTAACAATCAACCATTTTGGTCTGAGATCACTAATGATGTGCCCTATGAGCCCCAAAAGGATAAGGAAACCCACATCTACAATGTTTTTCTTCACATCCTCCATTAATTTTTACTTAGCACAATTTTTGGGACAAAGGAGACACATGGTGTGGTTTCCCAAAATGATTTGTATTTTATTTTTTGCATGGTACAAAAGAAGAGGATTAATATGGGGAATATTTGATTGATAGGTTTTTTATAGTGGTGCATTGTGTAAATTTTGACAGGGACATCATTGTTAGAGGTTTGATCTACAAGATAGATGAAAGTTTCAAGCTGTTACCCAAACCACCTACCTATAATGGACTTGATTTGGGGATCCATGCCTTTTGGTGGTACCACTATTCAAAGGTACAATATAGGGAACCACAAGTACTACATTGACATATACAGGCATCCTCAAGCCTCCATATACCTACCTTATCAGACTGGGACAACTTGTATGACTTGAGGAACCTCAAGTGGCATGCATAGTAGTAGTTACATGTCACATATGGTTTTGACTCCTCAATTTTTCTATCTTTCACAACACCACCTTCCATTAGGACCAAAATGAAGTATTCCTAGTCCACACCCAAATGGTAGTTGATGTACACTTTCATGCCATCCTCTTTCCAATAGTTGTCATTGAGGTTGGACCACCATGATGTCGAGATTCAGGCCCTCCATTAGTAGTATTAGAATATGTCTTTTGTTCTTGGATAAATGGACTTTAGCACATCATCTAGCATCAATATATGGACTTTTATGCTCTAAAAGCTAGGCCCCATGACTAGAAAAGTACACTTGAACCACTTAATAGTAGCAATGGTCCTTTGACCCCGATGCCCCATAGTGAGTGTATAATTATGACATTCACAAGCATATTCTTGTAGTGTGGAGACTTTTTTAAGTAATAATGGGTGGGTGGAAATTGGACTTTCTTCTCAGTTGTCTAATGTATCTTTTTTTCATTCCTGTAATGTTTATGCTTCAGATGTTTTTTCCAATATCATGTGCATCATGTTTGAACTCTGTCATCATTTTTTTAATTTATTATAATGATTTTATTTATGTTGTTTTTGTTGTGTGTTTCTGTAGTAGTAAGTCCGTTTGTAACCAAAATGTGAGGAATTGAAAAACTATTAAAAAATGATCATATAAAAGGATCATATGATTTTATTGTTGAACTAGTTCGTCATTTAATTTTATAGCATATATCATGATTGTATTCACTCCTTTCTTGAGATAATGAGGAGATAAGAATGTTTTTCTTTTGAAAATTTTTGAATTCAACTTTTCAACCTAAAATTATTGTAGTGTTGCAAGTGAGACAAAGACATGAATGGCAAAAATTACTATTGCAATTGTTAAAATGAATCTAATGTGGATCTTTTCTTGTAAAGTAAGGAGTCATCCCTCTCATGTATCATCTTGATTCTATCAATCAAGGGTAATTTATTACATGACTTAAAGACTATACCACTTAGAGAAACACATCTTTAGCATCAACTACTATCTATTTTCATTTAATTGGTAAAAAGACCATACAATACCCACTTAGCATGTAAATCTAGTTCAAAGAATCGATCTGGGTTTGTTGGTTGGTTTTGATGTTACCCTTGTGAATTGAAATGATTAAATCTTAAAACTTATAATATAGGAAATAATATCTTATTTAGTATGCAAACCTAGTTTAAAATAGTGATGTTATCTTGATGGTTGGTTGCCTTGATTACTAATGGAAAAGATTGACAATGTGCACCAACATGACATGCTAGTACAGAAATAGAGAGGAATAGTTATGCTTTGATGCGAAGTAACTAGATGTGGATTAATCTTTGGATTTTCTATTCAAGGATAAATCTTATATAGTCAAAGATTCTTGAGGGTATGGGGGTGAACTTACCTATTTACACAATTTGAAAAAAATCATGACTTAATTGTAGGATTTATCATTTATGTCAGTAATTTATTAAATAATTTCTTTTGATGTTGTTAGTTCAATTTCACCTTTTGAATGCATACTTTTTATTGGAACCTGAATTGGATCATATACCTTGAGGACAAGAAATGGTTTGAACTTGGTCTGATTTGATCAATTTAGTTCCTACTACTTTCTATTTCCTAATTCAATTTTTTCATTGATCCAAATTTTATGCATTGGCTACATTTTAGACTTTTGTTACATAATTAGTATAATTAATGCATATATAATGAATCTTGGTCCATGAGGAATCAATGCTATATTCGTCACCAACAAAAAGAATCAAGAAGTCAAGTATTCAACCTTTATACAAAGAGGCACATTCTGTAACCATATGTGAACGGTGTGCCCATGTCTAGATTATCACTCAAGTGTTATAGTCTCAAAAATAGCGTGTTGTTTAAACTAGACATCATTCCTGACATTAGTAGTTGTCTATGTCATCAACTCTAGTGAGCATGGTGTGCTCATCTTGAGCATGATGTTCCCAACATCAGTATTCATAGCCAAATCTACCGAAACCATCCATGGTGTGTCTAACCTATGGCACATTATGCAATATCATTGGTAATCATCTAGTAAAATTACCAACATGTTGTATCATTTCCCTAACATGTCATGTGGAGTGATTATTAAAATCAACCCTTTGGTTATTGTTTGCAAGCATGTCGTGCCCAACCAAAGGCACGTCGTGTGGCCTTATGTAAGTATAAAAGTACAATGTTTAGGAGATTGGTTGTGAGAGGATAAACTTTCATTTGGTTACATTCAAGAGTTGGTAATAAGAGGAGGGAGACTTAGAATGTGAGGTTGAAAGGAAGAAGAAGTCTATAGTGGTGGATTTATCTCTCTTCTAGCTTGATAATATTCAAGTGCATATCCTTAATGGAGGATCCTTCTTCAATGAGTGTTATATCTCATTTATCCTCTTTTCTCTATTTTGCTCCTTTTACTCCATGGAGCTTATTAGATTCATGGTATACAACCTTACATGTGTGTCGTTCGTAAATGTGAAGTAGTTTCCATTGCATTTGGTACCAATACAATACCTATTAGTAATGTGATAAAAATATTATTTTTATGTAAAGGATTTCTCTTAGTGTTTATGTAATTAGTGTTTACCATTCATGGGAGTCAATGGCTAAGGCTCCCTTCTTCCCCTAACTTTAATTTTGTAGACAGTTATAAGTTTAGTGGAGGATAATTAGAGCTCTAGTTCCTACTACATATATATGAGTAAGAATTCATGCATACTATATCTCCTTTTACATGTAATGTAGGTGGATATGTGATACTAGTTAGAGGAATCTATGAAAACTTATTGTCTCATGCTAGGTTACTAGTTGGAAATAATAATCGAGGACCTAGGCAATGAATTGGTCTAAATAATTAATTATAATGTAAATGTAAGATGTAAACAAGAAGAAATAATATGTGTTTTGTATGATTGTTTATCATGCAATTTAGGCGTCATTGTACCAAATACATTTGTCTTGAATTGAACACAGAAAATATTTTTCGACACCCTTTAGTATAATTTAGTATTGAACCTAAACCAGCTATTTTCTTGTATAAATTTCATGAATAATTGGAAAAAATTCTTTGAATAGCATTGGCTTCCTATGGAGATGGCCTTAAACTATTATCTCGTTGACTTGTCCTATTGTGGTCCTTGTGTATGTAATATAGGTTTTTTCATTGATTGTATATTTACCCTCATAAGTCTAACCACAAATGGCCCATGTGGTGTTCAAGGAGTTTAATGCCTAATGTATTCTTAACTTCACTTAACATTATATTTTCATTTTTCATTAATTTAAATGTGTATCTATATATCAAGTTTCACTTTTCTATGTATTCCACTCTTTATAGTCATAATGTTTCTCAATATATAAGACATCATAAGTAAATTCTAAATAGCGTTCCTCTCCACATATGACATCATGAAATGGTTCTTATTTTTTTTTTTTGGTAATCCGAGCTCACTGTATTACTATTTTTGTGTTTTGTAATTACAAGCAGATCCCATACAAGAGACTATACAACAGAAGACAAAACTTCAACCAAAATAAAGAAATAGGGACAAGACATCCCAGCCAACCCCTCCCATCCTTCCCTCTACTAAGACAGGAAGAGCAACAAACCGCAACACCTTCAAACAGGTTCAGCAAACGAGCAAAACATAACAGAGCAAGAAACCTGAAGATCAAGACATTTCAACTAGCTGCAGCTCATTCTTAATCATCTCCCAAGCTCTAGACCAAGAGATCTCCACATTGAGATGGACTCTAGCATTCCTCTCATTCCACAATCTGTACAAGATACACAAAGCTGTAAGATGGCTTTTCCTGCTGCTGCAATTCATGAGGTCTTCCACAGATTTAGGACAGCTCGGAATAAGATTTTCAGAAACAGCCAAGTTCCAAATCTTAACAGAAAAAACACACTGAAACATACAGTGGTCTAAGCCCTCCTCACTGAGCTTACAGAGAAAACACATAGAGGGAGTACTAATACCCATCCTTCTCACATAATCTGTAGTAAGAAGTCTCCTATGACAAACCTTCCAACCATGAATTTGGTATCTAGCAGGAACTTTAAACTTCCAAACCCAAATAAAGCAAGGAAGAACCTTGCCTTTCTCACGAACAACATTCCAAACATCTTTCAACTTTATATCAGTCAAATTATTGAACAACAACTTATCTGACCGAGCCTCAATCGGTTTAGGAAACTCGATCAGCAAATCATTAAGATCTTTATGAAGTCTCGACTCCTTACTCCTCCAATCATTCCCATCAATCAGACAATTCACCTTACTGTCCTGTGAAAAACCCAACTTAATAATGCTTTGTCTCCCCAAGACATCTGCAAGAAAACGGTTACCAGGCAGCCAAGGATCACCCCACAGGGAGAAATCATCACCATTGCCAATAGAAAAACTAACAAACTCCTTAAGAGAGTCTCTCTCCTGTATAATTCTATTAAGATGCCAAGAAAAAGCACTATTAGCACAAGCTGACCAGAAGGAACTCTTATTGAAATACCTCTCATGAATCCACTTGACCCATAAAGAGTCAGCTTTACTAGTGATATTCCAAGCCTGAAAAATCAAAGAAGCTTTATTGATATCCCTAATAGATCGGAAACCCAATCCCCCTTCCTCTTTGGGTTTCACCACATACTCCCACTTAATAAGGTGGACATTAGAGTGGCTTTCAGAATTTCCCCAAATAAAATCCCTAGTCAAATGTTCAATATCGTCAATGACAGAACAGGGAAGAGGAAAGCAGTTAGTCCAAAACAAATGGATCAAAGAGATGGTAGATTTAGCAAGTTCAACTCTCCCTGCCATAGAGAGTTGCTTCGACTTTCAGCCATCCAACTTCGACTTGATTCTATCCAACAGAGGACTACAATGTTTCCTTGACAGCTTACCAATGAAGAGAGGAATACCAAGGTAACTTTGATCAAGATTACCTTCACTAAACCCCAAAACACCACAGATTTTATCTCTTTCTGCATCAACACTAAACAGAATGGAACTTTTCTCAACATTAATCTTCAAGCCTGTCATTAAATGAAAATCATTCAGAATCTTCTTCAAAGCAATAGCATTATTAACATCAGCCTCCATAAAGACCATAAGGTCATCGACAAAGATTAAATGAGAAATCTTCAGGTGATTAGAGGCATAAAGAGGTCTAATATCCCCATTTCTAACAGCAGCATTCATAAGTTGAGAAAAGGTTTCCATAACCATAACAAAAAGATACGGGGCTAAAGGGTCCCCTTGCCTCATTCCATTACTAGGAGAGAAAGCTTCCATGGGCTCGCCATTCACAAGCACCTCATAAGATATAGTCCCAAAAATCTCCTTCAACCACACAAACCAACAATGTGGAAACTCCATAATCTTCAAAATACAGAACAAAGCTTTCCAATAAACTGAGTCATAGGCTTTAGAAATATCCAACTTAATACACATCTTCTTCTTACCTCCCTTCTTATTAAAATCATGAATAAGATCATTTGACAGCAAAATAGAATCACGAATACTTCTACCTTGAACAAAAGCACACTGATTATCACTAATAACTGAGGGCAGGATCAGCTGTAGCCTGTTACTCAAAATCTTAGTAATGACTTTAAGCAGCACATTACATAAAGAAATATGCCTCCAGTTCTTAAGAAGATGAGTATCCTTGGATTTAGGAATAAGAGAAATGAAGGTCTTATTAGCTTCCCTTAAAAGTCTCCCAGTCCTAAAGAAATGACAAACACCATCTTTCACATCAGAGTTAATAGTACTCCAGCAATGCTTAAAAAACATCGCATTAAAGCCATCCGGACCAGGACATTTGTCCACATTGAGCTTATGCACAACCCCCTCGATTTTTGAACCACTAATCAGTCTATCAAGCGCCATCTTCTAAACACCATTCAACTTAGAAAAATCGAGAGTACTCAACCTAGAAATATCAGCAATATGACCACTGTTGAATAACTTCTGATAAAAATTCTGAATATAGCTTTTAATATTATCCAGATTCGAACACAAACTACCATCAATCTCCTAGGATTTGATATGATTAATATGTCTTCTAACTTTAAGTGTAGAGTAGAAGAACTTAGTATTCAGATCACCCTCTTTAAGCGACTGAATTCTCGACTTTTGCCTTAACAACGACTCCTCAGCATCCAAAGCTTCACGAGCCAGCTTACAGAAACTAACTGCTTCATCTCTAAGCTCAATACAATGAGGATTAGCATCCAGCCTAATCTGAGCTTCATAAGCCTCTAACTCTGCTTCCCTAGCATTATCCATAATGTTCCCCACTTTCTGCTTATTCCATTTGATCAACTCGCATCTAACATTTCTCAATTTAGAATAAACCTGAAACAGAGGAAACCCCAACTTGTCAGTATGCCAGCCCTTCTTAATAATATCCTCAAAATCTTCTCTTTTCGTCCAAGCGTTGACAAATCTGAAAGGAGCAAAGATCTTCTTCATTTCCCCAATCACTAACTTCATCACTTTATGATCACTGACTAAATTAGTAATGAGGAACCCCGTAAACTCAGGAAAACTTTGCATAAAATAGGAGTTATAAAGGACCCTATCAATGCAAGAGGTGGTAAATCTCTCACCACCTTGATGGTTATCCCATGAAAAACTGGAACCACTTAACTTCAGATCGAACAAACCACAGTTCAAGACACATTTATTGAACTCCTCCATGGATCTTCTTGTAGGAGGTTCTCTACCAATCTTTTCATCTTCCTTCCTCACAGCATTAAAATCTCCCATAATAACCCAAGGAAAGTTGACCAAGGGATAAAAATCATCTATATTGTTCCAGAGCCTGCTTCTATCACCATCCTCATTATGCCCATAAACAGCCGTTAACAAGAAGCTTTGACCATCAGCTCTAACATTAGCATGAATGCATTGATCCGATTCACTAATCTTCATAATAGAGCAAAACTCCTCTTTCCAGAGAATGATCACCCTCCCAAGAACATGTGAAGAATGATTCGACATCTAGCTGAAATCAGGAAAACATCTATTCAGAATCTTCTTAATCTTCTTCTCACGAACCCTCGTCTCATTTAACACAATAACATGTGGCTTAGCCTTATTAACTTCCTCCTGAATCTTAAAGACCTTATTATTCAGGCCTCTAACATTCCAGGAGACAATAGTTAGATTAAGATTATCCATTTGAAGAATTTTCATCCAGTACTAGGCTGGGAAGAACTTCCTTCTCAACTCTCCCCTCCTTTTCCAAGTTCTTAAACTTGTTATTAAAGGAACTTGTATCTGGAGACTCATAAGTGGGGCTCGGATTTCTCGCCTTCAACTTCTTAGATCTTTTCGGAACTTGGAAGCCATCTAAACTCAGTGGTGCTTTTCTCCCCTTCACATTCTCAGTTGTATTAGGGGGAGTGACCAGGTCTACCACCCCAGAAATAACCTCCTCAACTGGCTCAGGAACCACTTCCTTGAAGGAATCATTAGTAACATGGAACTCCTCCGCATCCGACTCATCAGAACCAGTTCCCAACTTTTCCCTCCCCCTATTCCTGAAACCGATTCAGTAATAGACTCAGACACCTTATCAGCAAAACCAACAGCCTTGCTCACAACTTCAGACAATGATTCCTGTACCACAGGAGTTGGAGTACTCATAGTCCCCTGAATCACTCCATTACTACTCGCAGCCACGACTTTAGGAACCCAGACTTTCTTGACTTTCTGGCTCCCAGAAACCACACACCCATGCCCATACAGATTGCATACCGAGCAGAGCTTCGGCTTCCATTCATATATGAACGAGATTGTCTTAGGATCACCTTTCTCACTGGCAACTTCCAATGATTTCGGAAACTTCGATTCAACATTAATGAGAACTTGTAGTCTAGCATACTCCAGGCATTTGAAGTCATGAGTCGCTCTATCTGATCTTAGTGGAGTACCCAAAAAGGACCCAATCCTCTCAAACATCTTCTTCTCCCAAAGATCCAGCGACAAGTCATGGACCTGGACCCAAACCGGCACCTCTGACAACTTGAATCTCGATAATTGTTGGCCTAGTTTCCATTTCAATAAGACCAGAGGTTTGTCTCTAACGAAACACGGAGGACCATCCAAGACTGAATCCAAATCTGCCTGATCCGAAAATCTGATCAAGAAAAAACCATTCCCATGATTCATGACTTCTATCGTGCCATTCAAGATCCAGATCTGACGAAGATATCGTTCAAGAGTGGGAAGAAAAGGTCTAAATCCAACAACATAGCCAGCAAGGCATCGATTCCATCTTTCTGCATTTCACACTACCTCTTCGCTCGAATAGATCAAGGTTTGTCCATCAATCTGTATCTCCACCTTTTCCAGCGAGGTTTCTCCTTGAGGAAGCTTCTTAAAGAGATCCTTCCACGAGTTCAACTGAGCATCATTCAACAAGGAACTCTGCTTCTCCACTGACCCACCGTCGGCGGCGGCGCTCCCAGTCGCCCCCACTTTCGCACTCACAGTCGCATCTTCGCTCGCCACAGTCATCGCGGCCTAGTATCACACCCCTCTAAGTCATCTACAATCAAAACTCTAAACTGTATTACAAAATCATAAATATAGTGAAGTATCACTTTTAATATCACTTTATTGTTTTTTCTTTGTGTGCTCTTTAGAGTTTCTATCTATGCAATAATTCAAAAATTAATTATCATCTCTTAAAAATCATATCAAGTATTCATTATGAACTTGAAATCATAGTCATAGTTAAATAAGAAGTTTAAGATCAATAATATTGATGAACTTCATGTCTATGAAATTGGAACAAGTCCATGTAACTTTGTTCTTTTGAGTTTTAGTTATATCAAACTAGAATAATAGTTTTACAATATGATTTTGATATTGAAACGAATGACATACCAATCAGTATTTTATTTAAATAATTTTTATTCAAGAATTCCATCATTTTACTTAAATTAATTAAGGAAATATAAATTATACACTGGATACTATGAATTCACTTTTATGTTTAAGTTTTGACTAATTATGGTTTAGAAGAGATCAATGCTGACTTACTATGTACAACTGATGTGTGTCGTTTCGCACACCAAAAACTAGGTGCTTAATCCTATGATTTATCTTTTTTAACTGCAAAACAACGAATTAATATAATTTATTAGTACAGAAAGGGTCGATCAATAGATAATGTTTTTAAGATTGAAATCCCAACCCAAGTCATTTTGAACAAGATTGCAAAAAAGTAAAGGTCCATTGATTGATTGTTTGATTATGCTAAAATAAGGAAATTAAATGGCAAAGAAATAAAATTGCAAGAAAATAGAAGTTACACTAATAACAATAAAGAAAGGAGTTATGCTAAGAACAATAAGAAAAGAATTATCTTTGAGCAAGACTAATTGCAAGTAAAGGAAACAATTGGAGTAAGTGATTGAAAAAATGAGATTGAATTAGTGGAAAAAGATATATGGACTATGGATTTTACCACCATAGTTGGAGTGAAATGAAACCGAGAAAATCTAAATGATAAAACTAGTCAGAAAAAGGTATGCAAAAGCATTTACAAATACATTCACAGAAGTCAAACTCCCTATGGACCCATTGGTCATGGAGCCCACAAATCCTAGCCAGAACATCCTAATAAAGATCCTTCTAAGGTCTCATCTGGATCCTTGTGCATTTGTTTTGGTTGTTAAGAGCCTTGGGTTCCATGAGCACATCCCCCAAGACTAATGTTTGATAGAACCAAGATATCAAGTGATTTAAACTGGGAAATTACCCAAACAAAATACCATCTAACTAATAACATTATATAGAAATCAATCTAGTCCCCACGCCCTGATATCAAAACTACTCACGATCCATGGAGATTTGAGAAAAAGTAATGGAAGGAAGAGAGGAGGCCAAAGATTATTGGATAAAGAATTCAAAAAGGATCTTATTCAATGACAATTAAATGACCTTCCCTCTTATTTACTTTCTCCCAATAAGAAAACCAGAACAAAGATGGGAAAGAACTAATTTTTTTGCAAGAATGAGAGTACATGATGCAAGTATAGAAACAACAAGTTATGAATTATAAAGTGTAAGTAAAAAAAGGTGGATATTTTACTTGTGGAGTCCCCCCTCCTTCTATAAGGAGAAAGGAGGGGGAAAAACCCAAGAGGAATGGCTTGCTTTATCTCCAAGTCACATGGGTCAAACTTTGATTGTATTGACGACTATCACATTTTGACATTTTATTTAGTCTTCTCTTGCATTCTTTATTTCATAAAAGTATATGGAATTGGCCAACTTTTCTAGTCAAAGAATCAAATTAATTACTTGCCCACAATGGAGGGATTTATTGAGTTGTCCTCTTTAATATTTGACCATGTGACTTTCTTTAATGTATGATTCAGTAATGGCAACTTCGAGCACATTTTTCTCCCGTTAAAGGCTCAAAAGCAGTCTAAATATTAGTATTTTTTGAGGAAACTAAACTTCCTTTCCAGTGAGTATTTGTACACCCAATTTGGAGTTCGGACGCAAAAGCTTTGGTACTTTTGGTGCCGGGTATACACAAATTTAAGGACTGCTAGAAATTGTGCAATTATGTTCCAAGAGTATTTAATCATTGGAGTGATTAAGACATTTTCCTACAAAAATCTAAGAAAATATAATTAAAACTTCAACCAAAGAGAGAAAATCTAAATTACAATAATTAATTCTAAAACTAAGAAAATAAATGATAGGACAATCATAAAGAGATATCTAAAAGATAGAAATAAATAGATAAATGCACATTTATCAACAACCCTTACTAAAATTATATGGTATCTATTGATCCAAATTTTTGGAGAGAATTCCAAATTGAACTCAAGAATCACCATATTCTTCCCTAGATAGATTGTGCCTAGATAATGGTTTCCTAGAGCAATAAAGAGGGGCAATCTTAGAAAAATCTGGTAGGACCAACACTGATAATCTAAGTTTCTATTTAATCATCCAAGTCTATATGTACAAACCCATGTTAACATATGATGATGCTCTTTGATGTGAATCACTTACAAACACTAGAATTGTGAAAAACTATCAAGTTTGGGCTAACCTATCTTAGTTTCCAATATTACATACTAATAGGCTTGCATGCATGCCAGTATGTAATAAACAAGTAAGTTGTTAGTAAGGAATTATATGAGACTCAAACTCTCCTTTAAGGAGTTTTTTTTAGAAAAGTTGTGCATCATCTCATTACATGGAAAAACGTTAGGGAGTAACAAATATGAAGCATGTGGGGCCAAGATATGTGTCTTAAGAGACTAGCCTCTCAACATTTACAGAAATAAGAGTATAACCTAGACTACACTACTACTAGGAGGATGGGTCGAGCCACCTATATTTTGGTGTATAATAACTCACTTGATTATATTGGCATAATCTAGCCCTAGAATCATGTAGGACCTAGAACCTATGATGCTAATGGAAGTTTCCATCAACCTTGGAAATGATTTCATTTGTATTTTGAGAGGAAATTTCTTGTAAGGAGACAAGTATGTGAGATCATGGATTCCTCCTAATTATCTAGTAATTTGTAATTTTGTAAATGGTTAAACAATAATGTTTTATTTTGTATAAATGACAAAAGGATTAAAAGGCTTAAGAACTATATTTATATTTAGGTTCATAATGAATTCAATAGCTCGTTGGTATTAATAGTAACCAATATCAATTTTATTAATTAAATTACTAATTTCTTGAGATACATGCAAATATTTAAGGAAACAAGAAGTAGTATAGCCTAGAGAATTATCTTCATTTGAAAACAATGTCTAAGACAACCGAATGTTTCATACAGATTTTTATGCATTCAAGATTAATTGATTTCTCAAGCATTTGAGTGTCTAGTGTAATTTTTTTAAATAGAGATAACTTTGATTAATTGAGCTAAAAATTATAGTACTATAGAAAGATATTTCACTAGAATGAGGAATTTTAGAGTGAATATAGGTTTCAAAAAAATGCATTATTAGGATTTTGTTTTGGAATAAATGTTGCCTTTTTGGCTTGAAATTTGGTCAAAGACGAGATTGCTTGACCAGAAAGCATACCTTTGAAATTGTGTTTCTTTTCGAGTAGTGGACCAGAAGTAATGGATTTCTAAATATAAAAAGGTGTTAAATGATTTTTCTTGTTTTGCAGCTAGGTTGGTTGAATAATCAATCAACTTGATTTAGTGCAATGACCCCCTAATTTTACTATGTGACACATTACTTAATGTTTGGACAATACATGAACCCTTGGATCTTGATCCAGTGCTTCTTACATCATCTTAAACCCACAACCAAATAAGGGAAGAAGGGAAACATGAATTTAGCCCTTACTTTGAATTAACAACCTCGTTGATCATAGTCAAGGACCAACGGAAACCTGCACATTAAATACATAATTTGAGTAGCTTTTTTTGCCTCAATCTTTGTATAAATGATGTTCTCTAGAAGGATATTAACCATACCCCATATCCTCATTTTCCATCATTACACACAACAAGGTGCATTCTCAACCTTGGAGGCACCACCATAGGTCTCTCTTCCACCCTCTTTCTTTACATGCATCCTCACCCATACCTTGCAGACCTCCTCAAAAGCTTTTGGCACCCAAATCTTCCTAAGAGTGGATTTTACCAGACCCACCGCCACTTTGATGAAAAAGAAAACTGGAGGGTGTGGTAGCTCCGAAGAACATCTCCCAAGAACCCAAGGCCCCCTAAAAAACAAACACACCCTCATTTAGACAAGACAATTCCAAAGGACCTTATTTTGCTTTCCAAAGTGCCATACACGATGATGTAAACCGTTTAGAGCAATATCCTACCACACTATTCGTCAAGCTTTTTGGTACAATAGGTGAGGGCCTCTCCTTGATTAGATGTGGAAGCAGGCACTCTACACAGGCCCGAGTCCACAGAAAACTTGAGTAGTCTCCACAATTCTTGAAGCATGGGGTCCCATGTGGTAGAATCTCAGGGTTCTAGACCATCTAACTGGTGACTAATATTAATTTGTTTAAGGTAAATCTTAAAAAAACCCTAGGAATTTCTATGAACATGAAATATAGCAAATACATATATGAAATTAATTAAAAAATTTAGTAGAATCCAAAAGTAATGGTTTTACATCTGATTCCGGCTACATTTCAAAATTACGTTCAAGTACCCAATTTTAATGAATATTCATAGGATAAATTGTAGATGTGAAAATCAATATGACCAATGTGATATGTAAACTTAGAATTATTAATAATGTCTAACCTAGTTCTAGAAAGAGTATCCTTGGTGATAATTATAACCCCTCTTCATTTCTCGGGACAAACAATACTAACAAATATCTATGAAGATATTTATGGTTTTTAGACATAACTCTTTAGGATTTTATCCAAAGATATGATTTAAATTATAAAAATAATAGAATAAATCTCAACCCTAATATCTAATCAACCCTAGAAATAAAGGCCCTTTCTAAACCCCAAACCCTAAATAAGGTTTCTGAATGGTTTTATAACACCATAGTCATTACTACTCATGTATATTGAATTGTTTGATTGATGTTGTAGTTGGATAACTTTGCTTCATATTAAGTATGTCATTAAATAATACGTATCACAATTACTAATCTTAATGTTTTTGCTCCTATTTTCCTTACATTAATGTATGCTTTATTATTATAGTATGTGAAAACCATAGTCATTCTTATGAGGGTGTTTAGCAAGAAATCCACTCCCGTTCATATGACAATACACCCAGGTCCCTCAAATAAGTTATAAACAAAGTTGTAATTAAACTGGCATGCACCTAAAAATCCTCTAGGAAAAGGGGACATGTCATTGGTAAAGAGAATGATGGTAGTTTATATATCTAGCTTGACATAATATGTGAAATCACCAAGTAGGAAATGGAATATGATAAAATTTGTAACTAAAATGTGTTTTGTATATTTTGTATTAAAATAACTTCATTTCTATCTTGTATATATTACTACCAAAAATTTATTATTATTGCATGGCCCACATACCAACACAAAAATATATTGGCCCACTATTTTTTATTTTTAGGTTAGATAATTAGTTAGAGAAATATATGTACTCCAAGGTTAGAAATCACCAAGGCTTGAAGCTTATCAAGAGGATTAATGGAATTTCATTTTAGTCATTTCCC
The DNA here is from genome assembly GCA_963693085.1 of Alisma plantago-aquatica. NCBI lineage: Eukaryota > Viridiplantae > Streptophyta > Magnoliopsida > Alismatales > Alismataceae > Alisma > Alisma plantago-aquatica. The sequence goes on along the minus strand of OY856414.1, from coordinate 438,400,149 downwards.
TTTCTAATTTACTTAGTATTTTTCTTTTGAGAAAATCATGTAACTCCTTTGATGACATTTTAGGTTTTTTTAATATATAAAGCTCTTTTCTTATAAATTAATAATTGTTATTGGAAATTTATTTTGAATCTTGATCATAGAAAATACATAATAACTACCCTTACCACTATCATCCTCCTTTATGGGGATTATGGGAGTGTGAGTCATTATAGAATTAACGGGAGAGGAAGGAAGGGGAAAAGGTTTAAGATGTTTGGTCAGACAAAGTGCAAAGGAAATGATGGGGAGGAGGAGAGTGGACAAGAATGAAGGGGAAACATCCATGTGTGTCTTAAGCCACTTGTCTCTCCACATAATCAGAGTGGAGATAAGGGGATGGCAACGACTTGGTGGGAGTTTTCCTAAAAAAACATGAAGGGGATTATGAAGTTTGATAGGAAAAATTGAAGGGAAGAATTAAAATTCATAGGGATGACTAAAAACATAAAAGGAGCCTTGAATAATAGTGGGAGAAGTTGAATTCTACAAGATCAAGAAATATATTAGCAATAATTATTGGAATTTTTGTAATGCTAGAGGATCCCAAGCTACAATTGATTTTTTATATCCTTACCCAAGCCATTACCTGAACAGGTTGATATGATTAAAGTCTAGTCTTTACTTAAAATATGGTTGAGATATTTATAGGAATAAGCATAATACTCTAGATTAGGTCTATTGGATTTGGTCGTAAAAAATCCCTCTGAGGGTTCCAATTTTTCTACAAAATTGCTATTTGAATCATATTCCTACTCATGATGTTCTTAATTAGTTCTAAATCTATATGACTTCTATATGTGTTTTCTGTAGTGGGAAATGAAAGGACCTCAATCATATTTTGTTTGGTTGTTATTATTGTTTGATTCATTGGGCTATCTTTGAAACAAAATTTGGGGTTTCTCCTATCTATCTATTGTATCTTTTGAAGCTTCATGGAATGCCAAGATCTACCAATGTTTTGTGATCTACCATCGTGTCTTGAAAGGTATAACATATTTTCAAGGAATTTCTTGATATCCTAATGCATATGAGATGTAAATATGATGCATAGTTAGGATCCTTTCCTTTCTATACAACTTTTCCAAGCTTGGATAGATGATCCATACAATATTTTGGTTCACTGTGAATCAAATGGGGAAACACCATTGTTTAGAAATAAATATATTTGGTGAAAATCTATAAGGATTTTTTTATGGGAAAATGTGCATAAGTTAAGACATATAATATAATATTTATTAACTTGTATAAGTTAAACCCTAGAATATAAAATCCTTGATCAATGAATCTAGGTTATGAGTTTGAATATTTAATTATATGATATTTTTTATATTCCAATGAGTACTTATTTGTATTCTTTTGGAAATCATAGAATTAGTTATGCATTTTGTGAATTTAACATTTTTACCAAATTTAAAATCAAAATGGCATGATCAAGAACAATGTTGGCCCATCAACACACATCAATACATGGATGCATATAGAGCAACAATGCCAAAACCATGAATAGAAGCATTCATGATTCATAGGGTTAACCTATGTCAAAATATGAAAGATGTTAAGCAACACATGACATTATAAAATCGAAGCAATGTTAAAAAATCACTAAACAACATATTATGTTCATTCTACAACTTGAGAAATATAAGAGCTTTAGCAAAGATATACAACCATCAATTAAAATCTCAAACCAAAGCAAAGTGGAACCAACCAGTGGTTCCCTCAACTCCATAGTGCCCTATTGATCACAATGAGATCAAATGAAATACCAAGAGATTGATAAGAGCAAGGATAATAGCTTCTTCCATGGATTCTTTGAGGTAGGAACTAGGACTCCAAAATCACATAAAAGCTTTCAATGGAAACCATGAAACCATATCGATATACAAGGTGAGTATAAGCAAGGACAAATAAGGTTGTGGTATGGAAATACAAAAAAACATGCAGGACACATATGAAAATAACATAAAAGAGAGGGGATTACATTGAACCGGGTAGAATTGGATATATACGAGACTTTGCATGAGCAAACACAAAAACTTTGGGTGCTTCACAAGCCTTACGAGGGACTAAACAATGATGAAGAACTCGTGAAAACCATCTTGTGAAGATGAAGTTGGGACCAAGTTCCATGGGACACCTTGATCAACAATGACGATGGGAAGCATTTTCTATAAGCATCTTGTAGGTCGTGAATGCATTTTATATGGAGGATTGGGCCCATATTATTAAGAATTTTCAAATCATACAGAGACAAAGAACAAGTGGTACTCAAAGTTAGGGAGAATTCGACAACGTATCAAAGCCACTACAATTTCAATGAAATATCAAAGTCACTATAATTTAGGATCTCTATGATCATGGAGCTACGAGAAAGATAATTACAAGGAAATAAAGGGATGAGAAGGAGATTAAAAGAGGAACGAGAAGGTAATTGAGATGTGGAGTATGGATCATTTGCAAGAGCAGGAGATGGAAGAGGAGGATGATTTGGGGAAGGAACAAAAGGCCCAGATCCAAAGTAGATTGAGAAAAGTAGAGAGCTTGTGACAATTAAGAAAACAATGTTTACATGCTTACTTATTAAGTAACATCTTGGTATAATATTTTGTATAGGATTTAATAACTGTTTTTTTCTTGCATTGGTTAACTAGGCTATGTATAATTGTTTAGTTAGGTTGAAACAAGGTATATTAGGTAAGTTGGACATGTGGATTATGATTTTAGACTTATACCTAGCTTTTGAGATTTCTTTCTAAAAGTTCCAATTAAATTGGAAAGTAACCCTATTATCCTAATATCTATCATTATATATCACCGTTATTATCAACATTTAAGATTTAAAATCATATTCATTATCTTAACAATAAAGATATATATTATATTTTCTTGCACAAAATAACATGTTTTACTTGATTAAATTATTAAGTTTGTTATTTCCAATACTCACTTATATGATGAAATGTTAATGATCCCAACCTATATAAAACATGTAATTGTCACTTTTCTATATTTTTTGAATGAATTCTAACCCACACATTTATTTATTCAAGTTTACTCTTATTGCTCTCATTTAATTTATTTTGTACATATTAATGAAAAATGTGACATGCCTTACATCTTTTATGAGTTCAAATTAAAAATGAAATAATTTAGGTTACTAGGTCTATAACAAACTAAAACCTAGAATCCTACCCTATTCCATGATTATAATTTTAGGGAGACTGGTTTCTTAGATTTGATCAAATAAGGATAAAAAATTAAAACACATTTATATAATAACTTAATTATGGGCCAAAATGTAAATAAATTCATGAAATATGTTATATTCACATGATGATTAGATAAAGGAATAATATTCTTAATACATGTATTAGTTTGACAATTGGAATATTCATGTACAACCACCTAAGTTATATTGAAATTAATTGGACTCAATTAAGTGAGCATATAATACTTTAACAAATCTAATGATAATAAGCCCAAAATTAATAATTATACCCTAACTCATATAATGATATCTCAAAACCTAAATCTAATGTAAAATTTGTATTCCTTGGGTCCCAATTACCTAGGGTGCCAATTTTCACATTATTTGAACAATAATAATGACCCAAATCCTATTTAGAGAAGAAAATAGGAGAAAAAGCTAAAGGTTTTAAATAAATGGTTAAATATCTTCAAACATAGAAATAAAATCCAAATTTGAAATCCACATACCAAAATTATTCTATGTGTAAATTTTCACATTAATTGGACAAACTTATCTATCCTAGTGTAGTTTACGAGAGAGAATATGAATTAAAGCTAAACATATTAAATTAAATAGTAAACAACTGAAGAAGTGTAAACTGATGCCAATAATTCAGATTCCTCGGATCCTTTTTGGTCTAGGACCAAATTGATATAATTTGAACAATGTTTGAGCCCTTAAACAAATAGGGAAAGAAATTACAACAAATAACTCCTAAAATGCTAATTAATTGATTTTATGATGACAATTTCCTAAAAATTCTTGATTTGATTGGCAGGTACACTTTATTTTTATTTTTCTAATGTTTTAGGTTCACTACTGGGTCACATGATCCTTTTATGCTTTCGGCTTTGTTTTATTTGACAACTCTCCCTGGCCGTTAGATTTTTATCAAACGCCGCCAGAGCTTTCTTCTTGCTTAGTTCCAAAACTAGAAACTTGACTCCTATCTTCTATTTTAATGTAATCTGCAATGATTCTCTCACATCCTCCCTCTCACACTTCTATATTTATCATGATATTTTATTTCCAAAGTGTCCTCTCTTGATTCCAAATATGAGGATTATAAATAACTAGGGTTTTTGGGCATCTGCGCCGGGATCACAACTAGCCTCTCATTTTCCCATGTTCCTCCATTACTCCCCCTTTGCTTTCCTTATACTCACAACTCCAATCCACTATACCACTACCTAACCATCCCAAAACCTTCTATAGACTATCCTAGACCTTGTTTCGGTGCTAGTTTGGCATGTATTCTCCCTACCACATCCAAATCGACTTAAGCAATCATGGCGGTGCCACGAGTTTTCTATACGCATGCAGCGTTTGTGAGTCTTGCAAAGAACCAAAGCAACCCCATATGATCTCATAGAACTCCTCACCATCCTGATTTGGTTAAATTTGAGGTATCACAATTTTCCCCTTTCTAGCTCCTAGTTCTATTATTTCGAAAAGTTGTTGATGTTTCTCTCTCCTCACTATCTATTCTTCTCATTTTGGTTCTTCTGAATCTGCTCTATCTTCACAAATCATGTACTGATTTGAAATGATTTTTTTTGCTCTAGGCTGTGAACTCCTTCACTTGGCCAACCATGGAGACTGGTGATTTTACCGCCAATGATCACCTCAAGGCCTCTTCAATGGGTCCTTGCGTTTAGATTGATGGTACAAAGTCCAAGACATGCTTTCATCTGTGTTTGTAGTGCAAATTTGATTAGTATGTACATAGTCAAATCTAGGTGAACTATTTGAACATGTGTTCTAATGAGATGGAGAAGATGAGTAGTTGTGTGTTTACTTCCCTACCCCTCTCTTTTCCTTTTAATCTTCTTTTTTCCATGAGGGGTGAATCGTGTTTCACCATGCTAAACCATGCACTAAGCATGTTGTAGGCCCAGGATAGCTGGCCAAGTTTGATAGGGCCACTGCAACAAGACCCCTCTTCCTTATTGTTTCCTATGTGCATTCTCCTAGTTTTCTGATTGGTCAATTTTCTAAAATACATAGTAGATTATATATAGCTTAGGCAATTGAAATAATTTTTTTGGAATCCTTGTGTTATTCTCTATATAATAATATAGTTTTCATCACCTCATTCTATTCTAATAAATATATTATTTTTATTAATTTATCTAATTAGAGATTTTCTAAAATTCATAACTTATAATAAATACGTAAAAAGATAAAGTAAAATATGTTATGAGCTCAATAAAATATAATCTACACAATGATGTGGTTTTGATAGCTTAATTCAATAATAATAAAAAGGTAATTTTTAGGGTTTATGCAATTAATTTGAACCTAACCCTAATCTCATATATGCCTTCAATAGATTGCTTATAGTCTGACATGGAATTAGGTTTTTGACCTTGGACATAAGTAGATTTCATGTGGGGTATGTTTGCATCCCTATTTTCCATATTAAGTAATTAACCTAATTTCACACTCTCTCTTGGTCCTTTGGACATAACCTACACACTATTCTCTCTCTCCCAAAAGGTTAACTCATTTGAGTACTTACATTCTTTTATTGATCTTGTCTACTTAGTTTGATATATATTCTTATTGGACTCTCATTTATACCTTGTTCTATTGATTCCATGTGGAAACTCTAATGTGAGTATTTGATACTCTAAACTTCTTGTGGTGGACTTTATGATGTTAAGTTGCATCTCATTTATGGACATTATTGGATATTTGGTTATGAGTCCTCTGACTCCACATGATAATTGTTAGATATTCTCATCTTATTGCTTTATATGACCATGCTTTCACTCACCTCTACATCTTTGTGATTCACTAGCCCTAGAGTAATGTAACACTTAAGTCAAAGACAGAAGAAAGGGGTCGAGGAAGAACCTGAGATCATGGAGTTGCAATAACATTCTCATTCATCAAGAATTGTTCTTCCTATGTGATATTAATAGGCACTGGATTTTATTCCCGTGCCATGCACTGAGGTTTTAGTCCTCCCGTACTTTTATATATTTGATATGGATGATTGTATGCCCCATACCCCAACTTGTATGCCAAGGGAGTTTGATTGTGTGCTATTCTTTGTCAGGTTATGAGTTGTGTGCCCTAACCACCATTGAATTTACATTTTCACTAGTGATGTGCTTATCTCACATGCATGCAAGCTGGTTATTGATGATGAGTTTTGTGCCCAAAAATATTTATGTGTGCTTTTGAGGCACAACTGTTGTCTTTTATTAATGGAAAGTGTTCTTCTTGTGTGCCATCTTTTAAAATTTCATATCTTTTAATACCTCCTTGGGTGGTACTTTTCTCTTCTATGGGAAACCTAGTTTATTTTACATTCTTTATTCCTTATATTGCTCAATCCATATTTAATATGCACAAACCGACCTTTATGCTGATCTCTTCTACTTTTTCTCATGTTTCTAGGGTATGCTTCCAACCCCAAGTGTAGGACTTGGAAGACTAAACATGGTGACAAGAGCCTTCTAGGTGGAGCTCTTAGGGAGATATAGTTGAGATAGCTGGATATCCCTCTACTTAGATCCTTATGTTGTAACTTTCATGTATACTCTAATGGGAGAATTTTAAATAATCATGTTTAAATTAAATATATTCATGAAATTTTATTCCTCGGCTATACTTTGGTTTTTTGAATACCATTATTTGAGAAGTGAAGAATTGACACATGTTCCAAGATACATTTTTAGTGTTTTTGGAATGGATGAATATTTTCCTCAAATTAGGTATGGAGAAGATCTCCAATGGGTCCCATTCCCTACAAGATGGTATCAAAGCTACAGTGGTCAGATTTTTGACTATTTCAATGCCCTAATTAGAGCCCTTGCACTACCAACCTTGTAAGTGATATGTTTACCCTAGAATTCACCAATACTATTCATGAGATGATAAAAGGTCATTTTAGGATTATATGACACACACATAAGAATCATGGTTAGTAAACCTTAATGTGATAAGGAACTCTTACCCTATAATGTAGGTTGGTGGTGATATATCCCTTTGGAATGTAAGATCAAACTTTGGTGTGGATTTTGAAATGAGAATGAGAAAATAGTTGATAAGGAGATCCCATATGGATAAAATTGTGACTTGGTTTCTCACATTGAATTTGAGCTCATTTTGTTTTAAGTCGTATGATTTTTCAAAGACAAGCCTATTTTCTATTATACTACTATATATAAAACAAATTCTTTGATCTTATTGATGCTTTATTTAAACCAAGTCACAATAAAGGATTTTATAAATTTTGGTAATGCAACCCTATAATTAGCTGGAAAATATATCCTAAATCCTAGATATGATATTTGGAGTTATGACTAGGAAGACCTGTCTTGCGATAAGCGTTTAGTTGACCTACCTTTTATACTGTATGACTTGTTGGGTTGCTCTCATAAATCTTAGGGTTGTTAGGTTAGTAATACAAGGACCTGAAATTCAACCCTAGGTGTTTTCCACAAACACCCAAAATATTTACAACTAAAAGTTGTATAAGTAACCCGAGTACTTTGATGTTGTTTAGTTTGGGTTCTTGGGTAAACCTTTTAAGGGGTGGAGAGTATTGGTAGATAAGATATGGATGTTGCAAATTTGAGGAAGAAATTCTTTTACAGGTGGAGTGTTGTAACAAACCAAAACCTAGAATTCTACCCTAGTCCATGATTAGAAGATTAGTCAGATTGGTTTCTTAGAGTTGACCACACAAGGATAAAAATTTGAAACACATTTACATAATATCTAAAATATGTGCCAAAATGTAAATAAATTCATAAAATATGTTATATTCATATGGTTAAAAAAGAAGAATAATATGCTTAATACATGTATTAGTTTGACAATTGCAATATTCATGTACAACCACCTAACATAAAATTATAGAACTCAATTAAGTGGTTATAAAATACTTTAACAAATATAATGCTAATAAGACCAAAATTCCTAATGGTACCATAACTCATAATGAATATATCAAAACCTAAATCTAATGCCAAATTCGTGTTCCTTGGGTCCCAATTACCTTGGATGCCAAGTTTCACATTATTTGAACAATGATAATTACCCTAACCCTATTTTTTTAAAAAAGGAGAAAAAACTAAAATTGTTAAATAAATTCCTAAATGTCTTAAAAAACTAGAACTAAACTCTAAATTCAAAACCAACATACTAAAATTAGTCCACGTGTGAATTTTCACAATAATTGGAAAAACTTATCTATCCTGATGTATTTAGGAGAGAGAATATGCCTTAAAGCCAAAAATATTAAATTAAATAGTAAACAACCCCAAAAGTGTAAACTGACGCCAAGAATCAGATTCCTCATGTCTTTTTTTGGTGTAGGTACGAAATTTGGTATAGTTTGAACAATGTTTAGCCCTCAAACAAAAAGGGAAAGAAATTACAACAAATTACTCCTAAAATGCTAATTAATTGATTTCATAACAATGATTTTCGAATGTCATGCACGCCTTATTATGATTTTCTTAATGTCTTGGGTTCACTTTTGGGTCACGCGCTCCTTTTATGATTTCAACTTTGTTTTATTTGGCAGCTCTCCCTAGTCATCATATTTTGAGCTAACCACGTCGGGGTTTTCTTCTTGCTTAATTCCAAAACTAGAAACTCAACTCACGTCTTCTATTTCAGTGCAAACTACAATGACTGTCTCGCGTACTCCCTCTCTTGCCTCTAGATTTATCGTAAGATTTTATCCTCAAACTGTCCTTTCACTATTCCAAATCTGAGGATTTTAAATAACTAGGGTTTTTGGGCATCTACACTTGGATTACAACTAGCCTCTTATTCCCCCCTATTCCTCCTCTTCTCCCCTTTTCTTTCCTTCTCCTCAAAACCACAAGCCATCACACCCCTACCTAACCATCCCAAAACATTTACTAGATTGCCCTAGATTTTATCCTGGTGCTAGTTTGTCCTGTCTTCTCCCGACCACATCCAAATTGACTTGATCAATCATGGCGGTTGTTGTAAGATTGCTACTACATATCCAACCTTTGCAAGGCTTGCAAAGGACTCAGAACAACTCTAGATATCTCACAAAATTCCTCACCATCTTGCTTTGGTTGAATTTTTGGTATCCTAGTTTTCCCCTTTCTGACTCTTAGTTCTACTATTCCAAAAATTTGTCAATGTTTCTGTCTCCTCACTGTTTGTTCTTCTTGTTTTTGGTTCTTCTAAATACATTATGTCTTCATGAAGCTAGTATTGATCTAGGTACAATTTTTTGCTTGGATTTTTTGAGGCTCTGAACTCCTTCACTTGGCCAACCATGTCGGTTGGTGGTTTTGCCGCCAATGACCTCATCAAGGTCTCTTCAACGGGTCCTTGCATTTGACTTTATGGTATGAAGTTGACGATATGATTTAATCTGTGTTTGCAGTGCAAATTTGATCAGTATGTATGAATTTGAATCCAGGTCGGTTGTTCAAGAAGGTGTTCCAATGAGGCAGAGAAGATGAGTGGTTGTGTGTTTACTTCCCTATCCCTCTCTTTTCCTTTGACTCTTCTTTTTTTGCATTAGGGGTAAAATTGTCTTTTTCCGTGCTAAGTTGTACACTGGGCATGTTGTAGGACCGGGCAAGTTGGCCAAGTTTGATAGGGACACCGCAATAGGACCCCTTTTCCTTTTTGTTGCCTACGTGGGTTCACTTGTTTTTCTGATTGGTTAGTTTTCTAAAATACATAATAAATTATGTATAGCTATGAAAAATGAAATAAAAATATGTTTTGGAATCCTTGTTTTATTCTCTATATAATAATATAGTTTTCACCACCTTATTATAATCTAATAAATATATGGTTTTTATGGATTTATTTAATTGGCTAGATTTTCTAAAATTCATAACGAAAGTATGACAGTCATAAATATAAAATAAAATATGTTATGAACTTACTAAATACATAAATATGCATAATGGTGTGGTTTTGATAATAATAATAGGAACACATTTTTTAGGATTCGTGCAATTAAGGCTAACCTAACACTAATCTCACTAATCTCATATATGCCTTTAATAGGTTGCATGTGGTCTGAGATGAAATTATGGTTTTGTACTTGGACATAAGTAGACTTCACATGAGGTATGTTTGCATATGTATTGTCTATATTGAGCAATTAACCTAATTTCACTTTCGCTCTTGGTCCTTTGGACATATGCCCTACACAATGTTCCCTATCTCCTGAGAGGTTAACTCATTTGAGAACTTATATTCTTTTATTGATCTTATGTATTATTTGATAGATATTATTATTGGACTTTTATTTATACCTTGTTCATTTTATTCCACGTGGAGACTCTAATTTGAGTATTTGATACTCTAATGTGCACTTTATGATCTTAAGTTTCATCTCATTTGTGGACATTATTGGATATTTGGTTATGGGTCCTCTGACCCCACATGATAATTGTTGGATATTCTCATCGTATTATTTTATATGACCATACTTCCACTTGCCACTACATTTATGCATGATTTGATTCAGTAGCCCTAGAGTAACGTAATACTTTGGTTATTTGGGTTTTATTTCCCTATGTGATATTATTATGACCTGAGTTTTATTCCCCTGCCATGCACCAAGGTTTTAGTCCTCCTGCACCTTTATATATTTGGGATATAGGATCACATGGCCCATGCCCTGACTTGTATGCCAAGGGAGTTTGGTTGTGATGCCATTCTCTGTCAGGTTACGAGTTGTGTGCCCTATCTTCCACTAATTTCACATTTTCCCTAGTGATATGCTAATCTCACATGCATGTAGGTTGGCCGTTGATAATGGGTTTTGTGCCCTAAAATATTTATGTGTGCTTTTGAGGCACAAGTTCTATATTTTATTGATGGCAACTGTTCTTCTTGTGTATCATCTTTTAAAATTTGATATGTTTTGATACCTACTTGGGTGGTACTTTCCTCTTCTATGGGAAGCCTTGTTTATTTAACGTGTTTTATTCCTTATATTTCTCAATCCATATTTCATATGCACATACCATCATTTATACTGATATCTTCTACTTTTTCTCTATTTTCTGGGGTATGCTTCCAAGCTCAGGTGAAGTTCTAGACATGATGAAAAGAACCTACTAGGTGGAACTATTAAGGAGATAGAGTTGAGATAGTTTGATATCCCTCTACTTAATCCTTATGTTGTAACTTCCACATAAACCCTAAATGGGAGAATATTTTGTAACCATGTTTAAACTGAATATTGTCATGAAATTTTATTCTGCTGCTATACTTTGGACTTTTTGAATACCATTATTTGAGAAGTGAAAAATTTACACCTATTACAACATACATTTTTAGGGTGGCTGGAATGGATGAATTTTTTTCCTAAAATTAGGTAGGGAGCGGATCTCCTTATATGTTATACTCCTTACAAGATCCACTTGTAGTGTACATTAATATATATTATCAAATTCTAACACCTAACATCACCATTGTATGATATATGTCACCGATCATGTTTATGATAGGGTTGGTCGAACATACCCTAGGGTTAGGTGTAAGTCATTTATATTCATTAGATATACTTTCATCAAACACCCATCAATCTAGGGTTAGGTGATCGAGATCCATTTACAGTATTACCTCTAGGTCTACTGATCCAAGACATGATTACCATCACAGGTGAGATGATCTAGTGTTTGCATTTGAGTTACCCATCATATGTTCATTATAGGTTCATTAAGGTACAAGGAAGTGTATTTGGGTATATCCTAATGCTTGTTTGGTTATTACTAATGAACTAGGCATATTAGAATATAATACATGGGATTATAGTTTCTAGAGTGAGGATATAATATTCTTCTATGTTACAGACTCCACCCCTTGGAGAGGATTTTGTCCAAAAAATAAGCTTATCCATATGCCACTATGTTATATTCTACACCGTTTTCCTTAAAAGGATTTTCCTATACTAACAACCTAAACAAGTGTAAAGGGTATGCCAACTAATTTCTACCATTTTTCACTTCCTCCTCAGCATCATTCTACATCAAAGTCTAGGTTTTTAGCGTTCATATACTTGATCATGCCGTTTTCATCTAGGGGTTTCTCTAGTTACTTTGTACTTTCTTGATTATGACTTAGCTCATGAAATTATCTATAAAACCCTTAGCACGTTTTCCTATACATATATTAATGTAATTAAATGTAAGTTTTTGATCAATGAGTCTTGTAGTACAAATTAGAGGTGTTCCTAAAGTCAATGAATGAACCAAGTCACAATGTCCAATATTTTAATGTATCCTCAACCCCATAGAAAGAGTACATGATATCCAACTTTATGAATTTTTACTACTTAACATCCTCATCGGAACCTCATCTGATATAAAATTCTCATTTCATCCTAACATGGATATATAGTGGTCTCTAGGGTAGGAAACTTATTTAGAGACTTTCCACAATAGGTTAGTGGTCGATCAAGAACTTATGGGAGGTAAAGAACCTAGAGGGGTATTAAATTGAAGAAGTTAGATTAACTGGATACTTCATCTTGGATACGGTACTTGTAACAAGTGGGTCCCAAGAGTAGAGCCAGTGGATACTTAAACAAATAAGATAAGCAACCACATGCTAAATATCCCATAATTTATCACAAGGGATGACTATATAACTATTCATTGATTCAAGTATGTTGTTAAAGAAACCAAAGTGATTAAAAAAAGAACAAATGTATCTAAGTATTACATTTTCATAAATCTAAAAGGTTTAACACACACATGTGTCTATACATCAAGAAAAACTATATCAAAAGATATGATTGCATGGTTGCAGAGGGAAGCCTGAACAGATAGACCAGTCTTGTAAATCCTAATCTATTTTTTTGTTACACCAAGTATTACAAATTGAATTGTTGGAACCTCATCCACGATAAGGTCTAAAATTGTAAACCCCGACTTAGTTTTGTTGCATTAGACAAATCTTGCTCAAAGTTTTCTCAAGAAACCTTTATTGTGCAACGGTTTTGCTCCCGAAAACATGCAACTCTTTACTTTCAATAGAAACTTAACCTAAATTTCTTGATGTTTATTAATCATTATGGTATTTTCCATAATCATTAGGGGTTTTAAACCATTAGGCCATTCCATATATCAATATGAGAGTCTTCACATGTTTCTTTAACATCACTAGAGGTCTCACTACATTTTTTGAGATTTTATGCCCATTAAATGCCATGAAACATTATTTGTTTTTTTTCTCTCATAATGTTATTTTAATCAAAATCAACATCTGAGTCCATAATGTTATTCTACATGTTTTTGTCTTTCCCAAAATACCTTATATTTTTTATCTTGTAACTCTAGTCTATTTTCTCAAGACACTTACTAAATAAGACCTATATAATACCTTGTTCATAATTTGAGTGAAAATGGATAAACGTCTAATGGTTAGATCTCTCACTTTTCAACAACACAAGGGCCACATCACTTACCACTTTAGCCAGATCTCACATGTGATCAGTGATGGAGATCATCTATAAGCCCCAAGTATTCCCCCACCTCTTCCTTTCTTTTCTTACACAATGAATGTATCTCTCATTCTTCTTTGTTATGTGCATTGCTACATGACATTAGTCTAGTGAGAAATCCCTAAACCTCATCATGTCACCACAAAAGTTTTTTTTGGCTATTATATGCATGTAGGGTACGGGAATAACCATAACTCTTCTTTTCTCTTTTTAGTGATGCAGAGACCCCAAATGCGTGATCCCACTAGAGCTTCAATCACTCAAAAGGAGAAAAAGAAGGAAATGGGTGTTCAAAATAACAAGTCGATACAATCACCGTATGAGACTCCTCGTTCTCCTCTACTTTTGGAATCTACTTGATAGGAAAAGGAAAAGCATACCATTCATCACACCAAATCAGAAAGATTATTAAGGAGAGTGATTTATATGGACCAAGAACACAACATATTGAGCTCCTATAAGTGATATGATTTTTAGTATACACCTTGGGTTAGATTTGGTATGGTCCAATAAACCTTGAGATACCTTCCCAATAAATTCCTCCTCCCCTCACCACCTTCTACTACCTATGAAGAACTATAGAAAATGTTACAATTGTTTTCTGAGCATGAACCATCATATTACACTTGGGGATTGAAATTTCAAGAGTGTGGTAGATCCAATAGCTATCCACCTTCTTTGGAGACATGATGATCAAATCCAATTATTTGTGCATGTGTATCACTCAACTTTTGCACCAAATTTGAATGTAGAAGGTGACTTTAGAGTTTTGAATCCTCCCTGTCAAAGGATATGATCTTGCCATGTTTCCTACTCAAGGGTTAGTGTAATAAACTTTAACATTGTTGGGATAGTTCTTGGATGGAAATCAAATGGCTGAAGAAAATGTGACTAGTTAAAATCCTAGAAGAGCCCATTTTCTTCAACAAATCATACCTTAAAAATGGTATCTAAACTCACATTAGAATTCAACCATAGATTTATCTTGATGCACTCCATATCTAGGCAAAAAAAGCTAAAGGAACATCTTTTGGAAAATTCAATCTAATTTTTGAAACATTCCCAAATACAAGGTTATTTGTCTCTTATTAAACATAAAAACTACTAATTTTGTCAAATAAACCATAACACAATTTATTATTCATTAAAAATCTTAGCTTAAACATTGATGCCATATTAGGGTACCAAAAATATCAAATAATGATTTAACACAATATATATGGACATTTAACAATCATAGGTTCATTTTATGACACAAGAAATAGAATATACCTCACGATATATTAATCAGTTATCATTCAGTTGTTCACTTGACCAAGTCATATAGAATATCAATATACATTTTGGTACCACAACTATGTACTAGTAAATACATTTTGGTATCAAAATTTCCTAAATCTATATCTAGGAAGTATATGATCACAAACACCTCTTGGTTAGGGCTTGAGATCATTCAGATTCACGATCGAACAATATTGACTAATTGGTTCTTTATAATCTAAGATATGTATAGTTTATTTTATTGCTTAACCATTTTCACCAACATCATCACCGTAAATTCTTTTACCTCAACAATATTCAAAGACATTGAGAAGGGTTTTAACAACCAAACAATAACTAGTTTATTACAAAATAGACATGTTTTTGGAATATGACTTAAGATCACCCCTTCAAGGTTTTCATGCTCACTGCAACAACATGTCACCTCCAATATTCTTGAATATTCTATTATATACACGAGTCAATTTTAATTAGAATTGCAAATATTATAAGATCTTTTGATATGTTTGAAATAAATCAGATCATAGAAACCAGAAACTAGGACTTTACATTTCTATCCACCTTATAGCAATTTCATCCTCAAATTTTGACTAATATGATCACGGGTCTACCCATCTTCGCATTTATATGATATATACAATTCAAAATCGTGTTCTTATTACTTAAAAACAAGGTTCATAGTTTTGCATTGTGTAAATAAATTGTTCTCTATTAACTAATTATAATGTACTGACTAATCATCCCGATGTAAATGTTATTTAATTCATACATGCTTAATTGTCTCAACCATACCAAGAATTGCAATTTGTCTACATGATAATGTTTCTCATTGTAAGGTTCTGTCTACTATGTAATGTGGTCTTAAAGTCACTAGGATTAAGAGCCAGATTGGCCATCAACAACTATTTTATAATCCTATCACAAGTGACACCAACATAGTACTTAAAAAATGTGTCATTATCTTTTCGTACTGCTTGCAACAAGCATCAAAGAGGTCAATATATTCATAGTTTAGGTTTCTATGAAGACCATCACTTAGCATTCACCTTTAGTATATCATAGGTCATAATTTGACTATTTTCTAAAACATCGTTATCAAGGCTAGTCTTGGTATTTTTCTAAAAGAGCCAACATCTATAATTATTTTAATCAATACCCACTTAGGTTTTTTAGTTTCCCTTACTGAAAGAATCATAATTCTCCCTTACGATCAATCATTTATGACACCAACTTAGCTCAAATTGACATTTTAGGCCCAACTACCTTACAAGTTTGTTAGCACTATGTACAAACCTCTCATGGTATATATAGTCTTATTAGAATGTGAAATACAACCTTCATTTCTTTTTTCATATTGGTAGTTAGTATGTTCTTAATCATATCCAAGAAAGTGTTCACTACTTGTTTCATCTCTAAGAATGACTTTGCACTAGCTTCATCACCTTATGTTTATGATTCATCCTATATTAAAGAAAGAGTTGGCATCAATTTCATCTCTATATGATCACTAATAGAGCATCTGATGATTTCATGTGTTGATTTCTCCATCCACTCATAATTATATCATCTTTAGGTGACTATATGATCACTTTGTTAGTATCAACTATCTATTTGCCTTCTTTAATGTATACAAATGCATATATATATATATATATATATATATATATATATATATGTATATATATATATGTATATATATGTATATATATATATATCAGAAGGTAGTGTGTCTTATCATGATTATACTGAAACTTTATCACTCCAATTGTCCCATACCACATGTACTTGTAAGAGTGATAAAGTCATTATAACTATTGCAGTGCTTGTAACATTTTCTCTACAATACACCATCTCTATATGTCCCATACCACAAACCATGGGGATATAGAGAGTTTTTGCTATATGTAACTCATGAATTATACATCAAGACAAAAGAATGTAGAAACCCAATCCTTATTCTTAGGTTGAATCATGTCACTTAATGGGAAAATAGAGCTTAAGCTAAAACTCTACTACCAATTTCTTATTCCTATTGTAACAAAGCATAGTAATCATGTTACTACCACTTGTACCTAGATTGACTAGGCATATGGATGTGGATTCTAAAATAAGAACATTAGAATTTCCTGGGTGCCCATATATATAACATAACTATGATACAATATTATAACTCATTTATTTAGAGGTACATGAATAGAAGCACAACTAATGATTCACATCCTTTTCCACTTAGGTAGTATCACAACACTGATATCCATCATAATAATAATAAAAAGAAAAACATGATAAAGTATTGTGTAGATGCAAAGTATGTGTACAAGCATTTTTAATAAATGCCAAAACCCTTACTCTATCCACTTGAAAATAGCGTGAGTTGCAATGTAGTATAGGTTAAGGGTCAAATCCATGCAGATCAAAGGAACTCCATATTTTACTCGGTTAAGCTAGACAAGTAATAAGGATAATAGTAATTTGAGTAATTTGATTGAATAATCAAATCTTGTATTAATAAGCCAAGAGACAATGGAAAGTGGATAAGTTCAAGGTCAAAATTAATATCCTAGTACTTGATATCACCTATTACATATTCTAAAGTTTCACCATACAAGCGTTTATGATATTATCAATTATTATATTCTAAATTAGTTTATTCTTAATATTTCTCAACATAAATAATAGTAGACTATAACAAAATAAAGTAGTTTTTCTCTAGTATAATTTTATTTTCTAAATCATGGTCAAAGTAGGAATATAAGCCCTAGTTATTTCACACATTCACATAGCATGAAATGAGAAGTCCTAGTTCAATAAATATAAATCTAAGTTTTTCATTCAAAGCACTTATTCTACATATATCTAGGGGTGACCAAGACTAATAACATGTAATGAAGCCATGAATATTTAGATTAAGAATACGAGACATGAGATCACATGACTAAAACATCAAAAACTTGTCCAAGATACTCACTGCATTGTACTATTGTTTATCGCAAGAATATATGAAGATCAAGGAGGGTTTATGGTAGAGATGATGTTTCTCCCAGAAAAGAAAAATAACAACATAATAAACTATATAAAGGACAATCTTATAAGGTAAATACTCATGGGCATGATAGATTCCACCTCCAGGTATGGGAGAACTCCACCTGTTGCACTTGAATTCACCTTATTCTTCTTTGTCTTTCTCTTTATCCTTCTTGTCCTTGTTCTCAATTTAGGGAGTAGAATGACACTCTCTAAGGGCCATAAATTATACAATTGAAACTATAATGAATTGAAACATATCCAATTAAAACATCACTTGTGATAATTAATAATGCTATTTAGAATATTGTGATGTGATGTGTCACGTAAGAAACATGGAATGTCACTTGTGTACAAAAAAATGATTTGAAAAATATATATATGACGTGGAATTTTGTAGTGTTGACACACAATATAATAGTTCTTGTGTAACAGTTACATGCATACACACCATTTAGTGGAGGACATGGCTGGCCATCTGATGTTGTTTTTACATTATATATTTTCTGGAGTTACTAACATACATGTCATGTATTATGACCACACAAGAATAACATGTTGTGTTTTCATGATGATTTTACTAATGATGAACACAACTTGTCTATGTGGATTATCTTAATGATCTACACCCTGACCTGATTATTATGATAATCATCATATGAAAACCCATCTTAAACTAGCACTCAAACAAACTCGAAAATGAAGCATGTAGAAAGTCAAATTATTTTCCTTTTAAAAATTGAACACACATATCAAAACTTTTAGTTAAAAGATATTGTCAACCAATGTGATGCACTTGAATATCTCACCATCTATACCAGGGATCATGTCATGTAGTCCTAAAGATAAGGCCACACATTGTCACAACCTGATTTTTGGAACCTAGAAAGTGCATGATTAAGTTGCTATGAAAACAATATAGGGATGAATTTTTTTATAATAAGGTTCCATCCAATTTTCATGGTATTTGGAATTAAAGGAAAAATAATGTAGATAGTCTTCTATGCAATCATGACTGATTTGTAATATCCAAGATTTTTGAGAATCTGATATTTAATTGGTAATATGAGATGAAAATAAAATTTGAAGTTTTGAACTATGAAGGAAATATGATGACTATAGTTAATGGTTTGATCCCTAGACCTACTTCAGGTATTCATATTAAATGAGTAAAGTTATGGTGATCAAATGTATCATAAGAAAGCTACAATTGAGGAATTATGTCATTTCAAATGTTAGTTTTTTTAATTGAGAAAATAATCAAGCTTATGAACCCTTTTTTAGGACAAAGGAATGGACCATGTTCCCTATGACCCTATTCAAGCCTAATGGGCCAATTGGGGTTTACATATAGGTCCTTGTGATACAAGATTGAGAATTTAGTATTTTGTGTTCATGATAAATACTCAAAATATTTTTAGTCGATGGATAATTAGAATATAAGACTATATGAGGAATTTCATATAATTGTGATTAATCCAGTGGCCTACATAATTAAGTTAGTAATTATCTTGTTTTTACTTAAAAGACATGTTTGAATTGCCTATCCTATTAGTTTTGACTTAACATCCTACCCATGAAAAAGTATTGTCAATTTATTGAAAATCTCAAAATTTGGAATTAAAAAGAGGCCATATGTGTACTATCTAATTACTTATAGAAGATGGACTTTAATAAAAAATAAAAGAAAAATAAAATAAAATAAGAGATGGGACTCTCTAGCCCAACACATGGACTGGAGAGTCTGTGCCCTGTAAAATAGGGTTCGAACAGAGACCCTCAAATGGGGGAATCCGCACAACCAAATCTAAGGTGAGGGGCTATTAAAGCCTCATAAATCTCGAGCATAGGGTCTCACGCACTTGGATCTAGGGTTTGACATGGAACTGAGAAAGGGAGAAGAAGAAAAAAATGAAGATGGGAGGTGGCCGCTATGAAGGTTACAGTTTGGGGATCATTTATTTTGGCCACCATGACCATGGAGACAATGCCACTCTAGCCAACCAGGGATGACCATAATCATTTTTTGTCTCTGTTCAGGTGTGATGGCCTATACTCCAAGCTCAAAGCCTCCAGAGTGAGCAAGGACCACCTGCTCAGAATAGAGCCAAGCAATCGTACACAACATACAAGAAAGAAAGCCACTACCCAGCTAAATGGGTAGAGAGGGTAGCAAATACCAAGTGAGGGTCCGCGACCATAGAAGAGAAGGGTCAAGTCCCCCATTTATCAAAATCCTCAAATCTCAAACCAATGGCTAGGATCCATCTACACAAGGTAAATTTCTAAAAATTGTATCTTGAGATTTATAGCTCCATTTGGGACAAAGAAGGTATCATTAGGAAAGGACTTTAAGAGTACTATATCTTAAAAATACTTGTGGAATAGGATGTCAATGTTTTTTATTTATTATATATTGTGTACTCATATCTGTATTTTTTTAATGTTTCACATATTATAAACAACAAAGAGTTTTCAAAATTGATGAATATTTTATCGAAGGTATATTTTGATGGTATATTATGAATACAAAGCCTAATCTCCCTAATTTAAAGTTTCAATGAGAGTTTTGATAAAAACCCTAATAAGAGTATTTAAAATATTTCACCAGTTATTCAACCATGAAATGATATGATATTTTTACCCGAAATCCAGTGTACAATTTCCTTAATGTTTTTGAAGTTTTGGTGAGGTTTCATTCTTTCATAAGTTGGAATTTGATTTTCTAGGCCTAACAACATATAATATGATGTATGTTTTTTCATTGATGACATATTACATTACATATATGCTTAATCTATATGAAATATAGTTTTTGGGGTATTTATATCTGATATCAATCAAATCACAATAATGAGAGACATGTATTTATATTTAAAAGTTTTCCCTTGGTCATAGATCAATATGTTCACATATTAGTACATTATGTGATTACATGACTTATTTGAGTACGAAGTTTATAGTAATTATATAATGTGATCATGGATTTATGTTCAATGCTAAGATTTTAGTATATTTCCAGATCAAAGTTGTGTTTAGTCTAAATAGGGACCCTAATTTAGTTTAGGAGCCTAGAGTAATGTCAAATTGAGATTAGATATAGAAAATGAGACATATACTTGGACTCATAGGAGGTAGTTGTTGTTTAGGCAAAGTTGTTATGAACGAAAGAATCAAGACTATATTGACAATGTCTTCAAATAAGGTAAGTGGTCCATGTCCATTGAATTTCATTATTTTTATGATTCAGCTCATATGCAAAGTAACTTAGAGAACAAGTCACTTTCAGACATTCAATTATTAATGTTCATCACATATGCAATAATGCCTCTACTAATCAGATATTGTTTATATAAACTTATTTTGTGAGGATATCAGATTATAGTAGTAGATATTTAAGCCACATTCAGATGTTTAGTATTCATTTATTCAGTTCAATTTATTTCTCAAGCCTTTAGACACATACTTCATATATTCAATATCAGAATTTAACTAAGTGATCTATTAAATATGAGTTTTAAATGAATACTTATTCAGACAACAAGAACCTAGATTTCAAATTTAATATTTAGAATACTCATTATGAGTAGTCAAAAATTAGACCCACATTCCCAAGAAGAGTCTTAGATACAATCTCAATTATTTAGCAATCAAGATACATATTCATATTTAGATTCAGTACACTATTTAAGAGAAGAGATTCAAATTTAGACTAAGATTTCAGTTTAATTGAATACGATTTCAGTTGTCCTTAGGATAATTTCAAGGCAACATATAAGTAAAACAAATCTTCTGAGATATTTAGATTATATTTAGATTCATATTTACATTCATAACTCAGTTATCATTATTTAACTTCATTATAATATAAGTTCAGATACAAAATTTAGTAGACGTTCAGTTATCAGTATTTAGTTTCAAGTAAGATTAAGAATTAAGTAAGTTTCGACTTAAGATAAATAAGTTAGAACCTTCACATAAGACATTATATGATAAGTCCTCATTTAGTTAGTCCTAGGACGATTTAGAGGCGTCTTTTGCCAATTCAGAGGAGTGTTTACTCCAATTCAGAGGTACTTTGGTACCAAGCCAGGCGTAGTTACACCAATTTAAAGACACCACAGTGTCATTCAGAGGCATGTAGTGCCAATTCAAAGGTAATTAAGTACCAATTTAGGGTGTAGATATGCCAATTCAAGATGACTTATCGTATAATGTTGACCAAAAAATAGATACAAAACATAAATAAAAGACATCGTTTCAATACAAGTTTACAACTTTTAGATATTAGTTCAGTTTTTAGATTTAGTATATTTATGTTTATGTTATTATAAATTCAATTCCTATTACTCTAACCTAGGTTTCCCTTTGTGCATGGTTGGGGTAGAGATGCCTATAGGTACAGAACTTTAGGAAATAGTCATGGCAAGAGGATGCCACTACAACTTTAGGAGGTTTGCTTGGTGGGGCTCCATCTACACGATCCGAGACACTAAGACAAAGTACAAGTTTTAAAATCATGTATATAGTCTTTTATAAAATTTGGTGTATCTAAGTTTCTTTTCTTGAGAATTATGAGAATATATTTCATGCACACTATGTAATGATTATTTAATATTATTTTCATTATGTATATCATGTGAGTAACATTCCCCAATAAAAAAATAGCTTCTTCAACTGTGATAAGAAAAGTCGAGGTGTTACAATATAGTATCAGAGAAATAATGTATATGGTCATTGGGAAAATTATCATATTCTTAGTTTAGATTTCCCATCAGAAACGAAGTGAGACTAGACAAATTTAGAAAAGATAGTTAGCAATCCTAGTTACAGAAGAAATGAATAAAAGATAGTAAAATTAAGGTTAGAGGTTTATCCAGATAATAGAAATTGAGATATGTCTTAGGGTTAGTGTCTAGCTGCTTTGGACATTTTATGTCAACTTTGGATTTGTTTATATCATTCTCTCTCTTTTTTCCATATGTTTTTGGCATGGGGCACGAGCTTTTGGTGTTTTGTAGAGGGATGTTATATGCATAAATCTGAACTCATTATGCTTGTTTGATTCTTTCTAGTGCATATGGTATGGGACATGTGTACTTTAAGATGAGATAAATATGATAAGACATGACATTTTTAGATATATGACCTGCCGACATGCATCGGGAGGTGACAAAAAAAGTTGACATAAAAAGTTTGAGGTAGGTAGTCACCCAATCCTAATTGCATATCTATTAGAACCCTAAAATGCACACCAAAAGGTAATTTTTCAAATAGATGAGTGACTTGGCTTTATAGTAGAATAACAATTAGAGAGAGATGAGGTATTTTATCTACTACAGTTGATGAGAATTGGAGAAGTCAAACTTTCCCTAGGACCTTCATCCCAAGGAGGAATTGAAGTCGCAAGTCGAATCATGATGGTTGCCAAAGAAAATGCTTGGGGACAATGGAATTGATGTTATGAACCAAGTTTAAGCTTAAGGTATGAAGATTTCTAGAGTCCACTAAAAGTCTTTAAGGTTATACACGAAGATTCTATAAGCATATGGTGATATAGTACATGTAATGGAATAGATCAGTTATCTAGAATCACTATAACGTTTGGTTTAGATGAGGTGGGTCCTTAAAAAGTTGCTTGACTGTGATTTGATTTAGTGTTTATGGGGATAAGAACAATTTTAGGTGAGTGCATTGACTATTAGTACTTTGTGTCAACCTGACCTAGAGCACCAAGATAAGATAAATAAAGTTATTAAGAATAATATTAAGATAGGACATACAAGTAAGCTTTTTGTACTTCATTACTATATCATTACTATGCCTAAGATCTCAAATAGAGGCATGTTAAGATTTCTTTGAAAGACTAAAATACAAATATAAAATATATGATAAGATTATATATTTAAATGCATTAAGTCATGATTGATTTTCCAGGATAAGATCCATGTATCTGAGAACTAAGATCGTAGTAAGATCATGAGGTCAGAATGCATTAAGATTCATATAAGATCAGATTTAATTAGATAAAATGAGATTATGGAGTTAGACACAACGCTTAGTACAAGATGATTCAGTTACATAGCTTGGTCCTTAGTGAAGGTCATGAGACCCAAGTACTAAAGTATAGGTCTCCATAGGAAGATACATAAAAGTAGGAATTATGATGAAAGAAAGAATAGTTGTTTACGCTCAAGATTTTCCTACAGATTTCCATGTTGGTTGTACCTCGATGGTTTGATAAGGTTATTAGACATTTTGGTTATCCACGAGGATGTCATAGTTTGAAGGTGTCTATGTGACTTTATGACAATTCTCAAGAATTAGTAATGTATGTCAACCCTAAGGTGGGTAACCTCCTATAGTTTAATCAAATTTCAGGGACAAAATTCCCAAGAACGGGGGTAGTATTATCACACCCTGAATTTTGGAACCTAGCAAGTACATGATTATTTATTATGAAATATATATAGGGTTTACTTATGTTATAATAAGGTTCCATCAAATTTTCATGATATTTGGAATTAAAGGAAAAATAATGTAGATAGGTCTTTTACGTAGTCATGACTGATTTGTAATATCCTAGAAGTTTGAGAATCTAATATTTAATTGGTAATATGATATGAAATCAAAATTGAACTATGAATGAAATATGATGACTATAATTGATGGTTTGCTCCCTAAACCTACTTCAAGATTTCATATAAAGTGAGTAAAGTTATGGTGATCAAATGTATCATAATAAAGCTTCAATTGAGGAATTATGTCATTTCAAATGCTAATTTTTGTATTTGAGAAAATGATCAAGCTTATTAACCCTTTTTTAGGACCAAGGAATGGGCCATGTTCCCTATGACCCTATTCAAGCCTAATTGGACCAATTGGGGTTCACATATAAGTCCTTGGGATACAAGATTAAGAATTTGATATTTTGTGGTCATGATAAATACTCAAAATATTTGTAGTGGATGTATAATTAGAATATAAGACTACATGAGGAATTTCATATAATTTTGATTAATCCAGTGGACTACATAATTATCTTGTTTTTACTTAAAAGACATGTTTGAATTGCCTATCATGTTAGTTTTGACTTAACATCTTACTCATGAAAAGGTAATGTCAATTTATTGAAAATCCTAAAATTTGAAATTAAAAATAGGTCATATGTGTACTATATAATTACTTATAGAAGATGGACTTTTATAAAAAAAGAAAAAAAAGGAGACGATGCTCTCTAGCCTAGCGCACAGACTGGAGAGTTGGCGCCCTGTAAAATAGGGTCCGAACAGAGACCTTCAAATGGGTGAATTTGCACCACCAAATTCGAGGCAAGAGGCTATTGAAACCCCATAGATCTCAAGCATAGGGTCTCACGCACTTGGATCTCAGATTTGACACTGAACCAAGAAAGGGAAAGAAGAACGTCGACAAAGATGGGAGGCATCCGCTATGAAGGTTGTAGTTTGGGGAACCTTGATTTAGGTCACCATGACCATGAAGACAATGCCATCCTAGCCAACCAGGGCCAACTAGAATCATTTTTGGTCTCTGGTTGGGTGCAGTGGCCAAGGCGCCATGCTCAGAGCCACCAGAGTGAGTTGTGGCCACCTGCTCAGAATAGAGCTAAGCAATCATACGAGCGGACAAGAGTGGGATCCATTCCCTAGCTAAATAGGTAGAGAGGATAGTAGATAATAAGTGAGGATCTGTGACCAAATAAGAGAAGGGTCACGCCCCCAGCTGATCAACATCCTCAAATCTCAAACCAATGGCTAGGATTCGTCTACACAAGGTAAATTTCTAAAAATTGTATCTTGAGATTTATAGCTCCATTTGAGACAGATAAGGTATCAATGGAAATGTCTTTGAGAGTACTAAAAATATTTTTAGAAGAGGATTTCAACGTTTGTTATTTATTATATGTTGTGTACTCAGATCTATATTGTTTTAATGTTTCACATATTATAAATAGAAAACTATTTTCAAAATTGATGAATATTTTACCTGAGGTATATTTTGATGTGTATAATATGAATACAAAGACTAATCTCCTTGATTTAAAGTTTCAAAGAGAGTTTTGATAAAAACCCTAATAAGGGTATATTGGGCATTTCACCAATTGTTTGACCATATGATATCATATTTTTACTCCAAATCCATTGTATAATTTCCTTACTATTTTTTAAGTTTTAGTGAGGTTTCATGCCTTCGTAAGTTGGAATTTGATTTTCAGGCCTAACAAGATATAATATGATGTGTTTTTTGGTCATTGATGAGATATTACATTACATATATGTTTAATTCCTATGAATTATAGTTTTTGAGGTATTTATATATGATATCAATCAAATCATTGTAATTAGAGACATATATTTATATTTAAAAGTTTTCCCTTGGTTATAGATCAATATGTTCACATCTTAGTACATTATGTGATTACATGACTTATTTGAGTATGAAGTTTATAGTTATTATGTAATGTGATCTTGGATTTATGTTCAATGCTAAGAGTTCAGTATATTTCTAGATCAAAGTTGTATTTAGTCTAAACAAGAACACTAATTTAGTTGAAGAGCCTAGAGTAATATCAATTTGAGATTAGATATAGAAAAAGAGACATATACTTGGACTCATAGGAATTTGTTGATGTCTAGGCAAAGTTGTTATGAACCAAAGAATCAAGACTATAGTGAAGATGTCTACAAATAAGTTAAGTGGTCCATGTCTATTGAATTTTATTATTTTTATGATTCAGCCTACCCATATGCAAAGTAACTTAGAGAATAAGTTACGTTTAGACATTCAATTATTAATGTGCATCACATATGCAATAATGCCTCTACTAATCAGATATTGTTCAGATAAACTTATTTTGTGAGGACATCAGATTATAAACTATAGATATTTAAGCCACATTTAGATGTTTAATATTCATTTATTTAGTTTAGTTTATTTCTCAAGCCTTTAGGCACATAAGTCATATATTCAATATCAAAATTTAACTAAGTGATCTATTAAATATGAGTTTTAGATGAAGACTTATTTAGACAACAAGAACCTAGATTTCAAATTTAATATTTATAATACTTATTATGAGTAGTCACATATTAGACCCACATACCTAAAAGAGTCTCAGATCCAATCTCAATTATTTAGCAATCAAGATACATATTCAAATTTATATTCAGAGTTCATATTTAGATTTAGTTCAGAATTTAAGAGTAGAGATTCAAATTTAGATTAAGAATTTAGTTTATTTGAATAAGATTTCAGTTCTTATTAGGATAATTTCAAAGTAGCATATAAGTAAGGCAAATCTTCTAAGAAATTCAGATTATATTCAGATTCATATTTATATTCAGAACTTAGTTATCAATATTCAGTGTTAGTATAAGATAATTTCATATTTCAAATTTAGTAAACATTCAGTTATCAATATCCAGTTTTAGTTTGAATTAAGAATTAAGTAATTTTAGACTTAAGATAAATAAGTCAAAACCTTCACATAAGACATTATATGATAAGTCCTCATTCAGTTAGTCCTGAGACAATTCAGAGGCATTTGTTGCCAATTTAGAGGAGTGTTTACTATAATTCATAAGTACTTTGGCACCAAACAGGGTGTAGTTACACAAATTAAGAGACACTACAGTGTCATTAAGAGGCATGTAGTGCCAATTCACATGTACTTCAGTTCCAACTCATGGCATAGATATGCCAATTTAGGAGGACTTATCATATAATGGTAGCCACAAAATAGATACAAGACATAAATAAAAGACACATCATTTCATTACAAGTTTCCAACTTTCATATATTAGTTCAGTTTTCAGATTTAGTATATTTATATGTATGTTATAAAAAATTCAATGCCACTTACTCTAACCGAGGTTTCCCTTTGTGCATGGCTGGGGACAAGATGTCCACAGGCACAAAACTTCAGGAAATAGTCATAGCAAGAGAATGCAATGACAACTTTAGGAGATTTTCTTGGTGGGGCACCATCTACACAATATGAGACACTAAGACAGAGTACAAGTTTTAAAATCATGTATATAGTCTTTTATAAAATTTGGTGTATCTAAGTTTCTTTTCCTGAGAATTATGAGAATCTATTTCATATACAGTATGTAATGGTTATTTTTTATTATTATTGTTATGTATATCATGTTAGTAATATTCCCCAATAAAAAAATAGCTTCCTCTCATGTGATAAGAAAAGTTGGGGTGTTACATATAGCATACCTCAAACTCATAGAACGAGTAAAATAATCTTCATAATCACCATTAAATGCATAACATGGCATCATGATTTAGCATAGGATATGACATTCAAAGAATTGAACCCATCTTTGCTGATCATAAGAAGTAGGTTAGAAAGATATCCATATACAATATACTACATTGTTTTCCACAATCTAAATTAGTTCATACTTTACAACTACAAGAACAACAAAGACGCAACATACATAAAATATTAACAACTACCCCCAAACACTCACAAAAATGGGAGTAGATGGAAAATTTTGACTGATCTATGTTATCATTGATTAAGCCTTTATCATGTTGGTATTTTGCTTCTTCCATGATACCTAAAAACATGATATTCATAAAAAGGGTACATGACTTTTGCCTATATGAATGTTTCTACTTAACATCCTCATTGGAACCTCATACAATTTAAATTCCCCTTACATCCTAACATGGATACATGGTGGGTTCTAGGGTAGGAAACTCATTTAGGTAGTTTGCACAAGACGTAAGGGGCATATTGGGTACTTATGGAAGGCAAAGAACCTAGATGGTTATAAAATTGCAGAAGTTAGATTAACTAACTGCCTCATTTCTAATACCATACTTGTAATGACTGGGTCCCAAGAAGAAAGCCACTCATTACAAAATAAATAAAAGTAAACAAACACATCCAAAATGCCCCATAATTTATCTCGAGGGATGAATATTCCATTAATCACTGATTCAAGTATGTTCAAAAAACAACCAAAGTGATTAAATGCATATAATTAATATGATTTCATAGATATAAAAGGTTCAACACATACATGGGCTAATACATCAAGAAGAATTATATCAAAAGCTATGCTTGCATGACTATAGAGTGAAACCTGGCCACATCAATTATGAATCCAAAACATCAACCATCTTATGCAAAACCAATACAACACAATCACTCTTCCAAAGCCACTAGTCTCCCAAGGGGTTAGGAACAAACCTCACAAAATAAGAATAGTGAAAATTGTTAGTTAATAATGATATGTGAATGTAAAAGTAGTTGGAAAATATTAAGGACAAATTTCATCATTTAAAGTAGGAAGGTTCCCAATCAAAGAGAAGATTGATAATATTCAATTAAAATTTCAAATAGAATATCAATAGTATGATTCACAATAAAGAAACATTTGATAATTTATCAAGTACTTGCAATATCAGAGTATCAACAAATGCCACATA
This sequence comes from Alisma plantago-aquatica, assembly GCA_963693085.1. Taxonomy (NCBI): domain Eukaryota; kingdom Viridiplantae; phylum Streptophyta; class Magnoliopsida; order Alismatales; family Alismataceae; genus Alisma; species Alisma plantago-aquatica. The sequence goes on along the minus strand of OY856414.1, from coordinate 438,370,603 downwards.
AATACAATCAAATTATATTATTGAAATGTATCATGTACTTGATGTATAGAGTATAAATATATTCCACATAAACATAATCAAATTATATTAAGGCTCATAATTTATTCATAATAATAAGTTATCAACACGAAGTGAGATAAAAACAATACGTGTGAAAATATAACAACATATGACAGCCAGGGTGCATAACCCAAACCTAATAGAGAAAAATGGATAACCTAATTCCCATAGACGGTCACATAAAGCCACATGCTAAAATTTATTGATGCCCATAACCTCCATCCCTGTGTAAAAGAACCACATAAATTTTATTATTCTATTAGTTTACATCAAAACATGCTAAATGCAGACGCAAGTCCATTTTAGTCATATCAAGGAACCAATTCAGAGTTTCCATCATAGGCGAAGCAATATAGTGCAATAGAGTAGATAGGGTGAAAGTTAAATAATATAAACAAGATACATCAAATTACAGTTCAAATTGCAAACATCAAGAAATCAAAGATGACAAAAGTCAAATCCAAAATATGAGTCTCAATTCAGGTCAATTAGATATGACATATGTATTCCAATAGAAATTCTAAAAAATATGTCAGAAAGAGAGAGAATAGATAACTCATTGCCCAATATATCTTAGAAAAAGATGCAACATGTCTCAATTCGTGTATCAATAGTTTCAATCAAAACCCCTAGGTCCAACTTAGATTAACCCTTCACATAGCATTTAAGTAAATATAAAATTCATTAACTATATGTATATGTATAACCCTAGAATATAATCTTCTATCATCAATGGATTTAGGTTATGGGTTTGATATATTTAAGTAGGGAATATTTTTCTATCTCCAATGAGTGCTTATGTGTGATTTTTTGTCAACCATAGAATAAGTTGTAAATTTTACTAGGACACAAAATCACCAGAGCATGCTTTTCCCTTCATTCTTCAACCCAAGAAATATCAAAGATTTAGAAAATATCTACTGTTAGGGATCAAATTCCTAAGCTCAAACAAATTGGAACCAACTTTGATCTCTCGTGGCTCTGTAGTTCCCTTTCAATCACTAAGAGGCCAAAGGAAGGGCCTCTAGAAGATAGAAACATTGCACACATCTGATAACATGGCTACCCTAAGTAGGCACCCTGACGCCATAACAGGAAGCCAAAACCAAAATAAAGGATTTGGTATAACCCGTGAAACCAGTTGAAAATCTGAGGTGATGAAAATTATCCTACAAACAAGATGGTTATAATGATTTTATAAAACATGGAAGGATACATGATGAAAAAAATAATAGAGGGAAATACAATCACCTCAAATGATTAGAATTGGAAGAGTGTGAGACTCGACATGAGTGAAAACAACTATTTTGGGTACTTATTTAGCCTTACAAAGGAATGAAGAAGGGTGAAGAACTCATGTAGTCCAGACCACAAATACAAAGTTGAGAGGAAGCACCCCCAGGACAACTGGGCTAAAAAGTATTACAGGAAGCATTTTCTATAGGCCTCTAAGAGGTCATCAAAGGATTTTATACGGGGGGTGATCAAATTTATGAGGAAGTTCAATGGAGATAGATACATGGCGTATTAGGGACTTAAAGTTGGGGAGAAGTCCTTAGAAAACCAAATCCACTACAATTTAGGATCCATATGATCACAAAGTTATGAGAAATCTAACTAGAAGGATTTATGGGGATGAGAATGAGACCAGAAAAAGAATGAACATGTAAGGGAGATGTGGGACTATGGAGTTTCATTAAGAATGGGAGATGAGTAAGGAGAATATTTGACAAGGTGCAAAAAGTTTGGGAACCTGACCCATAGTAGAAAAAGTAGAGAGTAGAAAATTAAATAAATTGTGATACAAACATACCTATTTATTAACACCTAGACCTAATATATACAAGGTTTAGATAACTATTTTTTATCTTGCATTGATTAATTAGGGTAACTATTTTTGTCTAATTAATCTAAAACTAGGTATCATAGGTAAGTAGGACGTGTAGATTACAATTTCAGATTTTGATATAACTTTTAAACTCCAATTTATGTGTTCTAATTAAAATAAATGTTAACTCTATTATCTTAATATCGACTATTATATATATTATCGCCTATTATAAAAATTTAATACTTAAACCCATATTGTCATTATCTTAACATGAAAAGAGTTATGTTACATTATATTACACGAAATAACATGTTTTTCTTGATTAAGTCATTAAGTCCCAATATGTACATCGATGACGGCAGATTATTTATCCCAATTTCCATGAAGCATCCAGTTGTAAATATTTACATGTTCCAATCACATTGTAGCTAACAATAGTTACCTATGCATTATTACTCAAGTCCAATTACTTATTACTCCCATTTAAGATTACATACTTATTAATGAATATTGTGGCATGTCTTACATTTGTTAAGATCTCAAACTACAAACTAAGTCATTTTAGGTTACTAGGTCCACTTTTAGTGTACATAAAGCTAAATTAGTGATTCTAACATGTGAGGTCACCAAGGTATCATATACGACACTAATCAGGTTGATAATAGTGTTTGTTGACTATAACCAAGGACTAGGTAGGAACCATCATTGCATGTCAGATATATTCCTAGAGATCAAATTTTATTATCACTTAAAGGTTTACAACTTTAATACATGGTTAGGGTCATTGATAAGTGGAGTTAGGGTTTGCATTTAAGTTAATCATTATATGATCATTACAAGTTTATTATTGTGAGGAGGTTTTTTGGGTTATCTTAAACCTTGTTTGGTTATCTATAAAGAACTAAGCACACCATTATCTAATTTATCAAATTAGGTTCCGTACTAAGGATATCATATTTTACGGCTTTACGTGTTTCCACATGATGCATGTAACATTTGGAGTGAGAAAATGGATAAATTCAAGGTCTCAAGTGTTACCTCACTATGAATGGTATGAAGGCACACACACCAATGGATCTATCTGAGGCTCTATGTAACAACCCCTAATTATGAGCATCCACTAATTAAGAGATTCCTAGAATATAAGGATCGATACCAAAATTTCTAGGATCCAGATTCAACAAATAGTAAATAACAATCAATAATTCCCATTAATTTCATAGATATTATTTACAATATGTATAATGAGACTCCTCTAAGTACAAAAATGCATTTATCAAAATAAAGCTAACTTATACACGAGAGACTTATACATATAAGGAGAATCATCTAACTAATCCTCCTGGACTTAACTTTAATATCTTCCATTGATTTCATTTGATTCAACATGTCTTGATATCTTCATATATGGTAGTTACTAAAATGGTGGCAATTAAATACACAGATCAATATATTGGTATATTGTGTACGTGGTTCAACCAAAATGTGCACAAGTAAGATAACAAAATATAATGCATCAACCAAATACTTGCAAATAAGAACTGACATTTCCATTACATATTGTATCCCATGTTGGGTCTACTATATCAGGTGTAAAAATTGTCTATCATTGGACTCATGTACATTACCCCCTGATCAATGTAACCCATGGTTTAGAATATCATAGTTTACTTATATGATATTCATAGTGGCATTATAGTTATAGAAGTAAATAAACATCCAAAAACATATTTCAGAAAACTTTGAGAAATCCTCAATAATCGATAATGTGAGTATTCATAAGATAACCATGCCCCTTGTTCATGCAGAATCCATGCACTATTACTTTAGTATATGCAAATCCAAACAAGAAAAGTCAGAGTCAACCAACCAACATTCAATCTACATGTATGTAAATCCTAGTGTCACCAACATATTATACAAATTAAGCCTTACTTGGGTCCTAATCTAGGGTTTAGGGTTGCCTTAGGTTTGAATAAGGAATAAGGGTACCAAACCTTAATTCTATCACATAATGATTCATTAGGATTATAAACCATAATTAGACATTAGGTAAAACCTTAATTATCATATCATACATATTATTGCATTATGGACACCTAGATTAGATTATGTATATTAAGATCATCACAAGTTTTAATCATTGATTTCATAATCGTAATTGAACACATGCATGATTATTGGTCTAGAGACCCTAAATATTCATCATCACCACCACCACCACCATCATCATCATGAATTGTCATTATATTTAGCAATAAACCTTTTAAATATTCAACATCTTAATTTTTAGATATAGGGTTTCCATGTATAAACCACTTATTAATCATGTATACACTATACTTTTTGAAGCATGATTAGAATCATGTCTCAAACATATTTTATTGGATTCTACTCATTTTCATGATCAATTTCATATATAGGTTCTATAACACTTGATCTATCAATTAATTACTAGAATTAATGCCAAATAATCATTTGTTGACCAATCAATGGAAGCCATGTCATTAATCAACTTATTATCCAAAATTGGCATGGGTCTGGCTCCAGGAAAAGGGCTCCGACCAATTCAACACCTATTCAACTCTTATCATCTTGTTGGGTTAGGGTAGGATCACCCTTCTGTGCATGCATAGTGACATGGATGTCATGCGATCTTGAGGGAAAATAGGTAAGTTCTCAAAGGGGTTTATTACCCTCTCTGATCATGCCATGGAAAAGCATCCATGAGGTCAACTCCTTGGTTGACTTTCACCTATGGGTCTTGTGTAACTCTACAGGGGGGCATGTTACCTTTGTCAGCCACCAACAAACTCGTCGAACTCCTTTCCATAATAGGAGGTGGTAGTAGGTGGGAGCTTGAGGTCAACCTATTCAAGTAAGAAGATAGGGGACTAATGGTAGGGAATTACCTTTTGAGTTGATGTTTGAAAGTTTTGTTCATGTTGCTGGGACCTATAGGGACCTTTCCCACCATATGCGGATCTCTGGGGTACTTTATATAGGCATGGGGGTGAGAATAGAGGTGGTTCCCGCATAGCCCTAGTTTTTTGAGTTTGCAAGGATTTGGGCATTCTCCAACTATGGCAAGTTACCAACTATAACATGGCTCGCTAGCTTTGTTTCCCTCTCCCAAATTGATGGGAGAAGAATTAGGGCAAAAGATGGATATTGGAGAGAGAAAGAGAAGAGGGAAGATCACATGTACTATTGCAAGTGTTTCCTTTTTAGATTGGAGGTAGTAGATGCTCTCCAGACCATTGATTTTGACTCCAATGATCAAACTTGGCATGACACAACTAGGGGGCACAAATTGCCCAATTCCAAAGTCAAAAATATTAATCTAATTTTAGATTATAGGAAAACATATATTTATTGAAAGTAGGTCCCTCATCCTTCATGGTTTTCTATAGGCCACTAGGAGCATCCTTTTGCTATGAAACTTGCATGTTAAATTATTAAAACCTTCCATAATGTATACAATGTTTGAAATTTATTGGGATAACTCCCATAGAAAAAACTTTCTCTTTAACTATTTAAATAAATCAACTACCCACATCACTTTGAAAGTCCTTTTTATCTCAAATTATAGAACTATGTTAGTTTCCTTATTATTTTCAATTGTTCCAAAAATCAGATAGAGATATCCTTATTAATGCCCAAAACTTGTATTGTAAGTTTGGGTTAGATAATTATTACATCTACAATACAAATTATCTTAGAATATACTTGAACTTGTCTATAATCCCATATTTTTATTATCTAACCACTAATAATGCCATTATCATTTATCTATAGACAAATTATCTTATTTCTTGAACTTATGCCATGAGGATTTGTTTTTCAAACAAATAGTCTCATGACCCTCACTTGAACCATGGGTTGAACCCATGCCACAAAGTGATTTCAAGTGGTACATGCAACCTTAGTTGCATAATCAAGGTTCCACAAAGACGAATTCAATTCCTTCATAACATTATTGAACTTAATATTCTTTAATAAAACTCCATCTTGTTTTCTTGAATTAAACATAAACTTGCAAAATTTGAGGATCTTATATTCACACCTCCTTAAAAGGAATTTTGTCCCCAAATTTGACCTAGTCAGGTTAGGGTGACTGATAACTCTTATTATCCTCAAACATGATAAAAAAATTATTGATATGCAACTTCCTCATTTTACTGAGGTTGGAACCTGAATTTAATTCCAGGGTATTTCCAAATCCTCATTCAATGGGCATTATTACTTGGTGATTACAGTTTCACTTGTAGTTTTAGTTTCACTTGGTTATTACCTTTTCACGTACTTTCCAAATTATTGTTCATTTTTTTCATATAAGGGTTAGTAATATCTCAAAACCCTAGATTATGCCATTAATTTCAACTTGGGCATTATTACTTGGTGATTACATTTTCACTTTTAGTTTTTGGTGATTACCTTTTTCACCTAGGCTTCCAAACTATTGTTCATTTATTTTCATATAAGGCTGAGTAACACCTCAAAACCCTAGATTATGTCATTAATTTCAACCTAGGTGGTCATTATCATATGTCAATTTTATTCATAACATGTGTCTATCCAATATGTCATGCTCATAATAAGTTCATCCCATTCCAAGAGCCAAGATGGTCCACATGTTATCTTCTAATTGTGATTTGTTTGGTTGAATCACTCTCAACAATGACTCCAAACCATGAATACACAAATTTTCTAAAATTTCATGAACTCAAAATATAGTGCCTTTCTCAAGTATTAAGTTTATGCATCACTCCCTTTAAGATTTTTGTTCAATGATTATTCACATATCATTAGCCTTAGTCATCCCCTTGAGGTCTCTAACGGTATATGTATACTTGGTGTGATCCCCTCTTAACCCTAAATGGTCTTATGTTGTAACATCCCTGAACTGGGTTATGCCTTAACCCTAGAAGTTTTGCTGAAGTAAGTCATTTATATTCTTGTCTTTATCTTTTGAAAAGTAATTAAGACTCGAGAGGAACTTATGTTTCAATTTTAGTCCTTTTTGAATAATGTTGAAAGAATGTTTTATTAGTTTTGGACTAAAGTGCAAATTACCCAAGTTGAGGGGTTAACTTGCAAATGTTACATGATAAAATGTTCCTCAAGTGTTGAAGAATCATAAGAATGAGAATGATGCTAAGGTATGGCTTCCACAAGCCTGAGCACCAAGAAAGAGCTTATTAAGCAATGTTTGTGCATTAAAACCTAATTTTGGTGTAATGTGCAATTTACCCAAAACCTAGGGTTCAATATGCAAAATACCACTTTTAGAGAGTCCCTAATGTTTCTTGGTATCAATTAGCGACAAAAATAAGAGGGGCATCTCATTTGAATCTCTTTGGAGGAGAGAGAATCTTGATATTAAAATAATCAAGATTTAAGCACAATTGAAGCCCTAATTCAATTTAATGCAAAAATAAATATATTAATGAAAGTGCCCTTCAACCAAAAGTGTGATGGTTGAATTTATATAAGTATGGACGTCCTTGTGCCTTACAATGGCACCGAAATATCTAAAGTGAGTGGAGAGCCCACTCACATTAGTTAAAGAAAAAGTAATATCCACTCATTTTTTGATATTATTATTATATTGACTAAGGTGCTTAATTTGTTTTCTTTTAATTCATGGATAAAGAAGAGGATTATGAAGGAGAGGATTATGGCTTCGTATGCAAGGAATTGAGGGGGATAAGTGGCACCAATTTTGGGAATTGAAGGATTTTTATAACATGTTCTCTCTCTTGAAATTCCCTTATATACACTCCATTTTTCACCCTCATGAAAGGCTTTTTTTCGACTCTTCTTTCTTTACTTGAATTGGTTGTGCACAAGGGAGTTTAGGAGCAACAGGAGGACGTACCCCAACCTGTAGGTAAGCTCCTTAATCATCTCCAACCTTGATTTCATGGTGGAAATCGAAATTGAATGCTTATTTTCTTCCTTTCTCCATTCAATCTTCAACTTTAGCCAATCTGTTCACTCAAAGACTTGAGAAAGGACCTTGGGAAGTTAAGGAATCTTTAATAGATGTGAAGCTTGAAGCTTGGATTCAAATTTTAAGGTGGGTTATATAACTTGAACCCTTAAATATCATTATTAACTTCATTTCTTCATAATATGTTGATTCCTTTTTCATTCCCAAATTTCCTTTCTATTAGTTGATGAAACCACCATAAGAATCACAGCAAATTTCGAAGGTTTGTAGCTTGAAGATGATGATGTCATCTTAGCACACACCTCAATTAATATCTTGAGTAAACAGTTTTCAATGTTGGTGACCAAACGGTCTCAAGACCGTTTGGTGATCAAACGGTCTCAAGACCGATTGAGGGCAAACAGACTCAAGATTGTTTGAGGGAAAACAGACTCAAGATTGTTTGAGGTGAAATGGTCTCAAGACCGTTTGGGGTCTTTTGCTGATGTGGATGATGCAGATTCAATGGTTCAAATTGATTTAATTATAATGGATTCAAGAATGGGTGATCCACTGATTACAAGCCCTAATCGAGTTGATTGGTTGAAACCCTAATTTGATTGGGTTGATTTCTATGTTGAATGGATCAAATGGTCTCAAGACCGTTTGGAGTTCAAGGGTTGTGATGGATGGTTGGAGATCCAAGGGTTGTAATTTTATGTACTTTTAATGGTCCCAATGTTGAATGGTTCCATGAGTACAAACCCTAAAATCGATTGATTGGTTGAAGGAAACCCTAGATGACCGTTTCGGTTTCAAGGTGGTTTGGACCAAACGGTCTTGAGACCATTTGATTCCAAATGGTCTTCAGACCATTTGGGATCAAACGGGCTTCAAACCGTTTGGAGAGAAAACGGTCTCAAACCATTTGATGTTCAATCGTTTTCTATGATGAGTTGCTCATTCGGTTTTAAACCATTTGGGGTTAATTATATTTAATTCAAACGGTCTCAAACCGTTTAGGGATTTTGAGATCAAGACTTTTTGATGGTCTAACGGTCTTAAGACCGATTGAAGGTTTTGGGACCAATACCGTTTGAAGGTCAAAGTACTTCAAGACCATTTAAGTGTCTAATACCTCAAGACCATTTAAAGGTCTATTTGATTCAAACCATGTAAGTACAATTAACCCCATGATTGTTAATGATGTTTATCAAAGATAATTACAATGGTTGTACCTTTAAGGTACTAGGGTGATTAGTATCCTTAGAGGGGTTAACCTTTGATGCTTATGGAAGCAATGCCTCAATACACTATGATAACCCTAAATGTATGCACTTGAATGAAGGGTTAACCTAATCTAATCAAGTTTGAAGTAATTAACATCCTAGAGAGGATGAGAGAGAGAGGAATCCATACATGTATAATAATCATGTACTAGTTAAGCCTCAACACTTTCAACATGAGTAAAATGTGTAGTTAGGGTATGATCCTTGATAAAGAGATCATGAAACCCTAATCGAGAAGGTTGATGTGCCCTAACTCTAATATAGGGTAATGATGGGTGAAACCCTAATTTAGGGTAATGGTGTAACCCTAATCTAGGGTGATGATATGAGAAATCCCAATTCAGGGTAATATAATGAAAAACCCTAATTTAAGAGGATGCTTCATGAAACCCTAATTTTAGGTAAATTACATGAAACCCTAATTTGGGGAAAAGTTATAAGAAACCTTAATTCAAGACAATGATGTGTGAAACCCTAATCTAGGGTGATGTCATGTGAAACCCCAACATAGGGTGATGTTATGTGAAACCCTAATCTAGGGTGGTGTCATGTGAAACCCCTACATAGGGTGATGTTATGCAAAAACCCTAATTGATAAAGAAGGGAAACACTATTCCTAATAATGGAATAGTGAATAATATTTTAGTAGGAGAAACACCTAAAGTGGTTGATAGTGAATAACCTTATATCAATAATGGTTGAATAAATCAAGTGAGTGACTTATGACCAATACATTACATGATAAATGTGATGAACCGGTGCATAAAGTATTAGGATGGGAAATACCCTAATGCAAGATAAGTTGATGAACTTAAGTAAGATAAAAGTGATGAGGAAAGTGATACATCAAGACATGATAAATATCACATTCATCACCTCAAGGTCGATATACCTTAATGTACCTTAAATCCAATATACTTGGATGAATAACACATGAAATGTGTCAAGTCAATTGTCACATTGAGATATAATGCACTTTGATAAGTGTGGGATAACATAATTTAATAAAAAGGTTAAGCCAAGTCAATAAGGTATGGTGTAATCATATTCTGGTAAAGATGAGAGAGAAACTCACATCTTGTGTTGATAATTCATTTAACGATAAATGATGAGATTAAATAAGTATGATTGAATACTTATGATATTAATGTATGCTCCTAGATGTGCGGAGCAATGAATTAGGGTTTGGATGGATAATATGAACTTGAAACCCTATTTGGCTATTAAGAGAAACCCTAACCCTTATAGTTGTTGCCTAGTGAGAGGTGACAAGATGTTTAATGGCCTTGTAAGCCATGTGGTTGGTTGTTGCCTAGTGAGAGGTGACAAGATGTTAATGGGCCTTGTGAGCCATGTGGTTAGTTGTTGCCTAGTGAGAGGTGACAAGATGTTTATAAAAGTGTCATGTAAGAAATGATAATGTTCAAATAAACTAGGAAATGGAAACTTAGTAACATAATAATAATAATAAATGGATAAAATAATAATAATGAAATCTTAATCATGCATGCTTTATGCTTATAGCCAAATAAGGGCTATAGTGTTTTGAATAAGCTTAAAGGAGGTAAGAGGGATACTTGAATTACATAAAGGATGTGAATAAGTATGATGGATTGGCCAAGTTTTAATACCTAGTAAAGGTGATGTGGTATTCAATAATGGTATCACAAGATTGGTCATAACCCAATACCTGGAATAATTGCATAGGATTGGTCATAACCCAATACCTAGAATAAGTACACCGAATTGGTAATAACCCAATACTTGGAATAATGTCATAGGATTGGTAATAACCCAATACCTGGAATAATGTCATAGGATTGGTCATAACCCAATACCTGGAATAATTGCACAAGATTGGTCATAACCCAATACCTAGAATAATTGCACGGGATCGGTAATAACCCAATGCCTGGAATAATGTCACAGGATTGGCATATTCTAATGCATGGAATGTTTGGACAGGATTGGCATAGTCCAATGCCTGGAATGTTTGCACAGGATTGGCATAGTCCAATACCTGGAATAATGTCATAGGATTGGCATAGTCCAATGCCTGGAATGTTTGCATACGATTGGCATAGTCGAATTCATGGATAGAATATGATAATATATATTCACATGACTGGGACAATTCAATATCTGGTTAGCAGATTGGCTGAGGCCAATAGATAGAAATGAGAACGATTCATGGATGACATACCATGATAATGAGTATCACAAGATAAGCTTGAGATGTTGATATAGTATGATGGGTAACTGATATACATGTTCTTCCTATTCCTTATAAAGAGAATAGATGATTTACTGCTCGATCATAAATAGTTGCAATGCTTTAAAATATGAGAATGTTCTAAACTACTTATCCTTTGCCCAGTTTTATTCTGTTAAACTACAATAATAATGTTTCTAGTGAAGAGTTATATCTCTCGCTGGGACAATTTCAATTGTCTCACCCCTGTGGGATCCAACATTTTTAGGTGGACGAGGATGAGGAGGTAAGAACCATACTTCAGGGGAAGGACAACAACATCAAGGACAGCAGTAACATCTCAGGTGAAGATACTGACTGTCGTATCTTGTAGATAAGAGTCCTATGTGTCGTCTCAGTACTCTCAGGTCCTTGGAGTCAGTACTTAGTATTTTCATAATCGATCTGAGATTTTGGCCTGAATGCCTCGAGGTTGTGTGTTGCTCATGTGTAGACTTAAGAGAGCAATTGACATATGTAATCCTCGAGAAGAGATGGTACATGGTATGTGCTTGTGGACCAGAATGTACATGTAATACTATGGTTCTTGTTGTTAAGAGTTTCCTGGAATTGGATCTCTTTGAAAAAGGTTTTAATTTTTAGTGATTTTCAGTAATCAGTTGCTAATGATCGCTTCCTCTTAGTTAATGACGTTTTGTTTGAACGGTGTGCCACAATTAGTGGTATCAGAGCTTAATGTTCACTGAGTCTACAAAGACATAGGACTAAGGTGATGAGTCTATATTAGTGTCCTCCAGTATATCTTATAATGACTTCTGGTTATGCAGAAGAAGGGAGATAGCTTAAAGATGTCTGGAGAACACAAGGATTACATCGCTGAAAGCAATGTTGCTGCACCAGTAGGAGGTGCAAGGGATCAAGCAAAAAAGGAATCAGTGCCTGAGAATCCCCATTTTGAGGAAGCTATGAAAGAAAACACAATCATTCATACTCTATTTAGGGAATTCATGACCACAATAAGGCATATGGTAGACCGGATGCCCGCAGCAGCACCTAGGGCAGCAACTCCCAATGAGGGACATGGGTCTGGTAAGACTTTTGAACGACTACATCGTGTAGGAGCTATAGAATATGCTGGGACAACTGACCCAGCATATGCTGATCTATGGCTCACTGAGTTAGAAAAGGCTTTTAAGATCCTTAGTATTCCAGATGTTGACAAAGTCAAACATGTTGTATACCTTTTAAAGGGTAGTGCTAGCCATCGGTGGGCCATAGAAGAAGTAAAAAAGCAATGATGAAGAGGTTGGTTGGGAGGAATTTCATCAAGAATTCGTCAATAAGTATTTTCCAAGAACATATTTATTCGAAAAGATCTCATAGTTTGAGAAGGTTCGGCAGGGAACCATGTCAATAAATGAATATGAGGCTAGGTTTATGGAAGTTTTACAATTTTGTCCTCAAATGGTTGCCACTGAGCAGGAGAAGATTCGACATTTTGAGAAAGGACTGAATGCTGAGGTGTTTATCTCGACAGTTGCGTTAGAAAGTAGAGAGAGATTTCCCACATTTGTGGAGTCAATTCGGAGGATAGAAAGGTCTGTGACAAAGAAATATGAGTCAAACCTCAAAAGAAGATCTACACAATCACAAGAATAGTGGATTGGTGGTACTAAACAACCAAAGTTTTCAGTAACACCGGTTCAACCACAATATAGTACACCAATGGAGTGGTCATCAAGTGAGGGCTGAACTTGCCATAAATGTGGACAGATAGGACATTTTAGGCAGCAGTGTCCAAGAAGAAATAATGTGGTGACCCAACAATCAAGGCATAATCTGCAAAACCCACAAAGACCCCAGGTTAGTGAAGTAGAAGGCTGAGGATGAAGACAAGTGTCACAGTTTGGTCCATCTACCTCTGGTAGTAGAGGACAAAGGCAATAGAAGATGACAACTTACTCCATGTTTTGTGTCAGATAAGACACTAGATAACCTGTAAAGGTAACATGTCAGATAAAACTTTTCATTCTGAATTAACTTTCCTTTTTCCTCTCTCTACCTACTGATTATAAGAAAGGTAGTTATTGTTAAGCTTCCTTTAATTAGTCTTGTGAGGACATAAGGAAGATATAAAAAGGATGAGAACCTATATTCAGAATAATACTCTCTTATATGTTTTGAAATTTCTCTTTTCATGTAGAAGAGATGTAAAAGAAACATCCAGAGAAAATCTAAGATATTAAATAGTAAATTTAAAGAGATGATAAAAGTACGAAACATAATATAAAACAAATGCATACTACCTAATTTCAATTCTTGAATACCCTAGCCAGGTATTCATCTATTGAAGGTAAGGTAAGTATGACACTCTTAGATTGTTATCTTTCTTATTACCCTGATCAAGTAGTCATTTTGAGACAATCTAAAGAGCATAATGAAGTCAGATATGTGGCATGGATAATTTTACCACATCCTAATTGATTTGGAGAGATCCGAGTTAATCATAGATCAACTTATTAACAAAAGAGGATGTTTAGTATAATGTATACCCTGGTCCTTAGACCTAGAGTTAACAATGTTCCATGATAAACTAAGGGTTGGAATACCCAGATCTAGTAATCATGATAATGATAATACTGAGAGGTGGTGATATGTAATCATCTCTATAATTTCTATGATGAAGGAAAGGAACTTAAGAGGAGATAAGATTGAATGACACATGAACAATTGAAAGTTCATGCAATAATCGGAGGAGATGATAATCTCTTCCCTTTGATAAACAACCCTGAGTAATGATGGGGTGATAAAAAGAATATGTTCCTTTGTGCTCTTTACCTTTAGGGACATGGAAATCAAGTGGGTCTTATGACACTTGATGTACATAAGTTAAAAATGTTCAATTGTTGGATACTTAGAAAAGTATCAGTTTGTCTTGGACTTTGGTTCAAAAATAAAGATATGTGTAATGAGTAATGTCCTAAGATGAAAGAAAGATGATTTATGATGGTTACCTGGAATGACAAACTGTGAAATCAGTCTAGTTATATAAAATACTATGGACATCATATGTTAGGGGTTTATGCTCTGCATAAACATAACATCAATAAGGATGTACTAATTGAAGGAACAATTGTAGAATCATTATAGGAAAATCTTATTAAAGATAAAAATGTATGATAAGACTTGTTGTTCGAAGTGGGTGACAAATCAATAAGGTTTGACACCTGAGTTAAATAAGGTAGTGGTACTTGACACAGAGTTGACTCTACATTCAATAATGAAAAGGACAGTGGAGTATGTGTCTTGTGTGACCGATTCTATGATAACCCAATATGGAAGGACTTTGTGATGATCAAATTTCTATGTCATCTCCATGACATTAAGATGTTATTTGGAGTCTTGATGATATGATGAGTAAATAATATATGTCTTCCTTTACCTGGGATTTCGGGGACGAAATCCTTGTTATGGGTTTATAATTGTAACATCCTTGACCTGGGTTATGCTTTAACCCTAGAAGTTTTTCTGAAGTAAGTCATTTATATTCTTGTCTTTATCTTTTTAAAATTAATTAAGACTCAAAAGGAACTTATGTTTCAATTTTAGTCATTTTTTAATAATGTCGAAACAATGTTTTACTAGTTTTGGACTAAAGTGCAAATTACCCAAGTTGAGGGGTTAACTTGCAAATGTTACATGATAAAATGTTACTCAAGTGTTGAAGCATCATAAGAATGAGAATGATGTTGAGGTATGGCTTCCACAAGCCTGAGCACCAAGAAAGAGCTTATTAAGCAATGTTTGTGCATTAAAACCTAGTTTTCGTGTAATGTGCAATTTACCCAAAACCTAGGGTTCAATATACAAAATACCACTTTTAGAGAGTCCCTAATGTTTCTTGGTATCAATTAGAGACAAGAAAATTAGAGGGACATCTCATTTGAATCTCTTTGGAGGAGAGAGAATCTTGATATTAAAATAATCAAGATTTAAGCACAATTGAAGCCTTAATTCAATTTAATGCAAAAATAAATATATTAATGGAAGTGCTCTTCAACCAAAAGTATGATGGTTGAATTTATATAAGTATGGACGTCCTTGTGCATCGCAGTGGCACCAAAATATCTAAAGTGAGTGGAGAGCCCACTCACATTAGTTAAAGAAAAAGTAATATCCACTCATTTTTGGATATTATGATTATATTTACTAAGGTGCTTAATTT
Source organism: Alisma plantago-aquatica (assembly GCA_963693085.1). Taxonomy (NCBI): domain Eukaryota; kingdom Viridiplantae; phylum Streptophyta; class Magnoliopsida; order Alismatales; family Alismataceae; genus Alisma; species Alisma plantago-aquatica. The sequence continues at coordinate 438,355,051 of OY856414.1, read as the reverse complement.
GTTTTCTTTTAATTCATGGATAAAGAAGAGGATTATGAAGGATAGGATGATGGATTCGTATGCAAGGAAGTGAGGGGGATAAGTGGCACCAATTTTGGGAATTAAAGGATTTTTATAACACTTTCTCTCTCTTGAAATTCCCTTATATACACTCCATTTTTCACCCACATGAAAGGCTTTTTTTACTCTTCTTTCTTTACTTGCTTTGGCCGTGCACAAGGGAGTTTAGGAGCAACAGTATGACGTACCCCAACATGTAGGTAAGCTCCTTAATCATATCCAACCTTGATTTCATGGTGGAAATCGAAATTGAATGCTTATTTTCTTCCTTTCTCCATTCAATCTTCAACTTTAGCCAATCTGTCCACTCAATGACTTGAGGACGGACCTTGGGAAGTTGAGAAATCTTTAATCACCATTTAATACATAAAGCTTGAAGCTTGGATTCAACTTTGAAGGCAGGTTATACATAACTTGAACCCTTAAATATCATTATTGACTTCATTTCTTCATAATATGTTGATTCCTTTTTCATTCCTGAATTTCCTTTCTATTAATTGATGAAACCACCATAAGAATCACAGCAAATTTCTAAGGTTTGTAGCTTGAATATGATGATGTCATCTTAGCACACACCTCAATTAATATCTTGAGTAAACAATTTGCAATGTTGGTGACCAAACGGTCTCAAGACCGTTCAGTGATCAAACGGTCTCAAGACCGATTGAGGGCAAACAGTCTCAAGGCCATTTGAGGTGAAATGGTCTCAAGACCGTTTGGGGTCTTTTGCTGATGTGGATGATGAATATTCAATGGTTCAAATTGATTTAATTAAAATGGATTCAAGAATGTGTGATCCAGTGATTACAAGCCCTAATCGAGTTGATTGGTTGAAACCCTAATTTGATTGGTTGATTTCTATGTTGAATGGTTCAAACGGTCTCAAGACCGTTTGAGACCAAATGGTTTCAAGACCGTTTGGAGTTCAAGGGCTGTGATGGATGGTTGGAGATCTAAGGGCTGTAATTTGATGTACTTTCAATGGTCCCAATGTTGAATGGTTCAATGAGTACAAACCCTAAAATCGATTGATTGGTTGAAGGAAACCCTAGATGACCCTTTCAGTTTCAAGGTGGTTTGGACCAAACGGTCTTCAGACCGTTTGGAGAGAAAATGGTCTCAAACCGTTTGATGTTCAATCGTTTTCTATGATGAGTTGCTCATTCAGTTTCAAACCGTTTGGGGTTAATTATATTTAATTCAAATGTAGACCGTTTGGAGAGCAAACGGTCTCAAACCGTTTGATGTTCAATCAGTTTCTATGATGAGTTGCTCATTCGGTTTCAAACTATTTGGGGTTAATTATATTTAATTCAAATGGTATCAAACCATTTAGGGATTTTGAGATCAAGACCGTTTGATGGTCTAATGGTCTTAAGACTGATTGAAGGTTTTGGGACCAAGATCGTTTGAAGGTCAAAGTACTTCAAGACCATTTAAGTGTCTAATACCTCAAGACCATTTGAAGGTCTATTTGATTCAAACCATGTAAGTACAATTAACCCCATGATTGTTAATGATGTTTATCAAAGATAATTACAATGGTTGTACCTTTAAGGTACTAGGGTGATTAGTATCCTTAGAGGGGTTAACCTTTGATGCTTATGGAAGCAATGCCTCAATACACTATGATAACCCTAAATGTATGCACTTGAATGAAGGTTTAACCTAATCTAATCAAGTTTGAAGTAATTAACATCCTAGAGAGGATGAGAGAGAGAGGAATCCATACATGTATAATAATCATGTAGTGGTTAAGCTTCAACACTTTCAACATGAGTAAAATGTGTAGTTAGGGTATGATCCTTGATAAAGAGATCATGAAACCCAAATCGAGAAGATTGATGTGCCCTAACCCTAATTTAGGGAAATGATAAGTGAAACCCTAATTTAGGGTAATTGTGTAACCCTAATCTAGGGTGATGATATGAGAAATCCCAATTCAGGGTAATATAATGAAAAACCCTAATTTAAGAGGATGCTTCATGAAACCCTAATTTCGAGTAAAGTTACATGAAACCCTAATTTGGGGAAAAGTTATAAGAAACCTTAATTCAAGACAATGATGTGTGAAGCCCTAATCTAGGGTGATGTCATGTGAAATCCCAACATAGGGTGATGTTATGTGAAACCCTAATCTAGGGTGATGTCATGTGAAACCCCAACATAGGGTGATGTTATGCAAAAACCCTAATTGATAAAGAAGAGAAACCCTATTCCTAATAATGGAATAGTGAATAATATTTTGGTAGGATAAACACCTAAAGTGGTTGATACTGGATAACCTTATATCAATAATGGTTGAATAAATCAAATGAGTGACTTATGACCCATACATTACATGATAAATGTGATGAACTGGTGCATAAAGTATTAGGATGGGAAATACCCTAATACAAGATAAATTGATGAACTTAAGTAAGATAAAAGTGATGATGAAAGTGATACATCAAGACATGATAAATATCACATTCATCACCTCAAGGTCGATATACCTTAATGTACCTTAAATCCAATATACTTGGATGAATAACACATGAAATGTGTCAAGTCAATTGTCACATTGCGATATAATGCACTTTGATAAGTGTGGGCTAACATAATTTAAGAAAAAGGTTAAGCCAAGTCAATAAAGTATGGTGTAATCATATTCTGGTAAAGATGAGAGAGAAACTCATATCTTGTGTTGATAATTCATTTAACGATAAATGATGAGATTAAATAAGTATGATTGAATACTTATGATATTAATGTATGCTCCTAGATGTGTGGAGCAATGAATTAGGGTTTGGATGAATAATATGAACCTGAAACCCTACTCGACTATTAAGAGAAACCCGAACCCTTATAGTTGTTGCCTAGTGAGAGGTGACAAGATGTTTAATGGCCTTGTAAGCCATGTGGTTGGTTGTTGCCTAGTGAGAGGTGACAAGATGTTAATGGGCCTTGTGAGCCATGTGGTTAGTTGTTGCCTAGTGAGAGGTGACAAGATGTTTATAAAAGTGTCATGTAAGAAATGATAATGTTCAAATAAACTAGGAAATGGAAACTTAGTAACATAATAATAATAATAAATGGATAAAATAATAATAATGAAATCTTAATCATGCATGCTTTATGCTTATAGCCAAATAAGGGCTATAGTGTTTTGAATAAGCTTAAAGGAGGTAAGAGGGATACTTGAATTACATAAAGGATGTGAATAAGTATGATGGATTGGCCAAGTTTTAATACCTAGTAAAGGTGATGTGGTATTCAATAATGGTATCACAAGATTGGTCATAACCCAATACCTGGAATAATTGCATAGGATTGGTCATAACCCAATACCTAGAATAAGTACACAGGATTGATAATAACCCAATACTTGGAATAATGTCATAGGATTGGTAATAACCCAATACCTGGAATAATGTCATAGGATTGGTCATAACCCAATACCTGGAATAATTGCACAAGATTGGTCATAACCCAATACCTAGAATAATTGCACGGGATCGGTAATAACCCAATGCCTGGAATAATGTCACAGGATTGGCATATTCTAATGCATGGAATGTTTGGACAGGATTGGCATAGTCCAATGCCTGGAATGTTTGCACAGGATTGGCATAGTCCAATACCTGGAATAATGTCATAGGATTGGCATAGTCCAATGCCTGGAATGTTTGCATACGATTGGCATAGTCGAATTCATGGATAGAATATGATAATATATATTCACATGACTGGGACAATTCAATATCTGGTTAGCAGATTGGCTGAGGCCAATAGATAGAAATGAGAACGATTCATGGATGACATACCATGATAATGAGTATCACAAGATAAGATTGAGATGTTGATATAGTATGATGGGTAAATGATATACATGTTCTTCCTATTCCTTATAAAGAGAATAGATGATTTACTACTCTATCATAAATAGTTGCAATGCTTTAAAATATGAGAATGTTCTAAACTGCTTATCCTTTGCCCAGTTTTATTCTATTAAACTACAATAATAATGTTTCTAGCGGAGAGTTATATCTCTCACTAGGACAATTTCAATTGCCTCACCCCCGCGGGATCCAACATTTTTAGGTGGATGAGGACAAGGAGGTAAGAACCATACTTCAGGGGAAGGACAGCAGCATCAAGGGTAGTAGTAACATCTCAGGTGGAGATACTGACTGTCGTGTCTTGTAGATATGAGTCCTATGTGTCATCTATGTACTATCAGTCCTTAGAGTCAGTACTTAGTATTTTCATAATCGATATGAGATTTCGGCTTGAATGCCTCGAGGTTGTGTGTTGCTCATGTGTAGACTTAAGAGAGCAATTGACATATGTAATCCTCGACAAGAGATGGTACATGGTATGTGCTTGTGGACCAGAATGTACATGTAATACTATGGTTCTTGTTGTTAAGAGTTTCCTAGAATTGGATCTCTTCGAAAAAGGTTTTCATTTTTAGTGATTTTCAGTAATTTGTTGCTAATGATCACTTCCTCTTAGTTAATGATGTTTTGTTCGAACGATGTGCCACATATGTACTCATGGAGTGCCTCTCCAATTGACCCCTTGGACCTTATGTACTATGGAGGTGGCCAATCTCCTGACCCCATGGGCCATTTGTACACCTAGATGGATTTCTCCTGACCCCACAAGCCTTATGAATTCAAGACATGATCACCTCCTGACCCCTTGGGTCTTATGTACCTATAAGAATCCCTACTTGACCTTAGGATTGATTTAGGGCTCTAACCTACCTAGGTTTTATTGAGATGTCACAATTTTTTTTTGTTTCTCTTTTCATTTATAGCTTGTTCTAAGACAAGGGTCTCCACTATATTGTTGTATCCCATGACTCACCCTTCTCAAGGAGAGGCTATAACATAGATGTCCTTCATAATATTTATTTCAATGTGTTACCTCTTACACATTTTTACTTGGGATATACCTAACCAAAATTTTCTCTTATACTGTATATTTTTTAATTATATTTACCATTTAGTAAAGAAAACTTATTTTCATGACGTAGGGGTAAAGGCTCTATCCCTTATACCCATACCATCCCATCCCATCATATTGATTTAAGGATTCTCATGTTTTCTTAATTCATAAAATAAGGTTGGTTAACTCACTCTTCTAGGGAAGGTTCTAACCTAGGGTGCCTTCTTGACTTGCAGTAGTAGGTTTGTCTTTCTAGCCACAACATGACCCCACAGGTTTAGGGTTATGCCTTCCCATAAGTCTTGTCCCATTCTTGGGTTGACCCATCCCAAGTCGGGACACCACTCCTAAATATGAGTTGAGGGCCCTATGTTTACTCATATGTAAACATTGATTACCTATGTTTCATATATATCTGAACATCTTTCCATGTATCATGCATGCATTACTCCACGTACTTTCATGCATGGGAAAACATTGATTACCTATGTTTCATATATATCCAAAACCTTTTCCATGTATCATGCATGCATTACTCTTTCTATTTCCCCAAACTTAGGGTTTATATGCATATGGTTACTATTTCACCCACACTACCCTCATCACGTAGGATTAGGATTTAGGGTTAGGGCTAGGGACTACACCCTACACTTTAGGGTTTTAAATATCCCTTTACCAACTTAGGTTTTTCCTAAACCAACCCTAGCTCTAATTAGTGTTTACCCTTGTAAGGAAAACCCATACAAACATTTTTTTCCAACTATACCATAATTTCAACATCAAATGTACATTAGTTGGAAAAGGATGCCTTAATCCTACTTCTTCTAAAAAAACTAAGTTGAGATGAGGAGAGAAGTGCCATTTAGGGTTTATTAAGAAAAGAGACGAGAAGAGGACAAAATTAGAGATGAGAAATTTAGAGAGATATTACTTCAAGAAAACCCTACGTTTTGTACAGACATGTATCCCCTTGGCAAAGGAGTCCTCATATACCAACTTAATAGGGTGAAGGAAAATATTGACAGTCCCCAAAGCCATGATCCTTTCTAGACACCATTACCCATAGGTTATTCCCTAATAATTTTGCTTATATTTCCATGGATTATTTGAAATCATAAAATACTAAATATTATTTGATAAATTTGGTGCTATGATAGAAAATGTGATGAACCCCAATTTAAGCATCCCCCAGTAAAGAGAGACATACAATATAAGGATCGATACCCAAATTTTCGAGATCCAAATTCAAAAAATAATAAATAACAATTGATAAGTTCCATTTATATCATAAATATTGTTTAAAAGATATATAATGAGACTTCTCTAAGGAATTAGATAGATTTCTCAAAATAAAACTAACTTATACATGAGAGACTAATACATATGAGAACAAGCATTTAACTAATTCTCTTGGACTTAACTTTAATATATTCCATTATTTCATCTAATTTACCATGTATTCATATTTTCATATATGGAATTTACATGAAACATCGACAATCAAACATGCAGATTAGTATATTTTTATACTTTGTATGTGGAAAAACCAAAATATACGCAAGTAAGATAACAACATATATTGCATCAATCAAATACTTACAAATAAGAACTGGAATTTCCATTACATATTCTAACCCATGCTAGGTCTACGATCTCAGGTGTAATAACTATCCATCATTGGACTCATGTGCATTACCCCTTGAACAATGTAACCCAGGGTTTAGAATATCATATTTTACTTATGTGATACTCATAGTGGCAATATAGTTGAACATGTAATAAATAAACAACCAACTGGTTATTTACACAAACTTTGAGTAATCCTCGAAAAATATAGATAGTCTATAGAGAGACTATTCATAAGATAATAAGAAATATATAATTTTATTTTTATCATAATTGATGTAATTGATTGGAAACATTTATCAACTGATTTGGAAACACTCTTTTTCATAAATTGACGTGCCTAATTGATTTAGGAATCATAGGAAATTTTATTTTTACTTGTGCATAATCGACAATTGAAGCATCATGAATTCATGTGTGATATATAACTTTTTAAACTCCATGTTCTCTCGATTGAAAATGACCATATTTATGCTGATGTTCCTGCAAGAGAAAGTAAGATACATTTAGATTAAAATCATAAATTAGAAACTACACAAGCTATGGTTAATGAAACTCTAATCTCACTTTTCAACCTAATTTAGTAAATTTCAAGTTTTCGGCCTAAATATTGAATTATGATGAATTCAACTCATATTTTTTATTTATGGATCACAGTTTGAAAATTATATTTTGAATACTTATATAATACTTAGATTAGAATAACTTACATACATTAAAATTGGGTAAGGTTTATTTTTAGTGTAGAATGTGTTGGGAAATGAATAGAATTTAGATGACAAAATCTTCTAACTATGTACAATGGAGAAGACATTAATTAGTTTATGAGACTAATAGTAGTTTGATGATTTAGTTGGGTTAAAAATAAATTTGAGCAATTAAAATATAACTTAAATATTTCTACTTAGGCTAGCAGGTTAGTTGAATTTCTTCAATATATGAAACAATTACAACATGAAGCTTCCCTATTCTAAATGATATTAAGTCTTTTAATGTCACTTTATCGCATAATTTTGATTTATTTTAATTGAAAATCTCTATAGATGGGGTAAGATACTCCATCGACTTTCATGTTCTATATATATCAACTCCTCAGGATGAAAAGGAAGAGGTGGTAAACCAGATGCTTTTCGCCGTTACAACAAGGAAACCCACCATTCCACAAAGAGTGTGTATTTTTGGCTTTTCCTTTTCCCTCGTTCAAGTGAACACATTTAGGGATTTTGAACAGTGATGTATCAAGATGAATTTGATACCATTCAAGATGTTTCCTTTTGTGTATTAATTTGAAAAGTTAGTATATTTCTTTAATTTATTTGCTAGTTACATTATGACAAAGAAGTGTTTCTTTAGGTTTGAATAAAGGTTTTCAATATACAACATCAGTTTTACAAGAATAAAATGTTAATTTGCGACAATGAATTTCACCAGCTGACCACATATACGTCATGTCATAAGCTACCATAACCATATATAAGACGTGCACCTTTTCCCATTCCTTGGTACTAGGCTTTGTGAAAAGCCTTTTGTATATGTTGAATGACATTGCATCACAACAAATTTAAAAAATATATGAATTAACTTTGATGTAACAATTGTGCTACTTTGGGGTTTCTAGGCCTTGTTTAGCCCCACTTGATGATTTTGAAATTTTGTTCCAAAATTCAAATAATTACATAACACATTTTCATCATTTTGGCTAGGTTATCTTCGTGATAAATGTTTCGATTTGAGTTCAAAAACATTTTTCATAACCAACGTTAATTATGACAATGATAGCTTGCAACAATGAATTTAACCGATGGTAGTTGTGAATGAAAGATTAAGGAAGGAGAAGCACTTTTCTTAGTTTTTTTTGTTTGTCTCCATCCTTACTTAAGGGAATAAGGTTTAGTCATGGCACTTCATTCAAGCAGTTCCTCTCATTTTCCAATTCAGTTCATACTTTGGTGACTGCTTAAGCATATGATCAATGCTTTGCTTGAGATTTTATGTTTTTCAATAAGTCTTTCCTCTCATATTAGAGGTGTTGTACACGTTGGTGATGAGATCTTTACGACTGAAGTTGACACAGTCACAATCCGATTAAGAGATATTTCTATTCGTCTGTGTAGTAGAAAAAAAAAATTTCTCATGGAGCGCTACATTTTAAAGTAGAGTTTCTTTGAGGAAATGTAAAAATATCAAATCTTTGTGATCATGGTAATTAAAAAAAACATTTCTTTATATTTTGTATTTTTATTCAGAATAGATTTGAGAAATTTTCTAGATTCATCTTAACATTAATAAGACAATGCTACTAAGGACAAATCATATAAGGGTCATCAGATGGTATGGACATGTGTACATACTAGCAAACATGCCCTACTAAAAACATTAAAATTGACTCAAGCATAGTTAAAAGACGATGTGAACCTTATAAATTTGCAGAAAACTCATAATGAGATTTATTGATGTTTTACTTCTTGATTAGATCACAGGATCCATAGCTGAGTTTATTGGGGAAAAATGGATGCATGTAGCAAATCAAACATGATTTTGACCAATTCTTTGATAATGATAATCAATTAGTCAAGTATCTTTTATAGATGTAGAATTTTTACCACGATATGAAATATGTTCGCCAACAATCAAATTTTGTTCTTATTGAAGACATGTATTTTTTTGGTACTTCATAAAAAGATTTTAGTTTCTTCGTACAGAATCACTGCAGGTCAGCCACTCTCATGAGTTAAGAAAAATGTCATAAGCCAAATAAACCATAGAAGGGAGCACATCTTATGCCCTTCCTTGTTTCTTGGCATTGCTGAAAACCAAGCAAATTGTTGGATGATTTAATATCACAATAAAAGTTAAAAATTGTTTTTATCGGTTAAATTTGATGCTACTACTGTGCTGAATGTTTACAATGGAGATGAACTATGTACATGAGCTCTATAGTATTTGTGACTTCAAGAAAAGTTCTCGTAATATGATGATTAATCTTAATCAACAGAAGTCAACGACTGAAAGGGTGATGAGCCCGCTATGGGGCTCATTTTGTATGATGTCGAGGTCACCAGAATCACCCTCCAAGTGGGCCTTCATGAATGCTACGGTGGCTTCTACAATGAACCTCCTCATGGGCTCCCTAGTGTCCCCGTTCTTGCATAATCAGTAGGTAGCCTTTCCTCGAAGACTCGACATTTGGTCGTCGAGCATGTCGAGGTGACTGTAGTCTCTGGAAAGGAGGTGGCAACACGGTGTCTGACACTCTTTATAGAAGTCGTGGTGGTTCACTCCACGAGGAGCATACAGTGGGAACAGTGGATTCTGCTTCAACTCGCCCAACCCGGAGCCAATGACCATGACAGCGGCGTCCATGTCGAACGATTCAGGAGCATAGGTTAGCACCGGTGGTTTCATTTGCTTCCTTACGTCCATGCCATCTACTGGATCAATGTCGATGATGTCCGACACCTTCAAAGCTGGAGAAGGAGTGGTGACCCCGTAGGAGATAACCTCCACCTCCCAAATCCTAGGGTCAAAGCCCCAGCATATGCGTCCACCTTCCACCTCTTCATGGTTAGAGATAAAACTCCAACCGATTGGAAATAGTGTTCTCACCTTGGCAGTGTTGCCCCTCATGATGTGAGTCTAAGTGATGGTAGCAAGAGAGGAATTTGCTTCATGGATGACTCTTCTAATCTCACCTTGATGGTAGGATTCCACACCTCCTCTCACATTCCATGCGAGAAGGGTCATTTAGTCACTTTGGCCACATTGTGATCTGTCACGCAGTAACGGTGACATGTTGACTTGCTCGTTGTCTCTTGCTTGCGCGCCTTGCCTTCCTCTTGCTCATGCATCAACCTTCTTTTTTCCTTCCTCGCCTCCCTTTCTCCTAGCAAGGGGTTAGTAGTTGCTTGCATCCTTGGTCGGGTCTTCTTAGGAGTTCCCATGTTGGACTTAGGTCCCACCCGCTTGTGTTTTGGGATCTTCAGTGTCATCCTAGGTCTTGTTTCCTCTTTAGTGGACGTTTCTGATGAAGAAGAGGCTACACGGACACCTTCGCCCATAGATGTTTGTTGTTCTTTCACCGTCTCCTCCTCACCCACCTCCACTGTTCCTTCTAAGGTAGACATGATAGAGATTGGTAGGGAGGGAGATCTCGTGTCCCCCGATGTGAACTTCTGGGAATCAAAGGGGCACGCCAAGCCTATGGCCACAGAGTTCTCCTCCAACCCATTGAGGATATCAGAAACGGCTGAAGGAGGGGTCAAGATTGCACCCGGAGTGTATGGGGGTATGGTGTTTATAAGTTGTTCTTTCATGAAGTCAAACTGGGGACTCTCCATAGCTTCACCAACGAACAAGAAAGACTCCATCACCATCTCTGTAGACCCTTCCCCATTTAGGATCGGGTGATCTTGTTCGACGACGGCTGTCTCGCTTGATGCGGATATGGCCAAGCCTCTGTCCACAAGACTAGGGTTAAAAGAAAATGCCGAGCTTCCTGCCTGGTTATGGTCATCACGCGCGGTGCTATTAGACGAGGGTGTTGTGCTCCTCGGTATTGGGTGTATCGATGCCACGTGGGCCTCTGGATGCACAGGATACGGATCAGTAACAGGTTCAACAAAAGAATTGAACGTTGTATCCTGGTCAAGACCCTTTGTCTGAAGGACCTCATTTAAGTTCCCATTATCATCAGTGTTTCACACAAATTGAAAAGACCCATTTGAATTATAGTTGATTTGGTCCAAGTTATTTTCCAAATTCAAATCTAACTCAAAACGGCCATTATCATTATTGCCTAGCAGTAATGATGTGGTAGAGGGAGGGCGGTTGTTTGACCAGTTGACCACCTCCGCCAGCTCCGGTAACTTAGGAGGCGGCGCCACTGCTTTAGCCGTCGTTCGTCCCCCTGCTGTTGCTGCCACCAGCTTGGTCCTCCGTCGCCGCACCATGGCTTTATTGTTGTTGTCGCGATGGTGGTGGCCTTCTCGAACGGGAGCGCCCAGTTTGCATCGAGCCACCACTGGATGGGCAGTGATCCTCAGTGTGTCCAAACTCTATACAAGCCTTACAACACCTAGGGTAGTATTCATACTCCACTGGACATGGGATAGCTTCACCACCTTCCAACTAAAGATCAAATGAGAGAGGGGGGTCCTTATCGGAGAAGAAATCGATCATCACTCTAGCGTAATCTGGGTTGGTACCCCTCGTCGTCCTCACATCCATGTGCAAGGGGTTTCTGAGGAAACTCTCCGCCGTGCTAAGAATGTCCACCGAGTTGAGTAATCCCAAGGATAAGAATTTAACCCAATAGGGAACGGTGGACAGAAGATCTCTTTTCAAGGATGAAGATGGGCTCCATTTTCATATAAGCACCACTCTTTCGTCATAGAAATAGGGTCTAGATGCCAAAGCTCAATCACGATCTGAGAATTCTTCGAAGAAAGCAAAGAAGAACCCATTCTCCTTTTTTGTAACCTCCACATGACCAACAGGCTCAAAGAACATAGAACCCAAGCTTTCATGGGAACGAGATGGGGGTTAGCGTCGATGACGTGAAAGATCAACGTTTTCTTCCACCTACCTTGAATCTATTCCATGTGGTATTTGTGAATCATAGCCACCAACTGGTCTCCACCGTTAAGCGACAATGGTATCTTCTTAAGGGTGAGATGTGTTGAGTCTGCCGCTAGGGTTTCCTCACCCACACCTCCCTCCGTCTAATAGCTAGGATTTGGTTTGAATGTCCAAGCCCTCAGTGGTCTACCTCCTCTCGTGGCCAGCACTTCGTCTGAATCATCATCGCCAAGCGCTGAAGAAGGCCCCGCTTTAGCGGAAAACCGATTCGAGGATCGCCTGCCCGCCACTGAAGCTTGTCGATTGCCGCCTCTCCAAACACCCCCTCTACCACACGATCTGCTAAGCGAAAGCAAATTATGCACGGCATGTGCCTCCGCTTCAGGGATGGTAGCATCCGATGCTACTGACATACCCTTCTATGCTCGACGCTCTTCATCCCTCCATGATTTAGCCTCACATGATCCACTCCTGCCTCCACCATGAGTCGAACCGCCACCTCTACTTCTTCCCGTACCCCCACGACCATCACCACGAGTCGTCATGTCGTTCTTCTCTAACTCCTACTGTCACTCCACTGCCAAGGTGATCCTGACACCTCTCATTCCTTTGTTCTTCCCTCATCAAACCATGTTAGTAGCACCCCTCTAGCGAGTGCTATGTGGCCAGAAGAGCCAACGTGACTTTAATTTTCTCTCTGACAAAGAAGGCATACATCATTGACATGAATACCCCAGGACATGAGTCGGTCCCTGGTAGGAAGTCTACCCAACACTACTCTATAGGCAGTCGTGCTCCACTTGGGGTAGTGATGAAACCCCCATAGAAATTTTGCCCAAAAACATCATATGATGTATCACTGTTGATCCATTGTTTGGTTTGCTGATGGATAAGGCACACCATATCATGAGTATCAACAATATACAAGTAGTTGACCTTGCTCCAGGTGTTGCACAAATTTCTCTAGACCCTAGATGAATGTTGGTCTGAACTAAGTGAGATGTTGCCATACCAGGTAGTCATCCACCTAGTCCAGACGTTGCTTTTTTCCCTTAAGAATCTATCCAGTCTCTTGAGGTGACCTGCATGGATGATCTTGGATGATTGGAGGACATTCATGGCCCCTTTGGAGAAGGGCCACCCCAACACCTCCCAAGAAATGTTGTGAACCTTGCCTCCCCATAACAAACTTGTAGTAAGTTTCTTCATAGACTTGGATACAGTCTTCAGAATCTCACACACTTCCCCCCAAAACTAGATGAGACTTTATAGCACCGTTCTAACAAGGACAAGTTTACCTACAAAAGACATCTTAATGCCACTCCAGCTGTCTATTTTCTCCCTCATTTTGTCTAGGCCAGAGTTGTAATCTATGGTTGAACCTCTGCCCCCAGCTATGGGACCCCCAAGTATCTCTTAGGGAGCCTCCCATCCTTGAGTCCAATGTCTATCATGAGTCTTCCTCTTCTGCAATCACAATACTTGGAGAAGAACACCTTTGATTTAATAGAGCTGATATAGAGGTCGGTAAGTTTGCTAAAGTGGCCAAGCACCCTCTTGAATTCTCTCAGACTCTTGGAGTTCCCTACGGATAAGACCATTATGTAATCTACAAAGATGAGAAGGGACTTGACTTTCAAACCCATGATAGAGAATTAATTTACTTTCCCTCTATCTTCAGCAACCTTCACCATGTTGGAGAGACCTTGCATGAGGATAGTAAATAGTAGAGGAGATAGAGGATCTCCCTACCTGAGTCCATTAGTCACTTTAATCAACCCCTCTGGCCCACCATTGATCAAGATACAGAAGGAAGGGGTACAGATACACTATTTGAGAACTCTGATCACCTCCTCAGTGAAGCACATGGCCCTCATCACTACCCACAGGGAATTCCATCTATCATAGTCGTAGGCCTTTACCAAATATATTTTAACACATGCCTTGGAATTATTTTCTCATGTTGAATCCAGTAAGGAAATCAGTTGCAAGGAGGGTACTGTCTGACATCTTGTGTCCTCTAATGAAGGCACTTTGTTCTTCAAAAATTTATGTGGGGCAACACATGTCTGATTCTGTCTGCAATTAATTTAGCAATACACTTATATAGAACATGACAAAAGGCTATATGTCTATAATTAGTAATATTTTTTTCATCCTTCTTTTTAGGAATGAATTTAATAAAATTATGGTTCACAACAAGAACCATGTTGCCACCATTCATAAACCATTTGATTGCAGCAACCATGTCATGGCAAATATGGTACCACATGAATTAAAAAAACCTTCCAATAAACTCGTCCAACCCAGGGGCCTTGGAGGGGTTAATGGAGAAGACAACAGCCTTAATTTCCTCCTCGATTGTTGGTTTTCATAGATCTTCATTCATGTTGTCACTAACTCTCCTCTCGGGAAGTAGGTCACCATAACTGCAGACTTCAATGCTTGGTTGGTTGTACAACCTTTGGAAAAAGACTTCAGCACAGCTAGAAATCTTCTCTATGCTATCGACACCCTACCCATGCTCATTTATCAGCTCGTGAATAGCTTCCCTCATATCCTTCTTCTTTATAGTAGAGTGATAAACTCTGGTATTATGACTGCCATCAACAATCCATCTCATGCGGCTGCACTGTCACATGTACCTTTCCTCAACCTTTGTCAGCAATCTGAGTCTCTCTTCATCCTTCATCTCCTCACTTATAGCCTATTCATTATCAGACATCATCCTGACTTTCCTGGCAGCCTCCTCATAGCATAAAGTAGCTTTGATGAGTAGGTTTCTGAGGTTGACCTTCTCTTTGTTCCATTCCTTGAGTGTCTTCTTAGTGTTTTGTAGCTTTTTGAGGACCCTATATAGGGGGTTCCCTTGAACCTCCACATCCCATCTTCTTTCGAAAACCTCTCTAAAACCCCTCCATTCGTACCACCGATTAAGAAATCAAAAAGTCCATTTGAAACATTGCTTTGTAGCAAACTCCATCTTCATCCATGAGTGGTCACTCATGATGTTAAACCCTTCTCTGATGACTACACATGACCAAGTGTCCATCCAAGCCTCATTGACCAAGGCTCAGTCGATTGAACTTGCAATTCTTCTACTTGGTTTCTATTTGTTAGACCAAGTTATGCTACCACCTATTTGATTCATCTCAATTAGTCCAGTAGCTTCTATTGTGCAATTGAAAGCAGCCATGACTTTCTCAAGCACCTTGAGGCCTCCATGTTTCTCATTTGCCTTCCTTACATTGTTAAAGTCACCTAGGACCAATCATGGTATAGACTGTTGGGTAGTGTTTTTGATCGTCTCCCAAATCCGCTCTCTATCCTTCTCTAGATTTTCTCCATAGACCTCGAATACAATGCAAGACAATCCTCCCTTATTGCAGTAGCTGACAGTAATGAGTTGGTGATTAATGCTTATAGGATCAATATCCCAAATTGAGGGGTTCCACCCCACAAAGATTCTACAACCATCCCTGTAATCAATGTTTGATAGACATTGCCACCCAATAGGAAAAAGGATTCTGACTATGTCCTTCACTTTCCTCTTAATTCTCATTTCCATATAGAAGATAAGATTGACCTCCATTTCAGCAATCACTTTCTTGAGCTCCCTTTGCCTATCCATAAGGGATGCGCCTCGTACATTCCATGCGAGCAATGACATTATTTACCATTGTTGGTCCCGCTCCCATCACTAAAGCAGGCACTCTTCTTCTTCACATTCATGGCTTGTACCTTAGCAGAGCTCCCAATATGCTTAGGACTTCTACTTCTTGTTGGACCAGTGTCAACAACTATCTCGTCCACCTCTTGATCGAGAACCAAGAAAGGGTTGTTTGAGTCTCCTCCTACCTCACTCCCAATGTTTCCTAGGGCAGTAGAAGTAGCAGTAGGGACACCATTATCCCCAGTAAGCACTGAGGTTGTTGTAGCACTTGACAACTCACCCTTGTACAGGGAAACCACAGAAATAATCTAATATGTGGCGCCGTCTATAGCCGAAGCAGGGATTGAAGTAATAGTCTCCACGACTACAAACATCTTCCCCTTGTCTCCCCTCAGTTGGACAGAGCGGGCCCTGCCCTTTGGAGGTCTTGACTTGGGTCTTGATCATCCTTTAGGTGCTCAACGATTATCCACAATGACTATGGGGAGTGTTAGTAGGATTGTAGCACTCCGCTCACCCGAACATCCACTAGTGTTGTGTCCAAAGACCAAGTAGATTTCACAATGATTGGGAAGTGCGTCATAGTTAACCTTGACCTCCCATTTGCCTCCATGAGGTAGCTCAACCATGATCAGGGGAGGGGTGCCTTCTCAGTAGATATCTCAATACAAAGCCTGGCATAGCTGAGTAAGGAACTGTCTGGTCTCCTATTAATAGCTCTCGACACACCTATGGCTTGGCCGATCACGTTGATGGCTCTAGCAGACCATTGTTTGCCGACATCTGGTAGAGACACCCAAACAGGTGTCGTCTTGAGAGAGGTCCATCTTATGTCAGCTTCTGGTGTCCATCTTCTTGCTAAGACAAGCTGGTCATCAAAGAACTACAGTCCTCCTTCAAGCACCTTGCCAATGTCCCTCTCATTAGAAAACCACATGAGGATGAGGCCATTAACTAGGTTGAAGACCTCCATATCTCCTCTCAGCTTCCAGGTGCAAATCATCCACCCTCTGAGCTATGGGATGTTCGCATTGGTTCCTAGGACCTGAACGTTTGCGAGAATCAGTGATAGTCATCCATCTCATCCATCATAGGGTCCATGAACCTTGTACAAGTCCTCTCATCATTCTCCTTGAAGAATAGTTCTTTGGGGTCAGCAACCACTACACCTCTAATCTGAGTAGGTGGGCCTTTGACCATCTTCACCCACTCCCGCGCCATTGTGACATCCACCCCCAGTTTGCTCTAAGACTCTGGGGCTAGAGGCGTGCCCTTCGCAGCAGCCATCACGGTGGTGATGGGATCGCCCTTCTCATCCACGATGCCCTATTTTATCCTTAGTGACCTTCTTAGATCTCTTCTGATCTAAATTCATATATTATATGCCATCATTGGATATTCCTACAATTTACTACTATTTTTATAAATTAAATACATTATGGCCAATCACAGGCTGCCACCTAGGCAGAGAGCCTCAGGCCCTACCCTGCTGACTCGACTGGGTTGGGCTTTCTGTCCTCTCCGGATCGTCAGCCCGCTCGCATAGCATACTAACTAAATGAGCGAGAAAAAAAGGTGTAAGGACTAGACTAGCCTTACCTCTAAAAGATGTGCACGAGGGAAAAGTCATATTTTACCTACAAACCTTCTTCAACCTTAGGCAATCTCCTTCACGAACTAGGCAATCAACCCTTGGGTTGACTCTCAGATTCTCATCCTCCGATCTTCAAGTAAAGGTGCTTACACCTCTGTCTAGGCACCATGAACCTGAGGGATGACTCAATTTCTCTGGTGATGGTTTGAGATGTTGGGACGAAGAAGAAGAAGACTGGCAGAGAAGCAGGGAGAGGCGAGGGTAGTGGTAGGGTTTAGTTGTGCAATTGATACTAGATAATTATTCGCAAAGACCACGTGGTGCTTTGGAGTTGATTTGTAGTCTCGTAGAGGGTCACTACCCCTATATATATACCCTCTTGTGGTAGTAGAGTTAACCTTAGGGTGGGAGATTGGGTGAATCTCCTAGAAGCCTTAACCCTAGGTGAAATCAGGGGTAGGTGTTTTTTGCAATGATCTTGTGGATTCATTCGGATGATCTCTAGATCTGCTAATGCACTGGATCACAAGGAAATCACTTTTAAAATTAATTGGTTTGAGTTCCAATTTCCATTTCTGACCGAGCTAGAGGATGAACATGTTGTTGTTGGATTTGCAGATCCATGGTCCTCATCGTGTGCATGGATTAAAAGACAACAAAAGGAAAATAAAAAATAATGTGACATTTAATGTTATTCCTTTCCCTTTAGGGAATTTTTATATAATCCACATCTCCTAATCCACTTATCCGTTCGATCCCAAATTTTAAGGAAAGTCTTAATGACTTAATCTACTCATGTGCAAAGATTGGAATAAAAACTCAAAAAGAAAAGGGGCTTTTCTTCATATGCAAGTCATCCACATATAAGACATACATTATACATTAAAACACCATCTTTTATCTCCCTTTCTTTTCTATTTTGTTTATTTCAACTATTCTTTCTATTAGAAATCATGTGAAACTGAAAATTAGTTAATTATGGCCATCCATGCCACTTTCTAGAGAATTCCACATTATTCTCTTAAGAATATGTAATTAATACTTATTTTCTTTTGCTCTTTACTTATTATGGGGTTTTCTTTTCTTATTTTCACTTTTCTCCATTATTGGATAAATAAAATAGTGAAAACCCACGAAATATATCATTCGGGGAAATTTGCAAAGAAACCATTGTACAAAATAAAGCAAACAAGTTTCAATCAAACCCTTTTTCATAGAATAAATTGTATTTCTATTATTTAAAATACAAGAAAAATTGAGGTTATAATAGAAAGCCTTAGAGAAGGGTAATCAACAAGTTAAGAATTCAATTTAGTATCATCGTTGGGTATAGTTTAGTAGTTTGAGTAGTTAGTAAAATACATAAATAAAATTTATCTGTAGAAGAGAATGATATAATAAGAAAATAAAATTGCAATAGATGCCATGAACACCATAAAATCCAACCTTGTAGGTTTGTATCAAGAAGGATGAAATGGTCTATGGAATATCAAATATAGGAAGAAGTACTCCAGATACAAAGATAGGAAGTAGCCAACACCAACCAACTAGATATTGGTAGCACTTAAATACGTTATAAAACACAACAATAATAAATAAAAAGCCAGTGGTACTAGTTCATTAGTAGAGGTATCCAAGTATAACTGAGATTTTGGTGTTACCCGTGATAGTTGGAGTATATAGCCCTTGTGGACATACTCCTTCTAGAAATTAGTTTGCATTGCATGTCAGTCCTTGTGGAACCACATTACATGGAGTTAGAGAATTTTTAGCCTAGAGGCGCCCCTATTGAGTACCCAGGACAAGGGACCATGGTTTTATAGCCAGTTGTTTAGTCATTGTCAGGCCTTATGAGGCAACCTTGACGTAGACCGTAGAGTTACTGATAGCTTTTAGGTCTCCTGGGTTTACCTTAAGACTAGTATGGTGAGTCAAGCAGTAGTGACTTTAGCTTGGATGGTAGGATCTGATAAATTTCAAGTGCAAAATAAAATAGAAATTTAATTATGTTCAGTTAAATTTATATCAAAGAGTTCATTTAGCCATATCAGTCGGTTATGTTATATTGGTCAGTTTAATTGTCAATTCAAGTCAAAGAATGAAATATCAGAAATGGAATGATGAGAATAATCTTTTGATATATACATATTTCTAGTGATGCAAGTTACAATGTTTTTTTGTGAATTTCTATATATCTAGTCTTTGAATTTGCATAACTACTTATTTTTATTTCAATTATTAAAGAAGCTAAATGTCTAATTCAATTTTTAGACTATTTTACTCACTCTCTGAGCAAGTAGCTCCCCTCTATACTCACAATTTTTAGGTAAACCATGTGAATTCAAGACGTTAATGCATCAAAGTAGATCTTCTACATGAGTTAAGTATCAAATTAGTCAAGTTCAACCATCCTCTTGTCACTGTAGGTCCTTGTATGGAATAAGAGAGTTGTAAATGATGATGTGTAACATTTTTTCTTCATCAACAAAGTTTGTATCCAACTTTCAAGACTTGTATAGGTTGAAGTGAGAGATTTAGTATGAATATTTTGATATATATGTATATATATATCATTATTATTGAAACTAGATCAAAGGAACCAATTTTTCAATATGTATGAAAAATTCATCTCATGTGATTGAATGTATCAAATATGAGAATTTTAATTTGGAAAAAGTTAAGAGTGGTGTTTGGTTTAATGTTTGATCCTCTGTTTATGACCTAGTCTCATGATTAGTAGTTATTGTGATATGTGGGTGCAACACATGGAGCAAATCATTGGAGTTATTATAAATTTGTCATAATTAAGTGGGTACTATCACGACTAGCTAGACAACACTGAGATTTTGGAAGGATTTCCCTATATGTTATAGTAAATCACAATCAGTTGCACTACCCTTTGGTCAGTAGCACTAAAATATTCCTCGACCTTACATCAGATCAAATAATCTCATTCTATACTATAAACACAAGGTTGATTGAACCAACACACAAAGGGAATTTTACTAATGGCTACAACAATTTAAAATTGGTATCATTGAAGTACAAACTTGATGGCATTGATAAAGGCATGACAAAGCTTATTTGAGGTGTTGATTTTCACGTCAGTACCACTGATATTGTAGGTCAGTTACATAAACTGTAACAGTAAAGCACAATTGATGGAATTGAATCGGCCATCACGTGCACACGGATCCGATGGACATGATTCATGTGGATTCTTGTCCAATGCCAGTAACATAGACATCAACTTGGTGCTACTGACCTGGTAATCCATGGGTTGGTAGGATCAACAACTTGCACGTGTTGATATTAGTAGCAGTCATCAACATCACACAGATAGACATCCAATCAGTACCACTGACTCTGAAATTTAGTAGCACTAAAATGGTCGACCCGACCACTTTTTGGCTATAAAAGGAGAGGGGGTTGTGGATTATTTCCTACAGCCAAGCACTCTCAATCCTAGCACTTCTTCACATGCAACTTTGGCAAACAGACAACACTGCTTCACCATACACCATCTCCAAGTTCTATCTCTCTATCTTTTCCCTCGTGGCAAGCAATAAAGCTTGACATGAAGGAGGCACCTATTTTGAGAATCATGTCACACCAACACATCTTCAAACTAGCATGCATTGCATGGGTTAGTGACAAGAAAAAGAAAGGGTGTGTGGATCTGCAAAAGAGTTCAATCAAGGCAATATGGTATGGATACAAGGCCTTCCTAGCCACCATCAACTTCAGTGAGGACATGCACAAGGTGTGTTCTGGGTAAGACATGACGGGTGACCAACACTTATTTGGGGTTGACACACCTATCCATACATCATCATTGATTCCTCTCTTCCTTTGAGGTATGCTACCTCATGGATCATGGGGGAGTGGAGCAAGTTGTGGGTGAGGTTTAGACTTGTTCAGCCAATCCTATCATCTCTTTTTGAAGGACTTTAATGTCATCTATAGGTAGCCAGTGGGAGGTTAAAGATTCAACCCCAATGATTTCAACTAGTCCCTGATGTGGTGTGATATGAACAATCCATCATGAGGCTTCAACATCAATATTACCTTTAATTTCTCATTGACATTAAGCACCCCTTGCCTGAGTTCTGCATTGCCTCTTGAAGAATAGTGTGTTTGCCAAGTCTATGCAAGGGAAAGGATAGGTGCAATATACAAACTCATACATTCTCTGGGAAGTACTAAAGATGGGTGAGGAGTGGATCAACCTTGGGACCTCTTCATCACCCATATGAACCAGATCTACATACTAAGGAATAGAAAGGTCCCCATCCATTTTGAGGGATTACTCACTCCACTGGTGTAGTATATTCTCCTTGACTTTTCATGGCTACAACCACTAAAGGACAAAGACACTATATTTTAAACACTTCTTAAAGGCTCAACTTTTCCTAGGCTTGATGGGAAGGTCTATGCACTTCCCAATTTAGGTGGGACATATACTTTCTGACCCCATCTTCAGACTTGCATGGCCAAGCATCTACATTGGCATGTGGTGCTTGAGGAGGATCAAGGAGGGGGTAGAGCTAGAAGCAGAGGAGGGAGATGAGGAGGAGGAGGAGATCACACCATATGTGCCATGTTGGTGTCCACATCATACCCCCTATCACCATGGCACTTCTTCTTCAACGTTGTCAGAAGTGGTGTTCGGACACCCCTATTCAATGGATGACAGTTAAACATGCTCACCTGGGGAAACAACAACAAAATATTTCTATGACTTGGTTCCATGGAGTCTAAGAGAGGATTCTCGATAATGAGGAAGAGATATTTACTCACCAGCAAGAAATGTTCAACAATAATCGTCTACTTCTCCATAATTAAAAGCACATCCAAACTCACTTGGAGAAAGTGGAGTGCTTTATCTAGACACTCTTTGATAATTTTGGAGCAAAGGGGACTACCACAGACTGTCTGCCCACCCATTTTCATGAGTATGTTTTACCCTCCAGATCTAGACTTGTCACCATCCATCTTCTTCCCACCACACAACGCATGATATTTGGTACACTCGTTCTACCTTTAGGTTTGATTCTCAACATTGAGGGCATTATCAAATTCAAGCTTAGGGGTGTATAGAATGGGATTCTCTATCTTGCATCCTTATCTTGATGTTTTTGCATGCTTTCTTTCTTCAATTTAGTTGTCTAATTTATTTTTACTCCACAACTATCTTGTATAATCATGGATTTACAACTTCAAAAATTTAGGTAGGACTAGTATTGTTGTTGACATGATTTTTAATCGTCAACTATTCACTTTCAGCAAATTTTGCATGTTTAAGAGTGCACAAATTAACAAAATGTGTGGACCAATAAGCTTGAAGACATTCTTAATGAATGATACACCTAACTTAACTGAATGGTTGGCATCATGATGTCAATATTTGGGTTCAAACCATCCAAATAGTAGTTTAAACTTTCATGTGAATTTTAGAAATAGGTTTTAAGGTTACCATGTTTCACAAGTTAATGAGAGAGGGGCATATCATGGTTGGAAAGACAGTGTCTCTTAGTCATGTTATCTCATCCACCTTAATTTCATCTTTGTTCGCCCTCTTAGGGTGAACGAGTTTAATCCAAATTATTTTTCCTTGTTGCATTAATTTTCATGATACAAGCATATAGTTTGTCTATTTTTTCGTTGGAAAAAGTGAATGTTATTCGGTTCTGCATTTTATTCTAGCATAAAAAAATTAATATAGATTACATCTTACATTTTATCATTCATAAGGTCTAGTTTACATCCTCCACATCTACCTCTCCATAAGAAAGAAAGAATGTATATCCCACTCCTTAAAAGTGTAGAAACCCAAGCATGAATTATCTATCATTCTAAAATAGGGGAAACAAAAATTTAAAAAATATATATATAAAGAGGAAAAAAGGAAGAAAAATATCTCTAAATTCAATGAAATATATTTCTAGGTCATAGAGATATAGATTATGGAGTTTACTCTTTATTACACCTTTCCACCTATACTTGTCATTAGGATGAGACAGCCATTGCATGCATACTTTTACCAAAAGAAACTAGGTATTATAAGACATATAATTTGACACCATTTGTCATTTAGGTGTGTTGAAGATTGTAGATCTTAGTACTACCAAGATATTTTCAGTAGTACCAACATGTTGACAAACTGGTAGCTCAGTAGCTACATTTAGCTTACTTGAGTCCCAAGTCTCACAGTTTCTCCCTTGCTCCTATATATAGGACATGGATGTACCACTTTTAATCATTGAATCAACACAATGACTTTCATTCTTATTCTTTACATGGTATCAGAGTGTGTTCCTTCCTAGGGAACCCTAACCTAGTCATTTCCCCTCTTCCCTCTCCACACGGGTAGCATCCCTAGCCATAGATGCCTCTCTCTCCTACAGAGAACAACAGGGAGAGCGCCCCCACCTGTGGGTGGTTGCTTCTGCATCTTCTATGGCTTAGGTCAGCTGCCCACCAAGCACATCCTGACCTCCATGGCTTCTCCTTCTCTTTTTTAAAGATCCAAATTTTCATTTTAGTACGTCGACATTATCCATCCCGACTATCACCTATCTATTTGTCATCTCCACCATCACCAATTTTGTATGTATCATCATTGCACACCAAAGTAGCCATCTATGCAATAGCAATCCAAAGTCACCATCGGGCCCCCTACCGCATCACGCCACCTCATCATGTAGTTGTGGATCCCTAACAACCAGTCCCAATTCTCTCCGGTCAAGATAGCAGTCGGCAAGCAGTAGCCACCATGACCAGCCACCAATCAGCACCATCGACAACAGCCATCACATCTACCAATGCACCACCAGGTCAGTACTACTGATAGGATGTTGATACTACTGACTCCCTTGATGATGTATCATGTGACCTCATTGGTACTACTAACAGACAGGTCAATAGTATCGAGATATCGTTAGTATATCAACAACATCCATCGTCTCTGCATCGCACTGACATCCTTAGCAGCATCCTTCTTTGCCTCACATGGAGAGGCTTCACACTTGACTATGCATGCAACCTCATGGCATGCAATATCTCTAGATATGTGTAGGAGACCAATATCATATCCTTAGTTGTGACCAAGTGTTTCATCAGCCAAGTGACATAATCATCTGCTGCAGAGTTGTTGTCTCATTTTCCAACAACTGTATCCCAAGCTGATGATTGAACTCTTCATCCGTCATCGCCATCATCAGGCCCCTAGCTGGCTACTCCACATTCCTTCCCTACTACTATTTATCTCGCCATAGCCACCCATTATTTTGTCCTATTATTACCTCCTTTCTACTACTATATTAGATACAAATATGCTCCATCAACCCTAATTGTTCTATCTTTGCCCAAGTTATTGACATCCTCCAATACTTATGATAATCAGATCCTACTCTACATATTTGGATTAATCAGATCCTTGTTTTAGCCTAATCACATTTTTTCTACCTGGATCTTACATTGACCCATTTATCATGTCTCTCTTCAGTTATTGGTTTCCCTTCTCCACATATACATCTCAATTTTACATATTCCTCTCAATTCCACCAATTCCTTTCCCACCCACCCATCGTGAGTGTATCCCCTTTCCACGTGTGGGGGTTCATATATCCATTCCTCCACACCATATACTCACTATGGTGTGCAAAGAGGATAGAGAGTAGAGTAAGAGTATGAGAAGAGAGAGATCATGATAGAGAGTGTGAGAGAATATGTATGAGAGAGAGTATGAGAAGAAATGAAATTCATATTCTTGTTAATATTCCAGGCTATTATCTCCATGGATTTGTGCATTGTTCAGCACATATGTTCTCTACTTTTAGATAGCATTATCACTCTTCCTGCATTCTTGATAGAAAAATGGGTGCTTCTCTAGACATCAAAAGCTCAACAATTTCTTGCATGCCAAGTCTACATCTACAAGGTTGATTCATCAAGATTTATCTTCATTGAGTTGATTCATCACGTCTTCTCTGAGTTGCATATGTTCTTATGGCATCACCTTTCACTGATCTATTTGGGACTTTCCTTGATGGATGATCTCCTTTCCCATCAAGCCCCCCAGGTTCATGCGCTAGAGTTATGGTACATGCATCGTGTCACCAGCACATCATCCGTTCATGTTCTTCTCACGTTATGCATGTCTTCCCAAACAATTTGAAGATTCTACTACTGCTACATTGACACTATGTATCTGCATACCATGTTAAGTATGTATTCCAGTGAAGATGGTGTAGTCGTGGTCCTAATGTTTGTCTGTTTCAAAGTGGCAAATTATTGCTTCAGTATTTAGGTCCATTTATGAGATGTTATTCATTCTAGATGCACTCTAAAGACCTTCATCAAAGCTTGAGGATCTCCAACATGTAGAATACAATTTTGAAAAAATAGGTGCCATCGTATGATTCAAGGGGAGTATTGTTTAAGAGGAAATATCTAGTGTGTATGGGGAGTGATATATCTTCTTTCATTTCTGTCTTTATTTAATCATTTTATCGAGTCTTGTAACTCCAAGCTTGGACATGTGTTTCACCCATGCTCCAGCTTGAGGGGGAGTGTTGAAGATTGCAAATCTCGAGTCTACTAAGATATTGTCAGCAGTACCACCATGTCGGTAGACTGGTATCTTAGCAGTTACATTTAGATTACTTGAGTGAGTCCCAAGTCTTAGGATTTCTCCCTTGCTCCTATATATAGGATAGGGTTGTACCTCTTTTAATTATTGAATCAATACAAGGACTTTCAATCTTATTCTTCACAGTTTGTATCATGTTTTGTTTATCACATAGATAATTTGGATTACTTCTGAATTGTATTTTCATGCCCCCATTTCATCAACCCATTGCTCTATTAGGTACACCACCGCCATGATATTTTCCCTCATTCATGTTTGGGAAATGCTTCCATGTAGATGATGCTTTCTGATAAGATCAATTTACACATGGAGATCACATGATACACCAAGAATATATTTTACTAGACATGATGTTTTCCTGCTCTAAGTTATATGTGTTTTCGTTGATGTTTTGTCAATGTCTATAATAAGCAAGACTGATCGCTTTAGAGTGGCTACTTGTTTTGTGGTTGACCAGGGATGGGTTGGGACTGATTAGTGAGGGATTTTTAGGAGAATCAATTTCATTTATTTTGTCTTATTTCCAATTTTTTCAACCAACTATGAGAGCAGTATTTCTCAAGGACAAGCAATATTCAAGTTTAGAGGGTTTAATGCATACAATTGTATAGTTATTTCATAGGATCTTTTAGGTCATTTTACACGATCTTTGTTCTCAAGTATATGTGTTTTCACTTATAATATACCAAACTAAAATGTGAAACTCTTGTGCATCAAAATTTTCTAACTCATTCTTTTTGCATGCAAGTATCATATTTAATCTTGACTTAATGCATGTCTCTTGCAATTTCATGTTGTAGCTATGTTTGAAGGCAGCATTAGTGCTACCAAGCACAAGGTTGGTGCTACTGATACTCATCCCTAGAAAGGAAAATGGAAGTCTAGGAAAAACTTTATGTTATCAATTCATCATGTTTCCACCAAGATACTCAGTCGATACTATTGATGGTTAAGTCGATGGTCCCAAATCTATGTCTAAAAAATGTTTGTTAACATTGAAGTGCAAATTGGTGCTACCGGTGAGCATCACTATAGTGACGACACCAGTCCATATTAGTTTCAAATTGGTACCAATGACCCAAAAAGTTGGTGGCACTGACCCAGTGATATTCATGTAAGTAAAAGGCAAATTTGGTAAAATTGAAGAAAACTTGGTGCCACTGTTTGTCAATCCAATAGACTGGAATTATTTGTTTCATACCAATGGTTGGGGTATTTTCTTAGATTTTAGAATCACTTATGACCTAAGTGAATTCACCCCCATAGAGGTATCCCATAGAAGAACATGACATCTGGAAGGAAGAGGAGAAAGAGAATAGATAAGGAGAAAATACTATCACAACACATTCAATGTGTGATTTGACAAATAAAACTTTGTATGTTTGCACCCATCTTTGGAGGGGTTCATCATTATCCATGTCTCTAGGTTCCATCCATCTAGTTTTATGTTTTTCTTCTTCTATGACTATTCATGTGATATCATTTTTAGCATGCGAGGCTAATACCCTTCTTCTCCTGGCCCCAGACTACCCCAGTGTTATTTTTGTACTTGACAATAGTTATTAACAAATGATTTTGGTGCTACGATTTTTCATGGTAATTGTGCTGGAATTTAGTTGTTCAAGGTTTATCAACATCAACAAGTGTTAGAGTATTAATATTTTTGAAAGAGGGGTTAAGGATCAGACAAATTACCATTAACATATTCAATAACACACTCGAAGAGGGCCAAAATTGTGAGAGAACCATCTAGAGTTATTCATATAAATTAATCATTAAATTTTGACAAATGTGGGATTTAGGTTTGTTTGAATTTTGCATTGTGCTGCAAAAGAAAATAATGCAAGCGGCGAATATCCAATTCAATGACAATATAAATTGTTTATGAATAGAATATAAATCAAGTATAAAATGTACTCAGGTGAATCTGATTATCTTACAAAATCTCTGATTTTTATTTCAACATTCTTTAAATGTTTTGTTGAATTTTGTTCTTAGCTTTTAGACACCAAATCAATGCTTTTCATTGGCCAAGATGATTTGGTAATGGTTGTTAGTGTCTAGCATGCAATTCCTTGAATTTAACACCCGAAATTCAACATTTTGATAGTACAACACTTATGTTGTATAAGCATGATTTGTGTGTGTCACGGGGCATACATAAAATGCACACACTCCTTTTCTCACACTCATATGTTGACGAATAAACTTCACATCCACCATGAAATTCCTCAAGAGACTTCGGAAAGTAGGGTGCACATCATACACACACCCCTTTTCTCACCCCCCCCCATATTTGACCAATCAACCTTGTTGTAGGGAAATATGGTGATAGAGATGGCAGAAGAAGAAAATAAATCTTGCCATATTCCACATAACCAGCGAATTATGTCAATAACTATGCAATGGGGAGGATGGTGCAAGACATATACCTAGTCTTGGAGCAAGTCCAGTGAAAATCCTTATAGAGGTGTACTTCCTTTGAAAGCAACACAGGAACAGTAACTGGCAGCGTCCTTCTAGTGTAAGATCATGAATGGAAGTTGACGGTGTTCTTCTAGCATGGAAAAAAAACCTCCATACCTCTGTGCAGTCCACGTAGACCACCTAGAACTCCACACCACACTTTCCAAGTCGACGGGAAGGATTTATCCTTCCATTGTCAACATGATAGTGTCACCTTCATTTCCCCTTATTGCCTCTCTCTTTCTAGGGTAAGACTGCTCAGGCTTTCATGTTATACAACATGGAGGAAAGATGTGTCTAGAGACTTGGCCACCCCCTCCTTATATAAGAATGGATGGGCTAAGATTTCTAAAACCCACGGGATACAAAAAGACATATTTTAGGGTTGATGGTTGTTGTGCACCGCCGGCTAGTCTACTAGATAATATAGTCATTCAACTAGCACGCATGTAGATCGACTACACTCTCCAATCAGTCAATTGGTTTGTGGCCAGCAGTACAATTACATTTTCTTTCAATGCAATTTTGGTCGACTAGATATCCCAATCGATTGACTCACAGCCAGTGTTTCTTCATTTGATCACCTAAATACTTTTAGTGTCTAAGTACAACCTTATCCATGAGTAAACTCCTATTCCAAGTGCATCCTATGTGTGTGACCTTATAGGTCCTATATTATGTTGGTAGTGAATGTCCATAGCCATATTATGACATCACAAGAAATGATTGGTATCTAGAAACACTTTATTACTATCCAAGTAATTGGAAAGTTAAAGAACAACGTCAACCTATAATGTGTGATTAGTGTTACCATGATCATATAGATCCTTTGTCTCTGATATCCAAATTGAACTCAAGGCATGGGATTTTCATCCTCTTAATATGCAATCCATGTTCCCTGAACTAGAGCAGACTGTATAAGATACATGTGAGCTCACATATCATATATTGAGTCATATAAGTATGGCCATACATTTCTCAATATCTCTTATCAAGTGTGTAGGATATTGATTCAGCCCTATTTTAGGTCTTCATCTTGTGGCATTTTGCATTTCAATCACATCTATACCTATTAGATTACATGTTTATTTCCCTTAATATGCATATTTGTGTAAAATGCACTTATGGACATTATTTGCATGTTTTTCAGGTACTTGGACCACACTTGGATGGATGAGAGAGATGGAGGGGCCCAAAGAAGGCCCCAGAGCTCCCCCAACCTACCCCTAGTGGCCAAGAGTCAAGCTTAAGCAAAGAAGTCCATAGATAATGAAGTTTGAAGCTCAAAGTGCAAGCAAAGCCCCCAGCACGGTCGTGATAACACAGAACGGTCGTGCTGCAAATGAAGAAATCACAGGAAAAATCTCAATTTTGAAGCAGCTACAGAGCATACTCTACCACGGTCGTACCACACAGCACGGTCGTGCTGAGCCACGCAGCACCGCCGTGCTACCATCACCCACCACGGCTGTGCTACCATCACCCACCATGGTCGTGCTACGCAGCACGGCCGTGCTACCCTAACCCACCATGGTCGTGGTGACCACTACGACTGTGGCCTTTCCATCCCAAATTTGACCACCAACCTGACATTTATCCATTTTAATTCCCACGACCATGCCCATACACCACAGTCGTGGCCTACCCTACCCACCACGGTCATGCTACTCACAAAACTCACCTAGTTTTCACTATTTTGCCCATTTTGCCCCTACTTGACCTAGTTCTTCCTCCCTACACCTATATATACCTAGGTGGTGGCTGGGGCACAAGGCAAGCTACCTTCTACCCCCTCCTAGCTCCCCAAATCACCATCCACTCCATTCCACTTCACCTCCACCTCAAATCCATTCCATTTCACCATTTCCACCACATCACCCCCCATATCTAAGCCTTCCATCCACTTCCCACCATCATCCCACTCCATTCCATCCAAGAAGAAGGAGGAGGATGACCTTGCAACTGTTGGAGAGGAGGAGTCCTTCATCTACATCGAGGTCCATGGCTACTTCTTCCTCTATCTTCTCTCTTTTTGTATTTTCCATGTTTATGAGCAGCTAGTCCCCTTGGGTGGGCTGTTTGGGGGAAATTATGATACTTTGATACCATGTTGGGGGATAATGACATGTAAATGTTGTAATTTCATTTGTTAATGATTATATTCTATTTTCATCTCATTCTCCATGGATTGCTTGTTGATTTGTGTGTGAAATCACTTAGGAATTTAGGCAAATTGCTCATATGTGTGAATTTTGGGATTTGCCCCTAGGTCCAATTCTTGGATCCCTAGGCTGCCTCCCATCTTCCTACATACTAATCAATCTCCCTAAACCTAAGTGAGAGATCTAAGTAGCTATATTAGATGATTCTAGTGCAATTGGCATGGAGCCTTCTCAAGGCTAGAATGTGGGGGAATTGGGGTCCAAAACCCTAATTTCACGCCCCATTACTACCCTCAGCCCCTAATTTCCCTAGGAATGTCTAATCTAGAAACCTAGACTTGATTAGACTCTAATTGGATTGAACCTAATCCCTAACCCAATTGAGCCTCGTAAGGGTATTAGGGGTGTTAGGGAGTAGTTCCCCTATACACAACCTAGCATATCCATGGCCAGTTAGTAGCTTAGGTTAATCCATTAGACTCTAACTTGTTGTTTGGTTTGGATGATCTAAATGCAATCATAATGTTCATATGTCACCCCCCAACTTAAGTGATAAGTTCTTACCCCTAAACAGCCCACACCTCTCTTTATTGCTTAAAACCCTAGTTTTGTTCCTGCTTAGCTTAGTTAGTTCTTTTCTTGCTTAGTCAGTTGCTTGCCTTGTTCTTACTTTGTTCATGTTAGTTTAGTTCTTTAATTGCACTTCTTCTCTCTTGCTTGCCTTAGTGTAACTTTCCTTTTTATACCTAGCTTAGTCTTTCCTTGCTTGCTTAGTCTTAATCTAACATAGGGTTAACACAAATTTCATTCTTGCCTTTAATTCCTCATTTGTTCATAGTAGTTTAACAATCAAAATCACCTTTAAACCCTTAACCCTAGTCTCCACAGTAGGAACCCAGCTAAACTAACCTAGATCTAGTGCCCCCTCTTTTCCCTATGGATCGACCCTTTACTTGTCGCCTTCCTATACTATGACACGACCCCGTGCACTTGCGGGTGTAGTGTTTTAGTAGACGTAGGTAGCTAGTTTAGGTTTATAAATTTTGAAAGCATAAGATCACCCATATCCCGTGCGCTCCGACCTCGTGGGGTGTAAAATCACCACTATCTAGGACGCACCAAGCTTTCTGGCGTCGTTGCCAGGGATTAGAGGCGCTCGGCCTAGCTAGTTAGTTTTGCTTTGACTTTTCCTACTTCCCTCATCATTGCTATTCTTTATTCATTTTTCTTTGCATTTCTTGTGTATATTGGTTTACTAACTTGATTTCTTTTGTTTGGTTGTTCTTTGTGCATGTGACAAGCCTTTTGGGAGGAAACAATATGGAAGACCAAAATGCACCTCACAAACCGCTTCAAGACTACTTCATGCCTAGCAACTACAAATTGCCAATTGCTAACAGGGTTGATCAAATGCCAGGGGAGCAATTCTCTATTCCTCCAGGTCTTCTTGGGCTCCTGCCCATCTTCTATGGCTTAGATAGTGAGAACCCCTACAAGCACTTGGACTCCTTTCTTGAAGTATGTTCCACCTTCAGGACGTCGACGGCTAGTGATGATACAATTCGGTTGACCTTGTTCTCTTTCTCCCTCAAAGATAGAGCTAAAGATTGGTATGACTCAAGAAAGGACATCATGAGTTGGGAAACAATGAAGAATGCTTTCTTGAGACAATTCTACTCTATAGCAAGGTTGACACAAATGCGGCATTCTGTGACAAGTTTTAGCCAAATGGGCAATGAGCAGTTTCATAATGCATGGGAGAGATTTAAGAAGATTTTGAGAGAGTGTCTGCACCATGAGATCCCTTTGTGGCAGCTAGTTCAATCATTCTACTCTGGTTTGTCTCTAAAGGACCAAGACACAGTGGACTCTTCTTGTGGAGGAGTTTTCATGGCTAGGCCACCTGAGGAGATATGGCCTTTGTTTGAGAAGTTGGCTGAAGGATCAAGAATTCGAGCTTCTAGCATGATGAATGAAAGGGGGTATGCCTTTGGTGAGACACCTCCTACTCATGATGACTCAAGCCCGCAAGTGATGAAGATTGTTGGTGACATGGTGAACTTCATGAAGAACCAGGTGACAAATGCTCCTTGCCACCCGATCAATTCTATTGAGTTCTATGGGGAAGAAAAGAAGACACCTCACTCCTATAGCTACCAAATACCACAAAGTCCTACATACAGCTCAAGGTTTGAGGAAGAGGTTCTCTCCAGATTGAAAGTATTTTATGATGTTCAAAGGGATGTTGCAAGGATAGAAGAGAGAATAGAGCAACTATCTTCTATAATCGCTCTCCAAGAGGAAAAATTGTCTTCAAGACCCATCGTGAGCCACCATGAAGCAAGTGGACCCATGCCCTCTTCACAAGTTTTCTACAGTCCACCCCCCATGCAAGTGCATCCCATTCAGTCCTTCCAAGGCTATCCCCAGCCTTACACTCCTCTACCACCTTCACCACCTCAATTTTCCCAAAACTTCACTTTCCAACCCCAATTCTCTCCTCCTCCTCAATTCTCTTCTCCACCTCAATTTCAACCCCAAGTGCCACCTCCTCCACGGCCACAACATGCTCCCCCTCCCCATCATGAGCAAGGTAGTGCTATGATAGTTCTAAGGAGTGGGAAAACTCTTGAGCAGCCCGCAAGTAAAAAAAAGGTTGATAAAGCAAAGAAAAGGCAGCCAAGTGGTGATACTGTGATTGATATTGCTGAAGATGATGTTGTGATACCGCATGTTGAGTTTGGGATTCTATGTGATCCACCACATATCCCTTTTGCAGGTCCTACCATCCCTAGTGTTCCGCCTCATGTTCATGTAAGTGCGGAAAAAACTAGTGATCCTCTATTTGTAGAAGCACTAGATGAGCCACCGGAATTGAAAAGGAGGCAAAAGCACAATGTTGATATTCTTGAGGTGTTTCGCCAAGTAAAGGTGAACATTCCACTATTGGATGCTATCAAGCAAATCCCATCATCTAACAAGTTCCTCAAGAACCTATGCACTGTGAAAAGAAGGTCAACGGGGAGGATTCCAAAGAAGGTGAGATTGAATGAACAAGTGAGCTCCATCATACAACACTCACTGCCCGTGAAGAGAAAGGACCCAGGAGCCCCACTCATACCTAGTTACATAGGGGGACATCGCATAGACAGGTCCTTACTTGATTTGGGATCTAGTGTGAATTTGATGCCATATCATGTCTATGTTGAGTTGGGCTTAGGCAAGTTGAAGCCGACACATTGCACTCTCCAGTTGGCAGATAGATCCATAAAAGTCCCCAGGGGTAGAGTGGATGATGTCTTGGTGATGATAGACAAAGAAAAAGGCGCACTTTCCCGACGGATTTCATTGTACTTGATATGGAGCCAGAGGATAGGAAGATTCCCATCATCTTGGGGAGGCCATTCTTATCTACAGCTGATGTCGACATTCATGTATGCAGTGGCACCATGACAGTCTCATTCATGGACATGAAGATCAACATCAACATGTACAAGACCCCAACCCGGCGAGTCCGAGATAGGGATATTGGACATGGTCACTTCACAAGTCCAAATGGGCATTTGAGAGAAGGAAATCAAGGTGAAGAAGTTAATGATGATTATTATGATCAAAGGGATGAGGAAAATAGATTGAGTGCAAAGGAAGGATGCATGTTTTGCAAGAATGGACACATGAGAATGCCAAACGGATGAATGAATGAAGAATCACCAAGAAGCCTAGCTGAAGGCAAGAAACTCATCACTTGTTGGAGGCAACTTGGCACCATTTTGGCCAATTTTGCCCAAATTTGAGATTTCTTGTCTAAAAAGTGTGTTTTGACCCAATATCTAATGTTTTGAATAAAAAAGATGACCTTTGACAAATGCAAGTGAAATGTCATGAATTATTGCTAAGTGGTATCAATGTTTGACTTGTTACATGTGCATCACCTCTCTTATGATTGTGATTGTTTTGGTTGAATTGTGAAGTTGAGAAAGCTTTGAACGCTTAATGCTTGTGGAATCACTTGTTTGATATATCAATTTCATCTTGTTCATTCATGTGGTGTGATATCTAGGATGAAGTATTGGATTAATTTTCATGTAGGATGTCTTATGTGGAGAATCATACCTATGACCCCTCTTTGACCAGAATTTTCACTCACCATCTTCTTACCCCTCCGCCTCATGAAAGGATGCCAAAGTGCACATATTAGTCGTGGCCACCTCCAAAAGTTTAGGGTGGCCACATCTACATCTCACCGCTTCACTCCCATCACCATATGCCTACCTACCCCAAGGGCAAAGAAAAAAAATGCAAAAATAAAATAAAAGGATGCTCCTGTTTAAGAGCATTCAAATAAAGAAAAGATGAATGTGTAAAAACACTCTAAAAATCTTACTGCAACCCTTTCTTCCACTTTCATACCCATTGAGCTAGGAAACATCAAACTTAGCTCATTTTGCCCTTTTTCGTAGCCGCGTGGGTCTTTTGGTGTGATTTGAAATATAAGATTGAACGCATGAATGTGAAACAACACTCCTAGTCATTTTTCGATTAACGCCACCATGAAACGGTTTACTAGAAACTTTATGGAAGAAATATGGATAACTTGTATATTTCATGCGCTATATTTGAAGTTCATATGCTTTGTGCTCTTTTCATGATTGGATTGTGAAAGTAGGAGAGGAGTGAGGTGAAATGCATGTACTGTCATCTTTGATCCCATTCAGAAATAATCATCTTTTACTTTGCATATGTCATTTCTTATTTGTGGAAGATTTGTAGAGAGATTGAGTTGGAGCATACTTGAGGACAAGTATGTCTCAAGTTTTGGGTGGTGATTCATCCCTATTGTAGGGCTTCATCTTATGGCATTTTGCATTTCAATCACATCTATACCTATTAGATTACATGTTTATTTCCCTTAATATGCATATTTGTGTAAAATGCACTTATGGACATTATTTGCATGTTTTTCAGGTACTTAGACCACACTTGGATGGATGAGAGAGATGGAGGGGCCCAAAGAAGGCCCCAGAGCTCCCCCAACCTACCCCTAGTGTCCAAGAGTCAAGCTTAAGCAAAGAAGTCCATAGATAATGAAGTTTGAAGCTCAAAGTGCAAGCAAAGCCCCCAGCACGGCCGTGGTAACACAGAACGGTCGTGCTGCAAATGAAGAAATCATAGGAAAAATCTCAATTTTTGAAGTAGCTGCAGAGCATACTCTACCACGGCCGTGCCACGCAGCACGGCCGTACTGAGCCACACAGCAAATTCATGCTACCATCACCCACCACGGCTGTGCTACCATCACCCACCATGGCCGTGCTACCCTCAACCCACCATGGCCGTGGTGACCACCACGGCCGTGGCCTTTTCAGCCCAAATTTGACCACCAACCTGACATTTAGCCATTTTAATTCCCACGACCATGCCCATACACCACGTTCATGGCCTACCCTACCCACTACGACCGTGGTGACCCACCACGGTCATGCTACTCACAAAACTCACCTAGTTTTCACTATTTTTCCCATTTTCCCCCTACTTGACCTAGTGCTTCCTCCCCACACCTATATATACCTAGGTGGTGGTTGGGGCAC
Source organism: Alisma plantago-aquatica (assembly GCA_963693085.1). Lineage (NCBI taxonomy): Eukaryota > Viridiplantae > Streptophyta > Magnoliopsida > Alismatales > Alismataceae > Alisma > Alisma plantago-aquatica. The sequence continues at coordinate 438,318,717 of OY856414.1, read as the reverse complement.
GAGGCAAGCTACCTTCTACCCCCTCCTAGCTCCCCAAATCACCATCCACTCCATTCCACTTCATCTCCACCTCAAATCCATTCCATTTCACCATTTCCACCACATAACCCCCCCCATATCTAAGCCTTCGATCCACTTCTCACCATCATCCCACTCCATTCCATCCAAGAAGAATGAGGAGGACAACCTTGCAGCAGCTGGATAGGAGGAGTCCTTCATCTAAACCGATCTCCATGGATACTTCTTCCTCTATCTTCTCTCTTTTTGTATTTTCCATGTCTATGAGTAGCTAGTCCCCTTGGGTGGGCTGTTTGGGGGAAATTATGTTACTTTGATACCATGTTGGGGGATAATGACATGTAAATGTTGTAATTCCATTTGTTAATGATTATATTCTATTTGCATCTCATTCTCCATGGATTGCTTGTTGATTTTTGTGTGAAATCACTTAGGAATTTAGGCAAATTGCTTATATTTGTGAATTTTAGGATTTGCCCCTAGGTCCAATTCTTGGATCCCTAGGTTGCTATAACATACCAGATCTAGAACCCTACCCTAGATCTTTGACCTTTTGGGTTTATCCAAACAAGGTTGAGGTTAGGATGATCCTAATAATATAATACATGAATAATGTGATATAATATGTCATATAATTCATTTGGTGATAATAAGATGATAAATAACTTAATTGGATGCATAATGATTTCAATGGACCTCTGATGGGCCATATGACAAAACTCATGTAAGAAAGACTCAAATTAATTAATAGACTTCAAATTCGTAATCTACACATTAAAATAAGCCTACATGTCAATTTTCATTTAATTTGGACAATCTTGAATTAATATGGTTAGATAGGAGAGAGAAATTGCCTAAAAGGTGTAATTAATAAATAAAAATAATAAATGAATCCAACAAAGGAAAATAATCCTATATTCATGATCTACATAATAAATATAGCCTTTGGGTAAATTTTCACTCAATTTGGAGAAAGTTTGCTTAAAAGGTAAAATTAGGAGAGAGAAAGTATGTATAACCTTGAAAATATTAAATAAATATTCAAACAACTCCAATATGTAAAATTGATGGCAAATTCATATCCAACCCATTAAATATGACTTGAGGGTCAAGTTTTATAAAATTTGGATAATCCTAATACCATTAGTGTAGGAGGAAAGAGAAAATAGGTTTTGATTTATTTGACACATTAAAAGTTTCCAAAAGTGAGATCTAATTGCATAATCATAATCTACATACCTTAATTGACCTCTATGTCAAATTTCACATTAATTGGATAATGTTTGGACCCCCAATTTGTTTAGGAAAGAAAGAGTTTATTCTAATTCCTTTTGAATAAGGTTGTTCCTGTTTTATTTTGTCACGCGCATGTTATGTTTGATCCACATGATCTCGACCGTCCGATATTGATCCAGTGGTCCGCGGGTTGTCTCCCAGCTCGTGATGATTTTGGAAACCAGCGTTGCTTGCTGTGTGATTTTCGGGAATCGATTTCTCTCTATATACTTGATCATTCCACGAAATTTTTCCTCCTATGTGTTTGTTGGGTTTAGTCATACCCAAAGATCCCTTATTTACCTAGTTTTGTTGGGTTTCCTAAAAATTCCCAAACTTGGAGTTCAGGCAACCCAAGGTCATGCGCGCAGGGGTCTTAAAACCCTAACCCTTATATATATAATGCCCCTTCGGTCTTCATATTTGCTTGTTTGACTTTCCTCCAGTTCCAATTGTTTGTGTACTCACAACTTTGCACGCTGACATATGCTTTTGAGTTAGGGTGGTGCGGTGCTCTGTTCTCCCTCCTGCGTGCATCTCCGAGCAAATTGATGCTCTTGGTGAGTCTGATGCTTCCTCGTCTTGCCTCCCTATCTCTCAGTTTTAAGTTTGACGACGAATCGTGGTTTCGCCCAAACTTGGCCAAGCTAGCAGCTCACTGCTATAGCCATGGTGGGGCTCTGCGAAGGGGATGAATCCCCCACTTGGTTTCCCAGTTTTACCCCTCCGTGTTTCTTCTTTTCTTTGTTTTCTAGCTAAGGGCATAATCATCTTTTCGCTCTCTGTTTTCCTTGTCTTTAGGCGAGGTCAACCGGGAGGCTGACTGGTGACACGGCCACTTCCTATTGGGCCAAGTCACAGGTCGGCCCCACTATCTCCTCACTCTCTGTTTGCTTCGCTGACTTGGCAATTTGATTAATTTCTATTGTTCGATTTTATAAAATTGATAACTAATTATCTATTTGGCCAAAAATTACAAATAAATACTCGTTGGAATCAGAAAATTAAGGCCTATGTCATGGTACATGTTTTGATAACTAAGTCTAAATATTAATAATAGGTGTTTTCAATAGATCTAATTAATGATGCATTAACCTATAAAAACCATAACTAAATATCTGTAAGTCAAAAAATATAATAAAATATGTTTTGAGTTCAGAAAAGTATAACTTAAAATATGGCATAGTTTTTATAACCTAATTTGCATAATAATAAAAAGGCAATTTTTAGGGTTTTGAATAATCAATATAAATCTAACCCTAATCCCACAAATATTCTAATAGGTGCTTTGGAAGCCTAGGCTTGGACCTAGAAGTGTCTTTGGATGTTTGGCTCTAAAGTTGAGGTATGATAGCATCCCACATTAATCTTATATTGAGCATTTTCTATTTCCTCTCTTAATGTATGTTTGCATCCCCGATTATTTTTCTTGAGCAATTAGCCTATTTTTGTCTTTCTCTTGGTCCTATGGACATTAGCCTACACATTGTCTTATTCTTTTGAAATCATGCTTCGTGTGAAGTATCCTATTTTTTTATTGATCTTGTGATCATGGATATTCTTTTAGAAACTTATCGTGTTGCCTTGGTGCAATTTGGACTTTTGATATTATATGCCCACTGTGATGTGGAAGTTTACTTGGTGATATTTGCCCACTTTGAAGTGGATTTTTTTATATGTTTGTGTTGTCCATTGTGTGATGGTAACATTATTTATTCTGACTATACTTTCTACTTGCCTCTACATTTAACATGCTATGTGATTCAGTAGCACTAGAGTAGTGTAATTACATTGGTTTTGTCTCATTAAGCAACATGGCAACATTGTGATATCTTTGGGATGGAGGATGTGTGATTCCCCATACCCAGGCAGGATGTGTGATTCCTGGCCCATGTTAAATATATTTCGATGGTGGATGTGTGATTCCCCATGCCAAGGAAAGATGTGTGATTCTTGGCCGCCAATTGTTATTTATATTGTTCTAGGGCTATGCTTATCTCACATGCATGCAAGTTGATGATGATATGTGCTTTGTTTCCCACCATGGTAGTGGATGTTTATATTGATATCACATTCTTTTTATATGTTGTTTTATGGCAAGTATCCCTTTTGTTATGATTCTTATCTTTTATGCCCAATTTGGGTAGCGCCTATCTCTTTCATGGGAAGCCTTTACATTTGATGTCCTTTATTTCCCTTATATTGCTCAATTTGCTTTTTAGTATGCTCATACCAGCCTTTGTTGATGTATCCTATTGTTTATCTTTGTTGGGGTATGCTTCCAACCCTAGGTGGAAGACTTGGATGCAAGGCATGTTGACCTGGACTTAGAATATGAAGTTAAGCTTGGAGACAATCTTGAGGTAGTTTAGATTTCCTTTACATGGATCCTTATGATGTAAGTTTGTAACCCTTTGTTTTATAAGTGAATGGTCAAATATTTTATTCCGCGGCTATACTTTGGTCTTTTGTTACCATTATATAAAGATTTGAAAAATTTACACCCACTCCAACATACCTTCTGAGTGTGTTTCGACTGGAGGTTTTATTGTTCAAATTTTTAGTAGAGAAGTGGTTTCACTTCTTTACAGCATGGTATCAGAGCCCATGGTAATCAGAATCTGACTATTTCAATTTTGTCTCCCTATAGAACCCCTAACTTAGTTAGTTACCTCTAAGTGAGATGTTGACCCTAGATTTGATCAAAGATGATCTTTTGTGCAACAAGGTTTGGTTTGAGGATGAGAATATGTTAGGAGATCTAAATATGGAAATATTGTGACTTGGTTTTGCATTGAATTTTGGCCAACTATTTGTTTTCACCTCTCAATGTTTCTTATCTCCAAAAATTATTTACATTATACTACTATACGTTCAAAAATTTTCTCAGATGTATCGATGTTTCTTGAACTAAGTCACAATCAAGAGAACTCTGGTTGAGTCGAATCTAACCCTAGTTTTGTAACTAGGAGTTTATATAATGGTGTAGTTGACCTACCCTATGACTTTTTGGATGTTCATGTAGGGTTGATAGGTTAGAGACACGAGGACCTAAAATCTCAACCCTAGATGGTGACTTGATAGTTGGATACACGAGAAACATATTAATCTCTAAAAACTTTCATAACTAAGAGATGTGGGTAGCTCTAAAAAGTTGTTTAGTTTGACTTGTTAGGTTGAACCTTTTTGAAGGGTGGAGATTAGTTACTTGTTGATGTTTGATCTATAGATATCGAGGACGAAATTCTTTTTAAGGGGTGGAGTGTTGTAACATACCAGATCTAGAACCCTACCCTAGAGCTTTGACCTTTTGGGTTTAGCCAAACAAGGTTGAGGTTAGGATGATCCTAATAATATAATGCATGAATAATGTGATATAATATGTCATATAGTTCATTTGGTGATAATAAGATGATAAATAACTTAATTGGATGCATAATGATGTTAATGGGCCTCTGATGGGCCAGATGAAAAAACTCATGTAAGAAAGCCTCAAATGAAATAATAGACTTCAAATTCGTAATCTACACATTAAAATAAGCCTACATGTCAATTTTCATTTAATTTGGACAATCTTGAATTAATATGGTTAGATAGGAGAGAGAAATTGCCTAAAAGGTGTAATTAATAAATAAAAATAATAAATGAATCCAAAAGAGTAAAATAATCCTATATTCGTGATCTACATAATAAATATAGCCTTTGGGTAAATTTTCACTCAATTTGGAGAAAGTTTGCTTAAAAGGTAAAATCAGGAGAGAGAAAGTATGTAGAACCTTCAAAATATTAAATAAATATTCAAACAACTCCAATATGTAAAATTGATGGCAAATTCGTATCCAACCCATTAAATATGACTTGAGGGTCAAGTTTTATAAAATTTGGATAATCCTAATACCATTAGTGTAGGAGGAAAGAGAAAATAGGTTTTGATTTATTTGACATATTAAAAGTTTCCAAAAGTGAGATGTAATTGCATAATCATAATCTACATACCTTAATTGACCTCTATGTCAAATTTCACATTAATTGGATAATGTTTGGACCCCCAATTTGTTTAGGAAAGAAAGAGTTTATTCTAATTCCTTTTGAATAAGGTTTTTCCTGTTTCATTTTGTCACGTGCATGTTATGTTTGATCCACGTGATCTCGACCATCCGATCTTGATCCAACGGTCTGCGGGTTGTCTCCCAGCGCTGCTTGTTGTGTGATTTTCGAGAATCGATTTCTCTCTATATACTTGATCATTCCACGAAATTTTTCCTCCTATGTGTTCGTTGGGTTTAGTCGTACCCAAAGATCCCTTATTTACCTAGTTTTGTTGGGTTTCCTAAAAACGCCCAAACTTGGAGTTTAGGCAACCCCAAGTCGTGCGCGCAGGGGTCTTAAAACCCTAACCCATCAATATATAATGCCCCTTCGGTCTTTGTATTTTCTTGTTTGACTTTCCTCCTGTTCCAATTGCTCGTGTACTCGCAACTTTGCACGCCGACATATGGTTTTGGGTTAGGGTGGTGCGGCGCTCTGTTCTCCCTCCTTCGTGCATCTCCGGGAAAATTGATGCTCTCGGTGAGTCTAATTCTTCCTCGTCTTGCCTCCCTATCTCTCGGTTTTAAGTTTGGCGACGAATCGTGGTTTCGTCCAAACTTGGCCAAGCTAGCAGCTCGCTGCTATAGCCATGGCGGGGCTCTGCGAAGGGGATGAATCCCCCACTTGGTTTCCCAGTTTTACCCCTCTGTGTTTCTTCTTTTCTTTGTTTTCTAGCTAAGGGCATAATCATCTTTTCACTCTCTATTTTCCTTGTCTTTAGGCGAGGTCAATCGGGAGGCTGACTGGTGACACGGCCACTTCCTATTGGGCCAAGTCACAGGTCGGCCCCGCTATCTCCTCTCTCTCTCTCTGTTTGCTTCGCTGACTTGGCAATTTGATTAATTTCTATTGATCGGTTTTATAAAATTGATCACTAATTATCTATTTGGCCAAAAATTACAAATAAATACTCGTAGGAATGAAAAAATTAAGGCCTATCTCATGGTACATGTTTTGATAACTAAATCTAAAGATTAATAATAGGTGTTTTCAATAGATTTAATTAATGATGAATTAACCTATAAAAACCATAACTAAATATCTGTAAGTCAGAAAAATATAATAAAATATGTTTTGAGTTCAGAAAAGTATAACTGAAAATATGGCATAGTTTTTATAACCTAATTCGCATAATAATAAAAAGGCAATTTTTAGGGTTTTGAATAATCAATATAAATCTAACCCTAATCCCACAAATATTCTAATAAGTGCTTTGGAAGCCTAGGCTTGGACCTAGAAGTGTCTTTGGACGTTTGGCTCTGAAGTTGAGGTATGATAGCATCCCACATTAATCTTATATTGAGCAATTTCTATTTCCTCTCTTAATGTATCTTTGCATCCCCGATTATTTTTCTTGAGCAACTAGCCTATTTTTGTCTTTCTCTTGGTCCTATAGACATTAGCCTACACATTGTCTTGTTCTTTTGAAATCATGCTTCATGTGAAGTATCTTATTTTGTTATTGATCTGGTGATCATGGATATTCTTTTAGAAACTTATCTTGTTGCCTTGGTGCAATTTGGACTTTTGATATTATATGCCCATTGTGATGTGGAAGTTTACTTGGTGATATTTGCCCACTTTGAAGTGGATTTGTTTATATGTTTGTGTTGTCCATTGTGTGATGGCAACATTATTTATTCTGACTATATTTTCTACTTGCCTCTACATTTAACATGATATGTGATTCAGTAGCACTAGAGTAGTGTAATTACATTGGTTTTGTCTCATTATGCAACATGGCAACATTGTGATATCTTTGGGATGGAGGATGTGTGATTCCCCATACCCGGGCAGGATGTGTGATTCTTGGCCCATGTTAAATATATTTGGATGGTGGATGTGTAATTCCCCATGCCAGGGCAAGATGTGTAATTCTTGGCCGCCAATTGTTATTTATATTGTTCTAGGGCTATGCTTATCTCACATGCATGCAGGTTGATGATGATATGTGCTTTGTTTACCACCATGGTAGTGGATGTTTATATTGATAGCACATTCTTTTTATATGTTGTTTTATGGAATGTATCCCTTTTGTTATGATTCTTATCTTTTATGCCCAATTTGGGTAGTCCCTATCTCTTTCATGGGAAGCCTTTACATTTGATGTCCTTTATTTCCCTTATATTTCTCAATTTGGTTTTTAGTATGCTCATACCAGCCTTTGCTGATGTATCCTATTATTTCTCTTTGCTGGGGTATGCTTCCAACCCTAGGTGGAAGACTTGGATGCAAGGCATGTTGACCTGGACTTAGAATATGAAGTTAAGGTTGGAGACAATCTTGAGGTGGTTTAGATTTCCTTTGCATGGACGCTTATGATGTAAGTTTGTAACCCTTTGTCTTATAATTGAATAGTCAAATATTTTATTCCACTGCTATACTTTGGTCTTTTGTTACCATTATATAAAGATTTGAAAATTTACACCCACTCCAACATACCTTCTGAGTGTGTTTGGACTGGAGGTTTTATTGTTCAAATTTTAGTAGAGAAGTGGTTTCACTTCTTTACAACTGCCTCCCATCTTCCTACATACTAATCAATCTCCCTAAACCTAAGTGAGAGATCTAAGTAGCTAGATTAGATGATTCTAGTGCAATTAGCATGGATCCTTCTCAAGGCTAGTATGTGGGGGAATTGGGGTCCAAAACCCTGATTTCACCCCCCCATTACTACCCTCGGCCCCTAATTTCCCTAGGAATGTCTAATCTAGAAACCTAGACTTGATTAGACTCTAATTGGATTGAACCTAATCCCTAACCCAATTGAGCCTCGTAAGGGTAGTAGGGGGTGTTAGGGACTAGTTCCCCTATACACAACCTAGCATATCCATGTCCAGTTAGTAGCTTAGGTTAATCCATTAGACTCTAACTTGTTGTTTGGTTTGGATGATCTAAATGCAATCATAATGTTCATATGTCACCCCCCAACTTAAGTGATAAGTTCATACCCCTAAACAGCCCACACCTCTCTTTATTGCTTAAAACCCTAGTTTTGTGCCTGCTTAGCTTAGTTAGTTCTTTTCTTGCTTAGTCAATTGCTTTCCTTGTTCTTGCTTTGTTCATGTTAGTTTAGTCCTTTAATTGCACTTCATCTCTCTTGCTTGCCTTAGTGTAACTTTCCTTTTCATACCTAGCTTAGTCTTTCCTTGCTTGCTTAGTCTTAATCTAACCTAGGCTTAACATAAATTTCATTCTTGCCTTTAATTCCTCGTTTGTTCATAGTAGTTTAACAACCAAAATCATCTTTAAACCCTTAACCCTAGTCTCCGCAGTAGGAACCCAGCTAAACTAACCTAGCTCTAGTGCCCCCTCTTTTCCCTGTGGATCGACCCTTTACTTGTCACCTTCCTATACTACGACACGACCCCGTGTGCTTGCGGGTGTAGTGTTTTAGTAGATGTAGGTAGCTAGTTTAGGTTTATAAATTTCTAAAGCATAAGATCACCCATATCCTGTGCGCTCCGACCTCATGGGGTGTTAAAGCACCACTAGCGGGGACGCACCAGATATCAACTCTTATAGGAAGGACAAATCCTATCTACATCATTTATAGTGAATCTCCATGTGTCACAATGTACCTGATCACCACCTTTATGGAAACCCTTATTTAAGGTCACGTAGGATGGTGTCAAAGTTCATTGAACGACATCTGATGAGTGTAGTGACTTCAGGTATAAGAGCAACAGTCACCACTAACATTTTGAGAGGTGATTGTGACTACCATTCTATGGTCTCCATATACCACTCTTAAGGTGGGTTTGTCTGGTACATTATTGTCTGACAAGTACCTATGTGTTTGACTTGATATCCTATATCATGACTAGTAAAACTTTGTCATTAGTCAACACACATTTTAGTTTTATGTATTACTATCATCTATTTTTCTTCCATGGTAATATCTAACTAGGGATGTAACAAGAATGTATGTACTCTTATCATACATATGTTCTCATTGTTCAAGTACTCAACCTAAAGACACATGTCATCGAGTAACATCATTCATTAGAAATCTATCATGTTTATGTCATCATCCATGATTGAAACAAATGTGATAGATCAAATTGCCTTTAGTATAATCAAATAAAGTATATGATGCTCCATTACAATCATTATATGATTGACTCTCTGGGCATAATTACCAACACCTATCTCATCTGTGAAATGCCTAAGAAAATTTAAAAGGCAAGGCACGCATCAAACATATGCCCTTTTTATCTACCCCCATGCTTACTAGTCAACTCCACGTCATCCATAGAACATCCCTCAAGACTCCAAAAAGGATGTACACACATCATATGGTCTTCACTAGTTTGACTAGGACCACATCCTAAAAACTCTATAAGGACTCCAATCACCTATATTTTGTCCAACCATCTTTCATATTTGAAAATTTCTCCCAAACTACACCAATCCCTAGAAACCTCCTAACCACAAATATGATACCCGAACCACCATTTATAGAGGCTAGCATTTGAGAACTCAACTAAGATTTGATTTATTACCTGAAGTATTGAATATTTCACATACCATGCTAGATATTTGAGAGGTTAGTCTTTTAAGATCTTTTCATGAGGCTACAACTTATAGATTATAGACCACTAGTGAAGGAGATCCATACTTTGAGATAAACAATGTCCTATTTCTAAACAATGGCCAAGAGAGGTAAACACGTGGATCAACCCCCATTCCCAAACCCTTTCCTCCTCCCCCATTTTACCAACCCTATAGAACCCTAATTTTATACACATTCATATGGACGGAAGAATCAATTTTAGACTCATAATGTAAGGGTATTACGCACATTGAATATCATGCATCAAGAAAAATTTAAAGTTTAGCCATCAAATGAATTAATTGCAACTCTCATTCTCAATGGTTAGGTAAATAGGAAAACTTAAAACAAATAATGACATAATTCAAATAACATAAACATGAACAAATTAGCACTAATGCATAAAGGAGGGTTGATATGGATAGTGGCATCTCACCATGGCACTCCTAATTATCTTACTCCTCCTCTGCTCCCCACCTATGGGCATGGCGTTCATAGCCACACAAAGCAACATAAAACTTGTGTGAGTGGCATTCAGTAGTTACAAAATGAAAATATCATATTACTAAAATGACATGAAATGACTTTAAAAGCTTAAGTTTTCAATACGGTAACATGATTATATGGAAACTTAAGTAAATTGACGTGATTTTATAATAACATGTGTTTAGCTTGAGTTGATATAGTCACTCATAAGTTTGATTAGGGCTCACAAGGTTGGTTAAGGCTCACATAATGCTCCCACAGATATCATAAGGCTGGTTAAGGCTCACATAAGTCTAGTTGAGGCTCTGATCAGCTTAAATCACACATCCAAAATGGAGCAGATCTAGAATAATTGGACTTAAATTTATATCCTGACACTCAAACTATCGCAATGATGTTATGGGGTCTGGTGTATTAAACTGGGGTCAATCCACAGTGATAAGGGTGTTATGTGTTAAGAATTCTGAGCTTTAGCTTTGTCACACCAAATTAGATAAATATTTGTGTTCCTTATGGAATGGTGGTACTTTAACAAATAAGAAAGCAAAACAAGTAAAATGAAATAAAGAGTAAACAAAAGAACAAAAAGTCAAAACATATGGACACAAGTATGGATGGGAAACTTGGATTGGGTTTCACCATGTAATATTTGTCACCAACATGCGATACTCACAGCCACTATATACCCTTAGCATGTTTACAAGAAATCATCATATGTGTGTATTCCCTTCTCTCTCGAGTTTAGGATAGATCTAGATTATAAGGATGTCTCTCTCTCTTTCAAGATAGAAAACCAATAATTGAAAGTAAAACCTTATGATCATTAGATTAAGCACTCCAACATTATTGCATTCGTGCAACTCCATAACACTTAGATATAGGTCAATACTACTCTTTCAAGGTATTGATAATCAAAAAACACAAGATGGTATCCAAGCATGCAAGTGAAGCATTAAAAACAAGAGTATGGATATAAACATTCCTAAGAGCATATACTCAATGGGTATAAGTATTTACATGTTGGGAGAGTGTTAGTGGATACTCCCAACCCAAGCTATATCATTATCCACTCATGTTTATGAGTATCTCTATACAATTACAAGTATTTCGAGATGTGGGAATTACAAGTGGCTACTCCCAACCCAAGCTATATCATTATCCACTCATGTGGAATCTTTCTCCACTTATGAGTATGGGAAGGTGATGTGGATCATAGCCTGTCATTCTCCTTCTATTGAAGAATAAGTATGAGTGGTGTTGTGGGTGAATGGAGGTATTGAGTTTCAAGCTCTCGCCTTTAGAGCTTGTAAACCAATGGTGGAGTCAAGGTCAATGGTGAGGTAGCTCTCTTACAGTGCTTCCACATATCTCATGGGTGGTGACCCCCTTCTCAGTGCCTCTGGTCTCTTATTTATAGATCTCAATCCCCAATTTGAGGTGCTCTAGTGAGTGTACTTTACTTGCATGGAAAGTCTAGGTACATGCCTCAAGGCATGTCCTTAACTGCCTTGAATGATCATTGCCTAGTACTACCAATGGTTGTGGAATCAGTCAGGCCCCCAAGTTTGGGAACATTCAAGCCATCTAATTTGTGAACCAATGGTTGTTGGCTAGAGACTCTGGACTATGGTGGATGTAGGCTAGTGGACCATCAATTTAGAGAGCCAGTGGTTGTGCTGATTGGAGGGCAGTTGTTGATTGGCACAGTTAAGCCATCAAATTTTGACCATCAAAACCATCAGTTGTAAGATCTAATGATTGTTCTGACTGCCTTCATTTGAAGGCATGGGGAACAACTGTAGGCCATCAGTTTAGGAACCCATGGATGGTCAGTGGAAGAATACTTGGATTCTAATGTTGTTGATTGTTACCACCAGTTGTGGAAACTGATGGTTGTTCGGTGCATTGGCCAAAACCATCATTTGGTGGGTTACCTTCATGGGAATGAGTAGTTATCTTCTATCAAGCATAAATGGTAAAGATAAGTAAAGTGTAAGAAAGTTAAGGTAGCTCCGCATAGGGGAATAATTTAGGGTCAAACATTAGGCATAAATATCCACAAAAGTGGATGTTATCAACCCAACCCCCCAAAGACAACTTTGGGTCTAGCTTGACCTCAAGCTATCAAATAGAATAAACGCATCAAGTAAATGGTAGGAATTTATTTGTTTAGTGTTTTTGTATATTGTTAATCATGTCCTCGTGTCATCCTTAGGTCAAGATCCTTTTGGAATAGCTTGGATTGCTTACTATACTCCTAGATTCCTCCCTTTGTAGTCCTGAGTTGCATGACCTCCCTTGCATGGAGTATCCTCTTCTCGAAAGGAGTGTCCCCTTCATGAAACACACCCAATCTCATTTCTAAGTCGTACATATGCAAAATGCCATAGAGATATCTTTCAAACCTGACCTTTATTTTTTTGTGTGGTCCTAGCTAGTGGTGTAAAGGTGGTCCAAATATTCTTGTGTTTCATATCTTTCTAGGGATTACTCAATGATGGGTACTACTGTAAGATAGTGTCAATAAAATGTCATTTGTGATGTAGTTTCAGGTGGTTATGTGAGATAGCCATCAAAAGACAGGTGGATATTCATTTGGCTTCTAGGCTCCACTACCTAGCATGACATACTTGCATTAATGAGTGTAGCTATACACCATCCAGGCAGAGCCTTTCAACATCTTATCGTGAATGACTCTCATATTTTTATTCACACTCGACTTTTATTCTTGCTCACGAGGCTTTTAGGTAATGGTATTTTATTGTAGGAAAGTGGGTTTTCGAGCCTCTTTTGTTCCCAAATCGGGGATTAAGCACTAGAAGGGGTAGTTGTTTCCTCTATTTCTGGCATTCTTACTTTCCAACCTGTAATGGGGAGCTGGGTGGTCGATCAGGGGTGCACTGGGAAGGGTCCTCCTTATTTCAGAGGGTTTCTATTAGGATAGTAGCATTCTTTTGTTGCATGTAGTATCTTGAGAGAAAGATGGTGTGAAGACATGGTCGGGTAGGTTTTTATCAGATGAATCAGTAGCCCAAAACATCACTCTTGGAATGATTATGCTAAAAAGTAGCTTGAAGACAAGAAGTTCCAAGGTAAGGGTGGTGACAACACCCAGGAAAATTGGATTCAAACTTTGTCTTCAATATTTCTTGTGCATAAAAATTCTCCTTCTAAAGTTAAAGAGACTAAATTATACACAATGGCAAAATTTGTCAAATTTTGTTGCAAGGATTTTGCATAAGTGGAGTAAGTAGAATGTGAAGTGAGTAATAAAAAAAATCATATGTTAAGAAAGAAAATGTACCTAGATTGCCTATTTGAACACCACCCAAACTTATCATGCACACTGACCTCAAGGTGTCAAAGAGAGGGATTCATTAATAACATGTGATTTAATATTGTGAGCCTGTAGGTGCCCAATCTGAAGTTAAGATCTTCAAAGTGTAAGTTCTGTGAAGTTGGAGGTAATAATTTTCATGATAATGTTCCACATTCTTATCTTATGTGGCTAAGATCTACATCCAGAATAGAACGTAGAAGCCAAATCCATTGGATCTTGATACTTGTTGTGGGCTTCTATGATAGAATTGTGGCTTCTCAAACTTTATTCCTTAATCTAGAAGTCTTTTGAACATCAGTATTAGCTCAATGATTTTTGTAGCCACCTGGGAGACTTTCTATTCGGTGACACTTTTAGCCATTTTATGTAGTGGTGCCTTTTTCAAGCTAAACTCAGTGTCAGAGCCATTATACAAGATCACTATTTTGGCATTCATATCAACTAATAGAAGTTTCGAATGTCCATCGTGCAGGATGGGGACAAAGATGAAATGTGGGACATAGTATTTTAGATGATCGATTAATCTTTAGAGATCCCCTGAATCTTTATTAAATAGAATGTCCCCAAATATCTCATAGTAGGCCATGTAAACATCATCAATCTCATCAGCTAAAAGCAACTGACATGTTTTCATGACACTGATAGTCATATATCCTCATGTCGTCAGTATCTCACGAAGGTCGGGCAAGAGGACTTAAACATTGTATCATTTGAACATTGTGATGATCTCATCTTCTTGTGGCTTGAGTTCCTCCATGATGAATGTCAGATCTTCTAAATACAACCCATAGTAAGCGTCTTTATCAAAATTCTCAAACATGGATTGTATCAAATGTGATGGTGCTAGATCTTTTGTTGCTTCTGGTTCATCATGGGTTGTGTTGTCTCTTTCAGCCTCTTCTTTGTCCGCCGCTTGGTTGGACATGGTTGGGGCATTCACTTTTGCATGGTTTTCCACTTCTTGCTTTTCCAATTATTTATGGATGTCTTGCTGAGGTGGGGAAGAAGCTTCTACCTCTTCTTGAGTAGTTGGGTTTTTTGGCAGGGGACCCATGGTTGTTGGAATAAGAGAATCTATAGTTGTTTATATGGTTATTATTTCATATATGGGTGGGTAGGGTGGTATGTTTAGAACTAGGGGACAGGGAAGAGGCATATTTCACTGAGGGGGAGGGGCCATCGAGTAGTTGTTCTATCTTGTAGAGGAAGGACTTCTTTTTCCCTTTGTAGTTTTTTCAATTGTTCCCTTCGTGGGGCTCTTTTAGGAAGGGGGTTAGTGAACACATCCTTTCTCAGTATGTCTTCCATGAATTCATCATAGAAACAATTATCTGTTAGGAATGATTTCCATGATGTAATTTCCTCTTAACACGTGGAAATCCTCATTAGCAATTTGCTCAAGAGGAATTCCCTTGTTAAGTGCTTTGATGGTCCTAAGCACCATGAAAGCATTGTCCCTTAGATTTGGCAGTTGTTGGGGTCCACTACAGTCAATGTGATTCACTCCAGTTTGAGGG
Organism: Alisma plantago-aquatica; assembly: GCA_963693085.1. Classification (NCBI taxonomy): domain Eukaryota; kingdom Viridiplantae; phylum Streptophyta; class Magnoliopsida; order Alismatales; family Alismataceae; genus Alisma; species Alisma plantago-aquatica. Next base: position 438,303,437 of record OY856414.1, on the reverse strand, counting down.
GTACTACATGTCTATCCTCTGGATAAGGCATTTGAGGTGGGTTGGTATCATTTGTATTTCCCTTGTCTCTGGCTTTTATAAAGATCATCCCTCCACATGGTATACCATTGGCATTGCAGTTGTAGATTGTGACTCATCATGTGGCGAGATCATCCTTGGTCAATATCCAATGATTGAAAGCTTTAGAAGGAAGGGTGATATGTTGTAGTTTTCTTATTTTATGTAGTGTTTCTTGTAGCTCTTCAACCAATAATGCCTTGTAATTCTCCACATATAGTTGAGGAGTGAGAGTGGATGTGGCATTGAAGACTGGCCCTATCGTGTCCTTGTACATGTATTCCTTGATTATTGTACCATGGAGGATCTTGAAGAAGTCCCTACTGATATTTGTTTTATGTGTGAATGATGACTGCATGTTGTCTCATGTTAAATAGTATCATTTGTTTTTGTAGACGATGTCTTGTCCCAGTTTATCATCATCTAAAATATCAATAGGGATGAATATCACGTAGAAACACTCTCAACATCGATGGCATATCCATGTCCTTCATCTTGTATGGTAGTGGAGTTGGTGTTGTCGAGTTTGTATTTGCAACCAGTGGTGGTTCAGGGAACGATGGATTTTCTAGTCAGTCCATTGCATTGTTGAAAATTCAGTACATGTTCCCCATAATCGTCTTTATCTACATGCTCCTTCATATCCACCACAAAAGGATTTGGATGGACATGTCCTTCTTTTGGTTCATCCAATAGCATTCGTTGATGAAGGATTCATAATTGATAGGGGGTGTTGGAGCTTTGTAGTTGAATAAAGGATCTATCTTATTCATTATAAAAATTTTGGTGCCTCCTCCCCTCCCTATGGCGACGTCATAATGATGTCATTCTCTCTTATTGCCTCAACATCTTCAGTGGGAATGACTTGTTCTGGAATCTCTAGCAAACCTTGGTCTACTGGTTTTGTGGGTTCCCTTTCATGGTTGTTGTTAGTGGAGTTTCCTAGCAAGGCTAGAGAGTTGGTGGGTTCGTCCTCCCCAACGGGCACTTCTTTGTCTCCTATGGAATCCTCCTCACTAGGTTTAGCGGATAACTCTATTTTAGCATCACTTTCTTAGAGTTGGTGCAGCCTTGTCAGTTTGTATCTTAGCTAGCACCATATCCACCTTGAGTTGGATGTCGATGACAGTTGTTGTCAAAGATGACGGTTATGCATTGGTAATTTGTTATCTTTTTTGCAATGCCTTGTCATCGGAAGGTGATGTTGTTGGTTCCCCCTTCCACTTCATTACCTTGGCACGCAGTCACTCATTCTCGTATCATAATTTTTTTCACTCCTATGGAGAAGGATGACTTATTTTTTCATGCCCGCCAAGGCCTCCATGACCTGCATTTGATTTGCAGCTAGAAGTTGCATCTGGTGTGACCGGCCTTGTAGTGGTTGCATGTCAACTATTATTTTCTCAACCTATGTAGTTAGTATAGATATATTTACATTTATATTTGAAATATTTAAAGAAAAAGTAGAGACAATCTAACGGAGGTTGTCTATCTCTTGCCCAATCTCCATAATCTAGTTGTATTAGGGGCTCGTTGTGGTTGCTCTGTGTGCCTTTTTGAGCTCGCCTCCTTCTTTGGTTCTTTTTCTCATACTGACATTTCCTATTCCCCACTAATGTGTTGACTATTTTCAGCCTCATAGTTTGATGGGGGTGCCTCTCTATTAGAGACCCTCATTCTGGTACCTCGGGAGCAGCTTCATAGGTGGGCATGGGTTCATTTCATGTTTTGCTTGCAATTTCTTTATTTATGCCATGATTGGCTGGAGTATCAGCCACGACATTGTTGTTGGAATTCATAGAAACATTGTGGTGATTGTCACTTGCATTGATGGAGGGCTCTATCATCTCCTCCTTCTCAGGCTCTCTTGGTGTCTCCGGTACAACAATTCTATTTGTATTGACAAAATCAAAAATAAAGTTAGTTCTAGTCAGAATATATTTGGGTACCTTAAATATCTAGTTTCAGGTATAGTCATTGGAGTTTCTTCCTTGATTTTATCTTATGCCTATAGATAATTAATGGCATGTGTAAATACTAGAGGTTCTAGTCCTTCTGCTTCTAGAGTTATTGCCTCATGTGTGTGGGATCTCTTCTATTTCATCTTAGATGCCATTTTCTTTGGGAGGAGGATTAGAATCCTTTGTTTTGTTGGCATTGTAGCTATGTCTTCTTTATGTTTTAGTTGTTGCTCAACTGACGATTGTTCGCTCAAGGGTGGGAGAGGTATGGCTCCATCTCTCCTCTTTAGAATGTCATCCTCCATGAATAGAAGTTTGTCATAGTCATAGTTGCACATTTCATGGAGGCGAAGGAAGTCTTTGAATCTATAGAAGTATTTATCCTTTATCCTTTTTAACCCATTATAAGTACTTGGCATCTACTAGCCTTGCCCCAGTAGTTTTGAGGAAATCTCATGAGCCTTCTAGACCCATTGTTGCTGCCAATCTATCGATCAGAATGTGCCCTATATTCATCTTCTTGTTTTCCATTATGCTCCATAGGATGTGAATGTCCACTCAGGTCACGTTCCCGGTGTCAGATCTAAAGAATAGAGCATTGGAAAAAAAATTATGCATTACTAACATTATTCATGAATGTAGTTTTGTAGCTTTTGACTGCCCTAAACTACAACGGTATTCTCCTAATAGTTTCTACCATGCTTTTTCAGTGTAGAAATCTCAAACCTCCTTGTCCCATTTAGTTGTATTTACATTGATGTCTTGTTCTTATGAGTCGGTGAAGATTGAAATCAGCCTATTTTCACTATGTAGTCTTGTTTAATAATTTGAACTGCCAATTTATAAGGTCCTCCATACTATTTGGATTCATCTTTTGTAAATAGCTACTTCTTTAGGGATGAAATGAACTCCAAGGTGAGTTCATCATAAGAGATATGGTTATTGAAGAAAATTGTATAGGTTCATGCTTTTTACAGATGCTCCTTCACCCTTTGATATATTCCTAACTTTTTTAGGGTTTCCACATTCCTGGAACTTGTGGCCTTAAGTTTCTTGTTGCCACACATCTTCTTTGAGATATCTATATGTTTTTCATCCCTAGGAAAGAAGAAGTTATCAAGTTTCTCTCTATGGACAACATCAGTTGCTTGCGGGACAACCCCAGGGAGGGTTTCGATAGTAGCTATTACTTTTGGTTGTGTCAGTGTCAGTCCTCATGTACTGACCTTTTATGATGCCATGACCACCTTATTGGGTCTATCCTTGGGAAAAGGATTGGGTGCCCCCATCTTTTGGAGGTTTTGAAATTCTTAGGAAGGTCTATATTCATATGACTCCATCCCCATATATGCATCAGTGCTTGAGGACTCTTTTGAAACATGTTCACATGCATACTTTCTCCTATCTTCCCATAGCTGGAACATATGATGGCAGGGGTTGGATCCCCAAGTATTTTAATATAGGCCACTGCCTCATCCTTCAATTTTTTTTCATCATTTCAATTTCTTCTTGTAAGAGATTCCTTGATCATGCTTGTTTCACTCACTCTTTTTGTCACATTCTTGGGGAGAATTGGTTCGCTAACTGGGTTACCTACCATTTCAATTCTTTTTGCAATGTAGATATTTGAATATCTTGTGCAAATGTTAGGGAAACAGGTAATATCCAAAGCATGTAGTCTTAACATAACAAGAAAACTGATGGAGGGACGGCAGCCTGCAAACTGATGGTTCGCTTTGTGGATATTTTTTTTGGATGGTTAGCGGTGGTTAGAAGTATGGTGAAAATTGATGATTTTTCCAGGGAAACAAAGAGGCGATGAGTATTGTAGATAACCTTAAGATCCAATGGTTTTAAGAGGGGTTTTGTCTTCTGATGGTTACCATAGTGTGGTAACTAACTCAAACCAGTGGTTTGCATAGGGTGGTCGGAAGAAGAAAGACAATGCACGTGAGTCCCAAGAATCGATGGTTATCAAAGAGGGGGAAATTCTTGTTGTAAACCAATGGTTACTGAGGAGTGAGTTCTTGGTTGGTGTTCCCTACCAGGAGGAAAAATAATGTATGAAGATGAAAGGCCTTTTGATGGTTACCACCTACTGGCAAAGGTTAGTAGCTTGGAAGGCGACAAGGTGGTGGGTTATTGAAGGGAGGTGAATATTAAGTCATCGTAGATGAAGTTGGAGGAAAAGTGGGAAGATCAGGATGAAATAGGTAAGCAAGGGGTTTATCAGTCGTTCTTATTGGCGTCACAGTGGCTTCCATGCATCTTGGTTTATCCTCTGGGGTGTCATGGCTCCTCGTGTCATCAGAGTCCTAGATTGTCAGTTAGTATGGTTGTGGCATGCATCTCGTCGGTGGTAGGAGAGGTTTGGTTCTAGTCTTCCATCCTCCAATGGTTGGATGTTGAAGACAATGTGCATATTCTGATGGCAGCATAACAGTGGAGATAATTGCTTTTAGCACACCAGATTAAGAGTTCTAGGGTTATTCTCTATGCTCTCGCCTTTACTCTATGTACAGCTGGTAAAAGTTCTAGTGTTGGGCCCCCCCTCTTGCTTTTATAGTAGATGTTCAAAGTGGTTGGGGTTTGTCTAACCTTCGGAAGTGGCCATTTGCCTTCTGATGGTTTGCATTGAGACTCCCTTCTGATGGTTTTCATAAGAAGGGTATTTGGATGATTGTTCATGGCATATGTGTCTTCTTATGGTTTCCCTTGGGTGGTTGGTTACTTGTCTTCCAATGATAAACTAGAATTCATCTTCTGATGGTTACCTTAGGGTGATTCCATCTATGGTTTGTCTTCGTCATCTACCTTCTATTGGTTTAACTAGAAGGCCATCTTATGGTCGTGAAAATACTTAGTAATGATAACTTGATGGTCGACTTGCCTCCTAGGCTTCTGATGGTTTAGTAGTACTAGTAACTTGAAGGTCATCCTGCTACCTTGTCTTCTGATGGTTTAGTAGTACTAATAACTCAATGGTCGGCCTACTGCCTTGGCTTCTGATTGTTTAGTAGTATTGGTAACTCGATGGTCGGCCTACTGCCTTGGCTTCCAATGGTAGGTCAGGTCCTATCCATGGTGAAACCGATGGTTCCTAAAAGAGAGAGAAATACTTTACTGATCTTATTCTTTATACACTAGAAACTAGGAAACAAAAGCATTTTAACAGCTACCTTACTAAGCCTAGGGTAGAAATCAGAGAAATCTAATTACTGAAAAAGCAAAATAAATTAGAATTCAGATAAACAGGTTCAATAAATGCTTGGGTTGTCTCCCAATAATCATTAATTTATAGTCTTTAGCTTGACTCTCCTTGAGTATCTTTGTCATTCTTCTTCAGGTGGTGCGGGTGGAAGCTCATGCAATTGAATTTGAGTTCTCCTAATAAAATCTTTATGATCATAATATATATTTACTCTGTGTCCATTTATAGCGAAGGTCCCTCTCTTTTCATTAAGTAGCTCCATCATCCCTAATGGATATATTTGATCAACGGTAAAGGGTCCTGAACATCTTGACCTTAGTTTTCCAAGAAAATGTATGATCCTTGAATTGAACAAAAGGGCCTTGTATCCCTCAGACATGTCTTTTATTTTTTAAGTGGGCCTCATGCCACATCTTGGTTTTTTGTTTATATATCCTAGCATTTTCTTAAGCATGGAGCCTAAGTTTCTCTAACTCCTTCAATTATAAAAACCCTTTCTTACCTACTAATCTTGGGTCCATATTTAGGAATTCAATAGCCTAGATATCTTTGTGTTCCAGCTCGACTAGTAAGTGGCATGCCTTGACAATCAGTCTATGGGGAGTGGTCCCTGTAGGAGTCTTGTAGGTAGTGTGGTATGCCTGTAGAGCATCATCAAGCTTCATCGACCAATCTTTTCTAGTCCTCCCAACTTTCTTTTCCATAATTTGTTTAATATGCACATTGGAAACCTCAACTTAACCTGAGGTTTGTGGGTGGTAAGGGGTGGGAACTTTGTGTCATACTCCATATGTCTTTAGCAGTGTTGTAAATTGTCTTTCCCAAAGTGGGACACTAATGATGGTGTGTGGGATACCATATCTGGGAAATGTGATATTCTCGAACAATCTTATCACATCTTTTGAGTCACAAGTGATGGTAGATACCATTTCCATTCACTTGGATACATAATTCACTATAACCAAAATGTATTGAATGCCTCATGATGGTAATGGGAAATATACCATATAATCTATTCCCCAAATTTCAAAAATCTCAACTTTGATCCAATCAGAAATAGGCATCTCGTTCCTCTTTGATATGTTTCTAGTGTGTTGACACTCTTATAGGTCTTAACATATGCATGTGCATCAGGACAATAAAATCTAGATTGCATAATCTTGGAGGCCATTCTCTCTCTACCTAAAAGCCCATCATAAGGTGAAGAGTGACATTTATGAAGGATTTGTGGCATTTCTTCTTTTGGAATGGATTGGTGGTATAGATTATCAATGCACCTTTTAGACAAAAGTGGGTCATCCCAGTAATAGTTTTTCAGGTCAGAAAATAGCTTCTTCTTCTCAGTGTATCTAAAATCTAGTGGAAATCATCGATAGGCAAGGTAATTGCATATATCAACAAACCATGGTACCTTTGGTTCGATGATCCTTGCCATAATTAGAGCTTCATCCTCATAAATGTTGTTGTCTGGTAGTAAGTCATTGTCGGTTACAACAATTCATGACAAGTGGTCAGCCACTACATTCCTTGTCCCCTTTTTGTCAATAATCTCATGATCAAACTCTTGTAGAAAGAGTACCCACCCTAAAAGCATTAGTTTTGTATCCTTCTTCTAATGAGATATTTGATAGCCCTATGGTCTGTGTATGCTTTTACTTTTGATCTGATCATGTAAGATTTAAGCAAACACTATTGCCAACATTTCTTTCTTTGAGGTGGTGTTGTTAACCTAAGCTTTGTCGAGCATTTTTCTCACGTAATAAATCACATGGTGCTTCTTGTCTTTCTTTTGTCCAAGCACATCTCCAATGGCATAGTCACTTGTGTCATGCATCACCTCAAAAGGAAGCCCCCAATCTATAGCCTATAGAATGGGGGTGGTCATCGATGCACCTTTTAGAGTTTTAAAAGTTTTAAAGCAATCTTCCATGAATTCAAACACTGCATCTTTGACGAGCAGATTTGACAAGGGTTTAGTGATCTTGTAAAATTCCTTAATGAATATCCTCTAGTAGCATGTGTGGTCTAGAAATCTTGTCACCCCTATAATAGATGTAGGGTGTGGTAGCTTGGAAATGTCTTCCACCTTGCTTAAATCAACTTCAACTCCTTTATTAGAGATTTTGTGGTCAAGTACTATACCTTCTTGGACAAAAAAAATGGCATTTATCCCAATTCAACACTAATTGTTTTTCTTGACATTGTTTCAACACTTGAGATAGCTTTCTCAAATTATCGTCAAAGTCATTTCCATACACAGAGAAATCATCCATGAATACCTCCATAATGTCTTTCAAAAAATATGTGGACATCAAAATCATGCACCTTTGGAAGGTCAGTGGTGTGTTGAAGAGGTCGAATGGCATTCTTCAAAAGATGTATGTTCCATAGATACAAGTGAAAGTGGTCTTCTCTTGATTGTCTAGATGAATGGGAACTTGGTAAAATCCCAAGTATCCATCTAAGAAGTAGAATTGTGAATGGAGGGCTAGGTGCTCTAGAACTTGGTCTATGAATGGCAATGGGAAGTGATATTTCTTGTTTGTAGCATTGAGATTTCTATAATCAATTATCTGCCAACCTATTACTATCCATGTTGCAAATTCATTGCCTTTTTCTCATTCACCGTTGTCATACCTCCCTTCTTAAGTACTACGTGTATGGGACTCACCCAATTGTTGTCGTGTATTGGGTATATCATACATGCATCATGAAGCTTTATCACCTCTTTCTTGACTAACTCTCTCAAGTTCTAATTTGACTTTGGGCTAGAGGTTTGGCATTCTATTCTAGGTGTATTTTGTGCATGCAGGTGATTGGGCTTAGTCCTTTTATATCTTCAAGAAAATATCCTATAGATTTCCTTCTAAGATTGAGTTCATTCAATAAATTTTCCTGCTAATCTTCTATCAAGGCATAATTTATAATTACTAGATTCCTTTCTTCAGTGTCAAGAAATTCATATTTTAAGCCTTCAGGGAGATGCTTAGGCTCTAGTTTAGGTTTTGGTGCTTCTTTATCCTCTAGAATCTGGTCCAGAGAGGCATATTTCATAGTCCCAAAATCTACATCATCATCATCATCACTACAGTCATCTTATGGTTGATTTAAATAGTCAAGAATTCTGACCACTTATGGGTATTTTATATCTGGACAAGGATTGTTCATAGCACTCATAATAAGATCCACTATAACATTTTGATCCCATACTTTCTCATAGAACTAGTTGTTTGTTTCCATGAAATAGATTGACTCAAAAAGAGATGGTCCTCTCATGGAGTCTTGAACATGAAAATCAATATGATCATTCCACACTCTGATAGTGATTATTCCAGCTTCAACATCTATCAAGGCTCTCCCAGTGGAAAGGAATGGTATTATGAATATTATTAGACATGTCGGGTCTTCTAATGTGTCTATCACAACTATGTCACATCGTATGAAAAATCATCCCACATGGATAGGAACATCTTCTACAATCCCTATTAGTCTCGTAAAAGAATGGTCTGCTAGTTGAATTCACATCCTTATCTTGACCATGTTACTAAGTCCTTGCCTCTGAGTAATCATGAGAGGCATAAGACCGATACTTGCTACAAGACCGACTAGACCTTGTCTTACCTTATTATCTCCCACATTGAGTGGGATAGTGAAAGCTCCTTGGTCTTCATGTTAGGTGGGATCTTTGCTTGGACAAAAGCATTGGACATTTTGTCCAATCTAATAGTTTCAACATGGTCTCCTTGCCTTCTTTTCATGATCAAGTCTTTGAAGAACTTCATGTATGTAGGCATTTCTTCAATGGAAACCATGAAGGGAACATCCAGGTGAAATTTATCAACAACTTATAAGAACTTTTCATACCCCTTCTTTAGATGAGCCTTGATTAGTTTATATGGGAAAGGAATCCTTGGTGAATAAGGATCCCTACCTTCTATAACTTCTTCAACTACTTCTAGTTTCTTCTCCTTTAGTGGCTTCTTTCCCTTACCATTTTCTTTTGCTTTAACCTTCTTGGTATCAACAATTGCTTCATATTCTTCATCTATTAGGAATTTTCAGGTTGGGACTCAGTAGGAGTTTTTTTTAATACCCTTATCTACAATTCTTCAAGGAGCTTTCCTGATCTAAGAGTGGAAATTTTCACAGTTCCAATATTTGAAGGTATCCTTCCTCTATGGGTTCTTTATCATTTTGAACAGTTTTGCAAGTTGTTGATCAATTTGTTTACCATTGACATCCATGTCATCCTGAGTGTTCATGCCCCCCAAGTAGGACTGCATCATGTTCATAACCCCAGTGTTGGTTATAGTGATTCAAATTAGTTGTTCATTAATAGTAGATTTCTTCTTTGTGAAAGCAAACATTTCAGACATTAAGTCATGTCAGTTAGAAGTCTCTCCTTGACCTTGGGTTCCTTCTCTGATATTTATATTCTAGTTTTGTCCATGCTCTTGGTAATTGTTCCAATTTTGCTGGAAGTTTGTATTACATGTGAACCCATATAGTCATCCTCCCCTATCAAAACTAGGTGGTCTTCTAGATGGTTCATTCAATTGATGAGAAGTTTTAGCGGCATCCTCATTTATGTAGGAGAAGCTAGGATGATCTTGTGTAAGTAGTGGGACCTAATAGGGGATCCACTCTAATGGTATAATACAAGAGCCATACAATAATTAGTAGCGGAAACAAAACAATTACAAAGTTACATGATGATTCCTTTACAAATGTTCCTAACCATAAAAGATGGTATAACAAAGTAAAAGTTATATATTTAATAACATGTAGAACTAAGTGCATAGGGATACCCATCCATTCCAAGATATCCTTAAGACCATTTCATGTAGGTGATCTTCTTGAGTCCTTGTCTTGTAATGCACCTAAATCTGGGGGGAATGGAATATCACGCAAAACATAGGAAGCAATATAGAAGTCAGCAAAGAGCTGAGTATGCACATATAAAACTTTTTGGGTATTATATTGGGTTATAGGAGCCAAAAGAGATGTTCCCAAAGAAGGAAGGATATTTGCAATTAGGTAAGTTCAAAAGAACTACAACAAGAGAAATGAGGCATATGAGATTCAGAGTATAAGCATGAAGAATAAAATGCCTTGCCATATCAAGTAACCACAATTCCAATTTAAAACAATAAATATTTGCATGCATAAAAATGTTGACTAAATATACCTAAAATTGGACCATAACACCACAGGATCATGGCCTAAAAACAAATAAGGGTGGAAACGCACACCCTGGGCGGAGTATGCACACACTGTATATGTATGGTTGTGCATAAGTACCACTATTCTAGATATTCTAGTCAAACGTGTAGCATGCATAAAATAGAGAGGTGAGACTATCATTTCAGTCAATTTTACATGAAAAGGCAATCATAGCAGGAGAGGTCCAAAGACCCATTATAACATAGCAATTTAACAATCAGATGAATTTAAATCAATCCAAGTTAAGAAATATGAATGTACACCAATTGAGTTTGAAGTAGAATTGATATTAAAGAGATGCCTCATTAAATGAATTAGGTTTAAGTCAAATAATGCCCAAAATAAAATATAGGATGTACATAACTGATCATTGTATCTGATGATTAACTCAACCAATAAACTTTGTCTCTAAAGTTAGATATTCATCCTAGGAATATATTATGTATGTTGGTCAAACCGAAGTAAACACGTGTATACATTCCTATTATAGATTTTCAAATTGTTCTTACCTTAGTCCTGATCACATAATGACTTATTATGTTTATGTATCTTATTAAGTGAATACATGGTCCATTGGATATTTGTTTTAGTTCTAATATAGCTCTAGATGTGTTTAGGTTATCCATGAGTGTGGGTATTAGTTTATATTCTTCCAATATAGGTCTTGCCATATCCTCCTCATCTAATTTCATTACATTTTCATGTATCTCACTAAGGTTATATATTCACATTTCATATGAGCATTCATAATTACCATCACATGTGTGTGTTCATATATGTGTATCTAGGTTTTATAATATGTGACATGAATATGATTAATATAGTTTTTTTCTTATAAAAACTACTTAAATGTATAAGAACTACTAGTCATCAACATACTAGTAGTACAACACTTATACATTATACGTGTATAGACTCACATAAACACTAGTACAATATCATTGACTATATAACATAGTATAATCTAACAGACTGTTAATATGTATAGTATATGACTACCTAATTTACTCCTTTGTTTATTATATCTTTAACTAAGTTATCAAGAACTCAAATATAGGGGAGGATTACTAACCTTCAGATTAAAGTCCAAGGACTTTGAAGGGTTCGATTGTTGATCAGGAGAAAGTATACAAGACATGTTGAATCATCATTGTTGGTTCCTTTGTAACTATCCATGGATAACTCCCTTCAAGGAAGAAGACAGTATTCTCATGATTGAACATGTGTGATGGTTGATACAGTCCTAGATTTATTTTCCAGTAGAAGTGATAATCATGGATCTTAGAGTAAGAGTTTCATCTATTCTTGTCTGTCATAAGGGATATTTGAGGGTGCAAGGGAAACAACTCAGTTGTTGAAGGTGGCTGATAGGTCCTTACAATGAGAAATGAGCAGGTGGTTGATGTTGCAAAAATGCTTCTATGATCTTTGTGGGTGTTCCTTCTTTCAAGGTGAATGGGCATGAGGCTGATGGTGGAAGTGCCTAGAAGTAGGTGGAAGTCATCTTGTAGTTTTTTTCATGCAAGGGAAGAGAGGGATTATGGTGCATATAAAAATGGTTCTTGCACAATGTGGGTATGTCGATCCAATAGTTGTTGGGTTTTAGGGAACAAACCCAGGTCATCAAGAGGCTGGTTGCAGGTTGTCATGGTTGATTTGTGTTGGGGGTGGTGGAGCAAAGAACACAGAGGAAAAGACAATAGATGAAGAATGGTTTGTTGTCATCACTGATGTCACCAGGTAAGCACAGCCCAGCTATCGTAGGTTGTAAGTGGTGGTGAAATCACGTATGTTGGTAAATGTTGATTTGGGGAAAGGATGATGCAGTCTATAGTTGGCTTGAGGCTTGTAGAGTCGTCGATACGAGGTATAGAATCAATAGTGGAGGTCAAAGTTGGAGGATATTGGTGGTGCCTCTAGGGCTAAACAAGGTGATGATCTCCTTATTGGCATGTGATGCCAATGACCTTTGGAAGTTGACAACATCCTACTACATACGGCAGCCAAATGGGAGAGAAACGAGTGACGGAGATGAAGGGTGGCTGCTTGGACAAGCATCCCCAGTGTTAGCTCTTTTTTGAAGGTCAGGGTGGGGGTTTCATGTGGTATGGTTGTTGGCCATTGGTGATGAAGTGTTGAGGGTTGCTAGGGTTTTAGTAAGGATACAAAGAGGTAGGAAAGAGTCATGGGTGAGAGAAGGAATGGCAGAAGACTTGTTTGTGGTGAGAAGAACAAAAGGGAGGAGGAAGCAGTCACAAACAAACCCATTGGGATGCCAAAGAAAATCAGAGGGTAAACTAGGTCTAAGGTGAGGAAGACGGAAATTCAACTACATCACATGGGATTAATACGTGGACCTTATGCAAATACAATAGAGTTAACTAAAATGTCAATTTATACATAAGTTGTGATACATAGATCTTTCCAATTAAATTGGAGGAGGATACAACATTCGCAAGACCTCAATTTTTATCAGTAAGCTCATTGGGATGCGAGGAATCTAAATTTGACATCAATTTCATAGTTTTTCAGTGCTTGATATTAGATTTCATTAATTGTACATGAAGTTTCATTGAATTGTATTTATTACTCTAAACTTGTAAATGGTGGCATACGGTTTCCTATAAAATCAATTTATTTTATCTTTTAATCTTATTTAATCCTATGTCATCCTAATCTCTCACATGTAAAATGATTTTCAACTATAGTATGTTATTTGAATTCAAAATATCATAATAACCCTTAAATCGGGGAAAAAGGTACTAGATATTAACATAATCATAAGGGGTCTAGAATAAGGGAGGGTTAAGTCATGAACCTAGATTCAGGTATGATACAACACTCCACCCCTTAAAGAGGATTTCATCCCTGAATTCTATTCATCTTTAGATAGGTATAGATACTAGGTTATGCTTCCCAACCCAAACATATATTTTTGGTCACACAATTTAGTGGATCAGAGTACCTCACCCCATATCACACTTATAATCCAATACAAAAGTGATACTATATCACTATGTGCATCAAGTCTCCATTAGTATTTTTATATAAGATGTTAAGCTAGGAAAGTTACACCAAATCCTAGTGTTATCTTAATGGTATTGTGTTCATTATTAAGGTGGTTTCACTTTCCACTTATCATGTTTAACATAACTTCCTAAAATTTAATTTAATTTAATTTTTATTTTTCACTTAGTAATCTACCTTACCTATTTTCACCATTTTGGATAAAGGAATAAATTTATAACTTATTTTAAGTATGTAAATAACGTTCTTGGTGGTAGAATTTTGAGGGCTTTTCTATCTACCCTGGTTAAGTGGTAGTTATAGACTTATGATCTTAATTTTGGGTGTTACTCATTTATTATTTGTTACAACCACTGCTTACCTTGGATAGTGCTAAGTTAAGTTACATTCTTAAAGGATAAAGTGTTAATACTCCACACCTTAAAAAGGATTATGATAAATGCTAACTAACCACCTAGAGGGGAAACAAATGTAGATCAACTGGGTCATTTATACCTAAAACCTTGTTACTCTCTACTTCATACTAAGGCCTAGGGTCTCATGGTAGATCATTCATGTCAAGGGTTTCTTTATATCTACAATTCAAACTTTCTTGTGGTGGTGACTTGGTTCCAAGACCATCGATAAAATCAAAACTTCTCTTTTTGTACATATAATTTAATTTAAAAATTTTGACAATGAAAATCCAAAATTGGCACCAAAATTGATCTGAGAACTAAGTCAACCATGTTGCACAACACAAGACATATACTAACACTTCCTTCCACAAAAAGGGTTTAACTCTGCAATCACCAAAAACGGCATATGAATGCATCCCTAATTCATAAGCATAGGGGAAAATAGGATTTTTTATTATGAATTGTCAAATTTTGTAAAATCCTAATACGGAACAATATCCACCATTACACAAGTCACTCTTAATCATAATTTACACTCCCAATCTCGAGGCCAAAGCGAGTCATCAGATTATCCAACATTAAAGGAAGAGATTTAGGATTTTCCACCACTAGTTGGTTTATAACCATAGTGCCTTCACAAGATTAGGCAACCTATATAGTTAGATACTCATCTCAATCATTAGATAATCATGCAAACTATTAGATATGAGAGGGGTGAAAACTTAAGGGTGTGTACTAAAACTTCTAGATTCCATCAACCAATGCTCATGTGTGAAGCACAACAAGATCAGTGAGGATGGTACCCAACCTTTAGATAGATGTCCTTTGGACATAGATATGCTAAGATACTTCACATTGAAGGAAAGGTATGCCTTACCAAAATGGATCTAGTTAATACTATCACTTAGCATCAAGGAGATTATCTCAATTCTAGAACCTATGTTAGGAATTTGTGTTTGTCATCCATGCATGCTCAACCCTAGGTGATTGTATGTGAGGCATAATAGAAAACCAACAAGGAAAGGGGTCTAAAATGATAACTATGGTTAAGCCTAGCCATGAGTGTTCATATCATCTTAACTCAAAATAGTTGAACTAGCTTCCCAATTTTTGCATAGTGAAATTTTACACCCATGAGAAGATAGAGATAACTAGGATTACCTAATAACTAGTTTCATCTACAATAGTGGATTGGGAAGTGGTAATGACCAATTTAGATAGGGACTGAAAATCCTAATTGATATTCCATTACTAAGAGACATGTTCATCAACAACCACTAAGGATCACCTACCTAACAAAGGGTCAACCTAGTATAACTTAAAGTAGTCAAATCACCAACTGTTTAGGCTCTAATACCATTTTGTAAGGAGTGGGACACGATAGGGGATCCACTCTAATGGTACAATACAAGAGCCATGCAATATTAAGCAGCAAAAACAAAACTATTACAAATTTACATGATGAGTCCTAAACAAATGTGTATCACCATAAAAGGTGATATAACAAAGTAAAAGATATACATTTAATAACATATAGTACCAAATGCAGAGGGAAGCCCGTCCATTCCAAGCTATCCTTAAGCCATTTCATGTAGGTTATCTTCTTGAGTCCTTATTTTCTAATATACCTAAATATGGGTGGAAGGGAACATCACCCAGAAAATAGGAAACAATATGCAGGTCTGCAAATAGTTGAGTATGTACATATAAAACTTTTTGGGTATTTTATTGGGTTATAGGAGCAAAAGATCCCACAAGAAGGGAGGGGCTATTTGTAATTAGGTAAGTTCAAAAGAATTATTACAAGAGAAATGAGGCATATGAGATTCAGAGTATAAACATGAAGAATAATATATCTTGCCATATCAAGTAACCACAATTTTAATTTAAAATAAGAAATATTTGCATGCATAACAATGTAGACTAAAAATACCTTAAACATGGCCATAACACCATAGGATCATGGCCTAAAAAGAAATAAGGGTGGAAATGCACACCCCGGGTGAAATATGTGTGCCCTATATATGTATGGTTGTACATAAGTACCACTATTCTAGATATTCTAGTCAAACATGTAGCATGCATAAAATAGAGTAATTTCACATGGAAAGGCAATCATAACAGGAGGGGTCCAAGGACCCATCATAATAGAGTAATTCAACAATCACATGAAGTTAAATGAATCCAAGTTAGGAAATATGAATGTCCAACAACTGAGTTTCAAATAGAATTGATATTCAAGAGATACCTCATTAAATTAATAAATTTTAGGTCAAATAATGCCCAAAATAAAATAAAGTATGTACATATATTATTATTGTAGCTAATGATTAACTTAATCGATGAAATTGATCTTCAAAGTCAGATATTCATCGTAGGAATATATTATGTATGTTAGTCAAACCAAATTATACATGTTTGTACATTGTTATTATAGATCTTCATATTGTTCTTACCCTATTACTAATCACCTAGTGACTTATTATGTTTATTCATATTATCAAGTGAATACATGATCCATTGGATATTTGTTTTAGTTCTAACATGGATCTAGATGTGTTTTGGTTATCCATGAGTGTGTGTATTAGTATTTATTCTTCCAATAGATTCTCCTCTTCTAAGTTCATTACATTTTCATGTATCTCATTAAGTTTATATATATTCATATTTCATACGAGCATTCATAATTACCACCACATGTATGTGTTCATATATGTGTATCTAGGGTTTATGATATGTGACATGAATATGATTAGTATACTAGTTTTCTTATAGAAACTACTTAAATGTATAAATCCCCACTTTAAAACTTATTAACTCACAACCAAGTGTATACTAATCCCAATATGAAACATACTAAGATAGTAACTGAAATAGGCTAGGCTATCAATATAAATATGTTTATATATCTGAATCTTCTTCATGATCAATTAATAATGTAGTCTACTTAAGTTTTAGATTTCTAGTTATCAACTTACTAGTAGTACAACACTAATGCATTACACATGTATAGACTCACGTAAACACTACTAGAATATGATTGACTTAAAACATAGGATAATATAACGGAGAGCTAATATGTATAGGATATGAGTACCTAATTCACTCCTTTGTTTATTATCTCTTTAACTAAGCTATCAAGAATTCAAATACATGGGACTATTACTAACCTTCATATCAAAGTCCAAGGAATTTTTAGGGTTCCATTATTGATGAGGAGTAAGTGAATAAGACATGTTGAATCATCATTGTTGGTTCCTTTATAGCTATCCATCGATAACTCCCTTCAAGGAAGAAGACAATAGTCTAATGATTGAACATGTGTGATGGTTGGTATAGTCCTAGATTTATCCTCTAGTAGAAGTTATAATCATGTCTCTTGGAGGAAGAGCTTCCTCCATTCTCGTTTGTCTTAAGTGGTGTTTGAGTGTGCAAGGGAAACAACTCATATGTTGGAGGTGGATGATAGGTCCTTACAATGAGCAATGAGCAAGTGGTGATATTGCAAAAATGCTTCTACAATCTTTGTGGGTGTTCCTTCTTCCAAGGTGAATGGACATGAGACTGATGGTGGAAGTGCCTGAAAGTATGTGGAAGTTAGCTTGTAGTTGTGTCCATACAAGGGAAGAGAGGGAGTAGGGTACAGATAACAACAGTGCATGCATGGTGTGGGTATGTCGATCCAGCATCCTTCATGTTTCAGGTGCAAGCCTGGGTCATCGGGAGTCTGGTTGTAGGTTTTTGTGGTTGGTTTGTGCTAGGGATGGAAGAACAAGTGGAGAACACAGAGGAAAAGATTATATATGAATAAAATCTATTGATGGTGGTTTGTTTTCCTGGTCAATGGCATTGGGTAAGCATAGCCTAGTTGTCATGGATTGCAAGTGGTGGTGAGTGTTGACTTGAGAGTTATACATTGCCCATATTTTGATAATGACTTTAACATTCCATTCCTATATATCTAATATGTTTGTTCAAGATTGATTTTAGGCTTTAGGTACTTGAAAATGATCAAATTATACAAGACCTAGCTTGTTCAAGTTCAAGTCAAATGCAAAGCAAGTGTGCAATTTGAGAAATCGCTCCAAATGACCTTAGATGATTTTTGTAATCACTTTGTATTGATGGTATGACTTGTAACTAAGATGAGAAAAAATAGGAACACTTAATTCCAAGGTTTAATCACTCAAATGTAAATTTAGAAAACTTGTCACAGGATGTTCATCGCTCGAGTTGGAAACTCGACCGATCCTATGATGGATTTTCTAAAGATGACTCATCTATCGACTTGCACTCACAGAACTCGACTGATCGACTCACTGAGTAAAACTAATTTTAGCTCATCGGTCGAGTTTCCCAGAACAAACTCGACTGATAATTTGAAAATTGGCTTTGTCATTTAGTAGATCGTCCAATTTACCTTTATTAAAACTCGACCGAATGTATTGTATGGAAAACATAGAAAAAAGTGATTATAACTGTTGGAGAGTTGTTTTGGGTGAAAATAGATTCATGGCATCTTGGAAAATGGCTATATTTTGACCCTAAGTGTTCCCACACTCAAGGGAACACCCCCAGCTATAAATAGGACCCCTTGGCATTCATTCCAAGTTTCCTCATTCATGTTATTCTAAGTCCTTGCTATAGTTGAGTGTGTTGCAACTTCTTGAGCCCATTTCTCTCTCTAGTTTACACTTCATTTCCTAATTATGAGTGAGATAGGCATGTTGTAAGAGAGCTACTTCCTCGTCCTTGTAAATATCTCATCTACTGCATCTTCCCTACCCCTTTCCTCCCTAAAGAAAAGGTGAAGCAAGTTACTCTAAGTGAAGGTGGATCTATTGTTGGTCTTCTTCAAGTTTGAAGAAGAGGTGAAGATCTTTTTCAGGTGAAGGAGAAGGCAAAGGTTGAAGATCTAAGAAGATTAGAAAAGTTCTTGAAGGTGAAAGACTTGTGCTAGAGTGGTTAAGACCTTAGAGAAGGCTGAAGACTCTTCGCAAAGTAGGTAAGTCCTTGGTAAGGTGGAAGACTCTTGGTGCTTGAATGGGTAAGTCCTTTGGTGGTCTTGTGTTGTAACTCTTATTGGTGAATATATAGAGAAAAGCACTTGAAAAGACCTAGAGGTTGACCTCTCTAGGTAGTGTACTGACTCTCTCCTAGTTTAGAGAGTGGAACCACTCTACATGACCTTGTCAAGTGTTTCCTATCCATTCATCTCATCCTTGCTATGCTTGTTAGTTAGGAATTCAAATTGCACTTGAGTTATTGGTTTTAATTTGATATAATTTGAAGGTCTAATCTATCTTGTGAGAATTTTTGAAGCTCTATTCACCCCCCCTCTAGAGCCCTAGATCCAACAAGTGGCATCAGAGTCAAGGATCTTCTCAATCAATATCCCACAAGACGAGAAGATGGGTGACAACCTACTTGGTTCTCTTAACCTAGAGGGAGGCTTCTCCATGCGTCCTCTAGTTTTTTATGGAACCAACTTCATCTATTGGAAGAGGTGTATGCAATTCTACATTCAAGGCATGAACTTTGACATGTGGAAGGCGATGGTCACACCTTACAAGGAGCCTATCAGAGCTGTTGCAACATGGAGTGAAGCTGCACTCAAAGAATCCTAACTCAATGTAAAGGCCATAAGCATCCTCTATGCAGCCCTTATCCAACAGAGTTCAACCGGATATCATCTTGGGACACTGCCTATGAGATTTGGGACAAATTGTGCATCACCTATGAAGGAACAAAGAAAGTCAAGGAGGCCAAGATCTACATGTTGAACAACCTTCTAGAGAACTTTAAGATGGGCAAGAAAGAAGGGATTGTAGAGATGTATTCAAGACTTAATATCATCATCAACGGGTTGGTTGCATTGGGCAACACCTTGGATAGAGGTGTAATCAACTCCAAGATCTTGAGGACTCTACCAAAGAGATGGGAGTCAAAGGTCACTTCCATTGAAGAAGTGAGGAGCCTCAGTGACATCCCAACCGAAGAGCTCATTGGCAATCTCCAAGCTCATGAGCCAAGGCTTGTCAAACAAGAAGAAGAAGACAGGCAAGAAGAGAAGGAAGCCAAGAAGATCAAAGATAGTGATTTGAAAACACAAGTGGAGGCGGTCATACTTCAACAACAACTTGCTTTCCAGACTTCTCCTTCCTCCTCTAGTGAAGATGTTGGCCCAAGTGATCATGAAGCAAATTACATCAAGAGTAAACACTTCAAGGGAAAGCAAGCCTCCTCCTTTTCTACTTCTAGATGTTACAAGTGTGGACAAAAGGGGCACAACAAGGGTGAATGTCCCAAGTCAAGAAAGTCACACCACAAGGGAAGCTCAAAGAAAAACGAGGAGTATAAGAAGGATAGCAAGTACAAGAGGAAGGACAAGAAGGAGAAAAGATACAAGAATGCAACTCATGTAGCTTGGGAAGCTTCATCTTCAAGCAGCTCAAGCTCCGCAAAAGATGGAGAGTACCACCTTGCACTAATGGCCTCTACTAGCGAAGAAATTGGTGAGGTAAGTGAGGTGAGTTTGTATGAGTTATCTAAGGAAGCTATTCTTTAAATGTTTATCTCGACCCATTCATCTTTTGCTAAATGTAAATCTAAAATAAAATGGTTAGGAAAAATCATTGATGATCTATATGCTTAACTTGGAATTCTTGAGTTGAATGAGAAAACTAAGCTTGAGAGTTTTGATAATTTTCAAGGGAAATACCTTGATCTTGAGCTATAATACAATGGATTCAAAGTTGAGAATGATATCTACCTTAAGAACATTGAAAATCTTAAGGAAGAAAACCAAAATTGCCTAAAAGATCTTGAAATGATTAAAACTGAAAATGTTGAATTTAAGCTTCTTATTGATGCTTGTAGAGATGAAAGAGATGTTTATCTTAAGGAAATCCAAATGCTTAAATCTGAAAATGCTAGGTTGTTTGGTCAAGTTAATGATTTAGGTTCTAGACCTATATTGCCTAGTGCTAATGTTGCTTCCCTTTCACTTGAGAAGGATTCATATTAAACTAAAGCCCTAGATCTTGAGGATGATCTAGTTCATTCTAGGGATGACATAGCTAGCTTATATTCTACCATTATTTCTCTAAATGATGACAACCATAGATTGAGAGCATCCCCATAGAAATTCCTCAAAGGGAAGAACTCCCTAAATGAAATCGTTGACCATTCTACCAAACAAAGTGGTACAAGTGGTTTGGGATTTGTAGGGGGAGCACAAAAGGGCAAGAGCAAAGCCAAAGGTAAGAAAAAGAGCAAGGAGACATCTTTCTTTGTAGGAGAGTCTTTTGTCACTAAGAATCCTATAGTTTGTACTTATTGAAAATGTGTTAATCATTACCCTACTTATTGTCCTTACAAGCCAAAGGGGACCAACCCAAAGATGAAATGGGTCCCCAAGCTAACTCCAGATCCCAAAGTTTAAGTTGGGAACTGACATTCTCCTTTCTTGCAAGAAAAAGGAAGATGGATTGTTGATAGTGGTTGCACTAAGCATATGACAGGTGAAATAAGCCATTTCAATAACTTCATCAAAAAGAAAGGAGGTTCAGTCACTTTTGGGGACAATAAGAAAGGTAAAGTCAAAGGTGAGGCTGATGTGGGTGAATCCTTGTTTATTAAGAATGTTCTCTTTTTGGATGGCCTACATCACAATTTAATTAGTGTTAGTCAATTATGTGACAATGGTTACCTTGTGTTATTTACTTCCTTTTATTGATTGATTCTAGATTCCCTCACTTACCAAGTTATATATAAGGGAACTAGAAGTGGTAATATTTATGTTATTGTTCTTGACTCTATTAATATTGTTGTTGGTTGATGCCTAGTAGCCAACTTGAATGATATTTCTCTTTGGCACTGTCGGCTTGGTCATGTAAATATGTGTCAGTTGAAGAAGTTGAGAAAAAAGGACTTGGTTAAGGGACTTCCTAAATTATATTTTGAAAAGGATGAGGAATGCCAACCTTGTACCCAAGAAAAACAAACCAAGTCCTCCTTCATATCCAAAGGAGTCCTTAGTACCAAAAGATCTCTTGAGCTTCTTCACATTGATCTATTTGGACCAATGAGAACTCAATCGCTTCATGGTTCCAAGTATTGACTTGTCATTGTTGATGATTTCTCTAGATATACTTGGACCTTCTTTCTCGTTTCTAAGAGTGATATGCTTAATGTTTTCTCAAGATTTTGTAAATGGGTTGAGAATGAAGCTTCTTGCCGGATAGTTTCCATTCGTAGTGACCATAAGGGAGAATTTGAAAATGAGCTTTTTGAACGTTTTTGTCAATAATTTGGTTATGCATCCAACTTCTCTTCACCTCAAACACCTCAACAAAATGGGTTGTAGAGAGGAAGAATAGGTCTTTGTAGTAGATGGCTAGGACCATGCTTCTAGAGTATGATACTCCAAACAAGTATTGGGTTGAACCTATTAGTACCTCATGTTTTGTGCAAAATAGGTTTTTACTCATTCATCTTTGAAGAAAACCCCCTATGAGCTATGGTGTGGTAGGAAGCCTTCTATCGAGTATTTTCATTTTTTTCAAATGTCCTTGTTTTGTTTTGAATATGAAAGATTCTCTCAATAAGTTTGATCCAAAATCCTATAAGGCATTCTTTCTTTGCTATAGCACTACTAGCAAGGCTTATAGATTATTTAATGTTGATCTTGCTAAAGTATAAGAATCCATAAATGTTAAGTTTATTGAGACTAACCCCTCTATGCCCAAAGATATTATTCCAAATGATGATGTTGCAGGTGAAGTAATTCCTATCCTAAAAGAGCTCAACATCACTCAAAATGGAAAAGGGGCGGTCACTCAAGAAGAAGAGAAAGATGAAGAGGAGAAGGATCCAACCCCTGGTTTGCAAAGAATCATCCAAAGGAGTTGATTTTAGGTGATCCATTTGAAAGAGTGAAGACACGGGATGCATTCACCAAAGAACAAGATAGCAGCGCCTTCATCTCATAAATAGAGCCAAAGAATGTCAATGAAGCTTTGGGGGATGATGAGTGGATCCTAGCTATGCAAGAAGAATTGGAGCAATATGAAAAGAATAAAGTTTGTACCCTAGTACCAAGACCAAGTGATAGGAAGATCATCGGAACCAAATGGGTCTACCATAACAAGCTTGATGAAAGCGGCAAAGTGTTAAGGAACAAAGCAAGGTTAGTGGCTCAAGTCTACAATCAACAGGAAGGTATAGATTTTTATTAAACATATGCACCTATAGCTAGACTTGAGTCAATTCGTATGTTGCTTGCCTTTGCTAGTTATAAGAACTTTCTTTTGTATCAAATGGATGTTAAAAGTGCATTTTTCAATGGTACAATTGAGGAGGAGTGTATGTTGCACAACCTCTGGGCTTTGAACATGATAGTTTACCTAACCATGTTTATTTGTTGCAAAAAATTCTCTATGGACTCAAACAAGCACCTAGAGCTTGGTATGATAAATTAAAGAACTTTTTGCTTGATCATGGATATATAATGGGCAAAGTGGATTCTACATTATTTTTAAAGCACACTTTTAACTATTTTCTTATCATACAAACATATGTTGATGATATCATTTTTGGCCGAACTAACCTTGATCTTTGTAAATAATTTAGTGATCTTATGCAGAGTGAATTCGAGATGAGTATGATGGGTGAACTCACGTTCTTCCTTAGCTTCCAAATCAAGCAAACAAAATATGGGAACTTCATCAACTAAGGCAAGTACACAAGTGAAATACTCAAATACTTTGGGATGGAAAATACTAAGCTAATGGACACACACCCATATCAAACACCATCAAACTTGACAAAGATGAAGAAGGTGAAAAGGTAGATGAGAAGCTCTATAGAGGTATGATTGGAAGTTTACTTTACTTAACTGCCTCTATACCTGATATAATGTTTAGTGTTGGCTTGTGTGCTCATTTTCAATCAAATCCTAATAAATCACATCTTATAGAGGTTAAAAGGATTTTAAGGTACTTAGCCAAAACCCAAAATTTTGGACTATGGTATCCCAAGTCAAAGGACTTTACTCTTACTGCATATAGTGATGTGGATTATGCAGGGTGCTTGATTGATAGAAAGTGCACAAGTGGCACTTGCTTTCTCTTAGGACCATGCTTGGTGTCTTGGTTCTCCAAGAAATAGAGCACAATGGCATTATCAACCACCAAAGCTGAATAAATTGCAGTCAGGAGTTGTTGTGCCTAGGTCCTATGGATGAAGCAAATGCTCCAAGACTTTAACATTCATTTTGATGCTTCTCCTATCTATTGTTATAATACTAGTATAGTTAACTACTCATATAACCCTATCTTGTATAGTAGAGCTAAATATGTAGAGGTTCACCATCATTTTCTCTGTGATCACATTGCTAAGAAGGATATCTATATCACGCATGTGGATACAGAAAACTAGTTGTCAGAAATTTTCACTAAACATCTAGCTAGAGAGCAATTTGACATTATTAGATCTAAACTGCTCATAACTGCTTTGAATGAATCTGATATGCCTTCTAGCTAGTTTTCATCTATCATATATATTTTATCTCTATTTGGATCACCATTGGTTGTTAACATGCTTAAAATTCATTTTTCATGTTCATTTTGCCTTGTTTTTCTCTTATTTTTGGGTATTTCTCACAAACGCACATTTTATCACAAAATAGTACCCAATGATGAGTGATATGTGCCTAAGTATGTTCAAAATACATAATGGACTTGAAAAATAAATTTAATTAGCACTCTAATTGCTAGAAACTAAGTTTTGTAAGTTTAGGTCAGGTTGACCATCGATCGAGTTGGCAACTCGACCAATCGATGGTTGAGATATTTTTTAAAAGAGCATATCAGTCGAGTTTCTAAGTTCACAGAACTCAACCGATGGTCGGGATGGAGTAAACTTTAGATAGGTTTGGCCAACTATTCTCCCTTTCAACTAGAGAAAAGTCGACCAATCCAACCTCCAGCTCTCCTAAGCTCTCTACTCTAGCCCTAACCATCCTCTCCCAAGCCCTAGCTCGACCTAGTTTGACCTTCTTTGACCTCCCCCCTTGCTAACCTAGGTCTGTGGATGAGTTTCGTTGGTGAGTTCTTAGCTTTTTCTCTCTCCTTCCTCTCCTTTTTGGCTCTATGGCATCCAATAGGAGGAAGAGGGCCACCCCAGCTAATGCACCTTCATCTTCGTCCAACTCCCGCTTGATTCCATTTGATGACACTCTCGTTGTCTCAAATGAGGCTGTAAATAGGTATAAGGAGCTCTTTACCTGTAACCTTTCCCTTTTTGTGCCCTATTTGAGCCTATACCATGAAGACAAGAGGTCATAGATTAAGTAGTAGAGTTTATTCATGATCACTATCTCTCTACCTTAGGTGTTGAACGCGCGTTCTATAACAATTCCATCACAAGCACAAAAGTGGTTCATGAATTCTATGATAACTTGTGTTGAAATTATGATACCCTCGTACCCTCTCCTGATACTCAAGTAGTCCTCACTTCCATGATAGCCGGGAAGAAATTTCCTAGTCTTTGAGGATACCCTAAACATCTTCTTTTCAGGTACCGAAGTGACTGACACCTGGCGTAAGGACTACCCAGAGTATTTTGACATAGTTGAGCCTGAGGCCTTCTACAAGCAATATGATCTTACTCTCCCTGATATTCATAAGTTATTGAAGAAGCTTCAATTCCCATATAGGAAGAATTACACCCTTCCCTCCTCTGCCTTGGCCTCAAGAGACGCATCATCTCCCTAGTTGTTAACTGCAATATCCACCCGAAGAAGAATCAAATTGAGGTTGCAGAAAACACTACGGTGAACATGTATTGTGTTTTGAAGAACATCAGAGTCAAGTGTTCAAGATATATTCCTCATCACATGACCTTCTTTGACTCTGAAAAGAACACATGTGGTACCCACCCACCCTACCCAGCCCTGATTAGTGGTCTATTCCAGCTTGCCACTAGCAAATCTCTTTTCCACGACCTTCATTATAAACCTTCCAGCTTGTCACTAGCAAATCTCTTTTCCATGACCTTCATTATAAACCTTCCTAGAAAAGACTTTGTATCAGTAAGACCACTCTTCATAAGTATGTGCCTATCCTATCCTCTACCACACCTGGTGCTTATACCTCTACCTCTACCCATGCACCTCCACCACCTCAACCTTCCCAACCTATCCATGCCTCGTTCCATGTGTCAAATGAAACCCTTATGGGATACATGATGCATCATTAGGCATACAACCTTCAGGTTCAGGAGCACCTGCATCAGGACCTATGTTCCATCATGACCAACATGAACATGTCTTATGCACATCCCTATCCTATCTACCAACCCTACCTAGGAGGTGACTATGCATTTTTTGCATATGATCACTTTTACCCTACCTCGCCACCTACATCTTCCACTGCCACACCCTCTACTGTTGGTGGATCTACCCCTGGAGTGTTGCCTCTGACTGTTGGCCCCTTAGCCACTCAGTTTGCTAGCCTCGATAGTTCTGCTTCTTCCTTCCCACAGGCCAATGAGCTCCATGCTCTTGGTATGTCTTGGGATGAGTAGAATGCACATTGGCCCGTCGAGGTTTTGGTTCTCTTGTTAATGAAGAGATGCCATACCAGGTTGCAGAGGAGGCTACTAATGATGATGAGGATGATGGTGATCCATCTGATGATGATGGCTTTGATGGTTTCACTACTGCCTCCGATGATGAAGGCGATGTTGTTCTCTCTTTTGTACCTTCAGAGAGAGATGATGACTATGATCATGATGCTTCTGATGTTGAGGATGATGATGATATGGACATCGATAGATTAGATGTTTAGTTGTCTTGGTTTTTAGTCTAGATATTGATCATATATATCTTTCTAGGCTTTTATGTTTTAGAAACATCTGGGAACATCTTCTAAGTTGTACTATTTTATCATCTAGGTTTCATCATTTTGGCTTGTAGCTATTTTCTAAGAACTTGCTTTCTGGGTTGTAATCTTAATTCTGTGTAGACTTACTCTTTGATTTACTATATCTCATGAGTTCGTGCCATGTTTTACCATATTTTGATTATGACTTAGATTATTTGTTTCTCTCATCTTTGGTTGGTGTATGCTTTGAGTTTGCATGTTGTGCATATATGCTTAGTTGTGCTTGGAGAAGACATGTTTTTGTGCTCTTCGACCCCCTTCCTTTTTGATAATGTCAAAAGGGGGAGAGAAGTTCAATGTTTTTAAGATCAACCATATTGCTTTTATTACCTATGTGTTCCTTTTCTTGTTCATTATATGCCATGTGACATGCTAAAGGGCCATATACTATATATGTCATGTTACTTTGTGTAGATAGACTAACCACGTAGGTTAGAGTAAGCATAGATTGAGGGGGAGCAATTCACATTGATCAAATCATGAATCCCCTTACAATTCACAATGCAAAGGTATAACTTCAATATCCTTTTCAATATGATTGAGGAATGGTTTGTCATTGTCAAAAAGGGGGAGAATGTTGACTTGAGAGTTATACATTGCCCATGTTTTGATAATGCCTTTACCATTCCATTCCTATGTATCTAATTTATTTGTTCAAGATTGATTTCAGGTTTTAGGTACATGAAAAGGATCAAATTATACAAGCCCTAGCTTGCTCAAGTTCAAGTCAAATGCAATACAAGTGTGCTATTTGGGAAATCACTCCAAATGACCTTAGATGGTTTTTGTAATCACTTGTATTGATGATATGACTTGTAACAAAGATGAAAAAAAATCAGGGACACTTAATTCCAAGGTTTAATCACTCAAATGTCAATTTAGAAAAAATTTCACATGTAGTTCATCGGTCTAGTTGGAAACTCGACCGATCCTATGATGGATTTTCTGAAGATGACCCATCGGTCGAGTTACACACTCACATAACTCGACTGACGGACTCACTGAGAAAAACTGATTTTAGCTCATCGGTCGAGTTTCCTAGAACAAACTCGACCGATAGTTTGAAAATTGGCTTTGCATTTAGTGAATTGGTTGAGTTACCTTTATTGAAACTTGACCACATGTACTGTATGGAAAACATAGAAAAAGTTATTATAACCATTGGAGAGTAGTTTTGGGTGAAAATAGATCTATTGCATCTTGGAAAATGGCTATATTTTGACCCTAAGTGTTCTCACAGTCAAGGGAACACCCCCATCTATAAATAGGACCCCTTGGAGTTCATTCCAAGTTTGCTCATTCATGCTATTCTAAGTCCTTGTTATTGTTGAGTGTGTTGCAACTCCTTGATCCCCTTTCTCTTGCTAGTTTACACTTCATTTTGTGATTATGAGTGAGATAGGCTTGTTGTAAGAGAGCTACTTCCTTGTGCTTGTAAATCTCTCATCTACTCCATCTTCCCTACCCCTTTCCTCCATAAAGAAAAGGTGAAGCAAGATGCTCTGAGTGAAGATGGAGTCGTTGTTGGTCTTCTTCAAGTTTGAAGAAGAGGTGAAGATCTTCTCCAGGTGAAGGAGAAAGCAAAGGTTGAAGATCAAAGAAGAGTAGAAAAGTCCTTGAAGGCAGAAGACTTGTGCTAGAGTGGGTAAGACCTTGGAGAAGGCTGAAGACTCTTGGCAAAGTAGGTAAGTTCTTAGTAAGGTGGAAGAATCTTGGTGATTGGATGGGTAAATTCATTGGTGGTCTTATGTTGTAACTCTTATTGGTGAATATATAGAGAAAAGCACTTGCAAATTCCTAGAGGTTGACCTCTCAAGGTAGTGGACTGACTCTCTCCTAGTTTGGAGAGTGGAATCACTCTACATGACCTTGTCAAGTACTTGCTATCAATTCCTCTCATCCTTGCTATGCTTGTTATTTAGGACTTCAAATTTTACTTGAGTTATTGGTTTTAATTTGATATAATTTTAAGGTCTAAATTATCTTGTGAGAATTTTTGAAGCTCTATTCACCCCCCCGAGAGCCCTAGATCCAACTGTGAGATCACAAATGCTGGTGGATGTTGATGAGTTGGGGAAAGGATGACATGATTTGCAGTTGGCTTGAGGTTAGTAGAGCTGTCAATAGGAGGAACAGAATCAAGGGAGGTGATCAAAGTTGGAGGAGATGAGTGGTGTCACTAGGGTTGTAGAAGGTGACGAACTTCTTATTGGTTTGTGACATCGACGACCTTTGGAAGGTGGTGGAACCCTACTACACATGGCAGCCAAATGGGAGAGAAATGAGTGATGGTGTAACGAATCATAAGTTTGAATCCTACCCTATTCCATGATTAGGAAGCTAGTTAGGTTTGTTCTTTTGATGTGCCCAAACAAGGATTAAAATTTAGAACGCATTTACATAATAATTTAATTATGTGGCAACATGTAAATAAAATCATGAAATATATTACATTTATTTTATTTACTAACAAGATGAGTAAATAAATATGAATAATTTTCTTTGGAGTAGAAATTGGTAATTTCATATTAATATTGTCATATAATTTAATTAAAGTGGAATAAATATACTAAATATGATAATTGTGTAAAAGAAGAATTTTCGTTCATAAAATTTAACTCATTTTGTAACATCATGACATCAATAGGGCTTAATATAATGTTTTGATAAATATAAAGATAATGTGCCAAAATTTATAATGGTGCCATGACTCATAAAAGGAAATCTCAAAAGAAAAAGATAATGATAAAAATGTATTTTTGGGTGTCAATTAGATTAGTTGCCAGGTTTCACATTGTTTGGATAATAATAACTACTTAATTCTATTTGGAAAAGAAAATGGGATAAGAACCAAAAGTATTAAATAAATTAGTAAAATTCTCAAAAAGAGAAAATAAACCTCAAATTCAAAATCAACATATCAAGTTTAGCCTATGTGTAAATTTTAATCTAACTTGGACAATCTTAAATACTCTAGTGTAATTCAGGAGAGAGAATTTAATTTTAAGCCCAAAATATTAAATAACAAGTTAAATAACTCCAAAAGAAAAAAATGATTATATAATTGTTTTCCTCATGTTTAGGTGTGACAAACTTGATTTTTAATGTTTTATAATTTTATATATATATGACTTTGATATTTTGATGTATCCAAATAATCCTGGAATTTCCCTTGAAGCTTATAATCATTTATTAGATATATGGTTAAGATTTCAGAATTTTTTGATATCGTTTGAATAATTATAAAATTCTTATGTGCCAAAAATAATAATTTTTTGAGATATTTCAGTTAAATGGCTAAACAAAATTATTTTTTGATGAAAATTAGTGGAAAAGTTGTTACATTGGTATTCAAGTGTGACATAAAATTTTAGACCAATCAAATCTTGTTTGATGGTTCAAAAAAATTATACAAGAACTATAGTTGAACTAAATTCAATGGTTCAAATCATTTATATTATCTCAGTGAAACAATAAAACATTCATATCATGGGATTCCTTTGTCTAAATAAGGTGAAATTTTAAATGAAGACTTTTGATTACAATTGTGATTTTTGATAAATTTTGGAGAAATTATGGATTCACTATTTTAGAGATATAGTTTATAAATAGTGTTTGAAATCATGATTAATGGATGATGTGATTTGAAATATGTTTTAAAGTTTTCATGAGAAAATAAAGACTTAGTGAAGCATTGTGTTATTTTATCTAAGGATAAGTATGAATTTGGTAGACAAGAATTTATTTGGGAAATCAAAATGATGTTCTTATGGTTTGGTGAATCTTAATGACCACTATGACTTTTTACATATATTTTTTTAGGAGAATTATGTAGACCTCCAAATATTTCCATTTTTCTTTCTTTATTAAATAGAGAGAGAGACATAGAAGTTTTACAAATTAAATAAGATCTTATAAACATTTCATAATGTTGGAAGTTATGAGTTTTCAAGGTTACAATATTTTGAAAAAGAAAGTATTGAGGTGTATATGTTGTTTTAAAGGTGTCAATTTCATTTAGTAGTAGGTTGGTGGCAAACATAATGTACAAAGATGGTAAGGAATATTGATATATTAATTACACCAAGGAATTATGTTAGGAGATATAAGACTTTATTGAGGTGGAGAAGTTTTTTCAAAATACATTTCATGTAAAGAATTAATTACATTGTGGAACATATGCCTTTACCAAAAAGTTGTTTGAATGGTCAAACCCAGTAAATATCGATTTATTTTAATACAATGTGAAATTATATTATAAAGGAAGTTGGTGCACAACTTTTCTCCTCTACTTATATAAACACACCATATTGACTATGTCCATGCACACAACGAACAACTTGGATTGCTTCCTCGACCCCTCTCTTATGATTTTGTCCTAAGTTTGTAACGACAACACATTGTTGCAGTAAGATGGACTCTTCCTCTTTCTCTCAATCTCTGATTTAATACTCAAGTCAATGTATGTTTGCATCCCCTATTATCCTTGTTGATCAATAAACCTATTTCCTCTCTTAATATATGTTGCATCCCCCATTAGTCATATTGTGCAATTATTATCTTTAGACTCTCTCTTGAGCCTCTTTGAGATATTTTGGTAATAAATATTCTCTTTCTTTACTTGATGATCTATTAGGTACTAATCTTAATAATGTTGTAATCTTGATCTATGTTGGACTTTTAAATTAAACATTGCTTCATGATGAGACCTTATTTGTGAAATTTAAACCATGTTGTTCCTTATAGTGAGATGGAACACCAATTTTGAAGTTGTAGACTTTTGTGATCATGTGAAGTGTCCTAGTTATGGAAATTGTTACATTCTTATTTATGGTTCCTCTAACCCCATTAGTATCAGTTGGATGATCTCATCACTTATTTGTTCTTGACTATACTTTGTTATTGCCTTCCCTATTTGCATGGATAATTGACAAGTCCTAACTATACGTAGTGACTCCATATAGGCATTGGGTTTTATTCCCCTACCACTTATATTATTTATAGACATTGGGTTTTATTCCCCTGCAACATACGATATTAAGCACTAGGTTTTATTCCCCTGCCATGCACTAGGTTTTATTCCCCTGCAAAATATTATATTTACTTAGCGTTGAGGTTTTCATCCTCCTGCCCTTTGGTATGGAATACATATGGGTTTCTACCCTGCACTTTAGTATATACTAGTTTGTTTATTACTCACCATGAAACTATTTATGAATTATGAAACTACTATCGTGTCATTATTTTAGGCTAGAAGTCTCAAATTCTTTATCATCATTTTCTTCAATCCATATTCTTTTATGCCCAGTTGGGTAGTCTTTATTATTTATATGGGAAGCCTTGTTTATTTCACAACATCTATTTATTACATTGCTCAATCCCATATTAATATGCACATACCGATGTTTTGTTGATGTCATCTACTTTTCTCCTTTTGATGGGGTATGCTTTCAACCCCAGGTGTAGGTGAAGATTGGACCTGGTGACATGGACCTGCTAGGTGAAGATTTTGGGGATATAAAGTTGAGATAGCTAGATATCCCTCTACTTAGATCTTTATATTGTAACTTTAATGTAAACCTTATATAGGATATAATGATAATATAGTCACGAATTTTCATTATGCTACTATACTTTGGTCTTTTGTATATCATCATATGAGGGAAAAAATATGTCTATTCGAGCATGCTTGAAAGTATGCTTGGATAGATGAGTTTATGCTCAAATTAAGTAGGTAATGGATCCCCTCTAGGGTCCCACTCCTTACAAGATGGTATCAAAGCCATAGTAGTCGGATTTCTGACTATTTCAATTTTGTCTCCCTAATTAGAACTCTTTCCTTACATAGTCACCCTCTAGGTGAGATACCCTAGAATTGACTTATAATAATTCATGTGCTGATGAAAGGTCGATATAAGATCATAGGAAGTGCATATAAGAATCATGATGAGTAAACCCTTATGTTAAGAGGCTCTAGTATCACAAACCCTATGATGTAGGTTAGTTGTGACATGTATCTTTGAATATAATAGGGTTTGAATTGGTGATGGAGTTAGGTTGTGAGAACAATGAAGTAGTAGGATAAGGAGATCTTAAATGGAAAATGTGACTTGTTTCTCTCTTTGAATTTGGGCCCTATCTTCAATTTTGTATCACAAAGTTTTGTCATCAAACTATTTTCTTTATAATACTATATGTACAAAAAAAACGTTTTCTGGATGTTATAGAAGTTTTTCTGGAAATAAGTCACAATGAAGAAATAGGTAAAGTTTTAGAGGAGAAACCCTAGGGTTCATTTATATAAATATCCTAAACCCTATTTTGATGATGAAAGTAATATAATACCTAAGTTTTGTAAGGACTATTCTTTGAATCTATATTGTTGTTTGACTTATTAGGTAAAACCTTTAAAAGGGGTGGAGTATAGGTGATTGTTTATGTTGGGATGATTAGATTTCAAGGATGAAATCATTTAAAGGGATGGAGTGTTGTAATTAACCAGAACTTAGAAGTTTACCCTATTCCAATATTAGGAAGCTAGTTAGGTTTGTTCTTTGGATGTGACCAAACAAGGATTAAAATTTTAACACATTTACATAATAATTTAATTATGTGGTAACATGTAAATAAAATCATGATGCATATTACATATATTTTCTTTTCTAACATGATGAGTAAACAAATATGAATAATTTGCTTTGGAGTAGCAACAGGTAATTTCATATTAATATTGTCATATAATTTATTTAAAGTGGAATAAATAAACTGAAGATGTTAACTATGTAAAAGGTGAATTTTCAGTCATAATATATAACTCATTTTGTAACAAGGTGACATCAATAGGGTTGAATATAATGTTTAGATAAATACAAGGATAATATGTCAAAATTCATAATAGTGTCATAACTCATAAAAGGAAATCTCAAAAGTAAAATATAATGATAAAAATGTATTTCTTCGGTGTCGATTAGCTTGGTTTCAAAGTTGTATATTATTTGTAGAATAATAACTACCTTAATTATATTTGGAAAAAAAATAGGATAACTGACAAAAGTATTAAATAAATGACTAAAAGTCTCAAAAAGATTAAATAAACCTTAAATTTGAGATCCGCGTACCAAGTTTATCCTATGTATAAATTTTCATCCAGCTTAGACTATCTTAAATAGTTTAGTGTAATTTAGGAGAGAGATTGTATTTTTAATCCCAAAATATTAAATAACGTGTTAAATAACTTCAAAAGGAAAATTAAATATAGAATCGTGTTCCTCATGTTTAGGTGTGACAAACTTGATTTTCAATGTTTTATAATTTCATATATATGACTTTGAGATTTTAGCATATCCAAATGATCTCAAAATTTGTCATGAAGCTTATAATCATTTATTAGATATATGGTTAAGATTTTAGAATTTTTGGAGGTCATTTGAATAATTATAAAATTCTTATGTGCCAAAATGATAGTTCTTTGGAGATATTTTAGTTGCTTGGCTAACAAAATTATTTTTCAATTAAAATTAGTGCGAGAGTTCTTATGTTGATATTGAAGTTTGTTATAAATTTCAGACCAATCAGAACTTGTTTGATGGTTGAAAAAAATTATACAAGAATAATAGTCAAACTAAATTTAATGGTTCAAATCATTTACATTATTTTGTGAAACAATAGAACTTTATATCATGGGATTCCTTTGTCCAAATAAGGTGAAATTTTAAACGAAGACATATGATTACAAGTGTGATTTTTGATAAATTTTGGAGAAATTGTGGATTCGTAAATTTGGAGATATGGTTTATAAATAGTGTTTGAAATCATGATTAATATATGGTGTGATTTGAAATACTTTTTAAAGTTTTCATGATAAAAATAAAGTCTTAGTGAAGCATTGTGTTATTTTACTTCAAGATAAGTGTGAGTTTGGTAGACAGCAATTTATTTTGGAAATCAAAATGATGTTTTGATGATTTGGTGAATCTTAATGACCATTATGACTTTTTACATATTTTTTGTTAGGAGAATTGTGTAGACCTCCAAATCTTTCCATTTTTCTTTCTTTATTTAATAGAGAGAGACATAGAAATTTTACATAATAAAGAAGATCTAGTTAACATTTCATGACATTGGAAGTCATGGGTTTTTAAGATTACAATATTTCAAAAAAAAAATTATTGAGGTGTATAATGTTGTTCTAAAGGTGTCAATTTAATTTAGTAGTAGGTTGATGGCACACATAATGTACAAAGATGGTATGAAATATTTACATATTAATTACATTACATAATAATGTTAGAATATATGTGACTTTTATTGCGGTGGAAAAGTTTTGTTTTAAAAAAATACATTTTCATATAAAGAATTAATTACATTTTGGAACATATGCATTGACCCAAAAGTTGTTTGAATGGTCAAACCAAGTAAATATGAGTTTTTTTAACATAATGTGAAATTAAATTATAAAGGAAATTGGACCACAACTTTTCCCCCCTACTTATATACACCCTATTGACTATGTCCATGCACACAACGAACAACTTGGATTGCTTCCTCGAATCCTCTTTTGTGCTTTTATCACAAGTTTCTGAAGGAAACATGTTGTTTCATCAAGATGGCCTCTTCCTTTTTTGTCTCAATATCTGACTTAACACTCAACTCAAGGTATGTTTGCATCCCCTATTATCCTTTTTTAGCAATAAGCATATTTCCTCTGCATCCCCCATGAGTCATATTGTGCAATTATTTTCTATACATTTTCTCTTGACCGTCTTTGAGGTATTTTGGGGATAACTAATCTCTTTTTTTACTTGATGATCTATTTGGGTCTAATCTTAATAATGTTGGACTCTTGATCTATGTTGGACTTTTAATTTATACCTTACTTCTTGATGAGACCCTATTTGTGAAAATCAAACCATGTTGTTCCTTATTGTGAGATGGCACACCAATCTTAAATTTATTGACTTTGTGATCATATGAAGTGTCCTAATTCTGGAAATTGTTACATTCTTATTTATGGGTCCTCTAGCCCCATTGGTATCTGTTGGATGATCTCATCTATTATTTGTTCTTGACTATACTTTGTTCTTTGCTACCCTATTTTCATGGATAATCAACTAGTCATAACTATAAGTAGTGACTCCATATAGGCACTGGGTTTTATTTCATTGTCATTATATTGTATATAAGCATTGGGTTTTATTCCCCTACCAGGAATCAGGGTTTATTCCCCTACCACATATGATATTAGGCATTGGGTTTTATTCCCCTGCCATGCACTGGGTTTTATTTTCCTAACAAAATTATATTTACTTAGCACTAAGGTTGTAGTCCTCCCGCCCTTTGGTATGGAATACATATGGGTTCCTACCCTACTTTTTAGTATATGCTAGTCTATTTATTACTCACCATGCAACTATTTTTGTATTGTGAAATTGTTATCGTGACATTATTAAAAGGCAAGAATTCTCTTATTCTTTATCATCATTTTATTGAATCCATATTCTTTTATGCCCAGTTGGATAATCCTTATCATTTGTATGGGAATCCTTGTTTATGTGACAACCTTTATTTATTACATTACTCAATCCCATATTAATATGGACATACCAGTGTTTGTTGATCTCATCTACTTTTCTCCTTTTGTTGGGGTATGCTTCCAACCCCAGGTGTCGGATTTGGAAGATGGGACATGGTGACACGGACCTGCTAGGTGAAGCTTTTGGAGAGATAGAGTTGAGATAGTTGGATATCCCTCGACTTAGATCCTTATGTTGTAACTTTCATGTACACCCTATATGGGAGATAATGATGTGCTTTTATAAAATTGAATATCATCATGAAATTTTATTCCACTACTATACTTTGGCCTATTTTTTATATCATCATATGAGAGAGAGAAAATATGTCTATTTGAGAATGCTTGAAAGTATGTTT
Organism: Alisma plantago-aquatica; assembly: GCA_963693085.1. Lineage (NCBI taxonomy): Eukaryota > Viridiplantae > Streptophyta > Magnoliopsida > Alismatales > Alismataceae > Alisma > Alisma plantago-aquatica. The sequence continues at coordinate 438,266,683 of OY856414.1, read as the reverse complement.
GGATACATGAGTTTATTCTCAAATTAATAGGGAGTGGATATCCTCTTGGGTCCCACTCCTTGGAGGTAGTTGCTTGAGCAAGCATCACAAGTGTTGGCTCTTTCTAGAAGGTCAGGGTGGTGGTTTCCAGTGTTATGGTTGTTGGGCATCGATGATGAAGTGTTGATGTTGTCTAGGGTTTTAGTAAGGAAACAAAGACGAAGGAAATATTTGTGGATGAGAGAATGGGTGACATAAGACTTTTTGTGGTTTGCGAAACAAAAGGAGGAAGCGGGTTGCAAACAAACCCGTTGGGACACTAGAGAAATTTGGAGGGTAAACCAGGTCCAAGTTGAGGAAGACAGCAAGATGGTTGCATTACATGGGATTAACATAGGGACCTTATTTGAATACAATAGAGTTAATCAAAAAGTCAATTTATACATGAGTTGTGATACACATTTCTTTTCAATTAAATTGTAGGAGTAAACAACAACTGCAAGACCTAAATTTTTATTGCTAAGCTCATTGGGGGGGCAAGGAATCTAAATTTTGCATCAATTTCACAATTCAGAAGTGCTTGATATTATATTTCATTAATTGTACATGAAGGTTCATTGAATTGTATTTATTCCCCTAAATAAGTCAATGGTGAAATGTTATTCCCTATTAAATCAATTTCTTTTGCCTTTTAATATTATTTAATTCTATGTCATCCTAATATCTCACATGTAAAGGAATTTTCAACTATAGTATGTTATTTGACTTCAAGATATCATAATAAACCTTAAATTGTGGAAATGGTACTAGATATTAACATAATCATAAGGGACCTAGAATAAGGGGGGTTAATTCATGAATGTAGATATATGTATGTTGCATCCGGCCTCTTGAAGTTGACATAGGAGACATTTTTAGTGTCTCCTTCTTGATCATCCTCTTTGGGTTAGGTATAATTACAGTTGTCAATTCCATGACCCCTTCCTCTGTGGGTAACCCATTTCATAATTTTCTTTTATATGTTCTTTCCTTTTCTTCCATAATATTTAAATCATTTCACATCTAAGGAAATCTTTTGAATCTGCACAATTATAGGCTTCAAATCTTTAGACTCACTCGTAGTACCTTTAGATGATACTTTCTTAGTTGTTCCCTTGTCATAATCCAAACTGGCCTGTAAGGTGTCCATGTTGTTAATGATCTTTATGGTTTTCTTTAGGTTGTTTCCGAGGAAATCACTTCCTATAGCCACATTCAGTGAAGTCCTTTCAACAGAGGTAAGCCCATTGTAGAAGGTTGTAACTAGAAATCCTCATCATGGTTGTTGTGAGGGTAGTCCCTCAGGTATTCTTATAATCTTTCCCATGCTTCATACAAGTGCTCACTAGGATTCTGGATGAAGTTGGTGATCTTGTGCCAATTGCTAAGAGTCTTATCTACCAGATATAACTGAGTGACAATTGTTTTTACCAAAAGTGCCCATCCATTGATGGTTTTATCAAGAAGAGCAAGGTACCATGATAGAGCCTTTATCGCTTAGATAAAAGTTGAATACTTTACAATAGGTGACTTCCTATGGTACGCTATTCATCTCGATGGTGTCAAAATAATCTTAGAAGCATAGAGATGATTATAAGGGTTTTCTTTTTGGGAGTGTCCTCTAAAATTTTGTTTTGGATCATATTGATGACTGCTTGCTTCATCTCAATGGTCGGAGCATTGAATTGAGGAATGATGAACAGGCATCTTATTTCATTAGCCCTGGTGGAAGATAACTCATGAAGAGAAGGGCCTCCATCATCATCATCGTTGTAGTTGTCTCTCGTGTTCCTTCTATTTCTATCATGATGTTCTTCCTCGCAATGTTTTCTTGTTGCCCTTCCTCGCGTTCTTCCTCATGGTGCTCTTCCTCACTTTCTTCTTCACAGTCTTCTTCTTCAAGATGTTCTTCCTCAGGATCCTCCTTATGTTCCTCTTGAAAGCCCTCAACCCTTGTGTCACGATTGACTACCCTATGAGGAGAAATGATGCTTGTAGTAGGTAGTGGTAAAGGTTTGGTTCACTCAAACTACCTAAATTAGGTCACACACTTGAGTTAGAAACTATACGTGTGATTAAAAGTATTTCGAATAGTTAGAGTTATCAGATTAAAATATGTGTAGTCAAATCTATTACTATACTTTAGGCAAGGGTGTATGGTAAGTGAATTCTAGTTCTTAGTAGTACTAGTTGCCTTGTCCCCAGCAATGGTGCCAAAAGTTGACTGGTCTAAATCACACATCCAAAATGGAGCAAATCTAGAGTAATCAACTTCTAAATTTATATCCCAATAGTAAGGCCCCCGCAATGATAATACAGGGTTCGATGTAGTAAATCTGGGTTGATCCATAGGGACGAGGGTGGTATGTGTTAAGAATTGAGAACCTTAGCTTAGTTACACCAAACAAAGGATGACATAAAGTTTTGTGTTCCTTATGGAACGATGGTACTTCAATAAACAAGCAAGTAAAATGAAAAAAAGAGTAAACAAAAGAACAAGAAAGTCAAAATATATGGAAACAAATATGGATGGGAAACATGGATTGGGTATCACCATCTAAGATCTCCTAATACTCATACCCATTGTATACCCTTAGCAAGTTTACAATCAATCATCATAAGCTTCTATTCCCTCCTCTCTCAAGCATAGGATAGATTTAGATTGTATGGTTCTCTCTCTCTCTCTCTCTCTCTCTCTCTCGAGAGAGAGAGAGAGAGAGAGAGAGAGAGAGAGAGAGAGAGATGGCAAACAAATAATCAAAGCAAAATTATATGATTAGCAACACTCTCATGCATTTATGTGACTCCATAACGCTTAGATATAGGTCAATACTACTCTTTTGAGGTATTGACAATCAAACAGCACAAGATGATAACTAAGCATGCAAGTGAAGCATTAAGAACAAGAGTATGGAGATAAAAATTTCTAAGAGTATATATTCAATGGATATACATGTTTACATGTTGGGAGAGCCTTAGTGGCTACTCCCAACTAGGGGTGAGAAAAATTCAGTCAATAACTGATTAGTTGAATGATTAAAACTGAATGTCAATTTTATTTTGAAATTTTGGTTAATTTGATCAATTTGGTTAATTTATTTTGGTGAATTGGTTGAGCAGTTAATTTTTCGATAAAAAATATTTTCTATTTGGTTAACCGAGTTAACTGACAATTAAAATTTATACAAAAAAAACATCCCTCACACATATATATCCATATATAGTTCTATTTTTGTTTTTTGGTCGGGTAAAAGCAGTATTGCCTTTTTTTCATTTTTGTAAAAGATGGTATTTACAATGCATTCATTCCCATGAATTAGGAAATGAAGAAAAGAAAAAACTGTACAAGGTATACAGTCAAAAAACAAAGAATAGATCTATGAAGACAAAGATCCTCCATCATTCCATGTTCAAAAGATCCTCAATGGATTCCATTCAGAGGTGAACCATGTAACTGAGAAGTATCTTTAGAGCAGAAAGTATAAAGAAGGATTCAGAAAAACAAGGCCGATCTTCAGGTACTCATAGAAAAAAAGTACTCCAAGAGTCCAAGTTCACCAGCAAACAGCTATCTTCACAACAAACTCAGAGAACCAAAAAAAACATCTGATCATCAAAGATAGGAGCTCAAAAAAACCAGAACAGAGAGAGCTTCAGAAATACTGCCTTCAAAGGAAGAATCATAGTACCTCCCTCAAACCAAAGGAAGATACTCAAACAAAAACATAGTCCAACTAAACACCATCTTCAGAACAACTTGCATAAAGGAGATCTTTAGAGATGAGGTTGAACTCCATGGCTTACAAGGGCTAAACCCCTTATGGATCCAAGATAACTAATAGCAAAGCTATCTTCACAAAGAATTTAGAGAAAACCAAAAAAACCCTCTAAGCCTTAAAGAACTCAGGCACACCAAAGACAGTAAATAAAGAAATATTTAGATCTTATCTTCAAAAGTAAAGTACCCAGCAGGTTGATAGTTTACTTCAACTCAAAGAATAAAACCTTCACAAAAGATATTGATCCTCAACAAACCCATAGATCTAACACTAATATTCCATGGTCCCAAACCAACTTCCCACATCAACAAAAACAAAGAACTTCCCTCACATCCCAGAGAAGCCACCCAGAAGGATATTAAGCTGACTGGCAAAGGAACACATCAGAAGAAGAAGGAAACCCTCAAGAGAAAGACCCTTCAGATTAATAGGAGAACCATAAGAAGGTTTTGTATTCATAGAAAGAAAAAGAACACCAAATAGGAACCTCTTCATTGAAATAAAAAAAACAAAAAATATAGAGGATCTAGTTACTGAGAATATCAAAATCATTTTTAACAATTTTCCAAATAACCTATGAACTTTTCATTTTGCCATCGTGCACCCTCCTATTTCAATCCATCCAACTATTATAAAGAATGAGGGAACTAATAATCTTAGAATTCTTGTTTTTCTTCTCATAAAGATCATTCCAGTTCTTAGGTAAACTAGTCTAGAGACCTTCTGAACATGCATGAGACCAGAGATCAACAACAAATTCACAATCAAAACAAATGTGGTGAGTATCTTCCTGAGCCTTGAAACATAAGAAACAAATAGAGGCAATGGTAATTCCCCTAATTTTGATGTAATTTGACAGAGGAAGATTATTATGTTTCGCCTTCCACAGATGGATTTTGTTGTTCATATGACTCTTCAAGATCTAGATCCAAGAAAAGATATCATCTTCAATCCCTTTAATTCTAATAGAATCCCATATACTTTTCATACAAATATTTTACTTCCTTTGAAAGTAATATAATATGAACCCTTTCCAGATATAGAAATAGTACTCACCTTATCCATGATAATAGGTGCACATCTAGACCCAGGTATAACCCAACAACCATTTTTTATGATAACATTCAGAAGGGAATCTCTACCAATACCCGATCTAATAATCATATCATCAGATAATATGTACTTTAGACACTTTTTATTAAACTAGGGATCAAGCCAGGTTCAAAACCTATCACTTGTTCCAATGATAAAATCGATGTGCATAATCAGAATGTCTCTAACTCGAAGGATAAAGTTGAACATCCAAGAGAAATTAGATGACTCAGTAACACTCAAGAAGGAATCCTTTTTAAGTACTTCTCTCCAATCCACTTTACCCACAAGGTATCCTTTTTGTTGGCCACATCCCAATCATTTAAGATAAGACCAGCATAAGAGAGCTCCTTGCTTTTCTTGATACCCACAAGGTACAGTTCTACTTTTATTTCAAAAAAACACTACATTTATATAGTAATCATGGTTTGATGAACTAATAGCGCTATATCTATATGCAATACTACTATAATATAACAATGGTTCAAAATTATCTAAGTATTTTCATATCATATTATTCAAAGAGTATTATTTGGTTAACCAAATTAGTAGACCAAATCAACCATTATTTGAATAACCATAACTGAATTAGAGACACTAATTCGGTTAGGTTAATGGTAAAAATATCAAACCATGAAGTAACATTTAACTTAATCGAGTTAACCATAACTGGCCAAATTAACTAAACGGTCACCTCTACTCCCAACCCAAGCTATATGATTAGTCACTCATTTTGATGAGTAGCTTGGATTGATTACAAGTGTTGTGAGACATGAGGATGGAAGACATAATGGGATGAAGGGGATGAAAGGAGATGGATTGGATTCAAAGAAGAGCGAGGGAGATACAACAAAAGTAACCACAGACTGATCACACTTGATAGAAGCTTTCTCCACTTCTAAAACTAGGGAGGTGGTGTGGATTGAAACTCATCATTTGACTTCCATCAAAGAAGAGTTCTAAGAAACACTACGGTGGATGGAGACCTTGAGCTTCTGACTCTCACCTTTAGAGATCACGAATGGTGAGTAGCTCTTTAGTAGCACTTACGTTTCTTTAATGGCTGGTGCCCCTATGGCACCTCATCACTCTAAACAAGATTACTCAAAACATAAAACATGATCAACTACTAACTAATCACATAGTCAAAAAAGTGTAATAGTTAAAACCAATTTCAACATCACAAACATGTTCTAAAACATTTTACATAAAAGTCCATTTATTCCATAACTCATATACCATAATAGGTATTTACATCTGGATCCATTGGCCTCACCCACATCCTGTATAGAAAAGAAATATTACACATGTACATGACATATATACATTCACATGCACACTGCTAAAAACTTGTGTCGATTCATGTACATCATCTACAAAACACATCCAATGCTCAGACCTGAGAGTACATGATCGACACTAGGATGCTATTATAGTAACTAAAACTATCCAACCTTCAACATATAGTGAACACCAGGCTTCTCCTCTTCTACTGCATGATCTCAACCACGTTGGTGGCGACCACCTAAAAGGATGTGGTGATCCATGAGATGAGACCCATGTCCCAGTGAGAGATGTAACTCTCCACAATGGTTATTGATTACAGCAAATTATTTAATAGTAAGAAAACTTGAGTAGATTGAGTATTTAATAAACAATTGAGTAGATTAAATAGTTTAGCACACTAAGCAAAATAAACATATAAGCCTAGCAACAAGTATGATTATCAGAGTATATCATGAAGCATATAAATCTATTGCTTCTATCAGATGATTACCCAGATTTCATAAGATTGCATCATATAACAATTGTATAGTATAAAAGACATGGCAAGGTTAACATCCAATGTGAAGTGTATTTAACTCTATAAGATATACTACATAGCTATATTACATCTTTTATTATGCCCAAAGGAATTTGAGGAATACCACTCAAATTCCAACTGACCGCTGATAAGTTGAAATCAATGCCATACAAGATCTAGGAGAACCGGATTCCTAAGATCTTATCTACTCACGGTCAGTACGAGTCTTCCATAGCAACACATAAGGTCAAGCTTCTAATAGCCTACTCCATCCTTGGTATAGGTCACGACATTAGTGAAAAGAGGTGAGTATTAAAACCCTACCATCTGAGGTACAACCGCAATTGTCCTCAAATATTATCACATATGTAATCATCAAGACATGATTGCATCCATTCTCAAATTGAGGGCTAGGTATGACCACAACCATCCTCCCTAATCTTCAAATCAATATGTCAAGGACACATAGTCTCTTGCACCTTGCACACTCAACAATATGCACGCTGGGTTTCCCTTAGGAATATTCATTTCACCATCTAGTAAGTTCTGACACTCTGATGGATCTATGGCACATGGAACTACATGATTAGGGTTTAACTTGGTTAGTTATGCCAATCGGGTGAATTAAGGCCACATCAAACAAATGGACATACAAACCCTAATTCATTCTATCAAGCATTGATATAAAACAACTCTAGAAGATATAAAATGCATGAAACAAAGTTCCTCATCACATTATCACATGGTACTTATTTCATTGCCATCATGAGACAATGCTTGTCATCATACCACCACAGGATCCAATTTCTTATCACATTGGTCTAGGGTTCCCAACCCTTATCATATCATTATGAGGATTTCGCCTCATTCAGGGCTCGACCATGACCAAACGTCATTAAGACCATCACATCATTCCCTACAAGATCATCATTATCTTTATATGCCTAAGAACAAGGTTCAATAGGTCAACACCACACATGTGACATATAAGTTTAACATAGCAAGGAACTATGATATTTAGATAGCACCATATTAGGGTTTCAAAAACAATAAGAGAGTATTCCATTATCAAAGTAATCATTCAAGAAGGCTGATACAATCAATCATTGTAACAAACTAAAATCTAGGTACATGATTAATTTGGCCCTTTTCCTAAGTTTTTCCTTTCCTTTATATCCTTTTTGGCCTTGATGATGAATTTTCTGGAATTATTAGTGGTTTGGAGTATATTTAATCACTATTTGTTCCAATGTAGGATTTGTGCACAAATACCTCAACTAATGTTTCAATCATGGTCTAAGATGCAAAATTTACCACTTAAGTGACATATTGATAAAATAATTTCGTCCTAGAATTTAGTATGGTCTTTTGAATTAATGAAAAGAAAAAGGAATAAATAGAAAAGGCTATAAATTATATAATGTGACAAATAGTGATAATTGGTATTAAATGGCCTAAAATTCATCAAAGGAAACTCAAAGGATAAATCTAAGTTCATATGCATTTTTCTTAGGTTTGAGTTTGCTTGAATGCCAAGTTTCACAATTTTGGAATGTTAATAATTATATGTGCAATTTTGAGAAAGGGAAATATGATTTTTCTCTAAAATATCAAATAACTCATTTAATGTTTACAAAAGTGTCAACTAGTTAAATTTGTAATCTACACGTTAATATTAGCCTTTGGGTGAATTTTCATCAAAATTGGACCATCTTTAATGTTCTAACGCGTTAAGGAGAGAGGAAGTGTAATTAAATTCCAAAATAATAAATAACATGTTAAATAATTCCAAGAGAGGCAATTATTGGAAAAATCATTTACAATATGTTTAATTTTGGTTGAGGGTGGAGTTTTACATTAATTCATGGTTTCTATATGTCTCTAATGTGATAGGGAAGAGAAAATATGATTTCCTTTAAAATAATTAAATAAAAATAATTGGAGTACCCAAAACTAAAAACTAATGCTAAATTGGATTCTACACGTCCTAAAGGATAGGTATCAATTTTCATTTAATTTGGAGAATGTTTGCACCCTCAAATGAAGAGAGAGAGAAAAAGGAGAAATAACTAATCATATCACTTTAGTTTAAATTAGATTTGGTAACCAATAAATTTCAGGCATACACAGCTTATCATGGGTCATTGGATTTTCATCAGACAATCTACAGATCATCTCCTACCTCCCGTAGGACACCGACTCGACAGCCATTTTAGGTAGATTTTTAAAAGACAATATCTCCCTCCACATTCGGTCTTTTAGTGAGACTTTTCCTCCTACATTTTCCTTGTGTGACTCTACACGCAATGATCCTTTACTAAAGACCTATTATTGAGTTTTTAGGAAATACCCATATCTCCTCTTCGAGCTTCTTGAGCCTCCCTATCCTGTGAACCCTAAAACCATCCCACACATATAAATATCAATACCCAAATCACCACTAGCCCTAGTGCTATTGTTCTCTCATTCCAATTGATATGTTGCTTCCGTGTACTATTTCTAGGGATTGTGGATCAGGCGAGATTTGTTGGTGCTTATTCCTTCCTCCTCAAGTCATCTCGGTTCAATAGCACGTAGTAGTAAGTTCTGTAGACCTTCGCCTTTCTTTGTCCGCTCTTGTTTTGTTGAATTATAGCAAGTTGTGAATTTGCCCAAATCTCAGCCATGCGAGCAGCTTACTACTTGCCAACCATGGCACGTCCGTGTAAAAGGGATGATTTCCCTATGTGAAATCTCTGCTCTACCCCCTCATGTTTCTTCTTTCTTTTTTTTCTCTTGAGGGGTATTTTTGTATTTTGCATCACTTTGTTTTGCCTGGGACGATTCAAACCAGACCACATGCCTTGGCCACCCCTGATTTGGCCAAGTCAAAGGGTCATCCCCACTCTCTCTCTCTCTCTCTCACGAAATTTCTATAGTTTATTTGGATTTTTCAAGTTTTTTTATTGGATGAACTTGTAAAAATCATATCTTTTGCACTACTTGTCCAAAAATTAAGTAAAAATATGTATTGGAATCATAAAAATGAGATCTATATAATAAAAACAGTTTAACAGTATAATTTTCAAGTTTTCAACAATTGATTTTTGGAAATCTAATAAATACATGAAAACCCCCTAAAAGTTGTAACTAATTCATATGAATTGTAAATAAAGCAAATAAATATGTTTTCATGATCGGAAAAAACATAAGGAAGTGGTTGTATTAGGTTTAGTGACCAAAATCTGAGGTTTTCTAAAAAGGTCTAAAATTAGGGTTTCTTTACACTTATATGCAATACAAACCCCAATACATGTGAATAACTTGAAATTAAGGAAAGGTGATCTTAGAATCTTCTAAGATGGTGAAAAGTGATAACTAGGACCCTAGATCAAGGTATGTGCATATTACCCTTAATTTGGGTATGTTTTCTAACCAAACCAAAATTTTCAAATGAGGCACGGACTAAAACCTTTGTTCTATTATTGCTTCTTTTGATATAATTGCCTCAATTCTTGCTAAAACTATCATTGCTTGGGTCTTGGACCCCACTTGCCATGTTAATATTTTTTGTTTCCTAATCTTGTCATATGATTTCTTTGAGCATGATGATATGTTTGACTTATTATCTAATGTAGTGGTACTTATTTACAACCACCCATAGTTGGGCATGTATTATTTTGCCCTGGGGAATGTGTTTACTCTCCCCTTATATAAATATTTTGTTGGTGATTGGGAATGTGTTCACTCTCCCCTCACCTAATGGTTGGGGTTTGGTAGGTGCCTCAACCCTACTTAGTTAATTTAGTCTAAATTAATCATTCATGCAAATTTTCTTATTATTTGTTATGACAAGAATCTTATATGTTCAGTGACTCATACTTTTGAGCCTCCTTATTTCTTGGCTATTCTATACCCTTTATCATCCTTGTTGTTCTTGTTCTTGATCCTTATTTGACACATACTTTGTTTTCTCTTCTTGTTGGGTGATCCCAACCACCCAAGCCTAGGACAAGGTGTGGAACAAGACCATGAGGGACCAGCCCAAGAGTAAATTCAAAGTTTTGTTGCTAAGATGTCTAGGTTGCTACTGCTAGATCATGTAGTTTTTTTACTCTAGTTTATGTTTCATGAAACTCATGAAGTGAACTTGGATCAAACCATGTAATAACTTAGTCTTTTCTTTTCATTGCAACTATTCACATTTTTGTATCTAAATCATGCTTATTTAAATGGAATTAATATGCATGCAACCTTCATTATCTAAATTCCATATAAAATATGGATGTTGTATATTTTTTGATAAATTTGAGTAAGGAGTGATCTCACCACCTTACAATCACCATCACTTAGTTGCATTAGGGATAGGTGTAATAAGCTATGTTTCATTAGGACTTTATACCAGCACATCATTGTCAATATTAGTTATATTCATATGAGGGAAAAGGTAAGACTACAAGATTTAGAGCTTTGAACCCAATAATCTTCATCATTAGATCCAAAATATTACACTATAGGCTTCACCCAAAAACATTTGATGTTGAAGCATTAAATCCTAGTCATTGGATCAGGTTCTTCATTCAAAACCATTGGTTGATGTATAGGTCTAACCCTTGAATCATTTAACAAAGAAAACCATCAGATTGGGTCATGAAAGAATAAACACATGAGACCTAGTCTCACCATCAGTCGTATTCTCCTGAACCACCATCATTTGTGGTGTCCAGGACCACCATCGATTGTGACACTTTGTGTCACCATTGGATCATGGGGTCAGCACTACCATCGATTGACACCATCAGGTGTTGAACTACTATCACCATCGACTGATGCCATGTTTAGAGAACCAAACCGTTGAGTGTTGTTATTATAAAAGAATCTAAGACTAAACTAAGGGTGACCATCAGTTGTCAACAAAATAGCACTAAAAGACAACTTCATCGGATCTAGTAAGGAAACAACCATCGGTTATTGTATAAAGATCAAAACAACCTAATACCCTAAGTGTAATCCATCATTTGAGAGGTACTAAGTACCATTGTTTGACATGTAAGAAAGAACCAAGTCATCCTCTACCTCAAGAAGGTTGTACACATGGTTTCAAGTTCATCTATAGTTAGACTAATCAAGGATCAGTATTAAAGTCGAAACTCTAGGAAAAGATATATTTTATATGCTTAGATCTTCATTTTAGGGCAACAACTTGAATGAGCAAGCTAGAAGTAAGCAATAAACCTGAGGAGGGCTATAAAACTCTCCTCTAGGAAGAATACCAAGCTCCAAACAATAAGAAAACTTCAGATCATATGGTAGAAAACCCTAGTTTTAGCTCTAAACGCGGCCAACTAGCTCTTTCTACACAAGGGAAGCAAACCCTAGTTCAAGAGAGTAAGAAAGATAGGTTCTTTAAGCTTTAGATCAAGTTCTACCATGAAAAATAATGGTTTCATCCTATATGAAGGTAGGGGTAAGAAGAAAAACAAGAGAAATGAAGGAGAGAAGGAGAACCTTACCAGCTTATGTCAAGAACACACAAAAGAATATCCACAAACCTTAGATGAGGGCAGATCCAAACCCTAGCTGCTCTAACAAGAAGGTTAATTATCTTCTTCAACCTTGGGCACCCTATTCTCCACCAAGAAGGGGAAGACAAAGATCTAGATAGGAAAGGAAAATAAGGATCCAAAGGTTTCATTTGGGTGCTAAAAGAGAGGTATATAAAGCTTATGGATAAGGGAGAAGAGAAGCTTGAAGTAACCTAGTAGCTTTGGCATGTGTCTGTGGCCTATGGATGTTACAGCCAAGCAAGCAACAACTCCATCAGTTGTGGAGACATGCTAAGCCATCATTTACTGGCTCTCTAAGCCAACCATCAGTTTCTATGAATGGTAGCCATCAATTCTTAAAAGCCTAGCTCATTAGGTGGTGAACCATCGTTTGATCAACTCCTTTAAGTGAACCACCAATCTAAGAGAACCGAAGAAAGAAAACCATATATGTGATGCCCCAACGGAGCCAAAATGGGATTACTCAAACAAAAGTGCAGAAAAAACACTAAGCATAGGGATTATCATAAAATAGGGAAAACTAAAACCGGTCTAATATCACCACAAAAGCAGGAGCATATTACATCTGAGTCCATATCAGACACCTGTATTACATATCAGGCCACAAGATGGTACTTATCACTGTTCATGTGGACAACTTGTCACATCCTGTTACATATGATAACATGTTCATATATATACAAACCATCTTTGTACAACCATAGCCTACTGCCAAAACTTGTGTCAATGTACAATGTTTACAAAACACCCCCAAGGACCTGAGGGTACAGGGACAACACATAGGACTCTACTACAAAACACTAGAAGCATATCAGACCTTTCATAGCTACTGCTCCTCTTGTTGCTCAGCCTCAACCGCATGATCTCTACTTCGTTGTGCATGACCACCTAAAAGATATGGAAACCCACGGGGTAAGACCAAACGTCCTAGCGAGAGATATAACTCTCTACCGCAACTATTATTAACACAAATAAGCTAAAGCATGAAGATAACATCATTCCTAGGTTGACTAAATTTAGATAAACCATGTGGGTAAATTATTTAACACTATTTAAATAGTTTAGGCATTTACCACTGAGCAATAGAACATCTTATACTTTAAGAAGGAATATAAAGTACATGTATAACAGTTGATTTCTCTTACTGTATTATAATTCAAGAAATCAGTACAAGAGACAAGGCAAAGGATCATCTAGTGTGACTCATATTTAACCCTAAGTAATGTACTACATGGTTGTGTTACGTCTTTTATCATGCCCTAAGGAAATGAGGAATACAACTCATGCCCCAATTGATCATTGTAAAGTCAAAATTAGTGCCATACAGGATCTAAGAGGACTAGACTCCTAAGATCTCCCACACCCTTGGTCAGTTCGAGTCCGCCACAGTGACATATAAAGTGCAACTACAAAATAGCCTAGTCTACCATGGTATAAAGGCAAAACACTAGTGAAAATTGAGATACGACTATAGCCACACTCCTGCTGAGGCATGACCTTAGTGTTGGATCTAAGGTATCTAGAGGGGGTGAATAGAGCTAAAAGTTTAATTCCAAATAGTAAATTTGATGGAAATTGAAACATACATAGCAAGGATTGAAGAGATTGAAGCAACCAAGTGAACAAGTTGTTTTAGAATGGTTCCACTCTCCAAACTAGGAGAGAGTCACACCACTTCCTAGAGAGGTCAAGCTCTAGGATTTTTATGATGTCTACTCCTTATATTCACTTATAGGAGTTACAACATATGCCCTTCCTTTTCAGGGACAAGGATACCCAGCTTCCATTTAATGCAAGGGGGGCAAAAACCATACAAACAATGTCTTACCTATCCAAGAGTTGGTCTTCTACCTCACAAATGTCTTACCCACTCTTGCAAGCGGTTGTTTGCCTTCACTAAGGAGATCCCCTTCTTGCACCGAGTCTTTTGCCTTGAGGATTTACCCACCAAGATCCTTGTATCTTCCTCCTTATCCTCCATCTTCACTTGGAGAAGCTTTATGTGCCTTCTACTACATCTTGAAGAATCTTAAACCTTCTCCTTCACTTGGAGAAGTTTTCACCAACTTGATCTTTAAGAAAGGGGGTTGGAGAAAGAGAGATCTTGATAGCTTCACAAGTTTACAAGACAGTAGCTCTCTCTCAAGAATCCTATCTCACTAATATAAATCCTATCTCACTCATAATGCATGAAATGAATTGTAATCAAGAGAGAGAAAGGGGCTCATGTGTACTAATAGCACTCAACTATGGAAAGAACCTTGAATAGCATGAATGAGAAACCTTCTAATGAACTTCAAGAGGTCTTATTTATAGTTGGTGGTGTCCACTAGAGTGTGGTAACACTTGTGAATGTTTTCTAGCTATTTAGAGGGTTGCAATGGATATAATTTTTACTTTTTCACCCCCTCCAACGGTTATAATCACTTTTTCTATGTTTTACGTATAGTGCATTGGTCGAGTTTCAAAAAAGATAGCTCGACCGATCACACTATCCAAAAAAAACCAATTTAAACCATCAGTCAAGTTTGTCCTGGTGGGAAATCAACTGATCACTTAAATTGAGTTTGGTGTGTAGAGGGTTTGGTCGAGTTCTATGAAAATGAAACTCAACTAATCATCATTCATTCCCAAAATCATTTCAAGATCAGTCGAGTTTATAACTCAACTGATGAACCGCTTGTTATGAATTTTACCAAATGAAATTTAAGTGATCAAATGTTGGAATTAAGTGTCCCTCATTTTTTCTCATCTTATTTGAAGTCATATCATCAATACAAATGATTACAAAATGTTCTAAGGTGGTTAGGAGTGTTTTCTAGAAAAGTGCATGTGTATTGCTTTTGACTTGAACTAAGTCAGGATAGGGCTTGAGTGATTTGATCCTTTTCATGTACCTAATGCATGAAATCAATCTTAAACAAACATATTAGATACATGTGAATGGAATGGTTAAGTCGTTTTCAAAATATGGACAATGTATAACACTTAGGTAAACATTCTTCCCCTTTTTAACAATGATAAACCATTCTGCAACATATTGAAAAGGATATGAAAATTAAACCTTTACTTTTGGGAAAGGATGTGAAAGTTAAACCTTTTCCTTGAAAATTTAAAGGGGATACATGATTGAACAATGTGAATTTCTCCCCCTCTATTCATGCTTACCTATACCGGCATGGTTAGCCTTTCCACAAAATTTCCATAGCACATATACATACTATATGGTCCTCTAGCGAGTCACATGATATGTAGATAATTGATAGGAAAAGGATCATACAAGAACAATATGTCTGAGGTCATTTCTCCTCCTTTGTCATAGAAAAAAAGATAGGAAGGTAGAAATAGCTAAAAAACATAGGTCTTCTATAAAAGCACAAGATAAAGCAATCAACCACAT
The DNA here is from genome assembly GCA_963693085.1 of Alisma plantago-aquatica. Taxonomy (NCBI): domain Eukaryota; kingdom Viridiplantae; phylum Streptophyta; class Magnoliopsida; order Alismatales; family Alismataceae; genus Alisma; species Alisma plantago-aquatica. The sequence goes on along the minus strand of OY856414.1, from coordinate 438,251,044 downwards.
AGCACGCATCATATGGAGACGAGGTAAAGAGAAACAAGCAAGCCAATGTCATAATCAAAATATGGGATAACATACCACAAACTCATGAGATAAAGTCAACCAGAGAGTTATTGTACATGTGATTAAGATTACAACATTTAAAGCATGTTCTCACTATAAGAGCCATAAACCAACGATAAAACAACAGAATGATAAAATAGTACATCTCAGATACAGTTCCCAAATGTCATAGTACATAAGAGTCTAAAATTATATATATGATTAGAACCTAAGGACTAAATAACTAAGACATCAAGCTACATCTATGCTATCTATGTCAACAACATGATCATCTGCATCATCATTGTCATCCTCAGGCTCATAGTCTTCATCTCCATCTGAAGGTGTGGCAGAGACAATAGCATCTTCAGCATCATCACCAAAGGCACCAGTAGCGTCGACATCAGATCCATCATCGGAGACATCATCATTAGTGGACTCCTCATCATTAGTAGCATCCTCATCATTCTGGTTAGGTATGTCCTCGTCGGCAGATGGACAGAAACTACAACCAGGCCACAGGGCATTCTCCTCATCCCAAGTCATACCAAAATCATATAACTCATGTATCTGGGTAAAGGGGGGAACAGATGTGCCAAGGCTGGAAAGTAGAGTAGCCAGAGGGCCAATAGGCAAGTCCAGTAGAGTAAGCTCTTTAGGGGTAGGGATAGACCCACCAGTAGCATATGTGACAGTAGAAGTAGCAGGTGGAGGGGTCGGGTAGAAGTGATTGTATGCATAGGAAGCATAGTTACCGCCTGGATAGGGCCGGTAGGAGGGGTAAGGGTGGTTGTAGGATAGGTTCATGATAGACACGATCTGGAAGAGGTCCTGGTAGAGGTGATCCTAAACCTAAAGATTGTACGCATGTTGATGCATCAGATGTCTCACAAGGGTTTCATTTGATACATTAAATGAGGCATGGCCAGGTCGGGATGGTGGTAGAGGTGGAAGTGGAGGTGCTTGGGTGGAGGTAGAGGCTCTAGGTGTGTTAGAAGAGGTAGGGAGGAAGGTCTTCTTGATTGTGGTTTCACTAATGCAAACTCCTTTACAGCTAGGTTTGTAGTTGAGTTGATGGAAAAGAGATGTTTGGGCAGCAAAAGCAAACAAACCACAAATCAAGGTAGGGTAGGGTCGGTGGGTACCACGGGTGTTCTTTTTGGAATCAAAATAGGTCATGTGATGCTGGATATATCGAGACCATTTGACTCCAACATTCTTCAACAAGAAGTACATGATTACAGTAGTGTTTTCTACAATATATGTTTGATTTTTCTTCGGGGGGACATTAAAATTAACAACTAATAAAAGCATCCTATTTTTGAGATCAAGGGAAGAGTATGGCAAGGTGGACTTCCTCTTATAGGGTACCTGAGGCTTCGTTAAGAACTTGTAGACATTAGGAAGAGTGAGGTTAAAGTAGTTGTAGAAAGCCTCGGTGTCTAAAAGGTCAAAATAGTCAGGATAATTCTTTCTCCATGAGTCGGTGACCTCTGTTCCATTGAAAACTATGTTCAAGGAACATTCAAAGATTGTGAATTTATTTTTGGTAATCATGGAGGAGAGGATGACTTGGTTATTGGGTGGTGGCACTAATGTGTCATAGTTCCATGAAATATTCGCATAGAATTCATGGATTGCCTTGGTGCTCGTCATGGAATTATGAAAGCATTGGTGTTCTACGCACAAGGCTCCTAGGTGATGGGTATAGAAAAGATTAGCAATCTTGTTGATGACATCCTTTGTTTTGAGAGGAGGCTCAAACAAGGTTCGAAAAGGAAAGGGGTTCCTAGTAAGGAGCTCCTTGTAGAAATTTTGAGGTTCGGAAGAAACAAAGACGGTGTCATCAAAGGATAGAAGATGAGGACAGGGATGAGGACAAGGGTACACCCCTTAGGTAGCTCTATTTCTTTGGTTGGATGCCATGAGAATGGATTTGAGAAGCAACCACAACCAAAAGAAGTAGAGAACCGCACAAACAGGCTAACTAACCACCTAGAAGGGTGTGGGAAGAGGCAAGAGAGGCTAGGCTAGGCAAGGGAAGGGATGGTCGCACCTAGGGTTTGAGGTAAGGGGGGACTGTAGCTAGAAATTAGTTGACTTTTCTATAGTTGAGAAGGAGAAATGTCAGCCAAACCCTATTTTAAGTTTGGTCCATCCCGGCCATCGCTCGAGTTTGTCCAAGGGAAACTTGACCAATCAAGAGAAAAACCCTTGACCTCAGCTTGGGATCGGTCGAGTTGGCAACTGGACTGATAGGTAACCTATCCAAAAACATGAAATCTTAATTTCTAGCCTCTAGGGTGCTAACTAATTTTATTACTTTATGATATTATGCATTTTATACGTATTGAGGCACATTTCACTCATCATAGGGTATTGTTTTGTGATAAAAATAAGTGTTTGCAAAAAATACCCAAAATAAGCAAAACAAGGCATAGAAACAAGGTAATATAGCACATATCAAGTAAGAGATGATTAATTTTATGCAAGAAACATATAGGTAAAAGAAAAACTAGCTAGAAGCAATGTCATTATCATCAAGAGAAGTTATAAGAAGTTTTGATCTAATAAAAGCAAATTTCTCTCTGGCTAGAGATTTAGTGAAAATATTCGCATGCTGGTTTTTTGTATCCATATGTGTGATATAAATATCCTTCTTGGCAATGTGGTCATGAAGAAAGTGATGAAGAACCTCTATATATTTATCTCTACTATGCAATATAGGATTATATGACAAGTTAATTGCACTAGTATTATCACAAAAGATAGGAGAAGCATCAAAATAAATGTTAAAGTCTTGGAGTATTTGCTTCATCCATAGGACTTGGGCACAACAACTCCCAACTGCAATGTATTCAGCCTCAGTAGTTGAAAGAGCCACAATGCTTTGCTTTCTAAGCAAACTAAGAGACTAGGCAAGGGTCTAGGAAGAAGCAAGTGCCACTTGTGCACTTTCTATCAATTAAACAACCTGCTTAATCAGCATCACAATAAGCAGTAAAAGTAAATTCCCTTGACTTGGGATACCATAGTCCAAAATTTGGGGTTTTGTCTAGGTACCTCAAAATTCTCTTAAGCGCTATAAGATGTGATTTCCTAGGACTTGATTGAAAGGATCACACAAGCCAACACTAAATATTATGTCAGGTCTAGAGGAAGTTAAATAAAGTAAGCTTCCAATCATACCTCTATAGAGTTTCTCATCTACCTTTTCACCTTCTTCATCTTTATCAATCTTGGTGGTGTTTGACATGGGGGTGTCCATCGTCTTGGTTTTCTCCATCCCAAAGCACTTGAGTAGCTCATTTTTTTGCTTGCATGGGTTGATGAAGTTACCTCCTTACTTTGCTTGATTTGGAAGCCGAAGAAGAAAGTAAGCTCCCCCATCATGCTCATCTCAAATTCACTCTGCATAAGATCACTTAACTCCTTACGAAGATCAAGATTAGTTCCTCCAAAGATAATATCATCCACATATATTTGAATAATTAGAAAATTGTTAGAAGTGTTCTCTAGAAACAAGGTAGAATCTACTTTGTCCATGATATAGCTATCATCTAACAAAAAGTTCTTTAGTTTTTCATCCCAAGCTCGAGGTGCTTGTTTGAGACCATAGAGAGCTTTTTGCAACAAGTAAACATGGTTAGGCAAGTTATCATGTTCAAAGCCCAGAGGTTGTGCAACATACACTTCCTCCTCAATTATACAATTCAAAAATGCACTTTTAACATCCATTTGATAGAGAACAAAATTCTTGTAATTGGCAAAAACAAGCAACATTCTAATAGACTCAAGTATAGCAACAGGTGCATAAGTTTCATCAAAATAAATATACCTTCTTTCTGATTGTAGCCCTGAGCAACTAACCTTGCTTTGTTCCTTACCACTTTTCCACTGTCATCAATCTTGTTGTGCTAGACCCATTTGGTGCCAATGATTTTTCTATCACTTGGTCTCAGCACAAGGGTCCACACTTTGTTTCTTTTGAGCTGCTCCAACTCTTCTTCCATAGCTAAGATCCATTCATCATCTTTAAGAGCTTCTTTGATGTCTTTAGGCTCAAGCTAAGAAATGAAGATGTTGTTTGCTTGTTCTTTGTTGTAGGCAGCCCGCGGCTTCACCCTTTCAAGAGGATTGCCTATGATTAGCTCTTTTATATGATGCTTTGCAAAGCGGGGGGTTGGATCCTTATTTTCTCCATTCTTTTCTTCTTCGTCAACTAACACCTCCTTTCCTTTATCAGCGATGTTGAGATCTTTTAAGAGAGGAATCCCTTCACCTACAACATCATCATTTGGAACAATATCTTTGAAAATATAAGGGCTAGTATCAACAAATCTAACATCTATAGATTCTTTTACTTTGCATAGTTCTATGTTATATACTATGTATGCCTTGTTGGTAGTGTTATAGCCAAGAAAGAAAGCCTTGTAAGAATTTGGATCAAACTTGACGAGAGAATCCTTGGTGTTCAAAACAAAACAAGGACAACCTAAAACATTAAAGAAATGAATGGAAGTCTTTCTACCATGCCATATCTCATAGGGGGGTTTCTTAAGGGAAGGATGAGTAAAAACCCAATTTTGCACAAAACATGAAGTACTTACGGCTTCGGCCCAAAACTTCTATAGATTGTTGTATTGTAGAAGCTTAACCCTAGCCATCTCCTATATAGACCTATTCTTCCTCTCTACAACCCCATTTTGTTAAGGCATTCAAGGTGAAGAAAAGTTATGTGCATAGCCGAATTCCTCACAAAAGCATTTAAACAAATCATTTTCAAATTTTCCCCTATGATCACTGTGGATAGAAACAATCTGGAAAGAAGATTCATTTTCAATCCATTTGCAAAAAGTTGAGAAAACATCAAGAGTATCATTTTTTGAAATAAGAAATAAGTGTTGGATCTAGGGCTTTAGAGGGCGGTGAATAGAGCTTCAAAATTCTCACAAAAATAGTTAGACCTTAAAATTATATCAATTGAAACCAAATGCTAAAACTGAATTCGAAGTCCTATCTAAACAAGCATATCAAGGATGAGAGAGATTAAAACAAACACTTGAACAAGATGTTTAGAGTGGTTCCAATCTCCAAACTAAGAGATCGTCAATCCACTACCTAGAGAGGTCAACCTCTATGATATTGCAACACATGTATACTTATATTCCATTATAAGAGATACAAGAGGACCGCCATACATCCAAGGACTTACCTATCCAAGCAAATAGTATTTCACCTATACAAGGACTTATCCACTTTATCAAGATGTCTTCAACCTTCACCAAGGACTTACCCACACTTGCATCAAGTCTTTGGACTCACAGGGATTAGCCACTCTTCTTGAATCTTCCACCTTGTCCTTATACTTCACTTGGAGAAGATATTCACACCTTCTTCAACCTTGATGAATAACACCAACTCCTCCTTCACTCGGAGAAGATCACTTCATCCTTTACTCTTTGATAAAGCGGATTAGGAAGATGGAAAGATGGAGAGATTTACAATATAACATTGAGGTAGCTCTCTTACAACATGCCTAAATCACTCATAATCATGAAATGCTTTGTAAATGAGAGAGAGAAAGGGGCTCACGGGGTTGCAGCACATTCAACTATAGCAACGACCAAGGATAGCATGAATGAGCGACTTTGAAATGAACTCCAAGAGGTCCTATTTATAGCTGGGGATGTTCCCTTGAGTGTGGGATCCCTTAGGAATGAAAAATACTTGTTTCACAACTTACGACAGATCTATTTTCACTTCTAACAACTCTGCAATGGTTAGAATCACTTTGTCTGTGATTTTTGTATAGTACATTCGGTTGAGTTTCAATAAAGGTAACTCGACCGATCCACTAACTGACAAAGTCAATTTTCAAACTATCAGTCAAGTTTGTCCTGGAGTAACTTGACCAGTTAGCCAAAATCAACCTTGGCTAGTAGGTTGGTTGGTCGAGTTTTGTGAGTGTGCAACTTGACCAATGCAATCATTTTAGAAAATCCATCATGGATCGATCGAGATTCAAACTCGACCGATCTAGTTGCTGTGACAAATTTTCCAAAATGATTTTTAAGCGATCAAATGATGGAACTAAGTGTCCCTAATTTTTTGTAATCTTAGTTGCAAGTCATATCATCAATACAAATGATTACAAAAATATTCTAAGGTGATTTGGAGTGATCTCCCAAATTGCATTTACTTGGACAAGCTAGGGCTTGTGTAATTTCATCCTTTTCATCTACCTAAATCCTAAAATAAATATTACACAAGCATATTAGATACATATGAATGGAATGGTTGAGTCATTATCAAAATATGGACAATGTATAACTCCTAAGTCAACATTCTCCCCCTTTTTGACAATGATAAATCATTCCTCAACATATTGAAAAAAATATGTAAAGTTATACCTTAGCCTTATGGATTGCAAGGGGATTCAAAATTTTGAACAATATGAATTTCTCCCCTTCAATCTATGCTCACTCTTACCTGCATAGTTAGTCTTTCTACACAAATCTATATAACATGTATACTATATGGTCCTTTAGCAAGTCATGTGATAAAACATATATTTGAAAAGAAAAGGATCACATAGGCAGTAAAAACAATATGGTTGAGCTTCAAAACGTTGAACTTCTCTCCCCCTTTTGGCATCATCAAAAATGTAAGGGGGTAGAAGAGCATAAAAATGGGTCTTCTCCAAGCACAACCAAAACATCCAACCATAAGATAAAACATGCAACCACATAACACACGTCAAACAGAGATGAGAGAGAAATAAGAAACTAGTGTCATAATAAAAACATGGAAATCATACCAATAACTCACACGATAGAACATACATAGAGTTATGATACATAAGCTTACAACACATAAACATGTTCTCAAAGCAACTACAAGCCAAAATGATGAAAACAAACATGATGAAAGAAATAGTATGTCTCAGATAATGTGCCCATATGTATTTAATACAAAAGAGCCTAGAAAGACATATATGATCAACATCTAAGACTAAGAAATAAAACATCTAAACATCCATGGCATCTATGTCCACAACATCATCATCGTCAGCTTCAGGCTCATAGTCATCATCTCCATCTAAAGGTGTAACAACATCACCTTCATCACCAGAGCCATCAGAAAAGTCTTCATCATCATCAAAACCATCAAAATCATCCTAACCATCATCATCAGATGCCTCCTCATCATCAGCAATAGCTTCCTCATCAACCTGGTTGGGCATCTCCTCATCAGTAGAAGGATCAAAACCACAACCAGGCCACATGGCATTCGGCTCATCCCAATACATACCAAGGTCATGTAGCTCATGGGCTTGAGGAAAAGTCAGAGCAGAGGTGCCAAGTCCTATGAGCAAGGTAGCGATGGGGCTAGCAGGGAGAGGCAGCACTCTAGGGGCATGTGTAGAGGCAGAACCACCACCAATAGAGGGTGTAGCAGTAGAAGAAGTTGGTGGAGGGGTCGGGTAGAAGTGATTATATGCATAGGAAGCATACTCACCACCTACGTAGGGCTGGTAGGCAAGATAAGGATGGTCATAGGTAAGGTGCATGGTAGACATGATAGAATAGACATCCTAATGTAGATGCTCCTAGACCTATAGGTTATATGCATGTTGATGCATCATATATCCCATAGGATTTTCATTTGATACATGGAACGAGGCACGGGTAGGTCGAGATGGTGGTGGAGGTGGAGGTGGAGGTGCCTGGGTGGAGGTAGAGGCTCCAGGTGTGGTGGAGGAAGATGGAGGCAAGCTTTTTTGGATTGTGGTCTCACTGATATAGACTCCTTTTCTAGAAGGTTTGTAATACAGATCATGAAAAAGAGACTTCCCAGTGGCATATTGGAAGAGACCACAAATCAGGTACCTCAAGTATTCTTCTTGGAGTCGAAGCAGGTCATATGGTCAAGAATGTTTCTAGACTACTTGACTCTAATATTTTTCATGGGGCAAAACATAATCACCAAAGTATTCTCTACAATGTCAGTTTGATTCCTTTTGGGTGAATATTGCAGTTGACTACCAAGGTGAGAATACAGTTTTTAAGGTCCAAGGCAAAGGAGGGAAGGGTGGACTTCCTCTTGTATAGAAACCAAGTCTTCTTCAAGAACTTATGAATTTCGGGGAGAGTGAGATCATATTACTTGTAGAAGGCATCAGGGTCTAACAAGTCAAAATACTCAGGGTAGTCTTTCCTCCATGTGTCGATTACCTCAGTACCACTAAAAAAGACATTCATGGTATTTTCTGAGATAGTGAATTTCTTACTGGAAAACATGGAAGTAAGAATTACTTGAGTGTTAGGTAGGGTTACAAGAGTTTCATAATTCCATGACAAATTGGCATAGAATTCATGAACCGCCTTAGTGCTTGTGATGGATTTGTGATAGCATGGGCGTTCAACACTCAGGGTAGCTAGGTGGCGATCATACAACAACTCAGCTACCTCATCTATGACCTTTTGTCTACGCAGATGAGGCTCAAATAAGGAATGAAAGGGGAAAAGGTTCCTAGGAAGGAGCTCCTTGTACCTATTTATAGATTTGTCAGAGACAAAGAAGGTATCATCGAAAGGAATGAGGTAAGAGTTGGATGAATAAGATGGTGCTCTAGAGAGGTAGGCTCTCTTTCTTCTATTTTAAGCCATGGAGGCAGGAAGAAGAAAATTGAGAAGTCAAAAATGAAAGAAACACCTCCAAGGGTTTTCCAAATGCCTAGGGTTGTTAGGCAAGGGGGCTAGGAAGGGAAAACGAGGGCTGGCTAGGGCTAGAAAAGGGAAGGTTTGAGCTAGGGTTGAGAGCTTGAGGGAGCTGGAGAAGGAATCAGTCAATTTTTCTCTAGTTGACGGGGAGAAAAGTTGGTCGAACCCTACTTAAAATTTGCTCCAAAGTTTTGTGAGACGGAAACTCAACTGAATGGCTTTTTACAAAAGCCCTCGGTCATGGATCGGTCGAGTTGGAAACTCAACTGATATTCAACCTAATTCATCATTAGAAATCTTATATTCTAGCCATTTGAGTTCTAATTAGATTTATTTTTCTAGTCCATTTTACATTTTAAACATACTTAGTCACATATCACTCATCATTGGGTACTATTTAGCGATAAAACAAGTGTTTGCAGGATATACCCAAAACAAGCGAAAAACAAGGTATAAGAACATGAAACTTTTAGCACTTTAGCAAGCAAGGGTGATCAAGACATGATAAAAGCATATAGGATAGATAGCAACTAATGAGAAGGCATATTAGATTAATGTAAAGCAGTTATGAGCAGTTTAGATCTAATAACACTAAATTGCTCTCTAGCTAGTGGTTTAGTAAAAATGTCCGCCAACTGGTTTTAATAGTGTTCACATGCATGATATAGATATCCTTTTTGACAATGTGATCATAAAGAAAATGATGAAGAACCTCTATATGCTTGGATCTACTATGCAATATAGAATTGTAAGATAAATTGATTGCACCAGTATTATCGCAAAAGATAGGAGAAGCATAAAAATAAATGTTAAAGTCTTGGAGCATTTGCTTTATCCATAGAACCTTGTCCCGACTACAATGTATTTAGCCTCGGAAGTTGATAGAGCCATTGTTCTCTATTTCTTGGAAAACCAAGACACCAAGCATGGTCCTAGGAGGAAGCAAGTGCCACTTGTGCACTTTCTATCAATTATGCATCCTGCATAATTAGAATCACTATAAGCAGTAAGAGTAAAGTCCCTTAACTTGGAATACCATAGACCAAAATTTTGGGTTTTGTCTAAGTACCTTAAAATCCTGTTAACAGCTATAAAATGTGATTTCTTGGGATTTTATTGAAAGCAAACACACAAGCCAACACTAAATATTATGTCAGGTCTAGAGGAAGTTAAGTAAACTAAACTTCCAATCATACCTCTATAGAGATTCTCATCCACTTTCTCACCTTCTTCATCTTTATCAAGTTTGGTGGTGTATGACATGGGGGGTGTCCATCGGCTTGGTGTTCTCCATCCCAAAGCACTTGAGTAGCTAACTTGTGTACTTACCTTGGTTGATGAAGTTACCATCTTTCATTTGCTTTATTTGAAAGTCAAGGAAGAATGTAAGCTCACCCACCATGCTCATCTCGAACTCACTCTACATATGATCACTATACTCCTTGCAAAGATCAAATTAGTCTCGCCAAAAATGATATTATCAACAAACATTTGAATGATAAGACATTTGTTAGAAATGTGTTTGAGAAACAAGTCGAATCTACTTTGCCCATGATATACCCATGATCCAACAAAAAGTTCTTTCATTTCTCATACCAAGCTTGAGGTGCTTGTTTGAGGCCATAGATATCTTTTTAAAATAGATAAACATGGTTAGGTAAACTATCATGTTCAAAGACTAAAGGTTGTACAACATACACTTCCTCCTCAATTGTACCATTCAAAAAGACACATTTAACATCCATTTGATATAGAAGGAAATTCTAATAACTAGAAAAAGCAAGAAACATAGGAATGAACTCAAGTCTAGCTATAGGTGCATATGTTTCATCAAAATATATACCTTGATGTTGATTGTAGCCTTGAGCCACTAACCTTGCTTTGTTTCTTACCACCTTACTGCTTTCATCTAGCTTGTTGTGGTAGACCCACTTGGTGTCAATGATCTTTCTATCACATGGTCTTGGTACTAGAGTCCACACTTTGTTCTTCTCAAATTGCTCCAGTTCTTCTTTCATGGCTAGGATCCATTCATCATCCTCAAGAGCTTCTTTGATGTCCTTTGGCTCGAGTTGTGAGATGAAGGCATTGTTTGACTGTTCTTTGTTGTAGGAAGCCCATATTTTCACTCTTTCAATAGGATCAACTATGATTAGATCTTTAGGATGATTCTTTGCAAAGTGGGAAGTTGGATCCTTCTTTTCTTCATCTATCTCTACTTATTGAGTGGCCACCTTTTTTCCTTTTTGGGTGATGTTGAGTTCTTTCAAGATACGAATTACTTCTTCTGCAACATCATTATTATCAATATCTTTGGGAATAGAGGGGTTAATTTCAATAAATTTGACATTAATAGATTCTTCTACTTTATATAGATCAACATTAAACACTTTATAAGCCTTGTTAGTAGTGCTATAGCTAAGAAATAAAAGCCTCGTACGATTTCAGATCAAACTTATCAAGAGAATCTTTCATGTTCAAAACAAAACAAGGACACCTGAAAACATGAAAATATTTGATAGAAGGATTCCTACCATGCCATAGCTCATAGCTGGTTTTCTTCAAAGAAGGGTGTGTAAAAACTCAATTTGCACAAAACTTGAGGTACTAACGGCTTTGGCCTAAAACTTTTTTGGAGTGTTATACTCTAAAAGCATGGTCCTATCCATTTCCAATAGTGACTTGTTCCTCCTCCCTACAACCCCATTTTGTTGAGGTGTTCGAGGTGAATAAAAATTATGTGCATAACCTGACTCTTCACAAAAATGATCAAAAATATCATTTTCAAACTCTCCCCCATGATCACTACGGATGGAAACAATCTGACAAGAAGCTTCATTTTCAACTCGTTTGAAAAAACTAGAGTAAACATCAAGTGTATCACTTTTAGAAACAAGAAAGAAGGTCTGTGTATATCAAGAGAAATCATTGATAATAACAAGACAATACTTGGAACCACAAAGGGATTGAGTTCTCATAGGTCCAAATAGATCAATATGGAGAAGTTTAAGAGCTCTCTTGGTACTAAGGACTCCTTTGGATTTGAAGGAGGACTTGGTTTGCTTTACTTGGGTACAAGGTTGGCATTCCTCATCCTTTTCAAAATCCAATTTAGGAAGTCCCTTGACTAAGTCTTTTTTTCTCAAATTCTTTAATTGATGCATATTTACATGACCTAGTTGGCGATGCCAAAGAGAAATATCATTTGAATTGACTACAAGACATCTACTAGCAATAGGCTTAATAGAGTCAAGCACAATTACATAAATATTACCATTTCTAGTTCCCTTATATATGACATGATAAGTGAGGGAATCTAGGAACAAGCATTCAAAAGAAGTAAATAGCATAAGGTAACCATTATCACATAATTGACTAACACTTATTAAATTTTGATGTAGGCCATCCATAAAGAGAACATTCTTGATACACAAGGATTCACCTACATCACCCTCACCTTTTACCTTACCTTTCTTGTTGTCCCCGAAAGTGACTGAACCTCCTTTCTTCTATGTGAAATTGTTGAAATGTCTTATATCACATGTCATATGTTTTGTGCATCTACTATCAACATTCAATTTCCCTTTTTCCTGTAAGAAAGGAGAGTGTCATTTCACAACTCAAACTTTGGGATCTGGGTTAGCTTGGGGACCAATTTCATCTTTGGGTCAGCCCCCTTAGGCTTGTAAGAACAATAAGTAGAATAATGATCATCACTTTTGCAATGATAGCAAATCATAGGGTTCATAGAGACAGAAGACTCTCCAGCAAAAAAGGAAGTTTCCTTACTTTGTTTCTTACCTTTGGCCTTACTTTTACCCTTAGGTGCAACCCCTACAAATCACATACCACTAGTACCAATTTGTTTGGTAGAATGGTCAAGGATTTCATTTAGGGAGTTGTTTCCTTTGAGGAATTTTTGTATAGGGGCTCTAAGTCTATGATTTTCATCAATAAGAGATATAACAGTAGAAGTTAAACTATAAAGATCATCTCTAGCATGAACAAGTTCGACCTCTAAATAGAGGGCTTTAGTCAAATAAGAATCCTTTTCAAGAGAAATAGAAGCAATATCATACCTAGGAAAAATAGGTCTAGAAGATAAATCATTAACTTGACCAAGTAACCTTGCAGTTTTAGATTTAAGCAATTGAATTTCTTTGAGATAAACATCCCTTTCATATCTACAAGCATCACTAATGAGCTTAAGTTCAACATTTTCAGTTTTAAGTAACTCAATCTCATTTAGGAACTTTTGGTTGTCTTCCTTGAGAGATTCAATGCTCTTAATATAGGCACCATTCTCTACCTCAAATCCATTGTATTGGAGCTCAAGATCAAGAAATTGGCCTTGCAAGTAATCAATTCTCCCAAGATGAATTTTCTCATTTTGCTCAAGAATATCAAGTTTAGCATACAAGTCATCAATGATTTTACCCAACCTCTTTTTTTAGATTTAAATTTGGAATAAGAATAAAGGGCAGTAACAAGCATGTCAATAAGAGTTTCCTTAGATAACTCATGCAAACTTACCTCACTTACTTCACCAGTATCTTCACTTGTGGAGGCCATGAGTGCAAGGTGGCACTCTCCATCTTCATCAGAGCTTGATCCACTATAGGATGATCCTTCTCAAGCAGCATGACTTGCGTCTTTATGTCTCCTATCCTTCTTGTCCTTCCTCTTTTATTTGCTATCTTTTCTGTACTCTTCCTCCTCCTTGGAGCTGCTCTTGTGTTGTGACTTTCTAGTATTATGACATTCACTCTTGTAGTGTCCTTTTTGACCACACTTGTAGCACCTTGAAGTATATGAATAAGATTACTTTCCTTTGAAGTGCTTTCCCTTGGAGAAGTTGGCTTCATTCTCACTAGGACCATAATCTTCACTAGATTAGGAGGGAGAGGTCTGACAAGCAAGTTGTTGTTGAAGGATAAGAGCCTCCACTTGAGCTTTGAAGGAACTATATTTGACCTTTCTTGATTCTTTTTCTTCTAGATTTGCTTCCTCTTCTTTCTTGTCAAGTCTTGGCTCATAATCTTGTAGATTCACAATAAGCTCCTTAGTTGGAATGTCACCAAGACTGCTTACTTCTTTAATGGAGGTCACCTTTGACTCCCATCTCTTTGGAAGAGATCTCAAGATCTTTGAGTTGATTGCTCCTCTTTCCAAAGTGTGTCCCAAAGTAGCTAGGTCGTTGCTGATGATGTTGAGCCTTGAGTACATCTCGACAACTCCTTCTTTCTTCCCCATCTTGAAGTTCTCTAGGAGGTTGTTCAACATGTAGATCTTTGCCTCCTTCACTTGCTTTGTGCCTTCATAGGTGATGCACAACTTTTCCCATATCTCATAAGTTGTATCCCATGAGGAGATATGGTTGAACTCAGATGGAGTAAGGGTTGCATGGAGGATGCTAATTGCTTTGGCATTGAGTTGTGAATTCTTTAGGGCTGTTTTATCCCAAGTTGATATAGCTCCAGTTGGCTCCTTGTAGGGTGTAATCATCACATTCCAAATATCAAAATTCATCCATTGAATGTATAATTTCATTTGTTGCTTTCAATAGAGGAAGTTGGTGTTGTCAAAGACTGGGGGCACATGGAGGATCCTCTCTCTAGGTTGAGGGAACCAAGTAGGTTCTCACCCATTTTCTCATCTAGTAGGATATTTGTTGGGGAATCTTAGCTATAATACCACTTGTTGGATCTAGGGATATATAGGGGGTGAATAGAGCTTTAAAATTTCACAAGAATAGTAAGACCTTAAAATTATATCAAATGAAACCAAATGCTAAAATTGAATATGAAGTCCTTTCTAAACAAGCATAGTAAGGATGAGAGAGATTGAAACAAACACTTAGACAAGATGTTTAGAGTGGTTCCAATCTCCAAACTAGGAGACTATCAATACACTACCTAGAGAGGTCAACTTCTAGGATTTTGCAACCCATGTATACTTATATTCCATTATAAGAGATACAAGAGGACCAACTTACATCCAAGGACTTACCTCCCCAAGCCAAGAGTCTTTCAGCTACACAAGGACTTACCCACTTTATCAAGATGTCTTTAGCCTTCACCAAGGACTTACCCACACTTGCATCAAGTCTTTGGCCTCGAAGGGATTACCCACTCTTCTTGAATCTTCCTCCTTGTCCTTCTCCTTTGCTTGGAGAAGATCTTCACACCTTCAACCTTGAAGAAGAACAACAACTCCTCCTTCACTCGGAGAAGATCACTTTAGCCTTTGCTCTTTCAGAAAGGGGATTGGGAAGATGGAAAGATGGAGAGCTTTACAAGATAACATTGAGGTAGATATCTTACAACATGATGAACTCACTCATAATCACAAAATTCTTTGTAAATGAGAGAGAGAAAGGGTCTCAAGGGGTTGTATCACATTCAACTATGCAAGAACCAATGATAGCATGATTGAGAAACTTTGGAATGAACTCTAAGAGGTCCTATTTATAGGTGGGAGTGTTCCATTGAATGTGGGATCACTTAAGAATGAAAAATAGCCATTTTACAACTTGTAATAGATCTATTTTCATTTCTAACAACTCTCCAACAATTAGAATCACTTTTTCTACAATTTCTATACAGTACATTTGGTCGAGTTTCAATAAAGGTAACTTGACTGATCCACTAACCGACAAAGACAATTTTCAAACTATCAGTCAAATTTGTCCTGAGGTAACTCGACTGATTAGCCAAAATCAACTGTGGTCAGTAGGTTGGTCGATCGAGTTCTGTGAGTGTGCAACTCAAGCGATGCAATCATTTTAGAAAATCCATCATGGATCGGTCAAGATTCAAATTCGACCGATCAAGTTGTTGTGACAAATTTTCCAAAATGAATGTTAAGTGATCAAACAATGGAATTAAGTGTCTCTACTTTTTTCTCATCTTAGTTGCACATCATATCATAAATACAAATAATTACAAAAATATTCTAAGGTGATTTGAAGTGATCTCCTAAATTGGGCATTTGCTTTGCTTTTGACTTGAAACTTCGACAAGCTAGGGCTTGTGTAATTTGATCCTTTTCATGTACCTAAAGCCTGGAATCAATCTTAAACAAACATATTAGATACATATGAATGTAATGGTTAAGTCATTATGAAAATATGGACAATGTATAACTCTCAAGTCAACAAGAAGGTCCAAGTAAAGAGAGAGAAAATCATTGACAATCACCAAGCAATACTTGCTACCACAAAGCAATTGAGTACGCATTGGTCCAAATAAATCAATATGTAGAAGCTCTAGAACTCTTTGGGTGCTAAGGAATCCTTTAGATTTGAAGGAGGACTTGGTTTGTTTTCCTTGGGTACAAGTTTGTCAATCCTCATCCTTTTCAAAATCTAATTTAGGAAGTCCCTTCACCAAATCTTTTTTGCTCAACTTCTTCATTTGATGCATATTTACATGACCAAGCCTACAGTGTCATAAAGAAAGATCATTTGAGTTGGAAACAATACATCTATCAAAAATAGGCTTTATAGAGTAAAGCACAATAATATTTATATTATTATTTCTAGTTCCCTTGTATATGACATTGTAGGAGAGGGATTCTAGAAGCAAGCATTCTAAAGAAGTAAATCGAACAAGGTAACCATTATCACAAAGTTGAATAACACTTATTAAGTTGTAATGTAGGTTATTTACAAGAAGTACATTCTTGATGCAAAGTGAATTGCCTACATCACCCTCACTTATTAACTTACCCTTGTTGTTGTCCCCAAATGTCACCGAACCTCCTTTATTTTTGGTGAATTGATAGAAATGGCTGATTTCACCCATTGGAGAAGCCACTATCAACAATCCATTTTCCTTTAGACTCACCTATGTCTTCACTTGTAGAGTACATGAGTGCAAGATGGCATTAACCTTCATTGGATCTTGAGTTACATGAATAGGATTCTTCCCAAGATGCATGAGATGCATCCTTGCTTCTTTTATCTTTCTTATCCTTCTTCCTATACTTGCCTTCCTTCTTGCAATCATCCTTCTTCTTGTGGCTGCTCTTGGGGTGGCCCTTGTTGGCCTTTGGGCATTCATTCTTGTGGTGCCCCTTTTGCCCACATTCATATCACCTAGGAGTTGAGGATGAGGAAGGCTTTCCTATGAAGTTCTTGCCCTTGGAGTAGTTGGCTTCATGGTCACTATGGCCATCATCTTCACTTGAGGAGGTATGAGAGGATCGGAAAGCAATTTGTTGTTGAAGGATCATTGACTCCACTTGAGCTTTGAAGGCATTGTCTTTAATCTTCTTTGACTTCTTCTCTTCTTGTTTTTCATCTCCCTCTTGCTTGTCTAGCCTTGTCTCGTCAGCTTGGAGGTTTCTAATGAGCTCATCGATGGCTAAGTCTCCAAGGCTTCTTACTTATTCAATTGAAGTCACCTTAGGTTACCATCTCTTGGGAAGGGACCTAAGTATCTTGGAGTTGATTGCTCCTCTTTCCAAGGGTTGTCCCAAAGCTAAAAGTTCATTGACAATGGTGTTCATCCTTTAGTACATATCTGCCATTCTTTCCTTCTTGCCCATTTTGAAGTTCTCCAGTAGCCCATTGAACATGTAGATCTTAGACTCCTTGACTTGCTACTCCTTCATATGTGATGCATAACTTTTTACAAATCTCATGGATTGTGTCCCAAGATGAGATCTAGTTGAACTTGAATGGTATGAGGGCAGCATAGATGATGCTAACCACCTTGTCATTTAGCTACTCCTTCTTGACTGTGGCTTCATCCCAAGTGGCTACATCCCCAATTAGCTTTTTGTAGGGGAGGATCACCACATTCCACATGTCGTAGTTGGTCCCTTGAAGGAAGAACTACATCCTTCATTTCTAATAGAGGAAACTGGTGTCGTCGAAGACCAGTGGTCGCATGGATAAGCTTCCCTCTAGGTTGAGTGACCCAAGTAAGTTGCACATCTTCTCATCTTATGGGAAATGTGTCAGAGAATACTATGGCTCGGATACCACTTGTTGGATGGCTCTAGAGGGGAGGTGAATAGAGAAAAAATACTCACACAAAACTTGTTAGACCTTCACGTTACTTTAAATAAGTTTAATTACAATTAGCAAATTTGATGGCAATTGAAGCATACATATCAAGGATGAGAGAGATTGAAGAAACCAAGTGAACAAGCTATTTTAGAGTGGTTCCACTCTTCAAACTAGAAGAGAGTCAGTCCACTACCTAGAGAGGTCAAGCTCTAAGATTTATAAAGATGTATACTCCTTATATTCACTTATAAGAGTTACAACATATAACCTTCCTTTTTCGGGACAAGGATACCTAGCTTCCCTTTAAGGCCAAGGGAGACAACAACCTTACAAACAAGATCTTACCTATCGAAGAGCTGGCCTTCTACCGCACAAAGGTCTTACTCACTCATGTAAGCAGCTAGATGCCTTCGTCAAGGATATCCTCTTCTTGCATTGAGTATTTTGCCTTAAGGATTTACCCACCAAGCTCCTTGGATATTCCTCCTTGTCCTCCTTCTTCACTTGGAGAAGCTTTATGCACCTTCTTCTACAACTTGAAGAAGATTGCACCTTCTCCTTCAGTTGGAGAAGCTTTAACCAACTTGATCTTCAGTAAAGGGGGTTGGAGAAAAAGAGATCTTGAGATCTTCACAAGTTTACAAGACAGTAGCTCTCTCACAGGAATATTATCTCACTCATAATGCATAAAATGAATTGTAATCAACAGAGAGAAAGGGGCTCAAGTGGACTAATATCACTCAACTACAACAAGGACCTTGAATATCATGAATGAGCAACCTTGGAATGAACTCCAAGAGGTCCTATTTATAGATAGGGGTGTCCACTAGAGTGTGGGAACACTTGTGAACATTTTCTATCCATTTGGAGGGTTGCAATGGATATAATTTCAAGTTTTGCACCCTGCAACGGTTAGAATCATTTTTTCTACATTTTTAGTATGGTGCATTTGGTCGAGTTTCAATAAATATAACTCGACCAATCACACTATGCTACAAAGCCAATTTAAACCGCCAGTCAAGTTTTTCTTGGTGGCAACTCAATAGATCACTTAAATTGAGTTTCAATAAATATAACTCGACCTCCACCTCAGACTTACATTTTTGCTTGTCCCGAGCAAAATTGAAACTCGAGATGGAGGGAAGAGAAGAGCGAGGATTTCCAGGTGGCCCTGGTAGCTCAAAAAACATTCAGTTGAAGGGGATGTGTATGAGGGTTGGGAACTTTATCTGAGGAGCTTCATAGTGTACCCTATGATAGGGTAATCATGGAAGTTCAGTGGGGTGCTCATATTTTCTTTCACCTCACATTCCCTCTAATAAGATCCATAAATCTTCCTTCAATAGAAAGGGAAGTGTTGAAGATGGATGTGGATTGGGGGAGGTTGGCAGGTACCCGGTCAGTAATGTTGATAGAGTAGGATGTATAGAGTTAGGTGGAGGATCTGGCTCAAGTTTTCAACCATCATAATGACTTGCATATAGGAGAATTGATATGGATATAAAATATTTCAAATTATATACAAAAGTGTTTGCTTCTCCTCAAAAATAATACCATCAATATTGGGTTTGGATATAACATATGGCTCTAATTCTTTTGTATAAGGGGTCCCCAAATATTCAGGAGGGATGAGGACGTCTTCCTTGAAAACAACTAAGGGGGTGTATGGGCTTATTCCAAGGGTGGTATCTCCCCTTCTACATTAATCTTATGTGGAATGAGAACTGGTTGTATCAAAATCAGAGGAATTGTTTTGTCAAAGGGGGTTGTATGTTCATTATCCAAAATAGACTCAAAAAAAGGGAATTGGTCTCTGATATCAATTGGGTTTATGTTAAGGATGGGAGGGCTTGTTGGATCTTCAAAATGACTCTCCATCTTTGACTTTTCATATTTGAGTAATAGAGTCTCTATAGGAAAGGTAGGGATACCAACGTCCTCATCACACACAAAATATGACTCCATGGTTTGTGCTATTTCTTCAGTATCTGACATATATGACACAAAAATATGATGATCGTCATCATAGTCGGGAAGAACTATCTTAGGTTGCTCAAGCTCTACATGGGGAGTTTGTGATTGAGCCTCTAGTAAGGTGGCTAGCATGGCTTGATTGGATTCAAGTTTTGCTTGTCCTTCTACTTCCATATTCTCTAGGGCCTTAAGTCTCTCTTCCACTTTAGGATTAAATTGTATTTCACTATAGGATTCATACACCCGAACATTTTAGCCATCCTCACCATACCCCTTATGGTAGTGTTGGGCCTTGTGCTCCTCATACTGATTGTGGCATTGATCCTCATCATAATCTTCAGAAGATGGTGCATTATAATTTTCATTGTGTCTATCTTGGTGGGAAGATTCAATATTACGAGGTGTCACCAAATCATGGGGGAACATATTTAGAACATTTGGGTTTTGGGATTGCGCTTTCAACAAAGTGGCTAACAAGGTTTGGCTAGTTATTAGTTTTGCTGCCATCTTCTCTAGGGACCTAAGTTTCTCTTCTTGGTGTGGATTATATTGGGTATCATAAATAGGTCCATTTCTCCCAAAGTTATGTTGGCCATACCCTCCAAAATTATGTTGATCATACCCCCCCCCCTCAGAATATGGATAGAAAGGTTCCCCACAATGGTTCTCAGAAAAATGTAGATTCACATTGTACCCACCAAGATGAAAGAGCTCGTAATAAAAAGTGGTGCTACCATAAGTATGGGGTAAAGTCAGACAGGAAAGAGATTCATGGTAGTAAAGACCATAATAATAACATTGTGGGGGATATTGGGATGTCCACTCCATTTAAAAAGTATTCCTCAAAGATATGTTAATTAACACACAAGACGAGAAAGATAACAAGAAATTACAAGAAAAGGGGGTTAGTCAAAAATTACAAAGAGAACTAAAAATTGTAAAGCAAAGAAATTATGGAATAAACTAAAATTACAAAAAAAACTATAAAGTAGTGTTGTTGGAATGGAAACTCAGCAGAAAGATACACTTTCGAAATTGTGCTCGGAAGGCAAAAATAAATTAAAAAAATCTAAGAAAGAAACTATAGAACAAGGCTAAAAGTTGTGAACATGCTAAAAAATTATGAAACAAAAACAAATTATGGAACAAGATTAAAAATTACAAAGAAAATTTAGAAAGCAGTACTGCCAGAATGGAAACTCGATAGGAGGAGATACACTACCGAAATGTTACTCGGTAGGCAAACAACTTACAAAAATCTAAAAAAAGAAAATGTGAAATAGAAGATATAGAACAAGACTAAAGTTATACAAGTTAGAAAAATATGAATAAAATTATACAAGATATAAAAGCAACCAGATTTGAAGAATAACATCTTCATCCCCGACAACAATGCCAAATTGGTGTGGGTCGTTGTACACGCAACAATCACTAGGAAAATTCCGAGAGTTTAACCTTCTAACCCGATTTTCAACTTGTTGCGAACAATAAGTCATCTTAGTATAGATAGGTATCGATCCAAGGAATGGAAGAAAAGAAAATTCGAGATCCAAATCAAATCGCAAGAACAAGAATTAAATTCCAATTTGGAAGAGTTGTTAATACTAAGAAACAAAATTGCTGAAATAAAGTTTAACTAATCAAGAAATAAAGATCTGGGGGTCTAGAGGATCACCACCAAAACCACGTTCATATTCAACTAATCAAATTTTAAACTCCAAAGATAAAATTAGGACATTATGGTTGCATGTCCTTATTTATAAACTCACAAGGATCGGACTTCCCGTGAACTCGTTGGTCCCGACGTTCACAGATCATTGCTCAACCATCCAACATGCCACTATCCACGGTCGTATCAAGAAGCATGTGAATTCAAACTGGCATTCAAACCCATGGCTCAGGTGGTCGCATCACTAAGGATTATAACAGAAATAAGATTAAAAGGATAAAAAGATGATAATCTCAATTAAAGGACTATTGTTTCATTCTTGCAGAGATCCACGGTCATATCACTTCATAAGAATATATCAGATCATCCAAATAATCATGCATAAATAATAAGAAGACATTATATTGAATAGAAATAGCTAAGGGGCTACTCCCCATGCTCCAGAAGAATCTACTCACACATGATGAGACTAGAAGAAATACAAACTAAAATGAGATCCAACATTATACAAGATGTGGTCTACAACTAAAAATTGGATGAAATGGAATTAAAAATGGAATGCTTTTACAAGTGGAGAGTCCCTCCTTTTATAGGAGGGGAAGGGGGTAGGCTGCCCTCAAAAGAGGGGGGGAAGAGAAGGAAATGTCTTTTTGAATTTTCTAGATCTGGTGAAATAGAAAGTTGATTGTCTTTGACCATGTAACTCTCTTTAATGAAGATTCTCACAGCAGAGATTTTGAATGTATTTATCTCCCGTAAAAAGCACAAAAGTGATCCAAATAATAGGATTTTATTTTAGAAAATTAAATTCACTTTCCAATGAATACTTGTACACTCTAATTTTGAGTTTTAATGCAAAAGTTATGTCACTTTTGGTGATGGGTATACATGAATTTCAGGACTGCTGCAAATTGTGTAATTATGTTCCAAGATTATTTATGCCATTTTCCTACAAAACCCAAGAAAATATAAAAAAAACTCCAATTAAAGGGAAAAATCTAAAATAGCATAATTAATTATGAAACTAAGAGAATAAATAACAAAATAATCCTAAACAAATATCAAAAATATGTAAATAAAAGGGATAAATACACATTATCAAACTACCCCAGACTTGAATCCTTATTTGTCCTCAAACAAATAAAATCACAAATTATTCCAATTTATACTAACAACATGTCTATCATCACCCTTGTAACATCTCTTTATTCCTTACCTCCAAATTTTTCCAAGCAACCCAATCTCTTAAAACCACAAAACACAAAATTCTAAATTACTATCAAAAATAAATATCATATCTTGTTTCTAAATCAAGATTTTATAGAAAAACATGCTTCATCTTACTTTTTCTTTAACACTCTCATGTTTATTATTGTATTTTTTTATTCGAGTTGTTGTATAAGATTAGGATGAAATTGAGCGGTGTGAAAACAAAGAAGGAAGTGATGAATTTTTTTTTATCCCTCCTCTATTTGACTCGAGATTTAAATTTGTAGAGTTGTATCTACATTGATCACAATTTTTCATGTGCACTTTTGGCATCTTTTGATGGTACGTCCCTTTGTGGGGTATGGAATTTTTGATATGGGAAGCATGCCACCCCGGACTTGATTTTTTTCTGGTGGTGATTCTTTGCTTCTTTTTTTTAGAAAGAAAATAAGGAGGAAACAAAAGGTGTCCTTGTGCTTATAACTTCACAAATTTATTTTATCCTCTCTTTTTTTAAAGTGTCATTACATCAGAAAGAACATTCATGCCCATCACATTATATGAGATTTATATCAAGTTAATCCATAGTTTAAAAATAGAGAAAATTTGTATTTGGTTTTGATTGATTCCATATGGCTAGCCAACCTTTCCAAGTAGTGATGCTATTTTGGGGTCCTAGGTGACATGGTGGTTTTAGACATGGCAATTTGTAATACTTTTTGCAAAAGATTTACTGAATTTAAAGGGGTACAATGATAAACTTCTATTCATATTGGTCGACTAGATAAAGGCCATTTTTCACCAAAAGAAATAAAAACATGGCCGACTAGATAATGGCCATGAACAAAGCAACTATATGCAAAACAAATAAAAAGGTAGAAATAATGCAAGAATAAAAAGATAAGGGGTGCAATAGAAACATACCACACACCCCCACCCCATACTTAGATTTTTGCTCATCCTGAGCAAAATTGAAACCCGAGATGGAGGGAAGAGAAGAGCGAGGATTTCCAAGTGGTCCTGGTAGCTCAAAAGATATTTAGCTGAAGGAGATGTGTATGAGAGTTGGGACCTTTATCTGAGGAGCTTCATAGTCTACCCTATGATAGGCAAATCATGGAAGCTCAATGGGGTGCTCATATTTTCTTTCACCTCTCATTCCCTCCAATAAGATCCACAAACCTTCCTTCAATAGAAAGGGAAGTGTTGTAGATGGATGTGGATTGAGGGAGGTTGGTGGGTACCCAGCCAGTAATGCTGGTAGAGTAGGATGTACAGAGTCGGGTGGAGGACATAGCTTAGGTTTTCCACCATCATAATGACCTACATGTGGGAGAATTGATATTGATACAAAAGATTTTAAATTATTTACAAAAGTGTTTTGCTTCTCCTTAAAAATAATACCATCAATATTGGGTTTGGTTATAACATATGGCTCTAATTCTTTTGTATAAGGGGTCCCCAAATATTCAGGAGGGATGAGGATGTCTTCCTTGCAAACAACATAAGGGGGTGTATGGGCTTCTTCCAAGGGTGGTATCTCCCCTTCTACATTAGTCTTATGTGGAATGAGAACTGGCTGTGTCAAAATCAGAGGAATTGTTTTGTCAAAGGGGGTTGGATACTCATTATCCAAAATAGACTAAATAAAAGGATTTGGTCTCTGATATCAATTGGGTTTATGTTAAGGATGGGAGGGCTCTTTGGATCTTCATAATGACTCCCTGGATTTGACTTTTCATATTTGATTAATAGAGTCTCTAAAGAAAAGGTAGGGATACCAACGTCCTCATCACACGCAAAATATGGTTGCATGATTTGTGCTATTTCTTCATAATCTGACATATATGACACAAAAGTAGGATGATCATCAAGCTCTACATGGGGGGTTTATTATTGAGCCTCTAGTAAGGTAGCTAGCATGGCTTGACTGGATTCAAGTTTTGCTTGTCCTTCTACTGCCATCTTCACTAGGGTCTTAAGTCTCTCTTCCACTTCAGGATTAAATTATGTTTCACTATTGGATTTATACACCCCACATCCTCATAATGATTGTGGGATTGCTCCTCATAATAATCTTTATAAGATGGTGGATTATAATTTACATTTCATCTATCTTGGTGGGAAGATTCAATATTACGAGGTGTCACCAAATAATGGGAGAACATATTTAGAACATTTGGGTTTTGGGATTGGGCTTTCAACAAAGTGGCTAACAAGGTTTGGCTAATTATTAGTTTTGTTGCCATCTTCTCTAGGGACCTAAGTTTCTCTTCTTGATGAGTATTATATTGGGTATCATAAATAAGTCCATTTCTCCCAAAGTTTTGTTGGTCATACCCTCCAAAATTATGTTGATCATACCCCCCCCCTAGAATATGGATAGAAAGGTTCCCCACAATGGTTCTTAGAAAAATATGGATTAAAATTATACCCACCAAGATGAAAGAGCTCGTAATTAAAAGGGGTACTACCATAAGCATGGGGTAAAGTCGGATAGGAAAGAGACGAATGGTGGTAAAGACCACAATAATAACATTGCGGGGGATATTGGGATGTCCACTCCATTTGAAAAGTATTCCTCAAAGATTTTTTAATTAACACACAAGATGAGAAAGATAACAAGAAATTACAAGAAAAGGGGATTAGTCAAAAATTACAAAGAGAACTAAAAATTGTAAAGCAAAGAAATTATAGAATAAACTAAAATTATGAAGAAAAAAATAAACTAGAAAGTAGTACTGTTGGAATGGAAACTTAGTAGAAAGAGGAGATACACTTTCGAAATTGTGCTTGAAAGGCAAAAAGAAATTTAAAAAAATGTAAGAAATAAATTATAGAACAAGGTTAAAAGTTATTGAACAGGCTTAAAAAATTATGAAACAAAAATAAATTATGGAACAAGATTAGAAGTTATGAAAAAAACTAGAAAGCAGTGCTTCCGGAATGGAAACTCGGCAGAAAGAGGAGATACAATACCAGAATGTTACTCAGTAGGCAAAAAACTTACAAAAATCTAAAAAAAGAAATTGTCAAACAGAAGATATAGAACAAGACTAAAGTTATACAAGTTAGAGAAATACGAACAAAATTATATAGGGTATACAATCAAATAGATCTAGAAAAAAAACCTTGTCATCCCCGACAACGGCTCCAAATTGGTGTGGGTCATTATACACGCAACTAGGAAAAGTCCTAGAGTTTAACCTTTCAACCCGATTGTCAACTTGTTGTGAACAACAAGTCAACTTAGTATAGATAGGTATTGATCCAAGGGATGGAAGAAAACAAAAATCCAGATCTAAATCTAATCGCAAGAAAAAGAATTAAATTTTGATTTGAGAGAGTTGTTAATACTAAGAACAAAAATAAAATTTCTGAAATAAAATTTAACTAATTAAGAAATAAAGATCTGGGGATCTGGAGGATCACCACCAAAACCACATTCCTATTCAACTAATAAAATTCTAAACTCCAAAAATCTAATCAGGACCTTGTGGTTGTATGTTCTTACGAATAAATTCACAAGGGTCGGACTTCCAGTGAACCTGTTGGTCTCGACATTCACAGATCATTGCTCAACCGTCCAACATGCCACTATCCACGGTCGTATCAAGAAGCATGTGAATTCAAACTGGCATTCAGACCCATGGCTCAGGTGGTCGCATCACTAAGGTTTATAATGGAAATAAGATTAAAAAGATGAAAAGATGATCATGTCAATTAAGGGACTATTATTTCATTCTTACAGAGATCCACGGTCATATCACTTCATAAGAATATATTAGATCATCCAAATAACCATGTATAAATAGAAAGAAGACATTTTTTCGATGGAGAAATAGAACTAATTATATTGAATAGAAATGGCTAAGGGACTACTCCCCATGCCCCCAGAAGAATATACTCACACACAACAAGACTAGAAGAAATGCAAACTAAAATGAGATCCAACATTATACAAGATGGGGTCTACAACTAAAAATTTGATGAAATGGAATGAAGAATGGAATGCTTTTACAAGTAGAGAGTCCTTCCTTTTATAGGAGGAGAAGGGGTATTTTTCCCTTAAAAGAGGGGGGGAAGAGAGGGATATGGCTTTTTGAATTTTCTGGATCTGGTCAAATAGAAAGTTGATTATCTTTGACCATGTAACTCTCTTTAATCTCGATTCTCACAGAAGCGATTTCGAATGTATTTGTCTCCCATAAAAAGCACAAAAGCTGTCCAAATAATAGTATTTTATTTTATGACATTAAATTCTCTTTCCAATGAATACTTGTACACTCAATTTAGAGTTTGAACGCAAACGTTATGTCACTTTTGGGACGAGATTACAAGAATTTCAGGACTGCTGCAAATTGTGTAATTAGGTTCCAAGATTATTTATGCCATTTTCTTGCAAAACCCAAGAAAATATAATTAAAACACTAACTAAAGAGAAAAATCTAAAGTAAAACAATTAATTATGAAACTAATAGAATAAATATCATAATAATCCTAAAAAATATATCAAAAATATATAAATAAAAGGGATAAATACACATTTATCAGTCAACCATGTTGATCTTGGTTGAGTGTTGTGACCTATGTGTCAATCTTTTTGGTGTGACTTGGGTGTGTTTCAATTAATACACCTCCTTTGGATGAGTTTGTTTTGACCTTGGTGCTCCCTTGTGGTGTGTTTCGATAATGATGGTGTGGATGACCTTAGTGGTTGATACCCTACCTTGGTTATATCACCATATGTTTTATGCATGTGTTTAGTGGTTGCATGGCTATTTTCTTGGTGGAAAAGTGTCCTTTTGGTTCTATTTTGTGTTGACACATCGGAACCTTCCCCCTCACTCCTACCCACATGTATATAAGCTCTCTCTTTTACATGAAAGAAACTCTTTTTGCTCTCTTTCTTTCTCCTTTCTTGCTTAGCTGACCTTGGAGCTTGGTGGAGCTTGAGGGTGTTGATCTTGGTGCTTTGGTGTCTGATCACCTTTGCATATGGTGTTCTCGAGCTTGATCATCCCACTTGTTGTGATCTTTGGTGATCTTCTTCCTTGGTATGTGGTTTGAACCCTTGATCTTATTTTCCTTTGCACCTTATCTTCTTCTTCCTTCTTTCTCCTTTCTTGGTCGTAGACTATGGATCATTCATGGTGTCCATATTGATAGAAACTTCCATTCACAAGGGGTCGGACACTATGTTTTGACATGGTCATACCCAAGTGAAAGGAAGATTTCTTCTCTTCCCCCCTTTTTCCCTTTTTAAGTCAGCCTAAAGTTTTTCACCCCTTGCAAGAGTTCTCCTTTGACCATGGTGCTCTTCACTTTGGAGGTGATCTTTTGGCCAAAGTGCTGATCTTTATTGGAGCTTCTTTATTTCTCTTGGATCTATTGGTTTGGAGTTTGATCTCTCCTTAAGGTGGGTTATATAACTCTCTACCTTCTTCTACTATTTGCACCTTATTTGTGCTTGCATGCTACTATTTTGATCTCTAAACTTGATGTTAATGTTATAGATGAAGTTATCATGATCTAAGGTTTAAGACTTTGTAGTATTATCCTGTAGTTTGCCCTTTTTATTAAACCCTAACTTCATGTGCTCGTTATCTATATGATGACGAGGTGATGTTCTTGAAAGCACCATGATCCTTGGTTTTATCACTGATTTATAGTTCAGCCTTTGTGTCTTATTGAGGTTTTGTGTTGGTTTTCCTGAGGTTGAAGCTTGGTCTTCTCCCACCTAGTTGGTTTCTTGAATATTCATGTTATACTTCAGTTTTAGAGTTTTGATGTTCATCTTGCGTGGAGTTTCTCTCTCCTTGGTTGTGCTTAGTGTCTTCGATGTTTATCACCTACTTTGATCATGGTTTATCTATGTTTTGGAGATGGTAAAGTGATGTTGAGGTAGCTTGACCATAATGTTCCCTACACTCACTTTTCTCCTATGGTCGTTACATGTCACATTTTTGTTGCAGTCGTGATCCAAACCCTAATGGTTTGATGGTCATAACACCTAGGGTTGATACACATGCTTTTGATGATGGTTGTGACACTTGCCTTGATGGTTCTTGTTTCGACCGTAACAAACCTTTTGGTAAAGGTTGAAACCCTAACTCTAGGAGTGGTTGTTACATGTGTTAGTTGTTGATGTGTTTCGGTCGTGATGCATGCTTTGTTTTGGTGGTTTTCTTGAGTCATAAGTGTTGATGTGTTTTGATCGTGACACGATTTGTTGGTTGGTCGAGACATGAGGGTGTTGCAGTCGCAACACCATGTTTTGATGGATGATTGATACATATACATGGAAACATGGTCGTTACATATACATATGACATAGTAAGAATACTACATGTGTACAACTAGGCGATGCTGACACTTGGTGTTGTTAATATGACAGTCTAATCATGGTTAAAGTATTGTTTCTCAACCCTAATCGATTCCAAGAAACTAGGAAATGGCATAACTAAGGTTTGGTGATTGATTTATGATATGAAACCCTAATCAGTTTTGGGTGTGTAACCCTAACCCTAATCCTAGGGTATGTTATACAGGTTGAGTTTGCTTGGATGGATAGCATATGATTATGTTTTCTCTTTACCACCTGTGTGATTGTAACCTTGCAGGTTGAATGAATGTCATAACTTATGTATGCTATGGTGGTGATCATAGGACACAGGGTGATGGCCATGAGTCTTGATGAGAGATGTTGAGATCATATTGATGTGATGGGTCCTACGACTTGGTGAAGGCTTAATGCCTATTGTGCGGTGATATCCTCTAGTGATGTGATTGAGGGATTGATATCTCATAGTGATGTGACATTGGTGGTAGCCTTGTATGGCTGTGTGACATCGATTGTGAGAACTCGTTACTCTAAATGAGATTACTCAAAACATAAAGCACAATCGATCACTAATTAATCACATACCCAAAAATATGGGTAAATTAAAACTGATTGCAATGTCAGCACCTACTCAGAAACATTTGCATAAGAGCCCAATATCTTTCTTTTATCCATACTATGCCAAGAATTTGATACAAATTGTTATATCGCCTTAGCCACATCATATATATAGGAGAACGATATTCATATATGCCACACAAAAAAGCATTAATATGCTAACAAAAGTTGGATTTGTTTGAAACACCATATACAAACTTTTCCTGCCCGGACCTGAGAGTACAAGGACGACTCTAGGACACACTAGACATCTAATCAACTTTCTCAAAGATTCATTGCTATAGATCCTCTTTGCTGCCACAGGGTTTGTTTTTGTCACTTCCGATAACCTAAAAAAATGTGGTGAACCACAAGGGTGAGACCCATGTCCCAGCAAGAGAAATAACCTCCAACAATGCTTATTGATTACAACATTTTAAATAGTAGATAACTAAGCGGTTGGAGTATTTAATAATCAATTGAATAGTTTAAGTATACTAAACAGATTAAGCAAATAATCTTAGCAACAAGTATGATCATCAATGCATATATATAGGTAACAATTAAATCCATTTCTCTTGATAGATATCTACTCAAATATCATAAAATTGCATCTAATAACAATCATTATCATTAATATGACTATCATCATATTCCTTGATAACAGCACAAGAAATCTAGTAGCATAAGCATCCATGACATCATGAATGTCTAGTAACATAACATGGTTATCAATATTGGCATCTCAAATAAAGGGAACATATATATATATCATAAGTAGAACTAACATCATAACACAATGAACTACATAGGCATGATTAGTAGTTTAAGAATTTCTAATTACATAGGAATGGCTAGAAGCAATATCTTAACCATCAGTGTCAGTATATTTGACAACATGAGCATAACTACAGCATAAGCATATCTATTATCTCTTATTGTATTATACATGATCTCAGTGAAAAGAAAGCAAACAAGGGTTTTCATCCAATATGAAGTGTTGTGTAGAACCCTAAATAGATATACTACATGATTGTCTTACATCTTTTATTATGCCCTGGGGAGTTTGAGTCGTACCACTCAAAGTCCAACTGACCACCGCTTGGTCGCAATCAATTCCATATAGGATCTAGGAAGAGCCAGAATCTAAGATCTTCTCCATACTTGGTCTGTACGAGTCTGCACTGTAGTGACATATAGTCAAACTATGAAACAGTGACATATAGTCTTGTAACTAGCTCACCTTGGTACAGGTCATGGAACTAGTGAAAGGAGGTGAGTACGCGCGCCTTTTAGTGTCGGTTGTTTAACCCCCTTTGGCGTCGGTTTCGGAACGACGCCTATGTGGGCGCCGCTAAAAGGTTGGACACTTCAGCGTCGGTTAAAAAACCGACGCCTATTTAATATAAAGGCGTCGGTTATTTATAAAACACCGACGCCAAAAGGGTTCGTGCCACAGAAAACGGCGTCATCTAGGACGCTTTCTGCGTCGGTTATATACTAAACAACCGACGTAGAAAAGTGTCCTAGATGACTCCCATTTCCTGTAGCGCGAACACTTTTGGCGTCGGTGTTCAACAAAAAACCGACGCTGTAAGTCTGTGCTGACGGTTATCGGTAAATAACCGACGCCTATATCTATTTTTTTTTTATAAATCTGTTTGCAGGCCTGCTGTGGCTGGTCAGCAGGATGAGAACCTGCAGTTCAGTTTTCTGAACTGCAGGTTTACGACATCCATTGATATCAGCCTACAAACAGGCCACAAACCTGCAAAATTAACATAAAAAGATTCACACAAGTAGATACATTCAGACATCAATTCAATTGTCACGTTCACACATATAGAATCATTCAAATACATGTTTTAACATTCAGAAACATTCATTTACAAAGTATCATTCATCATCACTATCAACATCCCAATTATATCTTACAGTTGCCACTGTTTGTACAACTATTGCCCATTCTTCTCTTACTTCATCTAATGCTTCCCTCGTATATGGAGCATGTACATTTTTTAAGTGTTTGCCTATAGTGTGGTCAGTTTTAAACACCTGCAAAGAGAATGATGTATATAAGTAATAATATAAAAATAAGATTGATATATTTTATACTAACTAATGAGACTATATATAATACCTCATGTATGGTATCGATGTCTTTCTTCGCCTGTGTATGGTATAGAACTCTCCTCCAGTATCTCCCTCACAGACTCCTGTGCGGAGAGGGACATTCCAACTCGAGATATCATCTTCCGTTGCCTCCTCCGCAGCAATATCCTTATCTCTGAACGTTTCTCGTAGGATTCTGAACCCCTCCTTCCCTCTACTACATCGAAGCCATGCCACAGTTGAACCCTTTCACCGAGCCCTACCCGGCCAAACAGACGTCGCCTGAAGTACCACCGTCGTCGTCGTCTCCACCTCCATCGCAACTTGCTGTGCCAGTCCTGGCAGTTTATCACCCCACATGCTTTCCTCACCAGTTCCTGCCGCTAGACGACCACACAATGGAATCCAAGAGGATATGCAGGCGTTCGCCACAGACTATAGGATGAGTATACTCAGCTTATAGTCTTTGGCGAACTCCTGCATATCCTCTTGGATCCATTGTGTGGTCGTCTAGCGGCAGGAACTGGGGAGGAAGGCATGTGGGGTGATAAACTGCCAGGACTAGCACAGCAAGTTGCGATGGAGGTGGAGACGACGACGACGGTGGTACTTCAGGCGACGCCTACTTGGCCGGGTAGGGCTCGGCGAAAGGGTTCAACTGCAGCATGGCTTCGATGCAGTAGAGGGAAGGAAGGGGTTCAGAATCCTACGAGAAACGTTTAGAGATGAGGATATTACTGCGGAGGAGGAGGAAACGGTAGACGATATCTTGAGTTGGAATGTCCCTCTCCGCACATCAAGTTGCTCCAGCCGCCTCCGCACATCTGAAAATGTCATTAAAAAGGCAAACATTTAGCATTTGTATTAACTAGAAAAAGGAAAACATTTAGCATTTGTATAAACTAGAAAAAGGAAAACATTTACCATTTGTATAAACATACATGTCTCTAAAATTGTGATCTTTTATCAATTAACAATCCTTCATTGTGATCTCCGCGCACATATAAGTCATCATTAGCTTCAATATTTTGTGGAGTTGGCAACCCAACTGAGAATGGACTGGAGTCATCATACTTATCATAGTACTCTTCTTCATCTATAGGATCTTCAATGAACTATCTTTTACCATGAAGAACAACCGACCATTTATCATTTGCAGGATCATCGATATAGAATATTTGTTTTGCCTGTGATGCCAATATGAATGGTTCAGCCTTCTCGCCAATCATTTCAAAGTTCACCAAAGTGAAACCCAATTCATCCACTATAACTCCTTTGGTGTTATCAACCCAATTACATTTAAAGAGCGGAATATTGAAATCTATGTAGTCAAACTCCCAAATGTCTTCAATGACACCGTAATATGACATTTTAGCTTCATGTGGACTCTTATCCTTTGCACTTGCAAAGTACATAGTTGACGCTTGAAGAGTGACCCCACTATTTTGGACGACACTCTTATCATCTTGGCGCTTTGTGTAATATGTGAATCCATTAATGTCAAACCCTTCATAAGACATAACATTCGGTTTTGGTTTAAAGGCGAGACATTTGATAGTTTCTGTAATATCATTTGGTGTGTGAGATAGTTGATGTAAGACTTTATCTTCAAACCACTTAGTAAAAGTCTTATTATGCTCTCTAGCAAGCCACATTGAACTTGCTCGAGGATGTTGTCTCTTTATGAAATTGGTATGTTCCTCGATATAAACACTCACTTCGTCCATATTATGTAAAATATACAAGTGAGCTTGTTCCAACTGCTCACGGCTGATTACTTTCACCCGTGATCCCAAAATTCCTTTGCCCTCCTCAATATTCGTGTCATTATCAGGAGTGTCATTACCACTGAGAAAGTCATTGCAGAAATCCATAACCTCTCTCGCCACATAACCTTCAATAATACTCCCTTCAGGACGATAACGGTTTCGAACATCACCTTTAAAAACGCTCATGTATCGTTCAAAGGGATACATCCAATGCAAGAAAACCGGTCCCAAGATTTTCACTTCCCTAGTCAAGTGGACAACAAGATGTACCATGATATCAAAGAACGAAGGAGGGAAATACATCTCAAGCTGACATAGGGTAACAACCACTTCTCTTTGCAAATTATCGAGAGTATCAGGGTCAATAACTTTGCTGTATAGACTGTTGAAAAAGAAACAAAGTCTGGTACTTCGGCAATATAGATCGAATTGCCACGGGCAATATTTGTTGCATTAGAGTGTGACAATCATGAGATTTAAGACCTATCAACTTCAGATCTTTCATTGATACCAATCTACGGATGTTGGATGAGTAACCATGTGGCACCTTAACATTTACCAAGCATTCACAAAAAGTTTTCTTCTCCTTTCTAGACAACGTGTAACAAGCGGGAGGTAAGTATGTTCTTTTATTACCCATTTCACGTAATTCTGTTAATTCTGACCTTATTCCCATTTCACGTAGGTCCAGTCTGGATTTTATCCCATCTTTAGTCTTACCTGGTATATTTAATAGAGTACCAATGATGCTATCACAGACATTTTTCTCAACGTGCATTACATCGATACAATGCCTGACTGACAAAGAACTCCAATAAGGAAGATCCCAAAATATTGACTTCTTTTTTAATGAAGAATTGTCACTCCGTGTGGCCATACTACATTGTGATTTCTTACCAAATTCATTGACAATGTCTTTTACTCTTTCATAAACAACATCCCCTGGTATAGGTTTAGGTGCACTCCGTTCATCATTCAATCCATTGAATGCTTTGCGCTTCCTACGATACGGATGGAATTTTGAAAGAAACCTTCGATGACCAAGATATACAGTCTTGCCGCCATATTTTAGTCTTATTGAATCAGTGTTTTCTTCACATATAGGACACGCTTTAGCTCCTTTGACACTATATCCAGACAAATTCCCATATGCCGGAAAGTCATTAATAGTGCAAAACAACATAGCATGCAAACGAAATGTCTCTCTTGCAGAAGCATCATAGGTCATCACACCTTCAGCCCAAAGTTTCTTTAAGTCATCAATCAAAGGTTCAAGATAAACATCGATATCATTTCCGGGTTGTTTAGGGCCCGATATCAACAATGACAACATAACGTACTTATTTTTCATACACAGCCAGGGAGGAAGATTGTATATAACAAGCATGACTGGCCAAGTGCTATGTTGGCTGCTCAATGTCCCGTACGGATTCATCCCGTCTGTACAAAGCCCAAGTCTTAGATTCCTGACTTCTTCACCAAATTCAGGGAACAATACATCAATCTTCTTCCACTGTGGGGAATCAGACGCATGTCGTAGGATCCCATCATTATTTTTCTTAACATCTGCATGCCACCTCAAATTCTTCGCATCTTTCGGATTTGCAAACAAGCGTTGAAACCGTGATGTTATAGGTAGATACCACAACACCTTGGCAGGAGAACCAGTTCTGGACTCCCCCGAAGTCGTCAATTTATATCGTGACGCACCACATTTTGGACAATCTTTCAAATCTACATAGTCCTTTTGAAATAATACACAATCATTCGGGCATGCGTGTATCTTTTTGGCCTCCATTCCCATTGGGCACAACATTTTCTTTACCTGGTATGTTGAGATTGGCAGCTCGTTTCCTTCAGGAAGAATTTCTTTCAACAAAGTCAACAATTCAGTGAAGCTTTTGTCGCTCCATCTATTGTTAGCTTTCAACTTATACAATCTCAGCACAGCGCTAAGCTTCGTAAACTTAGCACAGCCTGTGTATAACGGTATCTCAGCATCATGCACAATGTTTGTAAAGATAGGAGGTGGATCGGTGTGCTCTACCCTACAACTATCCAGCATCGCATCAACAATGTCTGCTGGAACTGGTTCGTTCACATTTACGTCATCGGAGGCAATTTCTTCTTCCACCCAAGCACTGCTATTGACATCTACTGGATTCGATTTTGAAATCTCTCCATGCCAGTGCCATTCTGTATAGCCTTGTACAATCCCGTTGCACATGACATGACTTTTGATTTCCTCACCAGTGTTGAGTTTCAAGTTGTTACCGCAATGCCTACATGGACAGTAGAACCTATCTGTAGGTTTTTTCCTATGTTCCTCGGCAAATCTAATAAACTGATCAAGACCAGATATAAACTCTGGGGTGCAACGATTACGAATGGACATCCATGATCTATCCATTCTATGATCAGAGAAAGCAAGTATATATTAGGAAAGCAAGTATATATTAGGGAACAAGTATATAAGCAAGTATGTCGTATTACAGTTCATCATTAAGAAAGATATAAGCAAGTATGTCGTATTAAAATAGACTAAACAATAAAAGAATTTTTTTTTGAGGCAAGACAATATGAGAAAATAGTAGTGTAATCATGTAAATGGGAACATTCATGGGAACACACACTTCAGTTATAAGCATTCATGTAGCAACTTACATTTCCATTCATGGGAACAAACACTTTAGTTATAACAATAACTAAACAAAGGGGTTGGTGTACCCCTAAACATGCGCATAATTAAAAAAACTATTACTACAGACAAGTCTAGATAGATAGACAACTAAATACTACACCAACATGGTCCCGCATGCATCAGTAACTTCTTTTTGATGATGAAGCTGTGTCACGAAGCTCCTCACTGTATTTAGACGAATCTGAACTGATAGGGGCCTCAGATTCTGATTTGTCTGAGCTGATATGCGACGCCGTGCGCTCATACCGCAGAAGATGATCGAGGGTGTCGCAGTTGTTGTTGGTTATCCAAACTTTGATGGAATTATCGCCAACTGGACGGAGAAAAAGCCTATTCCAACGGACCAGATACAGCTCTCCAATCCAATCATGCCAACCGGATTTTGATACAAGATTTCCCGCCAAATCATACTCAACCTCGATTACATGTGAATAATTTCCAAAAGTTAGGGTCACTTTACCAGGCATGTAGTGTCTTCCTTTTAGAAAACGCCAATGTTTGGGTATGACCAATTGGTTTAAGGAACGATCATCTAGGATGATGTCCAATTGTTCTTCAATAGGGAACGTTAACATTGACATAGAGGCCCAATTCATAGTCATTGTTATGGGAAGACAGAGACTGCACAATATTAGTATTAACAAAGTGTAAGTACATATAACGATGTTATATATTTTCAGAAAAAGTTGTATAACATCAGTTAACCTTTTAAACAAGTATATATTAGGAAACAAGTATATATTAGTCAATCTTGGATGGGTTTCTAGGCCAACAAACACATTTGATGTCAATCTTATATATAATAAATGTGTACCACCTATCCCATCCTTGAACACCTAATCTCACTTACGATGTAAGTGTATAATGTGTATTTGGTTTTCAAGAAAATTTCGGCAGCATTTCCCCGTTGTTCTCTAAGTACATATGTACTTAGAGAACAAACGGGGAAATGCTACCGAAATTTTCTCGAAAACCCAATACACATTATACACTTACATCCTAAGTGAGATTAGGTGTTCAAGAACAGTCCCAAACTGGGGACTATCCAAGATTTACTCCTACTGAGTAAATCTTGGACGGGTTTCTAGGCCAACAAATACATGTGTTGTCATTCTTATATAAACCCTATAATTCATGAAATCATTCTAATTCAATTTAATATGTTGGGATCACATAATTATATAATGACATCAGAATATATAGAAGAATCATAATTAACATGATTAACAACATGCTCATCAAACTAGGGTTTTCTTGAATATCATCTAATAAATCAAGAATTTCATAGTTTCAAACATGCAATAATTCACAATGCAATGTTATAAACTATAGGCAACATGGATAGATGAAATAAATAAACATCCAGCATCTATCACTTATTCAATCTTCAAAAAACCTTGACAAACATCCAACATCTATCACTTATATAATTTGCATGTATATACACCCTAAAGTGCCACAAATCATATAATAAAACTATCATGTTATGATATTAGGACCACTTAAAGCAGATTAGGCACATTAAGCAAGCAGAGTAGGGAGCCAATTTCGTGCAAACAGATTAGGCAACAGATTAGGTCAGCACATAAAGAACCAATTTCGCGCCTGGGTAGGTCTGTAGGTACCTGGGCAAGAAGAGTAGGGTGAGGTCGAGCTGGTTGAGTACGTGGGTGGCGGCCGACGAGCTCCAGAACCAGCGGCAGTGACTCCGACGAGCAGGAGCGTCAGCCGCAGTAGGCAGGCAGGCGGCCAGGCGGCGGCAGGCAGGCAGCGGCCAGGCGGAGGAGAAGGAGAAGGGGGTACGGCGGCGCCGGTTCTCAGGCGTGGCAGGCAGGTGGGCACCAGGCGTTGCGGCGGCGCCGGTTGTCAGGCGTGGCGGCGGCGCAGGCGGTTGGAGCAGGGGCGCCGGTTGTCAGGCGTGGCGGCGGCGCAGGGGTGCCAGAGAAGAAACGCGTCGGAGAGGGGCGCCGGAGAGGGGACGCCGGAGATGGGGCACCGGAGAGAAGCGCCGGAGAAAAGTTACAGAGAAATCGCCGGAGAAATCGCCGCAATAGGGAAATAGGGTAGCAATGAGGGGAAGAGTCGGGCGATCGAAGGTTATGAAGTTCCCCAATAGCGTCGGTTGTTGACAACAACCGACGCCTAAACATATTTACCGTCGGTCGTTGGCAAC
Source organism: Alisma plantago-aquatica (assembly GCA_963693085.1). Taxonomy (NCBI): domain Eukaryota; kingdom Viridiplantae; phylum Streptophyta; class Magnoliopsida; order Alismatales; family Alismataceae; genus Alisma; species Alisma plantago-aquatica. The sequence continues at coordinate 438,212,716 of OY856414.1, read as the reverse complement.
ATCCGACGTCCATTTGGACGATAATTTCGTGAAAATGTTTGGCGGGAACCCCATTCAGCGTCGGTTAGTAAAGGACGACCGACGCGGAAAAGGACACTTTTCGCGCAAATTTCCATCGCACATAAGCGTCGGTGTTTTAACTAAATAACCGACGCCGAAAGTGACATTATTTTTTCGCTCGAAAATTGGATGAAATAATGCGTCGGTTTGGTATAAACAACCGACGCTGTATACAAAGCGGTACCCGTGTTTGGCTGGTCTTTGAATATAGACGTCGGTTCTTCGAAATAACCGACGCCTTTAATATAAGGCGTCCGTGTTCCTTAAAAACTGACGCCCAGAAAAGCGACACTGAATGCTATTTCTGTAGTAGTGGCGCGTACCCTACCATCTTAGGTACAACCACAGTTGTCCTCCAATTTTGCCACATATATAATCACTAAGACACTACCGCAGCCGTTCTCAATTGCATCAGATGTATGAGGCATGACCATAGACATCCTATACAACCTACATTATGGATGACAAGGATATATCCTCAACATTCCACCCCACATACTCAACATTATGCGCTCTGAATTTCCCTTAGGAATACTCATTTCACCATTTGGCAAGTTCTGACACTCTGATGGATCTATGGCAAAGATCACTACATGATTCAAGTTTTACTTGATTAGTTATGCCAATTGGGTAAATTAAGGATGCATCAAACAAGTGGATATACAAACCCTATTTCACTTCTAGAAAGCATATAATATCACAACTTTTAGATATATAAAATGTGTGAAACATAATTTCTCATCTCATCATCACATGGTACTATTCACTTGCCATTCATGAGACCACACTAGTCATCATACTATCACAAGATATAAATCTTTTTCACAATATCACAAGGTATCAACCCTTATCAACACAAGAGGATTACACCTCATTCAGGGCTTAACCATGCCCAAAGGTCATTAAGACCATCATACTATCACAGGATATAAATCCTTTTCACAATATCACAGGGTATCAAGCCTTATCAACACAAGAGGATTACACCTCATTCAGGGCTCAACCATGCCCAAAGGTCATTAAAACCATCATACTATTCCCTACAAGATCATCATTATCTTTGCATACTTTATAACAAGGCTCAACAACATCACTTACATATAATACATTGGATCAACACAATATTACATTAATGAGCAAGGAGATATTCATAAACAATCATAATAGGGTTATATTAACATTAAGAACATTCCTTTATTAAATCAACATGTAAGGAATCTAGATATGATTAACCCTCATCATATTCATAATGCACATGTTTAGCATAAGAAAGTATCAACCATGTGGCTACGATAACCACCAATTAACATATTAAGGTTATGGTCATATTAAGGAGGTTATTCCACCATCATTCCATCATATAAGAATGTTAACATGAATACTCATCTTTATCTATGTTTATAAGAGTTAGGTTCAACAAGATAAATTATATAAATGTTACTAATTAGCACTTATGTAACATCCCAGGATTTGAGGCCTCGGATAACATGATCTTAAAAGGAATGATTGGACTACCCATATCACCAAGGTGCACCTCCTTTTCAGGAAGCGCATCACTAAAGAACTAGATAGTTAAGCGTGCTCAGCTTAGAGTAGTACTAGGATGGGTGACCAGTCGGGAAGTTGATCCTGGCTTATGTGTGAATGAGAATAAAGTGTGCAATTAAGGGTAGTGGTGATCTGTGGGGTCAGTCCTCATTCCTGAAACTCTAATAGAGCATTGGGCAGTGGGCCTGGGTGTTACAAATGGTATCAGAGTCATAACCCCTCCCGTAGGTGGGGCCCACATGGGCATGTGGCATGCCGGTCTTGAGTCGTGCAGTCCAGGAGTTGGGTGTCCATGAGTCATTCTGGATCCATAGTGAAATGGGGCAATATCATGAGGCCATATAGTTGAATCTTGATGAGGACGTCAAGAGTAACATCCCAGGATTTGAGGCCTCAGATAACATGATCATAAAACGAATGATTTGACTACCCATATCACCAAGGTGCACCTCCTTTTCAGGAAGCTCATCACTAAATAACTCCATAGTTAAGCATTCTCAGCTTGGAGTAGTACTAGGATGGGTGACCAGTTGGGAAGTTGATCTTGGCTTGTGCGTGAGTGAGAATAAAGCGGACGGTTAAGGCTAGTGGTGATTTGTGGGGCCAATCATCATTCTTAAAACTCTATAAGAGCCTTGGACAGTGGGCCCAGGTGTTACAACTTATAACCAAACCCTAACTCACGGCATCCCCATTGGATCATGGATGCATAAGGTGAAGCATCACCATCACATTCCATACTATTCTCAAGTATGAACCCACACATAAATTAAGGTGTAACCATCGTATTATAGCATACTAGCATTTCAACAATAGTAATAGAGTACTCCATGATTGTATTTAGTCATTCAAGGACTATTCATACCCAATTACCATCATTTAGTTATATTAAAACTAGGTATAACAAGCTATACCTCATTAGGGTTACATATCAATACAATATGGTTATCATCACTTCTATTCATATGAGTGAATAGGTAAGACTACCTTATTAATAGTAACCTTCCATTTGTTCCATCATCATTCAACCAATATCACCATACCATAATGTCACCCAGAGCCATTGGATGTTTAAAAGATAAGACCATTGGTTGTTTACATAAGTAAACACCTTGGATAAACCACCTATGAAGTACTTGATTTTTTCTGTATAAAAAGTCACAATATAACCCTAGACATCCCTTGATTAACAACACAAAAAGTTCCATTGAGAGTAGGGTAAAACCCACAATCGACTATTCATTTAAAACAAGCCATCCATTGTCAGCAAGTAAGCTCCTTAAGTTGATCATATAAAGGAAACTAATATAAATCACATTATTAGAATGAACATATTACATTAGCCATCATTCCACTTTATTGGAGGAATAAACATTAGATCTTGACCATTGGGTCAAGTTCATATGTTAAAACCATCAATTACAGTATAGGTTTGACTATTACATCAAGTGACCCAAGAAACCATTGGTCTAAGGCTTAATTGATGCTACAACTATATTATTAACTCACCATAGGTTGTGGAGACCTGATCCAGCATCATTAGTGACAATTAAGTCACCATAGGTTGTTAGATCAGTACTATATTCATTAATCAACATCAAATATTAAGCTAATGCCATCATTGATTGATAACATCAGTAGGGTACTTAATGATTGATCATTAAATTTCTAATTGATCCAAAGCCTAACCTAAGGGGTTACCATAGGTTGTCACCATCATCTGACACCTTTGATACCGACCATCAGTTGTCATGAAGACAATTCCATTGGGTTGTTGCAATGGTACCATCTTCGGGTCATGGGTTTATTAAAGAAATCAACTTAAAACCCTAAAATTGACCATTGGTTGATAGGTGCTTAGCACCATAGGTTGTCAACCCAACCTGATCCAAGTCATATTATACCTAAGGAATAACGTACACATGATCACATGTTCATCTAGAACTGAAATCAAAATAGGGAATATTATAAAAGTCGAAATCCAAGTCAAGCATAGATTTTTAGTGCATGGATAATCATTTTCAAGCAAGAACATGATCTAGAAAGCTTATGGTAAGCAATAAACGTGGAGCAAGTTATAAAATTTTCCTCTAATGAGAAGATAAACTCCCAAACAGAAGAAAACATGAGCAGGTACGGTAGAAAATACATGCATAAGTTGTGAACTCGTCCATCTAGCACCTTTCTTCATCAAATGAGCAAACCCTAAGCATAAGGAGCAAGAAGGGTAGGGTTTTAGAGCTTTAGAGAATTTTCTACCATGGAACAGAAAGGTTCCAACTTGGATAAAGGTAAGAGGAAGTATAAAAAAGAAATAAATGGAGGAAATAAGGAGATTCTTATTCTTTTAGGTCAAGAACACTAGAAGGAAGCTTTTCAAACCCTAAAAGGAAGTCAATTGCAACCCTAAATTCTTTTTCCAAGAAGATCCCCTCTTTCTTCTTCCTTGGATAGGAAATTCACATCAGCATAGAGGGAGAATGAATTTCATAGAAGGAGGGAAGTGGTGGAGAGAAAATGGCTCATTTTTGTGCTTAGGGAAAATTATATGAAACTTTAAGATAAAGAAAAGGAAAAAGTTGAAGTTCTCGTTTTTGTCCACGGCCTTAAAATATTAAGAATATACAAGAAAACACACAATAAACTCCCCCACCATACATAGAGGCATGCTTATCCCTCGTTTCTTGAATTTCCCGGCAAAACAAATAATTCATTAGTTTATAGCTACTAAAGGTAGCTCATCCATGAAGGGGTAAACCCTAAAATACCCTTGGAGAAAACACCTTCAAACCAAGGATTAAATAGGTTCCCCATGGCTCAAAAAGATCAATAATGATGAGAGAATATCCAAGGAACTTAATGCAAGTGATAAATTGCAATGAAAACCTCTCAATTGGGTAAATTGTAGAAAAGTCCAAAATGTGCATAAAATTACATAACTTGCTCAAACAGTGTCCAAATTGGACCAAATTTGAAACTTAAGCTTGTATTATGATTTAAAATCATATCAAAAGGTTATATTTGGGTTATATGAATTCAAGTATGATAATTAAGCTTATTCAACTCATTAAGCAAGTTTAGGGGCCTTACAACTATAAACCCCTAACAGGGATTTTGCCCCCGAAATCCAAGGTAAACAAAGACGGGTACTTCCTTTGCACCTCATCCTATTACCTTCACATGGTTACTTATATATCATGGTGATGTCACATAATTCATACATATCTCATCTTGGGTCAGCACAAAAAAACCCACCTAAGAAGACATTCTCAATATGAAATGTAGAAACTTGTTGTGTCATCTGTACAACTCTATTAGTAACTTTCAACTTTAAATTTTAGCTATCATCCTGAAATTATATTTATTGTATCAACAAACCATATATCCTTGATAGTGGTCTTGCCCAGCTATCACTAGACCATACACAACATTATAGAGTCACTTTTGTTTTTCCTTCCAAACAACATGTATAGGATCATCATCAACTCTCTCTCTCTATGGGAGATGAATACTTGGAATGTTCATTTAATAAACATCTCCAACATTCACATATTTCTCATATTGTTGATACATCTTGGATACTAGGATTCAATACCTTGGTATCCACACCATGTGCTATAAGGAACTCACATCATTATCTCATTCACTTTTACCAACATAACAAATATCAAGACATATAAGAGGAGTCTTCCTAATTATTGGAAGGCTCAAAAGTAAACTCATCACAAACTTTATGATCTTGGAACCATAGTCCAAGCAACCTTATACTATAATAAGCTATCCACCCTCATGTTTACAACGAATCCACACATACCAAGTGGCAATGATCCACTTGAAAGTTGTGCCCTAGAAACGAAAGACACAAAGGGAAACACACTTCCCCCAAAATAGTAGCATTGTTCAAGGGTCACTAGTAAAAAGGTAATCAATTCTATTTTCATTATGTACGTTACAACTTCTTATGTATCATTTTACCCTTTTCATTTTGTGTTACTTTCCATTAGCATAGGAATCGCATGATTAACATATCTCATTACTCCTTCCTTGATGACTATTTATCACACTTGGGTATGTTCACTTATTTTATTACGTTTTTCAACCACTTATAAATAGGTAAATCATCATATTCTTCATTTTCTTCATTAAACATGGATCATCTGCCTTAATTTCTTTCAAACGCCATGCTTGTTTTACATTGAAATTTCTTACACACATAGTTTGGTCTGAGATTAACTCAGGTTCCACCTTATTCCTTTGTCATTGTTCTCATTTATCTTCTCATTTTATACATATCATTGGAGTTCTCTCCATCTTATGTGGATTTCATTCCTTGAATCACTTTATAAGCATTGACTTATCTGTCTTTTACTTTATTATCTTCTTGAATCACATCTTCAAGAACTCTTCTTTTCCTTATTTGTATTCAGATTTAGATTTCATGGTGTTGTATCTTTCTCTTTAGCTACCAAACATTCAAGTTTTGATAGATTATGATGCAATTCTCATCTTCTTTAAGGTATGATTGAGATATTCACACCATGATTTCTTATTCATTATGCTCTTTAGATTGTTTCAAAATGACTACTTGGTCAGAGTAATCAAAACGATAACAATCTAAGAGTTCCATACTTACCTTTTCTTCAATAATTGAATATCTGGCCAGGGCACCCAAATACTGAGATTAGGCAGTATGCATCATGTTTTTGTATCATATTCCTAATTTTGACATCATCCTAGTCCTAAGTCCTAGTGTCCCTATAGACTCAGTGAACCTAAAGCTCTGATACCAACTTGTGAGAACATGTTACTCTAATTGATATTACTCAAAACATAAATCACAATCGATTATTAATTAATCACAAACCCAAAAATATGGGTAAATTAAAACTGATTTCAACATCAGCACCTACTTAGAAACATTTGCATAAGAGCCCAACATCTTTGTTTTATCCATACTATGCCAAGAATTTGATACAAATTGTTATATCGCCTAAGACACAACATATGAACATAGGAGAAGGATTGGGAGCGGGACTCGCGTGGCGATTCCCCGGGCGATTCTGCCCTAGGCGGCGGTGGCCGGTGAGGGGGGGTGCCCCTCCCCCCCCCCCGCACCCTTCGAAGGCGGAGAGGGGTTGATCTATGTTTAGATGATGACCGTTGAAGGTCGGGCGACGAGCCCAGTCGTTTTGCACTTCTCGATTTCGATCCTCAGGGCATGGCTACAGGAAGCAAAGGAGGTGTGGGGTGTGGAAGCGGCACCCCTAGCGGTTTTTGACGGGGACGGCTACGACAGCGACGGAGGTGGAGGTGACGCTGCCTCTGGCGATTCCCTTTCTATTTCCCCTCTCCGAGCCCGTCTCCTGGCGTTGCGGGAACAATGGACCGCGACGGCGGTGGATGACGGAGGTGCCGCCCTTGGCTGGGAATTGATCTCGAGGGATGCGGCGACGGCATCAGATGGAGTACGCTTTCCCCTTTCTTCTCTTGTAGGTGGGGATCAAGTTGACTCAGTGCTTGGATCCATGGATGGGGAGGGGCAGGGCATGCCCGTAAGCATAGAAGGGTCGAACGCGGCGGAGGACACACTGCAGCAGGAAGATGCAGATAGGGTGTTTGCGACTTTGCCTGAGTCAGGTTGCAAGAGTTCCGGTCTGCCTGCTTGGAAGCCAGGATGCACGGCGTCGGGTGGTGGCGATGACGGCCTCCATGATCACATCTGGGTTGGGACAATCTGCGTCCCCTTGAAGGAAACATGTTCAAAGACGCTTTCGGTTGGAAAGATTGATGCAGGTGACCAAGCTAGCTGCACGCAACTAATAGTCAGGGTCTCACCTACCCGGCATCGACGGCAGGCCTACCGTGTCTCTAAGGACACCTGCTTTTGCTTCCTGCAGCGTGGGCACTGGAAAAGGTATTGCTCTGCCCGAAGGGTGTGTTATCTCTGCAGGTCCCCGATGCATTTGGCCCGACACTTCAGGATGCGGAGAGAGAGAAGGCGGCGTGACCCTCGGGGCTCGCAGTGCTTCCGATGTCTACAGCGTGGGCATTGGAGATCCCAATGCAATTTCCAGATTGTATGCTTCCGCTGCAAGGTGCAGGGCATCTTGCGCGAGATTGCTGTGCTAAACGATCTTTGGAGAAGGCTCGTTTAGAGTCGGGTGATGTTAACGAATCCCAGGATAACGAGTGTGGAGTGGAAGATCAAGACAAGAGATCATCTAACGATGATGACAGGAATGAAAAAGATTGACGGGTCTTCGATTCTGCCAGAACTTGCAAACGCTTGCCAAGGAGTCACCTTAGGGACTTCTTCCAACCTTGCCTTGACACAAGCTGGAGCTCAGCCAATTCATCTGACGGGGATTTTGTCTGCCCCGAAGATGTTGCGGATGTAGGTGATTTAGAGGAGTATGATGAACATGAGAGGTGTTTTATTGGCCTTGGAGGCAAGAAGATGAGAAGAAGAGGTCCTTTTTAGGCTGCTCTGTAGCGAAAGCTTGGTCTTTTGCGTGCTGTGAGAATAGAGTTTTTTTGGGGGATGCTAGGATGATGGGGTTGATGTTTTACTGATGACATCTATGCGTGAGGTGTGAGGAGGGATTCTTTTGATGTATTCCCTTTTCAGCTGATGGCTTTGGCCTGCGTGAGGTGCAGGATGATTAAGATCGACCTCTTTTATTGAAAAAATATATATATATACACATAGGAGAACAATATTCGCATATGCCACACAAACAAGCATTAATATGCTAAACAAAAGTCTGGTTTGTTTGAAACACCATATATGAACTTTTTTTGCCCGGACCTGAGAGTATAGGGATGACTCTAGGACACACTAGACATCTAATCAACTTTCTCAAAGATTCATTAATATAGCTCCTCTTTGCTACCACAAGGTTTGTTTTTGTCACTTCTGATTACCTAAATAAATGTGGCAAACCACAAGGGTGAGAACCATGTCCCTGCAAGAGATATAACCTCCAACAACACTTATTGATTACAACATTTTAAATAATAGATAACTAACAGTTGGAGTATTTAATAATCAATTGAAAAGATTGAACAGTTTAAGTATGGCAAATAGATTAAGCAAATAATCTTAGCAACAAGTATGATCATCAATGCATGTATAGGTAACAAATAAATCCATTTCTCTGGATAGATATCTACTCAAATATCATCAAATTGCATCTAATAACAATCATTATCATTAATCTAACTATCATTATATTCCTTGATAACAGCACAAGAAATCTAGTAGCATAAGCATCCATGACATCATGAATATGTCTAGTAACATAGCATGGTTATCAATATTGGCATCTCAAATAAAGGAAACAGATCTATATCATAAGTAGAACTAACATCATAACACAATGAACTACATAGGAATGATTAGCAGTATAAGCATTTCTAATTACATAGTTATGGCTAGCAGCAACATCTTAACCATCAGTGTCAGTATATTTGACAATATGAGCATGTTTACAACATGAGCATAACTACAGAATAAGCATATCTATTATCTCTTATTATACTATACATGATCTCAGTGAAAAGAAAGCAAATAAGGATTTTTATCCAATATGAAGTGTTTTGTATAACCCTAAATAGATATACTACACGGCTGTCTTACATCTTTTATTATGCCCTAGAAAGTTTGAGTCATACCACTCAAAGTCCAACTGACCCCCACTTTTTCGCAATCAATTCCATATAGGATCTAGGAAGAGTCATACTCCAAGATCTTCTCCATACTCGGTCAGTATGAATTTGCACCGTAGTGACATATAGTCAAACTACAAAACAATGACATACAGTCATGTAACTAGCCCACCTTGGTACAGGTCACGTCACTAGTGAAAGGAGGTGGGTACGCATACCCTACCATCCGAGGTACAATTGCAGTTGTCCTCCAATCTTGTCACATATATAATCACTGAGACACGACCGCAACCATTCTCAATCACATCAGATGTATGAGGCATGATCATAGCCATCCTCCACAACCTGCATTGTGGATGACAAGATATATCCTCAACTTGCCACCCCCACATACTCAATAGTATGTGTTCTGAGTTTCCCTTAGGAATACTCGTTTCACCATCTGGCAAGTTCTGACACTCAGATGGATCTATGGCATAGGGCATTGCATGATTAGAGTTTCACTTGATTAGTTATGACAATTGGGTGAATTAAGGCTCATCAAACAAATGGATATACAAACCCTAATTTACTTCTAGCAAGCATATAAATATCACAACTTTTAAAAGATATAAAACATGTGAAACATAATTTCTCATCTCATCATCACATGATACTATTCACTTGCCATTCATGAGACTACACTAGTCATCATACTATCACAAGATATAAATCCTTTTTATAATATCACAAGGTATCAACCCTTATCAACACAAGAGGATTACACCTCATTCGGGGCTTAACCATGCCCAAAGGTCATTAAGACCATCATATTATCACATGGTTTAAATCCTTTTCACAATATCATAGGGTATCAACCCTTATCAACACAAGAGGAATACACCTCATTCAGGGCTCCACCATGCCCAAAGGTCATTAAGACCATCATACTATTCCCTACAAGATCATCATTATCTTTGCATGCCTTATAACAAGGCTCAACAACATCACTTACATATAATACGCTAGATCAACACAATATTGCATTAATGAGCTAGGAGATATTCATAAACAATCATAGCAAGGTTATATTAACATTAAAAATATTCCTTTATTACATCAACATGCAAAGAATCTAGATATGATTAACCCTAATCATATTCATAATGCACATGTTTAGCATAAGAAAGTATCAACCATGTGGCTATGATAACCACCAATTAACATATTAAGGTTATGATCATATTAAGGAGGTTATTCCACCATCATTCCATCATATAAGAATGTTAAACATGAATACTCATCTTTATATATTTGTATTAGAGTTAGGTTCCACAAGATAAATTATATTAATGTTACTAATCATCACTTATACACAAACCCTAACTCACAGCATCCCCATTGGATCATGGATGCATAAGGTGAAGCATCACCATCACATTCCATACTATTATCAAGTATGAACCCACACATAAATCAAGGTGTAACCATCGGGTTATAGCATACTAGGGTTTCAACAACAATAACAGAGTACTCCATAATTGTATTTAGTCATTCAAGGACTATTCATACCCAATTAACATCATTTAGTTATATTAAAGCTAGGTATAACAAGCTATACCTCATTAGGGTTACATATCAACACAATATGGTTATCATCCCTTCTATTCATATGAGTGAATAGGTAATACTACCTTATTAAGGGTAACCCTCCATTTGTTCCATCATCATTCAACCAATATCACCATACTACAATGTCACCCATAACCATTGGATGTTTAAAAGATAAGACCATTTGTTGTTTACAAAAGTAAACACCTTGGATAAACCACCTATGAAGTCCTTGATGTGTGCTCTATAAAGAGTCACCATATAACCCTAGACATCCCTTGATTAACAACACAAAAAATTCCATTGAGAGTAGGGTAAAACCCACAATCGACTATTCATTTAAAACAAGCCATCCATTGTCAGCAAGTAAGCTCCTTAAGTTGATCATATAAAGGAAACCATATAAATCACATTATTAGAACCAACATATTACATTGTCCATCATTCCACTCTATTGGATGAATAAACATTAGATCTTGACCATTGGGTCAAGTTCATATGTTAAAACCATCAATTACATTATAGGTCTGACCAATGCATCAAGTGACCCAATAAACCATTGGTCTAAGGCTTAATTGATGCTACAACTATATGATTAACTCACCATAGGTTGTGGATACCTGATCCACCATCATTAGTGACCATTAAGTCACCATAGGATGTTAGATCAATACTATATTCATTAATCAACATCAAAATATTAAACTAATGTCATCATTGATTGATAACATCAGTAGGGTACTTAACGATTGATCATTAAACTTCTAATTGATCCAAAGCCTGACCTAAGGGGTGACCATAGGTTGTCACCATCATCTGACACCTTTGATCCCGACCATCAGTTTTCATGAAGAAAATGCCATAGGGTTGTTGCAATGGTACCATCATCGGGCATGGGTTTATAAAAGAAATCAACTAAAAATCGTAAAATTGACCATTGGTTGATAGGTGCTTAGTACTATAGGTTGTCAAGACAACCCGATCCAAGTCATATTATACCTTAGGAATAATGTACACATGATCAGAGGTTCATCTAGAACTGAAATCATAATAGGGAATATTATAAAAATTGAAATCCAAGTCAATAAATGTGGAGAAAGTTATAAAACTTATGTTTTTTAGTGCATGGGTCATCATTTTCACGCAAGAACATGATCTAGAAAGCTTATGGTAAGTAATAAATGTGGAGAAAGTTATAAAACTTGCCTATAATGAGAAGATAAACTCCCAAATAGAATAAAGCATGAGTAGGTAGGGTAGAAAATCCAAGCATATGATGTGAACTCGTCCATCTAGCACCTTTCTTCATCAAATGAGCAGACCTTAAGCATAAGGATCAAGAAAGGTGGGGTTTTAGAGCTTTAGAGTAATTTCTAGCATGGAAAAGCAAGGTTCTGACCTGGAAAAAGGTAAGAGGAAGGATAACAAAGAAATAAATGGAGGAAAGAAGGGGATTATTACTCTTTTAGGTCAAGATCACTAGAAGGAAGCTTTTCAAACCCTAAAAGGAAGTCAATTGCAACCCTAAATTCTTTTTCCAAGAAGATCCCCTCTTTCTTCTTCCTTGGATAGGAAATTCATAGCATCATAGAGGGAGAATGAGGTTCATAGAAGGAGAGAATCTATGGAGATAAAATGGATCGTTTTGGTGCTTAGGGATAAGTAGTGTTCAGGAAATCGGTCTAATCGGACGAATAATCGGTTTTGGGGGTCTACTGCTCCGAATATGGATAATCGGACTATAATCTATCCAGGACCGATTAATCAGCCGTTCGGGGATATAATCGGTCGATTAATCAGTGATTTTCAAAATCAAATGCTAGTAATAATTTTTTTTTACATTAATTTTTTCTAATACTACTATTGGTCATTACAATTACAATCTCTTCTTCCACTTTACATATTTGGTCTTTTCCTCATGTTTTCTCAATAAGTTTATAGTTAATGTTTATTGAACTGATCCTTATTGTTGATGTTTTCTTCTCTAATTTCATCAATATTTCTAATTACTTCTTAATGCAATATTAGTCTATGACTTATCAATGTTTCTAATTACTTATCAATGCTTTTTCTTTAATTTCATCAATGTTTCAAGTTACTTATTAATGCAATATTCGTCGATCACTTGTCAATGTTTCTAATTACTTATTAATGCAATATTAATCTATGACTTATCAATGTTTCTAATTACTTATTACTGTAATATTAGTCTATTACTTATCAATGTTTCTAATTACTTATTAATGTGATATTAGTCTATCACTTATCAATGTTTGTAATTACTTATCAATGCTTTCTTATCTAATTTCATCAATTTTTATAACTACTTATTAATGCAATATTATTCTATTACTTATAAATGTTTCTAATTACTTATCATTGTCATTATTATATGGTCAATATATAATTTACATATCTTTATGATTAATATTAAAAAATCAAAACTGATTAAAACTGAATATTCTCCCGCTTATACTCCCGCATATCGTATATACTCTATTCGGTACCCTCTTCGCCCGTAAACCAATTACCGCTTTTCATAACACTGGGGATAAGTATATGAAACTTTAAGATAAAGAAAAAGAAAAGGTTGAAGTTCTAGTATCTTTCCAAGTGTCTATGGCCTTAAACTATTAAGAATATACAAGCACACACACATAAGAAGCTCCACCACCATCCATAGATACATACTTATCCCTCATCTCTTGAATTTCCACACAAGACAAATCATTCATTAGTTGATAGCTACTAAAGGCAGCTCATCCATGAAGGGGTAAACCCTGAAATACCCTTGGAGAAAACACCTTCAAACCAAGGATTAAATAGGTTCCCCATGGCTCAACAAGCTCAAGAATGATGAGAGAATATCCAATGAACATAATTCAAGTGATAAATTGCAACGAAAACCTCTTAATTGGGTAAATTGCATAAAAGTCCAAAATGTGCATAAAATTGCATAACTTGCTCAAACAGTGTCCAAATTGGACCAAATTTGAAACTTAAGCTTGTCTTATGATTTCAAAGCATATAAAAAGGTTATATTAGGGTTATAAGAATTCAATTATGATAATTAAGCTTATTAAACTCATTAAGCAAGTTTAGGGACCTTACATCGATGATGGCCTTGTGAATGGTAGTGCTATAAATATCATGTGATGATGTGACTAGTTCACACCTTATACATTTTATATCTTCTGGAGTCATATTATGTCCTTATCTTTGTAGAGTCTATTTAGAGTTTTTACATTGTAACTTGATTGATTCTATAAGATAATGAATTGTCTTAACTAATCAAGTGAAACCCTAATCATGTAGGTGCCATGCACAATAGATCCATTCCAGTGTCAGAACTTGCTAGGTGGTGAAATGAATTATTCCTATAGGAAATTCAAAGTGCATATTTTTGAATAAGTGGGGATGCAGATCGAGTATCTCCTTGCATCCACAATTATAGATTGTGTGAGATGACCATGTGTGAGTTGTTCTCCTATGTGATATGTGATGGGCAGAAGTTTAACTATATTTGATGCCTATTTTTAGAATGGCCATGTATGAGCCTGTACTTATAGCACTGTGACATGTACCAAGGCGTGATAGGTGTTTTCATAAGGATGGCCATGCATGAGCCATTCCTTTAGCTTGACTATATGTCATTGTTTGTAGTTGATTGATATGTATCTACAGTGTTTCTCTCATACTGATGGAGAGGTATTAGAGAGGTCATGGATTCCTACTCTTACATTGACCTTGTATGGCATTGATTTTGACTTAGTAGTGTTCGGTTCGATTTGAGTGGTACGACTCAAATCCTTAGGGCATAATAAAAGACATAATACAACCATGTAGTATATTTCATTAGGGTCAAAATATGCTTCACATTGGATGACCCCTTTGCCTTATCTTTGTATTGATTTCTTGAATTATAATGCGGTAAAAGAAATCAATTATTATCCATGTTCTTCATTTCCTTCTTAAAGTATTAATTTTCCTACTGCTCATTGGTAACTACCTAGTTTGTTTAATCAGTGTTATCAGTTTAATACATATCAATTAGTTGAATCTTCTCAATCTGATAATAATGTTATCTATGTGCTTAGTTTATTTATGTTGTAAATAGACGTTGGCAGAGAGTTATATCTCTCGATGGGACATTTAGTCTCACCTCTTGGGTTTCCACATCTTTTAGGTGGTCGTGCACGACGAGGTTGAGATTGTACATTTGAGATTGAGCAACAAGAGGAGCAGTAGATGTTGAAAGGTTGGATATGGTGCTAGTGTTTTGTAGTAGAGTCATATGTGTCATCCCTATACTCTCAGGTCCTTGGGGGTATTTTGTAGATGTTGTATATTGAGACGTTGTTTTTTCTCTATGCCTTTGTTGTAAATATATGGCATGTATGTATGAGAACAGGTTACCTCTTGTAACAAGTTGTGGCCAGTGAGCCAGTGAACAAGGTTATGTGATAATCTATCGATATGTGATGTATGATACAGGTGGCTTTTGTGGACTCATATATGATAAATTCCAACTTTTATGCTTATGTGCAAATAGTTTTAATTTCTTGATTTTTTTGGTAACTTGGTTGTTTAGTATTAATTCTACTTTTGTTTCAAGTAATCTTGATTTGTGGTGTTGGGATGTCACAACACAAAACCAGTAGCCAAACATGACCACAACACCCCAGCGGTCAAAGGGATCCATGGTTGAAGACACCTCTTGGTCGAAGGCCATTTCAGCAGCCAAGAACACCACTGGACACCAACAGTCAAAGAAGGCACAAGCACCATGGTCGATGACTATCAACCAATGACCAAAGAGAATACCTAGGTGAAAGACATCTTTAGAGACCAAACACCACAAGACCATCGAACAAAACATCCTCAATGGCCATTCAAGAACACCATAACCACTTAGCCAAAACATGGTCAAAACGGGTGATTAACGCCAAGATATCACATCCACTTAAAACAACTACATAACTTTAGAAGTTCAAGCATCACTAAGGATGAATCATCAAGGAAGATGATGACCATCCCAACCCTAAACAAGCATCACATGAAATAAACATGGGAACCATGCTATGATGGATAAAACTCAAGATTCAGCACATGAAAACATGTCCAAAACTTCATCTTATACAAAAGAACCGAACTAACAACCAAGGTGACAAAACCCAAATCGAGATGCATGCAAAACATCATCATCACCATCAACTAGATTTTAGCCACAAGAATTAGGGTTAAAGAGAAAGAGTAAACTAGGCAAGTGCACTTCATAATCTTAAACCCTAAAATAAGATAGTGACATCTAACATATTATGAACACTTTTTAGAGATAAAGAGCAGCATGCAAACATATTATGGTGCAATATTAGGAGAGGAAAGAGTTATATAACCCACCTTAGATGATGGTGCAACCACCTCCAATAAAGAAGCTCAAAAAGCAAGAAGAAGCCTAGCTTTGATCTCCTCCACGACCAAGCCGGTTACCACCTCAAAAGAGAAGAAAACACTAGGTTAAAGGGTAAGAAGGAGAACCAAAATCCCAAGGATAAAAAAGAACAAGAAGGGAGGAAAAGGGAGAAGTGTTCCTCCACTCAACTTGAGCGCTACCTTGGAGAACCAAGGATTTGGCCCAAGAAAGAGGAGTACCTCCATCCCAACACAAGCACCACAGTGGAAGATCAAGACAACAAGAGATGATGCTTCAACTCAAGATCACCACATGCAAGATGGTCGGTCACTAAAGCTCC
This sequence comes from Alisma plantago-aquatica, assembly GCA_963693085.1. NCBI lineage: Eukaryota > Viridiplantae > Streptophyta > Magnoliopsida > Alismatales > Alismataceae > Alisma > Alisma plantago-aquatica. Next base: position 438,196,097 of record OY856414.1, on the reverse strand, counting down.
AAGGATGAGCTCTTCTTTGCCACCAAGCTTCAAGGTTTAGTCTCCAAGGATGAGAGAGGAAAGAGGGGGCAAAAGGATCACATAAAATATGAAAGGTGGGGTACATATAACGAAAGGTAGAGAGAGGTGAAAGGGGTTAGGTGTCATGCACTTAGATGCCACATGTCCCTCAAAGAAAAAACATGCATCCACTAAAACCATGAAACCAAGATAGGTCATGAAAACCAAAGAAAGTCGGTGACCTCCTTTGGTCCCAGAGGACCATTGGCCAAAGAGAAAACAAGCCCGCATCACTAATGAGTCGAATACATTCTAAGCAACCAAAAACCCAAGGTCATCTTCGACCCAAAAGAAGAGACGAGAGTCTATGCAACCGAAGAGAAAACATCACACAGTCAAAACATTCCTTGACCATAGGGATTATACCAAGACATCAAACGATGGTTTCTGAAACACCCAAAAACCCAAACGGACAACGTAAGGTCGACACCACCCTAGGGCATCCAAGCAAACCCCAGAAATAACACTCAACATGTCACCACTTCTCTCCTCATCAAACCAAGACATAACAAGGCACCTCAAAGCACAATTCTCTATATCATGATGATAAAACATGTGAGGCACATCCAAAATGTGAAAAATTGCAAGATAACCCCTCAACACGGGTAAATTTCAATTTGGTCCAAAATAAGTACACATGTAGCATAATTAGCTCGAACATCATTCAAATTGGACCAAACTGAAAACATAAATGTGTCACATGTTATTAAAGCTCATCACATGATTATATTAAGGTTTAAGCATCTTATTAAGAAAACCAAGAACATATAAGCACTAAGCTAGGTTAGGGGGCTTACAACCATAAACCCCTAATAAGGATTTCACCCTCAAAATCCTATGCGAAAAGAGACAAGTACTTCTTACGCATCTCTTCCTCAAGATCCCATGTGGCTTCCTATACTCTGTGATGATGCCATAAAACTTTAACCAAAATGATGTCCTTCCTCTTCAACTTCTTTATCCTCCTATCTAGGATCAACACATGACCTTCCACACAAGATATGTCCTCGTCAAGCTGAACCTCCACTAGTTGCAACACCAATTATGTATCAGGGCGGCACTTCCTCAACATCAAAACATGAAACATTAGATGCAACCTATGCAACTCAGGTGGCAACTCCAACTTGTGGGCCACCTTTCCAACACGTGCTACCACTGGGTAAGGTCCCATATATCTAGGAGCCAACTTACCCTTCCTCACAAACTACAAAACAACTTTCCAAGGAGAGACCTTGAGGTACATTTTGTCTCCCTCTTGGAATTCCAACAGCCTATGTTGATTGTCTGCATACAACTTTTGTTAGTCTTGTGTCACCTTCATCTGCTGTTGAATCATTGATATTATCTATCATCAGTTGCACAAGTTCATGACCCAAAAGTTGATATTCACCAATCTCATACCAGCACAACGGGGACCTACAATATCTCCCATACAAGGCCTCATAAGGTGCCATATCAATACTCCTTTAATAGTTGTTTTTGTAGGCAAACTCTATCAAACTGAGGTGTACATACCAACTATCCAAGAACTAAAAGACACGTGCTCCAATTTGAATAGTCATTTCAGACTGTCCATCTGTCTATGGGTGGAACATTGTGCTAAACCTAAAATATGTACATGTGGTTGTGTGCAGATGCTCCCAAAAGTGATTGGTAAACTAGGGACCTCTGTCAAACACAATGGTAGTTGGTAAACCATGCAAACACACTATCTCATAAATGTATATATGTGTAAGCGTCTCAGTTGTGTATGTCGGTTTCACTGGCAAAAAGTGTGTTGTCTTTGTCAACATGACAACAATCACTCATATGGAGTCATGACCTTTGCCTGTCCTAGGCAGACCAACCACAATGTCCATCGTGACATGATCTCACATCCACTGTAAGGAAACAGTTGAAAAGTTCCTATAGGTTTCTGGTGTTTTGCTTTAACTTGCTGACACATATGACACTTTGCCATGAACTCAGCCACATTATGCTTTATGCCAGGCCACCAATATAGGTCCTTAAAGTTGTGATATGTCTTGGTGCTTCCTAGATGCATAGCGTACATCTAGGAGTGAGCCTCCTCTAAAACCCACTTCCTCATATTATCAACATCAAGTACCAATGATCTACCATGGTAACATATTGTCCCATCCTCTAACTCATGGAAGCCATCACGCTTCTCGCTACCAAACTCTGATCGGATCTATTTTATGATAGTATCATGATGTTGAGCATCTTTGATCTGCTGCCTTAATGTAGGCTTCACTTGTAACTATGCCAGCAGCCCTGCTAACATGGACACCTCCAACTTCACATTCATCCAATGCAAGGAGACCAACATGTCTCTCTTATGGCACACTAAAGAGCATAAATGTGCCTTATCCACTGATGATGACGAAGGAGGCTTGCTGCTCGAAGCATCTTCCACTATGTTCACCTTTCTTGGATGGTAGTCTATAGTGCAATCATAATCTTTGATTAACCCCATCCAACATCTCTATTGCATGTTCAACTCCTACTATGAGAAGATGTACTTGAGGTTCATGTGGTCGATAAATATCTAAGACTTCTCACCATAAAGTTAATGTTGCCAAATTTTCAAGGCATGAACCACCACTGCAAGGTCCAGATCATGTGTCAGGTAGCTTTCCTCATTTTATTGAGCTGTCACAAAGCAAAAGAAATCATGTTCTTATCTTGCCTCAACACGCAGCCCAAACCATTCTTTGATGCATCACAAAAGACTATGTAACATTTGCCTTTATCAAGCAAATCTAACACCGGCGCACTGGTTTCTCCTTCAAAAGTGGAAAAGAACGTTGACACTTGTCATCCTAGACAAAAGGCACATCTTTATTTGTCAGCTGTGTTAGGGGTAGTGCCACTGCACTGAAGCTCTTATTAAACCTTCTGCAGTATCCTGCCAAACCCAGAAAGCTACTGACTTCTATTGGCGTATTCAATTTCTCCCATTCTATCACAGACTCAACCTTTTTGGGATCCACATGAACACCTTCCGCAGATATCATGTGTCCAAGGAATGACACCTCCTTCATCCAAAACTCACATTTGCTAAACTTGGCATACAACGGATGTTGTCTCAACAAAGTCAATGCCTAGCGTAGATGATGCTCATGATGTTGATTATCTTGACTCTATATTAGGATGTCATCTATGAGCACCACCATGAAATTATCAAGATAAGGTAAGAACACCATGTTCATCAAGTCCTTGAACGTTGTTGGTGCATTGGTTAGCCCAAATGGCATAACCATGAACTTGTAGTGACCATACCTCGTAACTTTAGTATGTCATCCACCTTCATCCACAACTGGTGATATCCAGACCTCAGATCTATCTTGGAAAACACCATGGCACCTCACAACTAATCAAACATATCATCAATTCACTGTAAAGGATACTTATTCTTGATTGTCACCTTGTTCAACTGCTGGTAGTCGATGCACAACCTCATGGATCCATCCTTCTTCTTGACAAACAACACAAGAGCACCCCAAGGTGAAGTGCTCAATATGAAATCCTTTATCAAGCAACTCTTGCAACTATTTCTTTAGCTCCATCATCTCTGCCAGTGTCATTCTATAAGGTGTATGTGCTATCGGATACGTACCAAGAACTAGATTGATCTCAAAATCAATCTCTCTAGGAGGGGAAATACTTGGAAACTCGTCGAGAAACACATCTTCAAACTCACACACAACTGGAACCTCTTGAATATTAGGACTCCTCGCCTTGGTATCCACCACATGTACTAAAATGCTTCACATCCCTACCTCATCAGTCTCTCTGTTGTCATAGATGACATCAAACACGTCAAAAGAATCTTCGTATTTCCTTGGAAGATCCACAAAACATCATTGCCAACAAACATTGATACCTTGGCACTACAGTCCAAGACTACTCAATACTTCCCCAAAGTATCCATTCTAAGGATCACATTGAATACATGCATGTCAAGTAGTATAATATCCACTTGAATGCTACGTTCTAAGAAAGAAAGAATGCAGGATGGACACACCTCCCGCAACTCGGTAGAACCACTTAAGGGGTTTCTAAACGAAGACTATCATGACTACAACTAACATGAAAAGAACAACTAGAAATCACTTCTCTAGTGATAAAAGAGTGCATTGCACCTGGGTAAACCAAAACATATATAAAGTAAGAAGAAAACAAATCAAAATAAAATAACTCCATCTGACATGTCATGACTCATGGGTTGACCACTCCTTTCGGCTGGCTCGTTGCATAGAATTGATCTATTGCCTATTCCTGCCCCCTTCCTCTACTGTCTTGCCCAGACGAACCAGCATGTGATGCTTGTCCATGTCCATGACCTCTAGCACTGTTAAACTATTGTTGTTGTGATCCTTGTTGACTATGTCTCAGTTGTTGAGTCACTTATTCATCCTTCACAGGACATGCCCACCTCAAATGTCCTACTTGTCCACACTTGTGGAAAGTCTTGGTCTCATACTGTGGCCTAGATGACCCTATTACTAATACTGACACTGCACTGTGAGCTCCTATTACTCGAAAGGTACGACCTTTGCCCTTTCTTAGTGACCACTGACCTCTATTGTGACTGAGGTGTTGAACACCCAGACTTCTTGAAACCTCCAAACAAATGACCCTGATATTTTGCATGTTTCTTCTTGGCATTCGCCTCTCTCTTCTCCATGAATGGCCTCTCTATCCTCATGACAAACTCTACAAATGTGGAAAACTATTCTCTATTTTCTAGGGATAATACTAGCATCATCAACTCAGATCTCAAACCCTTCTGAAAATGTCTGATCCTATCCTTATCTGTAGCTGCCATATGTTGGCAAAACCTCAGAAGCTCCTTAAACTTAGCTACTTACTGATAACACCCAAATGCAAGCATTTATGCTAAGTGTTTATTTATGGTTTTGTGTCATTATAGCCTTAATATGCTTAAAGTAACCCTAGATTCTTATCTTTTAGTGATTTATATCTTTTCATAGATAAAGTTGCTCAGCTAGCCAATTTTGGGACTTGTAGACACCAAACCTAAGAAGACATCTATTCTCCAAGATTTCTCTCCAACACATGGTTTTTGCAGCAGCTAGACTTCCATCTGTCGTGACCGTGGTGGACTAAGCATTACACTATGTGCAACAACTTAGGAGACGGAGGTCCCACTAACCGACTACCGGGCCCAAGAAACTTTTGATATCTAGGACCCTATTTTTGATGGTCAGTCCTTTATCAAAATGCATCCTCATCAATTAGAAGGTTCATCGACGTAGGCCCATCGACCACCAGTATCAACCCCCCCTGTGGGGTGAATTTGGTCCTTTGGTCCATGATGTTGTGACCATGACCAAAAAGGATGTCGCGACTACCTCTAAGAATACAATGCCACAACAGCAGCCAAGATGTTGTGTCGACTGACACTCGGCATGACCGAGCCCGGCTCGGCATTGTCAGGTCGAGGCACGACCGCACTACATCAGTGTGACCGCGACCGTGATACATCAACCTCAACCACGGCACAACCGCGACCGCGGCACAACCACCTCGACCGTGGGGTCTATATCAACTAAGGCATCTACCTCGACTGTGGGGTCTGCCTCAACTGCAACCCTGGAAAGACCGTGCCCAACCTGACACGGTCGGGTCGAGACCAGGGTCGCGACTGAGGCAGATGTCATGACAATCTTCTGCCTTCACCTATAAATATTCACCCCTCGTGACCTGGAGAGGGGTTTCAAATTTTGGGAGCTTTCACGTGGTGGTTCCGTACATTCTCGATTCCCAAAGCCCCATTGGAGAGTTCCAAGGTTTGAAAGGGCTGAAATGCTCATCCTACACCCGTCTCTTCAGTTTTCTACCATGCACCATCATTTTCCACAACCATTCACCGATATCCTACCATTCCCAGCCATCTTCCACCTCCATACTCCCACCAAGCTGCTATTTGGGGTGGAATCAAAGAGAAAGGAGGCCAAGGAGTCCAGAAGACCAAGGAGGACTACCCAAAGATGATATTTGGCTTATACGGAGGCTAAGGAGCAAGAGTCACCTCTCCTCTACCGGCCAAATCTCTTCTTCTTCTCCTTTCTTCTACTGATATCCTTTGTTTCTATACAAATTATATTCTCCCATCTTTGTTCGTTGGCAACTATGCTTGTCCATGGCTAGTTGAGATCCTTCTTGGCTATGTATCCCATTTTAGGCATGTTTATGTACTTTCACCTTAAGCAAGCAATTTTATTTTAGATTTAGTACGTAACATGTTCTATCTTCTCTTTCTGGTTATGATTTCTAGTTTGGTTGATCTCTTTCTTGCTTGAACTTCTATTTCGACCTATATCGAGAGATTTGTTGTAGAAATAGATAAGAGAAGATAGTTTGGATTGAAATCTGAAAGGGGGATGATTCAAGGTGATCTATGCATAACCTTAGACATGGACATGGTCGGGCCCACTACCAGGTTCTGCCCAGATCACACCTGTTCCTAGTATCTCAGATTATTCTAGACCTGAGAAGGTATCTAGAATAATATAGAGTGTTGATTTGTCATCCTTTATAGAGGTTTCATATCATTGATGGGTTTTAATCATGTTGCGTGAAAGTGAGTGGGATGACCCCACAAGAACAGACACCATGGTATGTACTATGTTTAGATGTAGGTTACTTGTTGGGGTGTTTGAGGGTTGTCTACGCCTAAGAATGGGTGCATAGACTGTGCAACCTATGGTTACATAGCTAGGAACTCCTTCTCTCTAATTAGTAGAATCTAGCAGACTATGTTTTGTTTTATTTCATGACAATATGCTAGACTAGTTCTAGCTTCATAATTTTATCGACTATCGGATTGGCTTGTCTGACTTAAGAGTGAGATCTTAAGTATCCTAAATGTCCTCACATCCTTGTGATCGACCATGTATATCTACTTTGACCCCGTAATAAAGTTTTAGGGGTCCTTGATGGTTTCGGGTTATAAATTTAAAATTTGATCCGTCTGAGTCTGCCTCCTTTTAGATGCGCGATTCGGGCCGCATCAACTTTTGGCACTATTGTCGGGGACATGGATTTCCATGGTTACACGCCTAAAGATTTTGTTCTATCATCCTTATACATGTATATACATATGCATAGTTTTCTTTTTTTTTGCACATACTTGTTCATATATAATGAATATCTTTTCTTTTTCTTATACATTTTTCAGCCATGGATCTTGTGTCTACAAGACAAGTTATCTTGTCCACCTGTCCTCCTGAGTTTTTCCATAGTTCCGACTACTGGCAAATAATTAAATGTCATGCTCTACAACTAGTTGAGCTATACTCGGCTCCATCATCGTCATATGTTAAAATTCCAACAAAGGAGATGGTTGATCAACCCTTGACTTCCACACTATCATGGGATCAAGAATTGATCAAAGCAGTGGAGCCACATGGAGAAAGTTTCGATGCACTAGTCTCCTCCTCAGCTCCTCAACTTCAAGAGCACGTCCATCTATTTCAATATCTACTAGAAAAGCAAGATCATCAGCTCCAAGTAGCCACTGAGATCGCAGACCATAGTAGAAGTATACATCAAACTGTTTAACAAGGATTCATCCAAGTGCATCAGTACAGCGGGTTTCCAATAGAAGTGCATGGGGGAATTGACGAACCTTGACAGCATAGCTGCTCAAATCCAACAGCTTCATCATAAGGATGTTGAATAGAGTAGGAGGCTTCAAGAGCTCATCAATTTAGTTACCACACAATTACAAGTGCCAAAGCACAATCATGAATATATCAGTCATCAATACCATACCATTGGGTCTAAAATGGAATTTGTCGCACCATCTTATTCAGACCATCGATTGGACTCCCCTAGATTTTTCTGTGAAGACTCACCAAACATGGGAAATCCTTCATTGTATCTAGATGATTCAGCTGATCAACCAATTGAAGATACAAGCCACATGCATGAATGGTTCTATGATGATGATGATCAGGGTAGTCAAACAACCTCACAACATGAAGGTGAATTTGAAGAACCATAATCATATGTTGATCCAGACCAGAGTGATACCTCTCATATTAAGACTTGTCACTTTGCTTTGAGTAGTACAACGGTCATGGTTTGGAATAATTTGTTTGATGAAAGTGATGACCACTATTCATCTTACTGGAGTGAGTATATTGATGATGACGAGGCCGACATTGTCCACAATCCCTTTTCAAGGAAAAGTTGACATCAAGGGAGCAGGATGGACAATCCACTACAACATGGTTGTTGAGCATGAACATACCCCAGACCCCATAGAATGTGACAAGCTTGGGGTGGTAGAACCACAAATAGATTCACCTAGGGATACTTCTCGTTTGGAAGATGATTTGATGACTCATACTTTATGTGAAATTTTATCTGAGCATCCAACCTCAAGTTCAGAGGTGGAGAGAGAAGAGAGGAGTCCCAGAGGTGGATAGAGAAGAGAGGAGCCCCCTAGAAGACTTTTAGCCTCTCCCCTCCTTCTCATCCTATGTCAACATCCTAGGGCCTTCCTATTCATATTCATGCATTGAGGGTTACCTTGAGGATGCTCTACCGAAGAACTCATTTCAATGCAGTTCAAGGAAATCCCAACACATAGATGACTTCACCGAGTCGCCGAATTTTATTCCACTTCTTCAGACTGGGAAGGGCCCACATTTCCCCCTATTCTACTCCTATTACGTGGTGGAGCCCGTCGGTGAGACACATGTAACTTGGACCCCAAAACTACATATTTGGGATCCAAGGGTAGGAGTTGTAGGGTAGCCACCCCCTATTACCTATATAATTTTTCATTTAATTTTAAATTTTAAATTTTTGCATAATAAATTCAAATCAAGTTTTATCTTTCCTATAACTATTTAAATTTAGTTTCCTTTCCATTAACTAGATTTCTTTTACTCTTTTTTCATGCATTCCCTCCTTTTCATCCTGACACCTACTTTTGGTCTATCTTTTTGAAAGACGTTCTTTGGTATATCTTGGTGTTCTCTTGTGGTGTTTGATTCTAAATCTATTTTCAAAATATTCCACCCTCGTTTCATCCACTTAAATCCAGATTCTATGAGACCTGGTCCTGCTCAGGCCAGCCTCAGCACGGTCGTGCCAAATCAGCACGGTTGGGTTGCTCCTGTGTTTTTGTCCAGATTTCTTGCTTGTCAGTCAACGGTCAAAAGTGGTCATTTTTTGAATTTTTCATCTCAACACGACCATGCCTAGTTGCACATGACTGTGATGGATACTGTGTTACGTAACAAATCACTTTTCACAGATAGTCTTTGGTCAGACAGTCAAAAGTCAGACAAACCAACAATATTGTCAGCTTGACTGACTGACGTGTCGGTTTGTCTCTGACTTGTTTGCCTTTTTGACTGACTTTTATGCTTTGATCGGATTTTTGGACCTTTGACCACAATTTTCACTTTTGGACCACCTTTCCCTCCACCTCGACACGACTGTGCCCAGCCTGGCATGGTCGGGCCAAGGATGAACGTGCACGCATGTCCTATAAATACACTCGGGCTGAGCCTTTCTTTCCAGCACCTTCCACCCGATTTCTCTTCTTGCCTAGCAAAGCCCTAGTGTGTCGCCGCCATTTTCTCTCCTTTCCTTACTTCCTCCACCTCCTAGCAGGACAAAAACAACCAAGGCAACAACAACAGTTGTTGCAGTAACAACAGTCGCTACAACATCAGCCGCTACCGCCAGCAATGCCTCTGTCTGCCGCAGTTCGCCTCCCCCTCCCCATCTGTGATGACTATAGTGTTGTTGTTCTGGCGCTGCCTCGAGTGTTTCCATCCTATTCTACACAGCCGCAACCTGCTTCACCGTTTCCAGAGACACTTTATCCACCTCACATGTACGACCGTGTGTGGTGTCAGAAGAATCAAACACCTGCCAGACCAACGTCCTCTCCACCTATCGGCCCCTGCAGCAGCAGACGCCACTGAAGTCATCGCAAACACCCCGCGCAACTGCTATTTTTACCCACCACGTACACTTGTTTGCCAACTCTATCATCTGCAGTAGTCTTCTCACTGGAACGACCATGCCAGTGTAGGCCCGACCATGCCGAGAGTCAGCAGGCAGAAGCTTTAAATTTCACCCTACCTGACCATGCCCATCTCAGCACGGTCGTGCCTGCCCAGATCAGACCCATATCAGCACCAGTAATCAACATGATGGATGCAATGAGAAATAGCTTCAAGAAGCTCAAGAAGACAGTGTTGAGAAAAAAAAAGGGAAGGAATCTCCTCGTCACAGGCAGAGCACGAGAGTCGATATCTGCCTCCCTCCACACAAACCACAAACTTGGTGTACGAAGATGAGACAATGCACTCTACTTCAGTAGGGTTCATGTCACACAAGACTGACTCAGACTACTGCTACATGTCCACCACTCTGATGGACACTTACAGTGGAGATTTGTTGGAAGAAGTCTCGAGTGAGAGACAGTCTAGAGCATGTCATGACACTGAACTCCATACTTCGATAGGCCATCAGGAGGGCCCATCAGTAGTAGTGGCGCACAAAGCTTCATTTGTAGGGGATCAACACTGAGAGTCAGCAGAATGGTCAATGTCTTTATGTCGGTCAACTTCATCGTGTGATTCAGTTTAGGGGATCATATGCCACCCTACACCTGAAGGTGTTAACCAAAGCTCCCTCCCTTCTCCCCTGTTTAGAAATATGAAGAAAAAGTGATAGTTTTGTTGCCTTAATTAAAGACAAGCACATAGTAGTAGGCCCACGATATGCTGACCCTACCACACTCATCAAGCTAGGGATACAAGCATTGGTCAAAAGATATTGTACAGTAGTTGTCCTAGACATCCTTGCTTACACGCAATGTGATTCTTATCATAGTCTCACATGTGATTTCTATGCTACGCTCGAGACCCCAAAGGATCACCAGCACACTATCATGCATTTTCGCCTGCCGAATTAGAGCCGCCAAGTCACTAATGATCACCTCAATAACTGGTTGTCATGCTCTATTGAGGACTATGCTGAGATGTTCAAGGGCCGGGTGGAGATAGGGGACAGCGATTTTGACATTGCTCAGGCATGGAAGATGCTTATAGGGAAAGATAAATATGCTTTTAGAGATGCCAAAGCTTTACACATCCACAACTTGGCACTTCGTTATCTGTACCGGATGATCGTGAATTTTGTCTTAGAGAATCAAGACAATCAAGGGGTGCTCAGTTTAGAAGACCTCTACATTTTGTGGTGTGTAGTAATAGAAAGAACAGTGAATGTGGGGAACTTCATCATCTGCCACTTTTACAACTCTTTCAAGAAGCAGTTCCAATTCATGCCAATGGAGGACATTATCAATTTCATGGCATGCCATCTTGGGATTGGAGATGGACATTTTGCACTTATGTAGGAAAAGGCTAAGTGGTCCAAGTTGGACTTGTTACACTTGATTCTCTTAGGGGAGATCAAATAGTATAGCACAGGATATCTTTATATCTTTGGTCACAATAGGCACAGAGTACTACTACCAGCAAGCACAGAGTTTGCATGTCAAACAATAGTCATGGACATCTCTCTATTGGATGCTTAGGGCAATGTTCATCAGGCAAATGAGACTACAGGAGCATCTTCTTCAACACCACCAGTGCCAGAGACTCAGGAGGTCAGACGGCAGGTAGGGGCAACCTTCCATGACATCCCATATCAGGGAGGGCCCTACACAGAGATGCCTTCAGTGGATTACCAATAGTCTCCTCAGCAGGAGCAGTATGCCCCAAATCTCAACCTGGGGCATCTTTATGAGTTTATGACTAATTTCAGGGCTGACTCCAACAGATGATTCGATGTGCTGGAGTAGGATGTGTAGTACCTGAGATACAGGTTCGACGCAGCCTTCCCTCCACCACATCCTCTGACTTTTCAGCAGCCATTCCAGTAGCTTTTCCAGCCTTTCTACCAGCCGACCCAGGACTTCAGACAGTCATTCAACTTTTAGCAGGGAATGCACCAGGACTATGAGAACCCATCAGGTGGCATTGATGATCGGAACTATTATATAAACAGTGACTACCAGTAGTAGCTACTTTCCACAACATCTAGAGCTTGAGATCTACTCGAGGATGAGCAAAAAAATTTAAACTTGGGGTGGCAGGGTGCACCACCATCCATCTTTTGCCTCTCCCTTTTATATCTTTCCTTGCATGCATGCATGTTTATCTACTATGTTCCTTGCATTTAGCATAAATTTTCATCTTTATAAGACTTTGTTTCGTAATTTGTAGCTTTGCAATTAAGGCTATGTGATGAGAATCTTATACTTAAATGCTTATCCATGCACCATAAAATTGCTTAATCTTTTTCTAGTCTTGCTCATTGACTCTTTCCTTAAGTTTGGTGATAAAATCTGAGGTTATGTGCCTTTTTCATAGCTTAAAATATTATTCCCTTGATCTATGTTGTGAACGACAAGTCTAGGATATAGGACCGTTGGAAAGAAGCTAGAGTTTGATTAAAACTCCAAGCTACATTTTTCACGAACTTGCCTCTATTTTAAGGACCCTTGAATCATAATTACTATCTTTTCACATAGGTATCAAGTGGATAATGATGATTTTTGAGCTATAATCAAGTTAAAGTGTTTTTCCTTTATGATCTACACACCCTCTCACCTTAGATTGAGTCAAAAAGATGGAAAATTAAAAATTTGCAAAAGAGGCTTGGCCGCCCACAATATTCCAAAAATATCAAAATAGTTCTCACCCAATCCTATAAAAATAGAATGTAGAGAAAAAAAGCATGAGTGTGAATAAATGAGCGTTGTTTTCTCTTTTAGGAGAGTTGAGGATGGTGCCCAGTTTGTGTATGACTGTGCTCATGAATGCGGGTATGTGACTTGGTAGTGCCACCCCAAAAGCTCATTAGAGAGTCACTAGGAACCCCTGGGAGACCTATGAGATTATCCCAGTAGTAGGGTTGGTTTGAGCACAGTACGAGGACTTCGTCTCACTGCTTTGGGCCAACTGGCTCGGACTGCAGGGATTGTTGCTCGTTACATGGACCAACCTGATGTAGATCGGAATCCTCAAAAGTCATTAGAGTCTTTTTTCTTTTGTTGCTTATTAGGACTTGAATAAGTGGGAGGTGTGTTGTTCTCGATTGGTCTACATGAATATATGTTGATGATTCATTGCTCATCACCTGCATGATCACCTATATGACAATTCTTTTATGTTTTGTAATTATGATTCAAACCCTCATGAGTATCGACATGTTGATATGAATTTGCTTAATCTTATCTGGACACTCTTAGATCATACTTTAGCAAGATTTTGCTCGATTGGTGGGGGTTTATTCTGAAACAAAATGGGTTGGGAGAATTAATGTTTTAAACAATTATTTTTCTTAGCCTTAGAATTTATCACCAAGATTAATTTGGATGTTATCTTTTTGTTCTTTGAGCACAGTCTTGCTTGAGGACAAGCAAAGGCTTAAGCTTGGGGTGGTTGATAACACCCAAATTCAGGCATTTAAGCTAAGTGTTTATTTATGGTTTTGTGTCATTATAGCCTTAATATGCTTAAAATAACCCTAGATTCTTATCTTTTAGTGATTTATATCTTTTCATAGATAAAGTTGCTCAACTAGACAATTTTGGGACTGGTAGGCATTGAACCTGAGAAGACATCTATTCTCTAAGATTTCTCCCCAACACATGGTTTCTGCAGCAGTTAGACTTCCATCCATCTCGACCACAGTGGACTAAGCATCGCACTATGTGCACCAACTTAGGAGACTGTGGTCCCGCTAACCGACTAGTGGGCCCAAGAAACTTTTGATATCTCCGACCCTATTTTTGATGGCCAGTACTTTATCAAAAGGCATCCTCATCAATTAGAAGGTTCGTCAACGTGGGTCCATCGACCACTAGTATTAGCCCCCCCCCAGTCGGGGTGGGTTTGGTCCTTTGGTCCATGATGCTACGACTGTGACCAAAAAGGATGCCACAACTGTGGCTAAGAATACAATGCCATGATCGCGACTAAGATGTTGTGTCGACTGACACTTGGTACGACTGGGCCCAGCTCAACACGGTCGGGCCAGGGCCAAGGATGTGGTCGCAGTACATCAGCACAACTGCGGTCGCAACACATCAACCTTGATCGTAGAACGACACGACCGCAACACAACCACCTTGACTATGGGGTCTATCTCAACCGAGGCATCTGCCTTGATCATGGGGTCTTCCTTGACCGCGACCCCGACACGACCGTGCCCAGCCTGGCACGGTTAGGCCGAGACCATGGCCATGACCGAGGCAAGTGTCGCGACCATCTTCCGCCTTTGCCTATAAATATTCACCCCCATGACCTGGAGAGGGGTTCTGAATTTTGGGAGTTTCTACATGGTGGTTCCGTACATTCTTGGTTCCTAGAGCCCTGTGGGAGAGTTCCAAGGTCTGAAAGGGCTAAAGTGCTCATACTATGCCCGTCTTTTCAGTTTGTAGCCATCTACTGTCATTTTCCACCACCATTCACCCATATCCTACTATTCCTAGCCATCTTCCACCTCCATACTCCCACCAAGCTACTGTTTGGGGCAGAATCAAAGAGAAAGGAGGCCAAGGAGTCCAGAAGACCAAGGATAATGACCCAAAGATGAGATTTGGCCTATATAGATTCTAAGGAGAGAGAGCCACCTCTACTCTACGGGATGAATCTCTTCTTCTTCTCCTTTCTTCTATTGTTCTCCTTTGTTTCTGTACAAATGATATTCTTCAAACTTTGTTCAATGCCAACTATGTTTGTCCATGGCTAGTTGAGCTCCTTCTTGGATATGTAGCCCATTTCGGGCATGTTTATGTACTTTTACCTTAAGCAAGCAGTTTTATTTCAGATCTAGTATGTAACATGTTCTATCTTCTCTTTCTGGTTATGATTGCTAGTTTGGTTTATCTCTTTCTTGCTTAAACTTCTATTTCTGCCTATATCGAGAGATTTGTTGTAGAAATAGATAAGAGAATATAGTTTGGATCGAAATTTGAAAGGAGGACCGTTCAAGGTGGTATGTGTAGAACCATAGACTTGGGCACGGTTAGGCCCATCCCAGCACGATCAGGCCCACTACCAGGTTCTGCCCAGATCACACATGTTCCTAGCATCTCAGATTATTCTAGACATGAGAAGGTATCTAGAATAATCTAGGGTGTTTATTTGTCATCCCCAAGAGAGGTTGCATGTCATTGATGGGTTTTAGTCATGCTGTGCAAAAGCGAGTGGGATGACCCCACAAGAACGGATACCATACTATGTACTATGTTTGGATGTAGGATGCTTGTTGGGGTGTTTGAGGGTTGTCTACATACAAGAACAAGTGCATAGACTACCCAACTTTTGGTTACATAGCCAGGAACTCCTTCTCTCTGATTAGTAGAATCCGACGGACTCTGTTTTATTTTCTTTTCTTTGTTTTGTTTTATTTCGTGACAATCTGCTAGACTAGTTCTAGCTCCATACTTTTATCCACTATAGGATTGGCTTATCTGACTTAAGAGTGAGATGTTAAGCATCCTAAACATCCCCACATCCCATTGTTCGACCTCATATATCTACTCCGACCCCATAATAAAGTTGTGGGGGTCCTTGGTTTCAAGTTATAAATTTAAAGTTCGGTCCTTCTGAGTCTGCCTCCTTTTAGACGCATGATTTGGGCCGCATCACTTACTTATTGATTGACATGGATCCCATTCGAATCTTCTTGAACTGTGTGATCTTCTCATCAAGATACATCTCTGGGAAGTAACGACTGACAAACTCCCATCAAAGATCTTCCCAACTTATCACTGCACTAGGCCTTTTCTCCTCCTCAATGGCCCACCAATGGCCAACACTCCATTTTATAGGTACACAACATACCTTATCCTCTATGGGGATATTGAGGATCTTGAAGGCCTTCCCCAGCTTTTTTATTGATAGATGTGCATCTATCGGGTCTGCCATACCCACATACTCAACCACCCTTACACACCTTAAACTCTCAAAGATCTTCCTAGAACCCAAAGATTCCACATTGGGGATTGCTGCTCTTACTTGAGGTGCGGGCATTCTGTCCGCTATATGTGTCATTTTGGCCATGAACTATCTGAACATGGACTGAAAAGCAAGATTGGCCACTACATTTGGGTCAAACTGGGGCATCTCAGCACAACATCTACCCTATCATGCCACCTTGCACCACCTCCAAGTGTATCAACACTACTCTCAGCAGCATGTTCATCATGTTCTCCAGCCATCTTCTCTTCTCTTCTTCTTCTTCTTCTTCACAAGCAGAAGTTACTATCATACAGACTGGAGGACACTAGAACGGACACAACCCTAGTCTTGTGTCCCTATAGACTCAGCAAACCTAGAGCTCTAATACCAACCAAACTGTGATGACCCGACGGCGCCACAATGAGATTACTCAAAATAAAGTGTGGAACAAACACTAAACATTCAAGATTATCATAAAATAGGGAAAAATTAAAACTGATTCAATATCACCACAAAAGTAGGAACATATTACATCTGAGTCCACATGAGACCACTTGTATTACATATTAGGCCACAAGATGGTACCTTTCACCGTTCACATGGCCAACTGGTCACATAATGTTACATGTGATAACTTGTTCATAATATATACAAACCATCTCTGTACAACCATGGCCTACTGCCCAAACTTGTGTAGATATACAATGTTTACAAAACACCCCCAAGGACCTAAGAGTACATGGATGGCACATAGGACTCTACTACAAAATACTAGCAGCATATCCAATCTTTAACAGCTACTGCTCCTCTTACTACTCAGCCTCAACTGCACAATCTCTACTTCATTATGCACGACCACCTAAAAGATGTGGAAACCCATGGGGTGAGACCAAACATCCCAGTGAGAGATATAACTCTCTTTCATAACTATTATTAACATAGATAAGATAAAGCATGAAGATAGCATCATTCTCAGGTTGAGAAAATTTAGCTAAACAATATGGGTAAAGTATTTAACACTATTTAAACAATTTAGGCATTTATCACTGAGCAATAGAACATCTTATACTTTAAGAAGGAATATGAAGAACATGTATAATAGTTGATTTCTCTTGTTGTATTATAATTAAATAAATAAGTATAAGAGATAAGGCAAAGTTTCATCCAATGTGATTTGTATTTAACCCTAAGTAATGTACTACACAACTGTGTTATGTCTTTTATTATGTCCTAAGGAGATGAGGTATACCACTCATGCTTCAACTGACCACTACTAAGTCAAAATCAGTGCCATACAAGATCTAGGGGGAGTTGGACTCCTAAATTCTCCCACACCCTCGGTCAGTTTGAGTCTGCCACAGTTACATATAAAGTCCAACTACAAAATAGCCTAGTCTGTCATGGTATAAAGGCGCATCACTAGTGAAAATTGAGCCACAACCGTAGGTGCACTCATTTTGAGGTATGACTGCAGCCATCCTCAAATATATCATATGCATACACTAAATCACATCACTGAGATACAGCCTCGATCTTTCTCCTACCAGGGTATGATCCCAGCCAATCCTGTGAAATGCATATATATGACTCTGAGCTTCCACTCAGGGAGAATATGTTTCACCATCCAGCAAGTGCTAACGTTGTAGATGGATCTATGGCATAGGCAACTACATGATTAAGGTTTCACTTGATCAATTAAGCCGATTGGGTATATTTTAGCATCAATCAAGTTACAAAATATAAACCCTAAACAAATTCTACAAAAGTAAGGTTATGATACCACTCCCGGAAGATATAAAATGATTGAGGTATAAACTTGTCACATCATCATATGACACCACATCCATCCAAGGCCATCACCAAAATCACACTACATGGGATATCAATCTCTCATCACATCACTGGAGGATACACCTCAACTAGGCATTGAGCCTCTTCCAGGTCCTAAGACCCGAACACATCATTCTTGTACCGCATCATTATCTCAGAATGCTTCATAAAGGCTTATAGACATCACCTAAGTCATATTAGCATCACCATAGCATTCACTACCTTTGACATTCAATCACCTGCAACATTAGGTTTGCACAATTAGGATAGAGAAAGCATCATTACAATGCTAGTTACTTCAAGAGAGCTCAATGAGTACATCATACACTTGGGATAAGGGTTAGGGTTTCACATATAGCTGATTAGGGTTTACATCTCAACACTATCACCTATCCTAAGTAAATCATTTCCCACATTCTTGGAATATGTGGGTAAACCATTAACACTAGTACTCCACAACACAAGGGATCACAAGCTCAAGAGATATCATCAGCCAAAAATGTAAAAGATCATAAAGCCACTCGGTCAAAGAGCATACTCCATCATGGTCGAAGACCATGACCAAAACTAGCAGCCAAACATGACCACGACACCCCAGTGGTCAAAGGGATCTGTGGTCAAAGACACATCTTGTTCGAATGTCATTTCAATGACCAAGAGCACCACTGGACACCAACAGTTGAAGAAGGCACAAACACCATGGTCGAAGACTATCAACCAGCAACCAAAGAGAAGACCTAAGTCAAAGAAATCTTCAGTGACCAAACACAAACTAGGTCAAAGAGGAGTACCTCCATCCCAACACAAGCACCGCCATGGAGCTCCATGGATTCGACCAAGATAAGAAGAAAGAAGTAGGGTTTGACAAAGAAATGAATTCAAGAGGTTGAATCACTTACCAAGGATCAAAGATCATCAATCAAGGCCACAAGAGATGATGCTTCAACTCAAGATCACCACATGCAAGATGGTCGGCCACCAAAGCTCCAAGGATGAGCTTTTCTTTGCCACCAAGATTCCAGGGACGATCTCCAAGGATGAGAGAGGGAAAGAGGGTGCAAAATGATCACATGCAATGTGAAAGGAGGGGTACATATACCCAAAGGTAGAGAGAGGTGAAAGGGGTTAGGTTCCATGCACTTAGGTGCCACATATCCCTCAAAGAACAAACATGAATCCACTAAAACCATGCAACCAAGATAGATCGTGAAAACCAAAGCAAGGCAACGACCTCCCTTGGTCCCAGAGAACCATCGGTCGAAGAGAAAACATGCCCGCAAGGCTCATGGTGTGACGACAGTCGCCAAAACTGACAAACAAATCATCATTTATTAAGTGGAAAAACATTAGCAGCGGATTAACAAAAATCACTAAAAATTAAAACCATTTGCAAAGAGATCCATTTCCAGGAAACTCTTATAACAAGAACCAAAATATTATATATACATTCTGGTCCACAAAGTACATACCATGTACCTTCTCTTCTCGAGGATTACATATAACAGTTGCTCTGTTAAATCTACATATAAGCAACATAAAACATTGAGGCATTCAATGCCAAAATCTCAGATCGATCATAAAAGAACTAACTATTGACTCCAAGGACCTGAGAGTATAGAGACGACACATAGGACTCATATCTACAAGACACGACAGTCAGTATCTCCACCTGAGATGTTAATGTTGTCCCTGATGTTGTTGTCCTTCCCCTGTTGTATGGTTTCTACCTCCTCGTCCTCGTCCACCTAAAAATATTGGATCCCACGGGGGTGAGACAATTGAAATTGTCCCAGTGAGACATATAACTCTCCTCCAGAAACATTATTATTCCAGATAAATAGTTATAAACTGAGCAGAGGATTCTTTATTATAATAAGCAGGATAAATCACTATTTATGCATAATAGAGCAATATCATCTCTTAAAGCATTACAGTTATGTATGATAAAGCAATAAATCATCTATTTACTAAGGAATATGAAGAACATGTATAACATCTATCCATTTAGGATATAATAAGCAATGTAACATCAACCAATGATTTCTATATTTCATCCTTAAGCAATTATGCTACACGGCTGATTACATCTTACAATCAAACTTATGCCCTGAGGAGATGAAGTATATCGATCATGCTCTAACCGACCACGATTACATAAGCATCGGTACCATATAAGGTCAATGGAAGAGTCGGACTCCATCACCTCATCTGTCTCAGTCAGTGTGAGACCACATGCAGGACATCTTGTGTCTCTTGCTAAAATAGCTTTCCAGGGTATATTGGCAACTTCAATATAGAGTTATAGCCCATAGCATATACTCTCTTCATGATATGGCCCATAGCCAATACCTGGTATTGTGGAGTCATTGCCCGTAGCCAAACACTTATTGGGATATGGTCCATAACCATTCCTGTGCATAGGATATGGCCCGCAGTCATTCCTGTGGCATAAGGATATATTCACCCATTACCCCCACATATTCAAAAATATGCATTCCAAGAGTTCCCATAGGAAAACTTGTTTCCCCATCACCAACTACTGGCGATGATGGATCTATGGCCAGGGCTCTACATGATAAGATTCCACTTGATTATTTAAGTACATTACCATATTCTTTTAGTATCAATCAAGTTTTCAAACAAGAATTATTATGACAAATGCTACAAAGAATCATGTAATACTCCTATCAAGTACTTTTCAAAACTTTATAAAACATTGGGATTTCAATCCCTTATCTCATTATTGGGAATTCACGTCCCTCAACAATACCATCATCATGTTTACTGGATTTGGTTATTCAAACCCTTAGTTCATCACTTAATATGGTTACCACTTATCAGGTAACTATTACCTCTCAGTCATCTGACCAAGGTATTCCTGATACTTGTTACACAAGCATCTCACATAGCTCACTAGGCATATTCAACTTCTTGTCACCTCTCACTAGGCAACAAATAAAATAATGGCTCACAAGGCCCATTAACATCATATCTCAAACCTGGTTATGCTCATCATCTCATGATGCCTGCATGGTTAGTATATTTGATAACAACCATATCAATTACATATCAACATTATGCAATACAATGATAACATCACTATTCCCTCATTAGGGTAAAAGTTTCCCATCTTTATCAATTAAGGTTTCACATAACATCACTCTATATTAGGGTTAGGGTTTCCTATTTCATTTCAATTAGGGTTTCTCAACCCATTACCCAAAATTAGGGTTAGGGTTTCTCATTCTTCTCAATTAGGGTTTCCATTCTCCATTGATTAGGGTTTTATGATTACCTCATTAATCCAAACCCTAAGTCAGTGCTTCCACATATCTTGGAGCACATAGCATCATATATGTATTAAATCATACTTATCATTGTTCCATGTACTTAGGAACACACATCATCATCATACCTTATTCAGTTGACTTATCCCTTCACTAAGTACATGCACCTATGCTTATCATAGGGCATTGAATTTATTACCTTCATAGGCATTAGGGGATAATCACACTAAATATATTAATCACCTAAGTACTTTAGAGGTACTTTCATTGATATCAACCTTGAGATACTCTTCAACCACTTATGGGGTTATTCGCACTTACATGGTTTGAATCAATTGGACCTTCAAACAATTTGGACCAATTAAACCTTCAAATAGTTTGGCCCTAAACCTCCAAATGGTTTGAGACCATTTAGACCTTCAAACGGTCTTGGTCTAAACCTTCAAACGGTTTGAGATAGTTTAGACCTTCAAACGGTCTTGGTCTAAACCTTCAAACAGTCTTGATCCAATTGAACCTTCAAACGGTCTTGATCCAATTGAACCTTCAAACGGTCTTGATCCAATTGAACCTTCAAACGGTCTTGATCCAATTGAACCTTCCAACGGTCTTGATCCAATTGAACCTTCAAACGGTCTTGATCCAATTGAACCTTCAGACGGTCTTGATCCAATTGAACCTTTTTCCCATCAAATGGTTTTGAAACTATTTCAACCTAAGACCCTCAACGGTTTGAAGAACGATTAACCCTAAACAGTTTGAGACCGTTTGATCCTCAAACAGTCTGAGACCGTTTGGTCAATTCAGAGTTGAAACTGTTGGAGACTAAATTAGGGTTTTATCATCAATTGATCTAGGGTTTTGAAATCAATTGAGCTAGGGTTCTGAAATCAATTGAGTTTGATTGTTTGAAGTTATTAGGTCATGAGACCAATTAATCATTGAATCCATTGAAACTCTAACGGTTTTGAAACCTTTTGACCTCTAACGGTTTTGAAACTGTTTGGTCTCTAAGGGTCTGAAACCGTTTGACCACAAAATTGAAACCATTTGTTCTTGATATTCTTGAGGTGTGTGCTAATATGATGTCATAATCATCAAGCTTCAGACCTATGAATTCTATTGTCATATATATGATGAATTCGTCAATTATTCAAGAAGAAATAAAAGATCAACATATGATGAGGAATTGAAAACAATAATAACATTGATGGGTTCAAGTTATATAACCCGCCTTAAAAGTATCTTCAAAGCTTCAAGATTATTGTATCTAATGGTGAAATAAGCTCCTTCATCTATACAAGGTTCATTTCCAACTCTTTAGATGCAAAAGATAGCCAAGGTTGAGCATTGGATGGAAGAGAGAAGAAAATGAGTGTTGAAATCCGATTTCAACCATCAATTCAAGGTTGAAGATGATCATGGAGCTTACCTTCAGCTTGGGGAACGTTTTCCTCCTGCTCCTAAGCTCCTTGGTCATCAGCCATAGCAAGGGAAGAAATTGGTTTGCAAAAATAGTCTTTCAAGTAAGTGAAAAATGGAATATATGTAATTGATTTTCTAGGAGAGAGAAAGTAGGAGAAAATTCATCCACTTTCTTGCCACATGCCCCCTCCCTTCCTTGACTTCGAATCCATCTTACTTTATCCTCAATTTCCTTTCTATCCTTAAATTAAAAGCAACCACTTAAGCACCTTAATCATTATAATACTATTATCCATTTTTAGTGGACATTACTTTTTAATTAACAAATGTGAGTGGATTTCTTCACCTACTTAGGATATTTCGGTGCCATTCAAGGCATTTGGACGTCCTCCTATTATAGGATTTCAACCACAGCCTTTTTAGTTGATGGGCACTTCAATTAATATATTTATTTTTGCTACAAAATAAATTAGGGTTTCATTTATGCTTATTTCTTGATTATTTTATTATCAAGATTATCTCTCCTCAAAAGTAGTTCAAAAAGACGCCCCTTTCGTTTTCTTTTCTCTAAATGATACCAAGAACAATAGGGACACTCTTGAAGTGGTATTTTACATATCCAACCCTAGTTTTTGGGTAAATTGCAAATTACACCAAAACTAGCATTCAATACGCAAGCATTACTCAAACAAGTTCCTTCTTGGAACTTAGGCTTGTGGAAGCCATAACTCAGCATCATTCTCATTCTTATGATTCTATAACACTTGAGGAACATTTATCATGTAACATTTGCAAGGTAACCCCTTAAATTGGGTAGATTGCACTTTAGTCCAAAATAGGTAAAATATTGTTTCAACATTATTCAAATAGGACCAAAACTGAAACATAAGCTCTCCTTTAGTCTTAATTACTTTTCAAAGGATAAAGACAAGAATATAAATGACTTACTTAAGCAAAATTCCCAGGGTTAAGGCATAACCCAGGTCAGGGATGTTACAATTATCCACCCCTAACATGGATTTCGTCCCCGAAATCATTAAGAGAAAAGAGAAGGGTACTTCCTCCTCATTTCTTCCTCCAGCTCCCACGTAGCTTCTTCAATGCCATGATGATGCCAGAGAACTTTCACAAGAACGATGTCTTTCTTTTTCAACTTTTTGATTCTTCTGTCAAGAATTATCATTGGTCCTTCTTCATAGGATATATCTTTATTTAATTCTACCTCCACAGGTTGCAAAACTAACTCCGTGTCAGGGTGAAACTTTCTCATCATGGATATATGGAATATTGGATGCAATCTATGTAGTTCAGGTGGCAACTCTAACTTATAGGCTACTTTTCCAATCCATTCAGTGATTGGATAAGTCCCCATAAATCTAGGAGCTAACTTACCCTTTTTCCCAAATCTAAGAATACCTTTCCAAGGTGAGACTTTGAGATATACTTTGTGTCCAACTTGGAATTCAAGAGGTCTTCACCGTTTATCAACGTATGATTTTTGTCTATCTTGTACAGCCTTTAACTGTTGTTGTATTACTTTAATCTTTTCAGTTGTTTGTTTCACTAATTCAGGACCCAAAAGTTGATATTCCCCTATTTCATATCAGCATAATGGAGATCTACAATGTCTACCATATAATGCTTCATATGGTGCCATATCAATATTTTGCTGATAACTATTGTTGTAAGCGAATTCTATTAAGCTCAAGTGTAGATCCCAACTTCCTATAAACTGAAGGACACATGCCCTAAGAAAATCCTCCAAGGTTTGTATAGTCCTCTCAGATTTTCCATCTATCTGTGGGTGAAAGGCGGTACTGAACCTCAACTGTGTACCCAAAGCTTTATGTAGTTGTTCCCATAAACAACTCGTGAACTGGGGACCTCTATCAGAAACAATTGTATCTGGAACCCCGTGTCACTGCACTATCTCATCTATATAGATCTGTGCAAGTTTCTCAGCAGTAAAGGTTGTTTTGACAGGAAGAAAATGTGCTGACTTAGTCAACCTATCAACTATCACCCAAATGGAATCATGACTTTTGGCTGTTCTGGGTAAACCAACCATAAAATCTATGGTCACGTGATCCCATTTCCACTTTGGTATAGGTAAAGGTTGCATTGTTCCTGTGGGCTTTTGATGTTTAGCTTTAACCTACTGACACACTCGACACCGCATAACAAACTCAGCTACATCTTTCTTCAAACTAGGACACCAATACATATCTTTCAAGTTATGATACATTTTGGTACTCGTTGGATGCATTGCATACATAGACGAATGAGCTTCCTCCATGACTAACTTCCTTAAGTCATTGGAATCAGGTACTACCATCCTACCATGGTAACAGACTACCTCCTCATCTGACTCATGAAACCCATCCCATTTCTCACTACCATACTCTGATCTAATCTGTTGAATCATAGTATCAGCATGTTGTGCTTCTTTGATATGTTGTTTCAGAGTAGGTTTTATATGCATCTCAGCTAACAGTCCAACTAACAAGGATACTTTAAGTTGTATATTGTTTTGCCTCAAAGATACAAGCATGTCTCATTTAAAGCACACTAAAAAATTCAACTGTGCTTTGTCCATGTTTGGTGATGATGATTTTCTACATAGTGCATCAGCCACTACATTAGCCTTTCCTGGATGATAATCAATTGTACAATCGTAGTCCTTGATTAACTCCATATAGAGGCGTTGTCTCATATTCAACTCATGTTGCGAAAAGATGTATTTTAGGTTCTAATGGTCCGTGAAAATCTGGAATGTCTCTCCATAGAGATAATGTCTCCAGATCTTCAACGCATGAACCACAGCAGCTAATTATAGATCATGTATCAGATAATTTTCCTCGTGTTTCTTAAGTTGTCGAGAAGCAAAAGAAATCACTTGATTATCCTGCATCAACACACATCCTAGACCATTTTTAGAAGCATCACAAAAAACAATATACCCCTTTCCCTGCTCAGGTAACGCTAACACACGTGCACTTGTCAACCTTTCTTTCAAGAACTAGAAAGAATGTTGACAGTTGTCATTCCAAACAAAAGGAACCTCCTTCCTGGTCAACTTGGTTAGGGGTAATGCTACATAACTAAAGTTCTTAATGAACCTCCTGTAGTAGCCTGCCAGCCCTAGAAAACTACATATCTCCGTTGGTGTATTTGGTTGTTCCCACTCCAAGACAGATTCTACCTTTTTAGGATCAACACGGATACCTGATGCAGATATTACGTGTCCTAGGAAATACACTTCTGATAACCAGAACTCACACTTATTGAATTTGGCATATAGCTTGTGCTCTCTCAGTAAAGTTAGGGCTTGATGAAGGTGCTGCTCATGCTATTGAGCATCTCTATTGTAAACCAGGATGCCATCTATAAAGACTACTATGAATTGATCAAGGAATGGTCAGAAGATTCTGTTCATGAGTTCCATGAATGCATTTGGTGCATTAGTTAGTCCAAATTACATAACTATGAACTCATAGTGACCATACCTTGTCTTGAAGGATGACTTAGGTATGTCACTCTCCTTGATACGTAACCGATGGTATCCTGACCTCAGATCTATTTTAGAGAATATAGTTGCACCACACAACTGGTCAAACAAGTCATCTATCCTTGGAAGAGGATATTTGTTCTTTATGGTTACTTTGTTTAGTTGTCTATAGTCGATGCATAACCGCATAGACCCATCTTTCTTTTTTACAAAAAGAACCAGAGCGCCCCATGGTGAAATACTCGGTCGAACAAAACCCTTTTCAAGCAATTCTTGTAACTATTTCTTGAGTTTTGCCATCTCAGTAGGTGCCATTCTATATGGTGTTTGAGCTATTGGTTGTGTACCTGGGATTAGATTAATCTCAAAATCAATCTCTTGGGGTGGAGGAACACCTAGAAGTTCCTCAAGAAACACATCCTCAAAGTCCCTAACAATCGAAACTTCAGAAAGACTAGGACTCTCTGCCCTGGTATCTACCACATGTGCCAAGAATGCAAAGCATCCTTGTCTCATCAGCTTTTCATCTACCATAGCTGACACTAGACAGGTTGGAAGAATCTTTCTGGCCCCCTGAAAGATCCATATAACTCCTTTGTCTGTGAACATAGCTTGCTTGGAATCGCAATCCAAGACAACCTTATACTTTTCTAGGGTGTCCATCCCAAGAATTATGTCAAACCCATGCATCTCAAGTGGTATAAGATCCACCTGAATGCTATGTTCTAAAAAAGAAAGAACACAGGGAGAACATACCTCCCGCAACACTGCAGATCCAACTAATCGAGTTTCTAATAACAAGTTATCTACTCTATGACTGACAGTCATATTGTAGTCATGAATCACTTCCCGAGTGATAAAGGAATGTGTAGCACCCGGATCAATCAAAACAAATACAAAGTAGGATGAAGACATATCAGAATGAAATAATTCCATCTGACCTGTCACAACTCGTGGGTTGACCACTACCTTGGGCTAATTCATTGCATAGAATCTTGTCATTGCCTGATGTTGACCTTGTGCTCTGTTATTTGATGCAGTTGATCCTGCCTGGGACGTCTGTCCACGTCCTCGAGTGCCACTAGAAAACTATTTCCTCTGATGTCTTTGTTGACTCTACATCAGTGGTTGGGTTACCATTGTGTTTCCAACTAGACAATCCCTTGCTAGATGTCCTACCTGTCTATACTGGTGACAGATTCTATTCTCTTTATATGGTCTAAAAGGTCCAGTCATTGACGTTGATGTTGTATTGGGGGCTCTATTTGGATAAAAACTATGACCCCTACCCCTACTTGACGTCCATTACGTCTGGTTATTAAACCTCGGTGGTGCTATCAGTGCAGAAAATCTAGGTTTCTTAAAACTTTCGGACATCTATCCTTGGAATGGTGTATATACTTTCTTACTGTTGGCCTGATGCTTCTTAGTCACAGACCTTTCTATCCGCCTAACGGACTCCACAAAGGTGGCAAACCTCTCTATATTCTCTAGAGCATATACCGGTGTGGTTAAATCAGCATTCAAACCCTTCTCAAAGCATTGAATCCTCTCCTCATCTATAGCAGCCATGTGTGGATAGAACCATAGAAGCTCCATAAACTTAGCTCCATACTCACTAATGTTCATTGGTCCTTTCCTTATCCGCTCAAACTGAGAGATTTTCTCATCCAGGTAAGTCTTGGGAAAATATCTACTAATAAACTCTCGTCGGAACTCTTCCCATCTAACTTCAACACCTGGCCTTTTGCCTTCTTCTATAGCCCACCAATGGCCAGCACTCCCCTTCAACAGGTACACTGCATGTCTAACCTTCTCAGAATCTGGGATATTAAGAATTCTGGAGGCCTTTTCCAGTTCAGTCAGCCACAAGTCCGCGTCTACTGGGTCAGTTGTACTAGCATAATCAGTGGCTCCTACCCGACGAAGCCGTTCAAAAGTCTTGCCATCTCCATGTCCCTCATTGTGAGTTGGTGCCCTAGGTGCAGGTGGTGGCATCCTATCCGCCATATGTGTCATGGTCGCCATGAACTGCCCAAACAGAGCATGGAAAGCTGGGTTTTCTAGTGTAGCTTGGTCAAGCTGAGGATGTTCAAGTACTAGTTCTTCTCTATCCCGATCCCTTGTACCTCCTCCTGGGCAACAACACTACTTTTAGTAGCATGTTCTTCGTGTGATCCAGCCATCTTTAAGATTTACTTCTTCTCTTGAGAGCATAAGTTACTATCAGATAAACTGGAAGACATTAGAACAGACTCAACGACCTTAATCCTATGTCTCTGTAGACTCAGCAAACCTTAAGCTCTGATACCAACTAAATTGTGACGACAGTCACCAAAACTGACAAACAAATCGTCATTTATTAAGAAGAATAAACATTAGCAGTGGATTAACATAAATCACTAAAAATTAAAACCATTTGCAAAGAGATCCATTTCCAGGAAACTCTTATAACAAGAACCAAAATATTATATATACATTCTGGTCCACAAAGTGCATACCATGTACCTTCAACAGTTTCTCTGTTAAATCTACATATAAGCAACATAAAACCTTGAGGCATTCAATGTCAAAATCTTAGATTGATCATAAAAGCACTAACTACTGACTCTAAGGACCTGAGAGTACAGAGACGACACATAGGGCTCATATCTACAAGACACGACAGTCAGTATCTCCACCTGAGATGTTACTGCTATCCCTGATGTTGTTGTCCTTCCCATGTTGTATGGTTTCTACCTCCTCGTCCTCGTCCACCTAAAAAGATTGGATCCGGCGGGGGTGAGACAATTGAAATTGTCCCAGCGAGAGATATAACTCTCCGCCAGAAACATTATCATTGCAGATAAATAGTGATAAACTGAGCAGAGGATTTTTTTATTATAATAATCAGGATAAATCACTGTTTATGCATAATAGAGCAATATCATCTCTTAAAGCATTACACCTATGTATGATAAAGAAATAAATAATCTATTTACTAAGGAATATGAAGAACATGTATAACATCTATCCATTTAGGATATAATAAGCAATGTAACATTAACCAATGATTTCCGTATTTCATCCTTAGGCGATTATGCTACATGGCTGATTACATCTTACAATCACACTTATGCCCTGAGGAGATGAAGTATATCGTTCATGCTCCAACCGACCATGATTACGTAAGCATCGGTACCATATAAGTTCAATGGAAGAGTCAGACTCCATCACCTCATTTGTCTTGGTCAGTGTGAGACCACATGCAGGACATCTTGTGTCTCTTACTAAAATAGCTTTCCAGGGTATACTGGCAACTTTACTATAGAGTTATAGCCCGTAGCATATACTCTCTTCAGGATATGGCCCGTAGCCAATGCCTGGTATTGTGGAGTCATGGCCCGTAGCCATACTCTTATTGGGATATGGTCCATAACCATTCATGTGCATAGGATATGGCCTGCAGTCATTCCTATAAGGCATAAGGATATCTTCACCCATTACCTCCACATATTCAAAAATATGCATTCCAGGAGTTCCCATAGGAAAACTTGTTTCACCATCACCAACTACTGACGATGATGGATCTATGGCCAGGGCTCTACATGATAAGATTCCACATGATTATTTAAGTACATTACCATATTCTTTTAGCATCAGTCAAGTTTTCAAACAAGAATTATTATGACAAATGCTACACATAAAAATGTAATACTTCTATCAAGTACTTTTCAAAACTTTATAAAATATTGGGATTTCAATCCCTTATCTCATTACTGGGAATTCACATCCCTCAACAATACCATCATCATGTTTATTGGATCTGGTTATTCAAACCCTTAGTTCATCACTTAATATGGTTACCACTTATCAGGTAACTATTACCTCCCGATCATCTGACCAAGGTATTCCTGATACTTGTTACACAAGCATCTCACATAGCTCACTAGGCATATTCAACTTCTTATCACCTCTCACTAGGCAACAAATAAAATAATGGCTCACAAGGCCCATTAACATCATAGCTCATACCTGGTTATGTTCATCATCTCATGATACCTGCATGGTTAGTATATTTGATAACAACCATATCAAATACATATCAACATTATGCAATACAATGATAACATCACTATTCCCTCATTAGAGTTAAAGTTTCCCATCTTTATCAATTAGGGTTTCACATAACATCACCCTATATTAGGGTTAGGGTTTCCTATTTCATTTCAATTAGGGTTTCTCAACCCATACCCAAAATTAGGGTTAGGGTTTCTCATTCTTCTCAATTAGGGTTTCCAATCTCCATTGATTAGGGTTTTATGATTACCTCATTAATCCAAACCCTAAGTCAGTGCTTCCACATATCTTGGAGCACATAGCATCATATATGTATTAAATCATACTTATCATTGTTCCATGTACTTAGGAACACACATCATCATCATACCTTATTCAGTTGACTTATCCCTTCACTAAGTACATGCACCTATGCTTATCATAGTGCATTGAATTTATTACCTTCATAGGCATCAGGGGATAATCACTCTAAATATATTAATCATCTAAGTACTTTAGAGGTACTTTCATTGATATCAACCTTGAGATACTCTTCAACCACTTATGGGGTTATTAGCACTTACATGGTTTGAATCAATTGGACCTTCAAACAGTTTGGACCAATTGAACCTTCAAACGGTTTGGCCCTAAACCTCCAAACGGTTTGAGACCGTTTAGACCTTCAAACAGTTTGAGACCGTTTAGACCTTCAAACGGTCTCGGTCTAAACCTTAAATGGTCTTGATCCCATTGAACCTTCAAACGGTCTTGATCCAATTGAACCTTCAAACGATCTTGATCCAATTCAACCTTCAAACGGTCTTGATCCAATTAAACCTTCAAACGGTCTTGATCCAATTGAACCTTCAAACGGTCTTGATCCAATTGAACCTTCAAACGGTCTTGATCCAATTGAACCTTCAAATGGTCTAAGACCGTTTAGACCTTAAACGGTCTTAAACCTTTTTCCCATCAAATGGTTTTCAAACCGTTTCAACCTAAGACCCTCAACGGTTTGAAGAACGATTAACCCTAAACGGTCTGAGACCATTTGGTCAATTCAGAGTTGAAATTGTTTGAGACTAAATTAGGGTTTTGTCATCAATTGAGCTAGGGTTCTGAAATCAATTGAGTTTGATTGTTTGAAGTTATTAGGTCATGAGACCAATTAATCCTTGAATCCATTAAAACTGTTTGGTCTCTAACGGTTTTGAAACTGTTTGACCTCTAACGGTTTTGAAATCGTTTGGTCACCAAACGGTTTGAAAAATGTTTGGTCTCTAACGGTTTGAAACTGTTTGACCACAAAATTGAAACTGTTTGTTCTTGATATTCTTGAGGTGTGTGCTAAGATGATGTCATCATAATCAAGCTTCAGACCTCCGAATTCTACTATCATATATATGATGAATTCGTCAATTATTCAAGAAGAAATAAAAGATCAACATATTTTGAGGAATTGAAAACAATAATAACATTGATGGGTTCAAGTTATATAACCCACCTTCAAAGAATCTTAAAGCTTCAAGCTTCTTGTCTCTAATGGTGAAATAAGATCCTTCAACTATCCAAGGTTCGTTTCCAACTCTTTGGATGCAAAAGATAGTCAAGGTTGAGCATTGGATGGAAGAGAGAAGAAAATGAGTATTGAAATCCGATTTCAACCATCAATTCAAGGTTGAAGATGATCATGGAGCTTACCTTCAGCTTGGGAAACATTTCCCTCCTACTCCTAAGCTCCTTGGTCATCGGCCAAAGCAAGGGAAGAAAGTGGTTTGCAAAAATAGTCTTTCATGTAAGTGAAAAATGGAGTATATGTAATTGATTTTCTAGGAGAGAGAAAGTAGGAGAAAATTCATCCACTTTCTTGCCACATGCCCCCTCCCTTCCTTGCATTTGAAGCCATATTCCTTTATCCTCAATTTCCTTTCATTTATCCTTAAATTAAAAGCAACCACTTAAGCATCTTAATCATTATAATACTATTATCCATTTTTAGTGGACATTACTTTTTAATTAACAAATGTGAGTGGATTTCTTCACCTACTTAGGATATTTCGGTGCCACTCAAGGCATTTGGACATCCTACCATTATAGGATTTCAACCACAGCCGTTTTAGTTGATGGGAACTTCAATTAATATATTTATTTTTGCTACAAAATACATTAGGGTTTCATTTATGCTTATTTCTTGATTATTTTATTATCAAGATTATCTCTCCCCAAAAGTAGTTCAAAGAAGACGCCCCTTTCTTTTTCTTTTCTCTAAATGATACCAAGAACAATAGGTACACTCTTGAAGTGGTATTTTACATATCCAACCCTAGGTTTTGGGTAAATTGCAAATTACACCAAAACTAGCATTCAATACACAAGCATTACTCAAACAAGCTCCTTCTTGGAACTTAGGCTTGTGGAAGCCATACCTCAGCATCATTCTCATTCTTATGATGCTATAACACTTGAGGAACATTTATCATGTAACATTTGCAAGGTAACCCCTTAAATTGGGTAAATTGCACTTTAGTCCAAAATAGGTAAAATATTGTTTCAACATTATTCAAATAGGACCAAAATTGAAACATAAGCTCTCCTTTAGTCTTAATTACTTTTCAAAGGATAAAGACAAGAATATAAATGACTTAAGCAAAATTCCCAGGGTTAAGGCATAACCCAGGTCAGGGATGTTACACATGGGTTG
The DNA here is from genome assembly GCA_963693085.1 of Alisma plantago-aquatica. Lineage (NCBI taxonomy): Eukaryota > Viridiplantae > Streptophyta > Magnoliopsida > Alismatales > Alismataceae > Alisma > Alisma plantago-aquatica. Next base: position 438,163,211 of record OY856414.1, on the reverse strand, counting down.
AAGACATTCTAAGCAACCAAAAACCCTAGGTCATCTTCAACCCAAAAGAAGAGATGAGAGTCTATGTAACCGAAGAGAAAACACCACACACTCAAAACCTTATTCGACTACAAGGATTACACCAAGACATCAAAGGATGGTCGTTGAAAGACCCAAAAGCTCAAACGGTCAACACCAACCTAGGGCATCCAAGAAAACCTTAGAAACAACACTCAACATGTCACCACTTTTCTCCTCATCAAACCAAGACATAACAAGGCACCTCAAAGAACCATTCTCTCTCTCATGATGCTAAAGCATGTGAAGCACATCCATCATGTGACAAATTGCATGATAACCCCCCCCCCCCAACATGGGTAAATTGCAACTTGGTCCAAAACAAGCACACATATATCATAATTAGCTCAAACATCATTAAAATTGGACCAAACTAAAAACATAAATGTGTCACATGTTATTAAAGCTCATCACATGATTATATTAAGGGTTAAGCATCTTATTAAGCAAAGCAAGCACATACAAGCACTAAGATAGGTTGGGGGCCTTACAATAGACCTACTACCTCTAGAGATGACCATTAGTTGTCACCACCTGGAGATGACCATCGGATATCCGCCAATCAGGGAGACCATTGGTTGGTGGCATCCAAGGTAGCTCATCTAAGAGGGGGTAAACCCTAACTCACCTTAGAAGGGTAACACCACAACCAAGGTACAAATAGGCATCCCATGGTCCAACAAGATCAATAATGATAATAAAACATCTAAGGAACACAAATCATATAAAAAATTGCAAAGAAAACCTCATATATGGGTAAATTGTAGAAAAGCCCAAAATGTGCATAAAATTGCATTACTTGCACAAGTAGTGTCCAAACTTGACCAAATTTGAAAATTAAGCTTGTAATATGATGTCAAAGCACCTCGTATGGTTTGATTAAGGTTTTAAACACTCAATTAGGATAATTAATCTTATTTGACACTTTAAGCAATGTCAAGGGTCTTACAACCATAAATCCCCAACAAGGATTTCACCCTTGAAATCCTAAGCAAAGAGAGATGGGTACTTCCTACGCATCTCATATTCTAACTCCCACGTGACTTCCTCCATGCCATGGTGATGCCATAAAACCTTCACTAACACTATATATTTATTCTTTAACTTTTTCACCCTTGATCCAAGATCAACACAAGACCCTCAACATAGGAAACATCCTCATATAACTCAACCTTCATGGGATGGATTGACTACTCTATATCTGTATGACATTTCCTCAACATAAATATATGAAAGACATTATGTATCCTATGCATCTATGGTGATAGCTCCAACTTGTATTCCACTTTTCGAACACGAGACAAAATAGGGTATGGTCCCATAAACCTGGGAGAGGGTATGGTCCCATAAACCTAGGAGCCAACTTACCCTTTTTCCCAAACCTCAACACGCCCTTCCAAGGAGAAACCTTGAGATATACTTTGTCTCCCACTTAGAAATCTAACGGTCTGAGACAATTATCTGTATTAGACTTTTATCTGTGTAGAGTTGCTTTCAATTGTTGTTGTGTCACCTTAGTCTTATCTGTAGTTTGTTGTACAAGATTAGGACCCAAAAGTTGGCACTCACATGTCTCATACCAACAAAGTGGAGACCGACAACGTCTCCCATACATAGCCTCATAAGGTTCCATATCTATGCTCATCTGATAACTATTATTGTAAGAAAACTCTATTAGACTTAGTGGTACATCCCAACTTCCAAGAAACTGCAAGACACATGCCCTCAAAAGATATTCTAAAGTATGAATAGTCCTTTTAGAGTGGCCATCTATCTACGGATGGAAAGCTATGTTGAACCTTAGTTGTGTTCCCAATGCCATATGCAGACGTTCCCACGATCGACTTGTGAACTTTGGACCTCTACCAGAAACTATGGTAATTGGAATGCCATATAAATGGACTATCTCATCAACATATGCATATGCCAACTTCTTTGTTGTATATGTTGTATTGACTGGCAAGAAGTGATTTGACTTGGTCAACCTATCCACCATCATCCATATGGGATCATGACCCTTGGCTGTCCTAGGAAGACCAACCAAAAATTCTATGGTAATATGATCCCATTTCCACTAGGGTATCAACAGAGGTTGTAATGACCCTACAGACTTCCGATACTCAGCTTTGACCTGTTGACAAATTGGACCATTTGACAACAAACTCTACCACGTCACGTTTTAAACCTAGCCACCAATACAAGTCCTTCAGGTTGTGGTACATCTTTGTACTACCAGGATGCAACACATACATTGAGGAGTGAGCCTATTCAAGCACCATCTTTCTCAATCCATCAAAATCAGGAACCACTATCCTATTATGGAAGCAAGTTATCCCATCATCTGCCTCATGGAAGCCATCCTGCTTCTTACTGTTGAACTATGATCGGATATTTTGTATCTTGGTATCATTTTGTTATGCATCATGGATTTGTTGTCTCAACTTTGGCTTCACCTGCAATTGTGCCAACAACCTTGTCAATAAGGAAACCTCAAAATGGAGGTTCATCTAGTGAAGAGACACCCACATGTTTTGATTATGGCACACCAAGGAGCATAACTATGCCTTGTCTCTGGATGTTGATGAAGACAAATTTCTGCTCAACACATCAGCTATAATGTTTGACTTGCTTAAATGGTAGTATATCGTGCAATCATAGTCTTTAATTAGCTCCATCCATATCCTCTGCCTCATATTCAACTCCTGCTTTGAGAAGATATATTGTAGATTTTTATAGTTAGTGAAGATCTGACACTTCTTTCCATAAAGGTAGTGGCTCTAGTTCTTCAAGGCATGGACCACTATTGCAAGATATAGGTCGTGTGTTGGGTAATTCTCCTTGTGCTTCTTAATCTATCACGAAGAAAAAGAAATCACAATTTTATCCTACATTACCATGCATCCCAAACCATTCTTTGACGCATCACATAAGACAATGTAGACTTTCCCTTATTCTGGCAGCACTAGGATTGGTGCATTGGTCAACTTCTCCTTCAACAATTGAAAGTAACATTGACACTTGTCGTCCCAAACAAAAGAAACATCCTTCATGGTCAACTTACTTAGGGGTAACGCTACAATGCTAAAATTCTTGTTGAACCTTTTGTAGTATCCTTCCAAACGTAGGAAATTGTGAACCTTTGTTGGTATCTTGGGTTGTTCCCATTCCAGAACAAACTCTACCTTCATAGGGTCTACACAGACACCCTTAATAGATATCACATGACCCAGAAAGGAAACTTCTATTAACCAGAACTCACACTTGTTGAACTTTGCATATAATCGGTGCTGCCTCAACAACATCAATGCTTTAAGAAGGTGTTGTTTATGTTGTTGATTGTCCCTGGAGTATATCAATATGTTATCTATGAACATGACCACACACTAATCTAGATACGGTCTGAACACCCTGTTCATCAAATCCATGAATGTTGTCGACATATTGGTTAGCCCAAATGGCATAAACACATATTCATAATGACCATGCCTAGTCCTAAAAGTTGACTTGGTTATATTATTCATCTTGATCCTCAACTAGTGGTAACTTGACCTCATGTCTATCATGGAGAATATTGTAGCACCTCTCAACTGATCAAGAAGGTTATCAATCCTTGGAAAAAAAATACTTGTTCTTTATCATCATCTTGTTCAACTGTCGGTAGTGAGAAACACTAGAGAGGGGGTGAATAGGGTTTTATGATATTTTTAAAATTAATTCAGCAAACAACCACAAAAATATTGGAGAAGGAGACAAGGAGTTTAGAGTGGTTCCACCCTTAGAAAATACTAAGGGAGTCAGTCCACTACCCAATTGTTTCCAATTGGGATTTTGAAAGCAATTGTATTTTATTACCTCGCAAAGATGTTACATAAGATACAACTACCTTCACAACCCTTTGGACAGCCTTCAACCCAAAGTCATCTCACTAACCTTGAAGCAGCCTTCACTTGAAGTAACTTCAAGCTCCCCCTTGAAGCAGCCTTCCTCCTTGAAGTAGCTTCCCGATGAGACCTTTTAGAAGTAGTCCAAAGTCATGCCGAGCTACCTTCACCACTGAAGAAGCTCCTACAACCTTCTTTCCGCATCCTCCAACCTAGGAGTAGCAAAGGAGAAAACAAGCAATAAAAGGATAAGAAGGGAAGAAGGGAAAATATACTTTACCACTTTAGCACAAGGCTTGAATCCTATATCAAGCATTTTAATCTCCTATCAAATGTGTATGAACACGAAAGTGTAGTGGGTAGGAGATTATAGCCTATAGGACATGAAATCTCAGCTTATGGAAATGATCTGTAAGTGAAAGATTGCTCAATTTCTCACAAGAGTTGATTCTCAATTGCAAGTATGTGTACTCAAGTGAGTTTAGGTGTCCTAAGGCATCTCCTATTTATAGGAATGGCCTACTAGTGCTTAGGGATGCTCTAGACACTTTCTAGGGGGTTCTTAGTGATCAACTAGCTGTTAGTTATCCACTAATTACATTTGTAACGGTGACATCCTGCTATCACAGAGACAACGAAATGCCACGCGAAAACATGTGGAATCATCATAAACATTGTATTACCAAAAACATGGGTTAATTAAAATCGATTGCAGAAAGCAGATAAGAAAGGAACTATTACAACCAGATCCACATCCTGCAACGAAACATGTTATATAAATATACATCAAGTTGAGGCATGTCCACCGTTCATAGGATCCAGCTATCTTTTATCCATAAAGGATGCATCACCTATTTATATACATAACAGACCAAGCCAGGTCAACAACAGGATAAGAAATCCCTATCAACTATACATAGTGAAACCTCGTCAAAACACTTCCAAGGACCTGAGAGTACAGGGATGACTCTAGGACTCTACTACAAAACCTCCAAAAGACAATAGGATGACCACCTCTTTCCTTTTACTATTGTTCTTGTTGCTCAGCTACAACATCGTGATCACCACCATGTCTAGCTCGACCACCTAAAAAGGTTTTAAACCAACATGGTGAGACACACAGTCCTAGCGAGAAACATAACCCCTGCTGAAACGATAAAACCTCAAAGGAGAGCTAGAATAGATAAAACAAATAACTGATATAAGTAGATCATATATGAGCAGCATACTAAGCAGAACTAACTTGCTATAACTTTGTACTGAGATATCTAGGAAGCATATGCACAGATAATAATATGGAACACGATTGACAAGACAAGTCTAATAAGAACTTATCATAACATCTGAGGAACACATAATTATCTACAAGATATAACTAGGGCAAGTATACAAACAAGGCCTCAACCTATGTTTCGTGTTTGCCTTAAGCAACTTATGCTAAACGACTGAATTACAATTTATTATGCCCTGAGGAAATGAGATGTACCGCTCAAATCCAACCTTAGGTTGTGAAACCCAAAGCCGGTGCCATACAAGGTCAATGGAAGAGTCAGACCCCATGACCTCACCTCCTCCTGGTCAATGCATGAGAACCAAAGTAGGACTGCAGTCTCTTTCTTAAGTGGCCTCAGCCACATAGGGTCGGGCTACCCTCTTCCTAGCCCACCTTTGTTACAGGTATCGGCGCTAGAAAACTGAGCCACGAGCCTATTCACTGTGCTCCATCATCATTGAGCGATGGGCCTGTTCACCATGCTCTATCGTATATCCTGAGCCATGGGCTTGTTCACCATGCTCTAACCACACTGAGCCACGGGCCTGAAACCGTGCTCTAAACATGCACTACTACTTAGGCGCACCCCGCATATTCAACAATATGTGTTCCAGGTTAACCCTTAGGAGAACATGTTTCACCATCACCAAACTCCTGACGATGATGGATCTATGGCCAGGGCAAACTAGATGAAAAGTTCCTCTGTAATTAATTAATGCATTTTAAGTGGATTGCAAGATTCAACCAAGTTATGTAACATGCAACTATAACAAGAATGAATAAACATAAAACACATCATCTTGTTTTACATTGTCACTAAGGCCTTCCGTGCCATCAACATCATCTTGATCCATCACAAGGATCCAACATCACATGTTACCACTTGGCCTCTTTCCAATCATCTAGATTCATCACAAGGATTAACATCACAGGGATTCAATCCCATCATCAAGGCACACATTGCCATTCCATGGGTAACACCCATCATATATCATTGGGTTCATCGTAACCCTTGATGTTCCACATCATATCATTGTCATGCCATCATCATGGCCTCATCATACAACTGGTACCTGCATGGTTAGCATGATTTGAGAGGTACAACTGTACTCATACAAGGAACATCTTAAACTTATTGCATATATCAAGAGGGATATAATTACACAATTGGATGAGCATATCTATGCATGAAATTACCTTATATGACTTTTCAATCAAGCATTAGGGTTTCCAACCGATCACAAGGTACAACCCTCACTATAAATATATGGGGTAAGGGACAACCCTAACCAAAGGCATCTCGGGTAATGGATAGCCCTCACCAAAGGTACAACGTCTCTCACCATATTGGTTAAGCATGCAACTCTTCACCACCTACTGTATCGTCCAACACCCATCTCGGGCTACAACCATATTGGTCAACCACTATCACCTTGGTATCAAGTAGCACACAACTTGTGATGCCCAACGCATGCAACGCCCCATGACGGGCAACGTGTTGCAACAGACTGTCGGGCATCACCATAACAACCACCTAGGTCATCCAAACAGCACACCCATGTCACCCATGAAGCACTGTGTCAGGCAATACACCATAACGCTCAAGAGGATCACTTCAAAAGGGGTAAAACGGCCAAGGGATACAACCCTATCAACAAAATTGTTACAACATAAGCATCTGTATCGGGCAAGGCATCATCCAGCAAGGTGTCAGGCAGCACCATCCAAGAAGATGTCGTGTAAGGCACTGACATGCCATGACACCCAACACAGACCACCTAATGCCCAAGGGACCAACATAGTAGCTAACACCCTTCCCGAGTTATCACCTCATCAAGTCGATAACGACCATAAGGCATATCGTCCAGCCCATAATATTAGGTAGCAAGACATCTAGGGGTAAAGACTTATAACGGTCAAAGGGGTCAACAAGACACCCATCTAACATATTTTCCAAGCTCAACCCTAGGAGAGGGATATCGGGCACCACCCTACACAGAACAATATCAGCAGGACATCTTGGGTTGTCAAAGATATCGGGTAGCAAGGGATATCGGGTAAGGGTCCAAAGGCCATATCGGGTTGGTCGTCTTCAACCTCAAGACAGCCACCAAACCCTAAAGATCAAGAGTGTTGGCTCACCTCTCAACAACTAAGAGAGAAGGGTCTTACACAACCTCTATCACATGTCGGGTAGCAAGGTGGGTCATCACCAGCCAAAGGCTCACCTCTCAAGTTCATGGTAAGAGAGGGGTATTGCCCAAGCAACTAGAGTGTAGACTCACCTCTCAACAACTAAGTGAGAGAGGGGTTTTTCCCACACAACTAAAGCTTAATCTCACCTCTCAAGACCAAAGAGAGAAAGGGATGTTGCCCCAAGAACACACCACACACACCATGGATTTAGGAGAACCCAAGGCTCACCTCTCAACAACTAAGAGAGAGGGGTTTTGCCCAAAGAACCCTAATCCAAAGGTTCGGCCAACAAGGTCCAAGAACATATCTAAGCAACATAACTATGTCATCATATCCACAACATCAAGGTCACATACTAGAGAAAAGATATTACCAACAAGATAAGTATGGCCGATCAAGATAGCACATTAACAAGCAACATAAAGAGGAAGTAATATATCTAGGGTAGGAGTTATGTAACCCGCCTCAAGCACACTCCTCAAGCTCCAAAGCTCCAAGCACCAAGCTTCAAGCTCCAAGGCACCACCTTCGGCCAACACTAGGAGAGAAGAGAACTCCATAACCACCATGGCCGAAAAGAAAGAGAGAAGAAGAAGAAGGTGCCAAGGATAGAGAGAGATACTCACCACAAGAGGAGAAGGAGCAAGTCACATCTAGGGTTTTGGCCACCACTAGAGGAAGAAGAAGACTCCACCAAGGAGATTGGCCACCAAGCTCTACCAAGGGGAGATATCGGCCACCAAGAAAGAAGGGAAGCACTAAGGAGCTAAATGGATCCCAAGCTAGCAAAGAAGGGGGTATATATACAAGGGGGTTAAGTGGGTGTCCACTAGGGGATTGCTCCACATGTGCTCATCCAAACCACCACTTGTCCAAATTATGCCACCTTGCTAGAACCCCAAACTACTTGCTCATGACTTGCCACTAACTCACAAATCAATGACCACTTGTCCAAAGAACGGTGACACAAACAAGGCTAGGTCAAGAGGGTGTGTATCACCCAACATGGTGTCATGGCTAATACACCACTGCCCAGCACACCTCTTGGCTGACACACCCTGCCCGACACACCTCATAGCTGACACACCTTGTCTGACACACAAAGTAAGGAGGCAACACCAAGCTCAAACAAGGCCCAAGAAAGCCCAACAACAAGCCTAAGCTTCACAAGTTTAAATAGGGCCCAAAAACAACTCAAGCAAGGTGCCCAACGCATCCTCTCAACTCTAGAGGATGCAAGGAGAGAGAAAGACATCTCTCAAGGTGGCAATCTTGCACACAAACCCTTAAACTTGGGTAAATTGCAAGTTGCAACTCAACCTCCCAACAAAGCACAAACATAACCCTAATCACAACTCAGGTGATTAGAAAACATCTAAGCATAAGGTTTAGGCAAAGCAAATAGGGTAAGCCCAAAACAGAGGTCAGGGTCCTTACAAACCATAAACCTCTACAAAAGGATTTCGCCCTCAAAATCCGAAGAGAAAAATGAGGGATACTTCCTCCTCATCTCTTCCTCAAGCTCCCATGTGACTTCCTCAATGCCACGATGATGCCAAAGAACCTTCACAAGAACTAGGTCCTTCCACTTCATCTTCTTCACTCTTATGTCAAGGATCAACATCGGACCTTCCTCGTAGGTCACATCTTCATCAAGCTCAACCTCAACTGGTTGTATTACTATCTCTGTGCCTGGATGACTTTTCTTCAACATACTGACATGGAACACTAGATGCAACATGTGCAACTCTGGCAGTAGATTTAACTTGTAAGCCACTTTGCCAACACGTGCAATCATCAAATATGGCCCCATATGCCTAGGAGCCAACTTGCCCTTCCGGCCAAACCTCAGCATGCCTTTCCATGGAGAGACCTTGAGATACACCTTGTCTCCTACCTGGAACTCCAGAGGTCATCGATGATTATCTGCGTATGACTTCTGCCTATCTTGTGCCGCTTTCAACTATTATTGTATCACCTTGATCTTCTCTGTCATCTATTGTACTAACTCAGGACCCAGAAGTTGATACTCGCCAGACTCATACCAACATAAAGGAGATCTACACTTCCTACCATATAAAGCCTCATAAGGTGCCATGTCGATACTCTGTTGGTAACTGTAGTTGTAGGCGAACTCTATCAAACTGAGATGCATGTCCCAACTACCTAGGAATGGCAAAACACAAGCTTGGAGAAGATCCTCCAAAGTCTAAATAGTCCTTTCAGACTGTCCATTTGTCTGCGGGTGGAAGGTAGTACTGAATCTCAACTTCATTCCCAACGCTCTGTGCAACTGTTCCCAAAAATGACTTGTGAACTAAGGACCTCAGTCAGAGACTATCGTTACTGGCACACCATGCAAATGCACTATCTCATCCACAAATACCTGAGCAAGCTTCTCTATTGTATATGTTGTCTTCACATGTATGAAATGAGCAGACTTCGTCAATCTGTCCACTATCACCCAGATGGAATCGTGATTCCTAGCTATCCTCGGTAGGCCAACTATGAAATCCATGGTTACATGATCCCATTTCCACTGCGGTATTGGCATGGGTTGCAACATACCTACTAGCTTCTGATGCTCAGCCTTAACCTGTTGGTATACCGCACACCTAGCCACAAATTCAGCCACATCTCTCTTCAAGCCAGGCCACCAATACAGATCCTTCGGATTGTGATACATCTTGGTGACACCTGGATGCATAATATACATCGATGTGTGCACTTTCTCGAGCACTAACTTCCTCAGATTATCCACATCGGGAACTATCATCTTGTTATGATAACAAACTAGTCCATCCTCAGACTCATGGAAGCCATCATGCTTCTCGCTGCCAAACTCTGATCTGATCAACTAGACTATACATCTTCCTACTATGCTTCTTTGATCTGTTGCCTCAATGTAGGCTTCACTTGCATCTGTGCCAACAGTCCTGCCAACAAAGATACTTCCAACTATACATTCATCTGTCGCAAACACACAAACATATCCTGCCTATGGAATATCAAAGAACTCAACTGTGCCTTCTTCATAGGAAGAGAAGACTTCCTGCTAAGTGCATCAGCTACCACATTCGCCTTACCAGGATGATACTCAATGGTGCAATCATAATCACTGATCAGCTCCATCCAGTGATGTTGTCGCATGTTCAGCTCACTCTACGAGAAGATATACTTCAGGTTCTTATGATCCGTAAAGATCTGACACACTTCCCCATAAAGATAGTGTCTCTAAATCTTTAATGCATGGACTACTACTGCCAGCTCCAAATCATGTGTTGGATAACTCTCCTCATGTTTCTTAAGCTGTCACGAAGCAAAAGAAACCACATGATTTTCTTGCATCAAAACACAACCTAAGCCTTTCTTGGAAGCATCACAGAAAACAACATAGCCTTTCCCAGGCTCTGGAAGCACCAACACTGGAGCACTAGTTAGCTTCTCCTTCAAGTTATGAAAGGCTTACTAACAACGATCATCCCAAACAAAAAGTACATCCTTCCTGGTCAACTTCATCAACGGCAACGCGATTATACTAAAGTCCTTTATAAACCTCTGGTAGTATCCTGTTAAACCCAGAAAACTATGAACTTCATTCGGCGTCTTTGGTTGCTCCCACTCTGCAACTGACTCCACCTTCTTGGGGTCCACTCTGACTCCTTCTGCTGATATCACATGTCCTAAGAAAGTCACTTCCTTCAACCAGAACTCACACTTGCTGAACTTGGCATACAACTAGTACTGGCGAAGGAGAGTCAACGCTTGTCGAAGATGTTGTTCATGATGTTGACTGTCCTGACTATAGATCAAGATGTCATCTATGAAAACCACAACAAACTAATCCAAAAATGGACGGAACACCTTGTTCATCAGATCCATGAAAGCAACATGTGCATTGGTTAGCCCGAACGGCATAACCACAAACTCAAAGTGGCCATACCTCATCCTAAAAGCTGACTTTGGTATGTCATCCTCCTTGATTCTGAGATGATGATATCCAGACCACAAATCAATCTTTGAGAATACTATAGTACCACGCAACTGGTCAAATAGGTTGTCTATCCTTGGCAAAGGATACTTGTTTTTTATCATAACTTTGTTCAACTGTAGGTAATCTATGCACAGACGCATCGATCCGTCCTTCTTCTTCACGAATAGAACTGGAGCACCCCATGGCGATGTGCTTGGTTTGATGAAACCTTTATCCAACAACTCCTGTAACTGCTTCTTCAGTTCTGCCATCTTAGCTGGAGCCATCATGTACGGTGTCTGAGCAAGTGGTTGTGTCATTGGTACTAGATTGATTTCAAAATCAATCTCTCGAGGTGGGGGAACATTGGGAAACTCATCAGGAAACACGTCCTCAAACTCTTTGACAATAGGCACATCCTCAAGGCTAGGACCTTCTGCCTTGGTATCCACAACATGGGCCAAAAATGCTCTACAACCTTGCCATAACAACTTTTCTGCCACCATAGCTGATACCAAACACATCAGAAGAATCTTCCCATCTCCCTGGAATATCCACTTCTCACCATCATCAGCAAACACCACTTTCTTGGAACCACAGTCCAGCACAACCTTATACCTCTCTAGGGTATCTATCCCGAGGATTACATTGAATCCATGAATATCAAGTGGTAGGAGATCCACTTGTATGTTGTGTCTCGAAAAGGATAGAACACAAGATGGACACACTTCTCGAAGCATCGAGGAGCCATTAAGAGGGGTTTATAACAACAAGCTATCTTTCTTACAACTAACAGGTAAAAGATAGCTATCAAACATACTACGAGCAATAAAAGAGTGTGTAGCACCCGAGTCAACCAGAACAGTTACAAAGCAAGAAGAAGACAAATCAGAATGAAATAACTCCATCTGACCTGCCACCACTCGCGGGTTGACTATCGCCTCCGGATGACTCATAGCATAGAATCAAGTCATTGCTTGCTGCCCACGTCCTCGGCTTCCTTGAGTAGATGATCCAGCTTGTGATGCTTGGTCACGTCCTCGTCCTCTGGTGCTACTAAACTACTGTCTATCTGACCCTTGTTGACTCTGTTTCAGTTTTTGCGTCACTTCGATATCTCTCCTTGGGAAATTCCACCTGATATGCCCGACCTGTCCATAGAGAAAGCATGACGAGTCTCTTAGCTGTGGCCTAGATGGTCCTGTCACTACCACTGAAGTTGTACTGTAGGCTCTGGATAGCAAAATACCATGCCCTCTTCCTTTACTTAGTGACCATTGAGATGGTGCACTAGAGCCTTGCATCACAGAAGGTGCAGAAAATCTCAGCTTCTTGTGATTATCAAACCTCTATTTCTGAAACTAAGTAGGCCTTTTCTTAGACATGGTCTCTCTCTTCTCCTTGATTGACCATTCAATCCTTCAGACAGACTCTACAAATGTCGCAAACCACTCTCGGTTCTCTAAAGTAGCAGTAGGTGTCGACAACTCGGCACTCAAACCTTTCTCAAACCATCTGATCCTCTCATCATCTGTTGCCGCCATGTTGGACAAAACCTCAGAAGCTCCATAAACTTGGCTTCATACTCGATGATGCTCAGAGAACCTTGGCACAGACGCTCGAATTGGCTGATCTTCTCATCCAGATACATCTTCAGGAAGTATCGATTCACAACTCCCGCCATAAGACATCCCAATAGATCACCTCACTGGGTCACTTCTCTTCCTCGATGGCCCACCAGTTGCCAGCACTACCTTTTAGAAGGTAGACAACATGCTTGACTTTGTCTACTTTGGGGATGTTAAGGATCCAAAAGGCCTTCTCAAGACCTGTCAGCCACAGATCTACATCTGTTGGATCATCTGTTCTAGCAAAGCTCTGACTCGGTGAAGCCGCTCAAAGGTCTTCCCAATACCCGATGGTTCTTTACGGGGAACCGATGCTCTTGGCGGAGGCACAGTTAATCTCTCCACCATGAGATTCATTGTTGCCATTACCTATCCCATAAGGTGTTGGTAGACAGGATTCTCAAGAATGGTTGGGTCGATTTGGGGGACCTCAGGAACCCGATCTTCATGTGCATGCACACTCGCTCCATCAACTGATGTAGCAGCACTACTCTCAGTAGCATGTTCTTCATGACTTCCAGACATGTTTTAGCTTTATCTTCTGCAAGGGCAGAAGGTTATTATGATAAAAATCTAGAAAAATCACAGGAATAAACACAAAACCTAGTCCGAGATCCCTGTAGACTCAATGAACCTAGAGCTCTGATACCAACCTAATATGTGACATCCCGCTATCACACAGACAATGAAATTCCATGCGAAAATGTGCAGAACCATCATAAACATCGTATTACCAAAAACACGGGTTAATTAAAACTGATTGCGGAAAACATATAAGAAAGGAACTATTACAACCAGATCCACATCCTACAAAGAAACATGTTATATAAATATACATCAACTTGATGCATGTCCACTGTTCATAGGATCCAGCTGTCTTGTATCCATAAAGGATGCATCACCTGTTTATATACATAACAGACCTAGCCAGGTCAACAATAGGATAAGAAATCCCTATCAACTATATATTGTGAAACCTCATCAAAACACTTCCAAGGACCTGAGAGTACAGGGATGACTCTAGGACTCTACTACAAAATCTCTAAAAGACAGTAGCATAACCACCTCTTTCCTTTTACTATTCTTCTTACTGCTCAGCTGCAACACCGCGATCACCACCACATCTAGCTCGACCACATAAAAAGGTTTTAAACTAAGGGGGTGAGACACATAGTCCCAGCGAGAAACATAACCCCCACCAAAACTATAAAACCTCAAAGGAGAGCTAGAACAGATAAAACAGATAACTGATCTAAGTAGATCGTATATGAGAAACATACTGAGTAGAACTAACTTGCTATAACTTATTACCGAGATATTTAGTAAGCATATGCACAGATAATAATATGGAACATGATTGACAAGACAAGTCTAATAAGAACTTATCATAACATCTGAGGAACATGTAATTAGTTGTAAGATATAACTAGGGGAACTATACAAACAAGGCCTCAACTAATGTTTCATGTTTGCCTTAAGCAACTTATACTATACAGCTGAATTATGATTTATTATGCCCTGAGGAAATGAGTCATACTTCTCAAATCCAACCTTCGGTTGTGAAACCCAAAGCCAGTGCCATACAAGGTCAATGGAAGAGCCAGACTCCACGAACTCACCTCCTCGTGGTCAGTGCACAAGAACCAAAGTAGGACCGCAGTCTCTTGCTTAAGTGGCCTCAGCCACGCAGGGTCAGGCTACCCTCTGCCTAGCCCACCTTGGTACATGTATTGACACTAGAAAACCGAGCCACGGGCCTGTTCACTGTGCTCCATCATCATTGAGCCATGGGTCGGTTCACCATGCTCTATCACATATCCTGAGCCATGGGCCTATTCACCATGCTCTGACCACACTGAACCATGAGCCTGAAATTGTGCTCTAAACATGCACTACTACTTAGGGCGTAGGCGCACCCCACATATTCAACAATATGCATTCCAGGTTAACCCTTAGGAGAAGTTGTTTCACCATCACCAAACTCCTGACGATGATGGATCTATGGCCAGGGCAAACTACATGAAAAGTTCCTTTGTAATTAATTAATGCATTTTAAGTGGATTGCAAGATTCAACCAAGTTATGTAACATGCAACTATAACAAGAATGAATAAACATAAAACACATCATCTTGTTTTACATTGTCACTAAGGCCTTCTGTGCCATCAACATCATCCTAATCCATCACAAGGATCCAACATCACATGTTACCACTTGGCCTCTTGCCAATCATCTAGATTCATCACAAGGATTAATATCACAGGGATTCAATCTCATCATCAAGGCACACATTTCCATTTCATAGGTAACACCCATCATATATCACTGGGTTCATCGTAACCCTTGATGTTCCACATCATATCATTGTCATGCCATAATCATGGCCTCATCATAAAACCGATACCTGCATGGTTAGCATGAGCATATAGGCACAACTATACTCATACAAGGAACATCTTAAACTTATTGCATATATCAAGAGGGATATAATTACACAATTGGATGAGCATATCTATGCATGACATTACCTTATATGACTTTTCGATCAAGCATTAGGGTTTCCAACCGACCATAAGGTACAACCCTCACTATAGATATATTGGGTAAGGGACAACCCTCACTAAAGGCATCTTGGGTAAGGGATAGCCCTCACCAAAGGTACAATGTCTCTCACCATATCTTTTAAGCATGCAACTCTTCACCACCTATTGTATTGGCCAGCACCCATGTCAGGCTGCAACCATATCGGCCAACCACTGTCACCTTGGTATCGGGCAGCACACAACATGTGATGCCCTAGGCATGCAACACCCCATGACGGGCAACGTGTTGCAACAGACTGTCGGGAAGCACCATAACAACCACCTAGGTCATCCAAATGACACACCCATGTCACCCATGAAGCACCGTGTCGGGAAACACACCATAAAGCTTAAGAGGATCACTTCACAAGGGGTAAAACAGCCAAGGGATACAACCCTATCAACAACGTCATCACAACATAAGCATTTGTATTGGGCAAGGCATCATCCAACAAGGTGTCTGGTGGCACCATACAAGAAGATGTCGTGCAAGGCACTGACATGCCATGACACCCAACACAGACCACCTAATGCCCAAGGGACCAACACAGTAGCTAACACCCTTCCCGGGTTATCACTCATAACGGGCTACCTCTCCCAAAGACAACGGCTAATGTTGTGTCACCTCATCAAGCCGATAACGACCACAAGGCATATCGGCCAGCCCATCATATCGAGCAGCAAGACATCTAGGGGTAAAGAATTATAATGGTCAAAGGGGTCAACAAGACACCCATCTAACATATCCTCCAAGCTCAACCCTAGGAGAGGGATATCGGGAACAACCCTACACAGAACGATATCAGCAGGACATCTTGGGTTGTCAATGATATCATGTAGCAAGGGATATCGGGTAAGGGTGTTGGGTTTTATGGGAGGCAGAGAAGGCAGTGGAAACATAAAAAAAATTCTCCTCCCCAAACCTAGAACAAGGAAACACGTCAACGTCTATACAATAGGAAAGAATGGTTTGTGGAATCATACCTTGTCCCGAGGCTTGCTCGGCGACAATACCTCGCGCCTAGCGCGGTCTTCACCTCCTATCTTGGACGGTGTCTGTGCAGCTCCTGGTCACACCAGGATTGAAGGTTGTCCTCCTAGCGGCAGAAACCTCCCGCCTCTGAAGTAGTCCACATGGACCACCTGGAACTCCAATCTCCTTGTCCCACAAGGAATTGGAAGGAGTCGCACCCTCCTGTTAGCGTACTAGTCGCCAACACACTCTCCTGTCACCAACTGCTTTTTGTAGTTGTCTTTCCCTTGTTGTGCCTCCCTTATCAGGTAGCACTTGCTCGGGCTCTCTCTCGGTTACCAAAACCAAAGAGAACGACAACTTCACAAAGCAACTGGTTGCACTGGGTTGTTCTCTGAGAAGCCCCCAATACCCCTATATATATAGGAGGGTCATGGGATAAGGTTCTCCATCTCGGGAAATGCAGGACTAAAAGCAGGAGTAGAAGGGTTCGAGATTTTCCACAAAACAACCAACTCGCAACTTGAACCGATCATTTCATTTCTGAAACGGTCGGTTGGGGACCTGAGCCGGTCAGTTGACACCTCAACCGATCGGTTGGGACCCATGAAACGGTCGGTTCACTTATGAACCGGTCGGTTCGTGGTCCTAGTCAGTTCCCGATTGACTTTCCAACTTTTGTTTCTAATTGGTATCAAATACCAATCCTTGTTCCAATCAAATTGGGCAAGTGAAATGAAAGGAAAATTCTCACCAATCCTACTTTCCCAACTTGCTCGGTTGCAACAGTTGAACCGATCGTTTCAACACTTGAAGCAATCGTTTCACCCTGTCCATGAGCCGATCGACTCACAACCTGAGCCGATCGGTTCACCAAGCTGAGCTGATCGGTTCATCTCATGAGTCGATCGGTTGGAAATGTAGATTGTGTAGAATCAGTCAATTGTGGTTTCAATCAATCTGATACTCTAATCAATCAGTCCAACATCTTGAACATTATGATACTGAGCTATCAATTGATTGAGTGTTAATTGAACTACTAAACTCCTTTAGCAATCAATCTAAACATTGTTTGTTGACAAAACTCCTCTTCCAGGTTAAATCCTATGTGTGTGACCCTACAGGTCCATTTTCACGTTGCAAGTGAAAGTCCATAACACTTATGACTTCACAAGCAAAGAGTGGTGCCTAGTCACACATCATTGCTACCCAAGTGAAAGTAGAAAGTTGGGGAACAACTTTCAATCCTACAATCTGTGAATGGTGTTACAGCGAATGTAGAATTCCTTTGTCACTGATATCCTGAATGAACTCGAGGCATGGAACAGTCATCCTGTCAACATTCATTCACTTTCTTGATCTCAGAGCAGATTGGAAGAGATATGTATGCCATCAATATCACATACTGATTCACACATGCGTGCGCACGCCTATTTCAATCCTACTCATCAAGTGGCCTTGGATAACAAACTCCGTCAGGAGGGACAAATCCCATATCTATCACTCACCCCTCAAAAGCCCCATGTGTCAAAGCCACCCAATCATCACCTTTATAACAACCCATGTTTCAGGACTGCGTTTGATGATGTCAAAGTGTGCCCAACGACATGTGTTGAGTGTAATGATTTTAGGTCAAAGAATCACACTCACCACCATCACTGTGAGTACTGACTGTGACTACCATGTCATGGTTCCATATGTCAAACTCACGGTGGGTCTGTCCGGTACACTTGTTCTCTAACAAGTACCTATGTGTTTGGTTTGATATCTCTATATCATGACTAATGAGATTCTGTCATCAACCAACACCACAATCTAGTCTTGTATGTCATTGTTGTCTATTTACCTTCCATAATGACATCCGACTAAGGACATAACAAGAATGTACAAACTCTTAGCATCTGTATGATCTCATCGTTCAGGTCCTTAACCTGAAAGCATACGTCATTGAGTATTATCATTCTCTAGACATTCAATCTGTTCTATCACTATCTCATATGACTGAACCAGAAAAAATTGGAAGCTTGCCTTTGATGTTTATCAAATCAATCTTAATGTATCCCACCAATCATCCCATTATTGGCACTCAGGGCATACATACAAACAGACTCCCACTTGCACTGCGAGCCAATCACCCTTGAATCATATTCATAGTGATCTTCAAACATGTCCCACATGTTACTGTGTTCTAGTGACAACATAGTGAGTAATGGAAACACCTTGCCAAAGTCAGTATAAATTACATGTCTCTCATCTCTTCACTGTACGTCATACGTATGAGATGGAGTAGTCGTAATACGCGATCTAGTATTCCTTTGCTAACCTTTAGCCACATTGGATGATCAAGGATTCCATACTTGTCATCAATGAGCGGAATAAGTTCATCTCATGAACTTCTAGATCCATATAGTATCCACTGATGTTCTCTAACACATAGATACTCAGCGTTTCCTTTTAAATGGTTTTATTGGAACACTTCCAATTATCAACAAACTTTCACTTTTATATATCCTATATATATTGCGATTTATTTTCTGTCCTTTCGGAAGTTCGCATCAATATAACTCCTTACATCAAACTCTTCCTTATCTCCATAGGACTAGTACTTCTCAAGTACTTATCAAGTTCTTATGGTTTCCAGTAACCCTTACTGGAAGTAGACAGACATCCACTCGTCATGTCCCACATACGAGTTATTAGGATGAGCACATCATATTGTGATGTCCTACATACAATATGATGAATGCATTTTGTTCTTGCCATGTCGATACATGCAAGATAATGGGATGATTACATACATGATAGATCCATATCTATTCTTAGTGTTCCCATTCTTCATAAGAATTGGACACTTGGCCTTGGGATACTAATTCCATGTAACATGGACAAGTTTTCTCCCACTGAATTTGTGCATACTGAACCCTTCAGTACAGATTACCAATGTATGCTTTCTCTTTTCAGGTCAAGAGGTTTTCGAGAACTATCTCCATAGATCTCTATTCCTATCACATAGGAAACATCTCTATCTTCCTTAAAGATAATTTTCACTTTTGGATTTCCATTCTAGAACATTAAAGATAATTTCCACTTTTGGATTTCCATTCTAGAACATTTCCATTTCACATCAACATGTGGAATGTGAACACGCTCCCACTAAATCACAGATCCCTTCTTTATCTTTGACATATCAGTCAAACCCTTTGACTATATCATCAAAGTAAAGATCCAATTCCGAGTTGCTTGTACTCAATCAATCACATTGATTAGTCCATTGTAACTTATAGACTTCATTTGCATTAGTGGATTCATAAACCTTATAGTTTGTGTCACGTACACATCCTTGTTTTATTTCTCATAGGAATGCAGTTTTAGTATCCATATGCCAAATGTCTTAGTCATTAAGTTGCAATCAACAAGCATCATCCTTCTCAAAATGTTATCCATGTGTCTTAACATTTAAGACTTATTCGCACTTATGGATTTTATTCCAATGGGTGCTACCATCAAGGTCATACCTTATGGTTCACATGGATATCATTTAGGATGTAATGGTCATAAACCAAAACTCAAATTTCGGTTCCTCATATTCATCTAGATAGTTGACTCATCACATGACCAACTCATCACATAGATAATTGAGGTGTATCTGTCAAGGATATAAGAACTCACAATTCCTTGTGATTCTTAATGTCCTTTATTAGTGTGGGGTATTCTTTTATTAAGAAGAATTCAGTTATTTGATAATCATTCTCTAACTTCTTAGAGTATGATTCCTTCTTGATTTAGACATCACCATGCCTTAATCATGAGTTCACTATGATACATTATCATAATCCCTCATAAGGATCTCAAACATTCAGTCCAAGTATTTCATTCATTGATCTCATCAAGAATTAACACTTTACCAAATTTGCACTTCATCTATGATAATCTTTAACACTTCAAGATATTCATATTGGTATTTCTCTAAACACCATTTGAAGTATTAGCATTTGTTCCAATAGGTATGTAAATACATCACATGTATCATACCTAATAGGATAATCATTCTCCCACTACCTTTAGTGAAGATTGATTAATCATGTCCAAGATATTCATGTCTCTTACTGGTTCTCTAACCAAAAGAGTCTAGATTTATCCATCACATGGACACTAGAAATGAATTTCTCATGATTGATGCTAATTTGATTGTTTGAGTTATCTATAACTTTTAGGTATCATTTTATCAAATACCACAAGATAAACAAGGCATTGCCACAAAGATCATATCTTTAGAAATTGAAACATGTCTTTATTGATTGCCATCATTGTCATACAATAAGCAAAAATAAAGTGTTTCTATCTATTGGCAAATATGAAATAGCAGTTCATAACTGTATTACATGCCTTTTAGGCTGAAAATAAACTAAAGTACTCCTATCTATGGTGGAAACACTTGCCCCATTTATTGAGTGCTTTACACTTTACATCTTGGTATCATATACCTCAAAAGTGTTACGAGTTTACTTTCATGACACCTTTAAGTAGAGACGGCAGTCGCCTCCTTCTTCTTTTGTTCTTTTAGATAGAGAGGAAAATTCCTTTTCCAATGACCTGGCGTTTGATAATGGTGGCAATTTCCTTTCTTGGTCACACCTCCCTTGGCCTTGAGAGCTGAAGACGACTTGGGCTCCTGGCTAGCATCAGAACCTTTCTTAGCTTTGCCCTTGCCCTTGCACTTGGACTTGCCTTTCTTGCTCGTGATCACCATCACAAACTTAGGCTTGTCTTTCTTCATCTGTGTCTCGGCTGTCCTCAACATGCCCAATAACTCTGACAGTGGCCTATCAAAGTTGTTCATGTTGTAGTTCATCACAAACTGACTGTAGGATTCTAGCAACGATTGGAGTATCACGTCAGTAGCCAACTCTTGGCTCAGTGGAAATCCCAGTCTTTGCAGGTTCTCCACATACTCAATCATCTTGAGTGTGTGAGGACCAACTGGATCTCCTTCTTTCATGACGCACTTGAATAGTGCCCTTGAGACATCGTATCTCTCTTGCCGTGCTTGATCTTCATACATGTTCCTGAGATGCTGAATCATCTCAATGACACCCATGTTCTCATGTTGTCTCTGCAACTCATGGTTCATAGAGTACAACATCAAGCACTTTGCATCAATGGCATCATCAGAATGCTTCTTGTAAGCATCCCTTTCTGCCTTTGGTGCATTAGGAGCAGGTTCCTCTGGAATTGGAGTATCCAGGACATAGAGCTTTCGCTCTTGAATGAGAACAATTCTCAATGTCCTATACCAGTCGTGGAAGTTTATCCCATTTAGCTTGTCCATTTCAAGGACCGATTGCAAAGAAAAGTGATTTTTGTTTGTTGCCATTTGTACTACAAAAAGGAAAATATGCAATTTTAGTCCAAAAACTCATTTTTGACTTATTTGATTGATTTGAAAAGTTGACGATATAATTAGTCCTTTAATTAATTATCGCTCCCACTATTTTACTTCAAATTGATAGCCCTCACCATCAATTCGGAAGATTGCAGCGTACAACCTTCTAGTGGGCAAGATCCTGAAATCCTCTAAGTCATGGACCAGTTTGGGCTGTCACCCACAACTTAGATCTCTCAGGTAGGCAACTCTTGCCAATTTCATCATATGCAACTCTTGATAAGATGTCATATGCAACTCCTTGCCATGATCATCTCCATGCCTCAAGGTGCTAGATCCTATCTAGGTCACCTTGTTAAGTCCAACCCAAAGCAAACACGATGAATATGCACCCTGCTTGGGAAGACCCACATATCCATCCTTCATGCTTCCACGAGATAGACTGTGCACCATGCTTGGGCGTGCCCACACTTGGTCGATCAAGCTTTTCACGTGTGTCGCATTTGGAAGGCATCTAAAACTTAATATTTAATTAGGGATTTGGTTTTTATATACATATACATATACAATCACCACAATACATAGTATGTATCATATACATGCTATATCCCACAGAAAACATACAAAATGATAAAAGCGATGATTATGGCCATCCTAATGTGATTCCTCGAGCCAAGAGGAATCATGGTCATCTAGGTCTACATCACATGCAACCTGTACAAGATGAACTCTGTGATTTGCCTTTCTGGGTTTGATCAACTCATCACATGAATGATTGGCTCGCCATTAGACTGGTCGGCTGGGTGCCACCAGCCTATCGGTTGGCTCCTCCAACTGATCGGTTCGCCTGGTCGTAATGCATCTCATCATGGCCGCCACCCGCTCGTCTCGCTCCTCGAACCGGTCATCAACTGATCGGCTCACTCCTTGAATCGATCGTCTGGAACATCAACTGATCAATTCACGCCTTGAACCGATTGTCTCAGCTGTCGTCAGATGTCCTCCATTCTTTAACATAACAAGAAATGAAATTCTATCCTATTTTATATTGTAAAAAGAGAAACCTCGAGTTACATTCGAGGGGAGCAAAGGTAGGAAAGAAATCTCGAATTATTTTGAGTTACATCAGGAATAGGAGAAGGAAGATCAGTGTGCAGACCGAGATGCAAGCAACCACATACAACCATACACATATAGGATTTATTGGCCATAACCACGCTATACATCCACCACAAAACTCGTTTAAGGGAGACGCGTATCGAGTGCATTAATAATACATATCATATATGTAAATTGGGATTTGTGGATTTAGGATTGGACATGCATAAAGCCAATATTATTCGCATCATATGTAATAAATAAAGGCGACAACCCAAAATCGATCATATCGATAATCCCTAAAGTATAGAACAGTTGACGTGGCTCTGATACCACTTTTGTGTTTTATGGGAGGCAGAGAAGGCAGCGGAAACAAAAAAAAATTCGCCTTCCCAAACTCAGAACAAGGAAACGTGTCAACGTCTATACAATAGGAAAGAATGGTTTGTGGAATCATACCTTGTCCCGAGGCTTGCTCGGCGACAATACCTCGCGCCTTGTGCGGTCTTCACCTCCTATCTTGGACGGTGTCTGTGCAGCTCTTGGTCGCACCGGGATTGAAGGTTGTCCTCCTAGCGGCAGAAACCTCCCGCCTCTGAAGTAGTCCACACGTACCACCTGGAACTCCAATCTCCTTGTCCCATAAGGAATTGGAAGGAGTCACACCCTCCTGTTAGCGTACTAGTCGCCAACACACTCTCCTGCCACCAATTGCTTTCTGTAGTTGTCTTTCCCTTGTTGTGCCTCCTTTATCGGGTAGCACTTGCTTGGGCTCTCTCTCGGTTACCAAAACCAGAGAGAATGACAACTTCACAGAGCAACTGGTTGCACTGGGTTGTTCTCTGAGAAGCCCCCAATACCCCTATATATAGGAGGGTCATGGGACAGGGTTCTCCATCCCGGGCAATGCGGGACTAAAAGCAGGAGTAGAAGGGTTCGAGATTTTCTACAAAACAACCAACTCGCAACCTGAACCGATCGTTTCATTTCTGAAACGGTCGGCTGGGGACCTGAGCCGGTCGGTTGACACCTCAATCGATCGGTTGGGACCCATGAAACGGTCAGTTCGTGGTCCTGGTCAGTTCCCGATTGACTTTCCAACTTTTGTTTCTAATTAGTATCAAATACCAATCCTTGTTCCAATCAAATAGGGCAAGTGAAACAAAAGGAAAATTCTCACCAATCCTACTTTCCCAACTTGCTCAGTTGCAATAGTTGAACTGGTCATTTCAACACTTGAAGCAATCATTTCACCCTGTCCATGAGCCGATCGACTCACAACCTGAGTCGATCGGTTCACCAAGCTAAGCCGATTGGTTCATCTCATGAGCCGATCGGTTGGGAATGCAGATTGTGCAGAATCAGTCAATTGCGGTTTCAATCAATCCGATACTCTAACCAATCAGTCCAACACCTTGAACATTATGATACTGAGCTATCAATTGATTGAGTGTTTAATTGAACTACTAAACTCCTTTAGCAAGCAATCTAAACATTGTTTGTGGACAAAACTCCTCTTCCAGGTTAAATCCTATGTGTGTGACCCTGCAGGTCCATTTTCACATTGGCAGTGAAAGTCCATAACACTTATGACTTCACAAGCAAAGAGCGGTGCCTAGTCACACATCATTGCTACCTAAGTGAAAGTAGAAAGTTGGAGAACAACTTTCAATCCTACAATCTGTGAATGGTGTTACAGTGAATGTATAATTCCTTTGTCACTGATATCCCGAATGAACTCGAGGCATGGAACAGTCATCCTGTCAACGTTCATTCACTTTCTTGATCTCAGAGCAGATTGGAAGAGATATGTATGACATCAATATCACATATTGATTCACACATGTGTGTGCACGCCTATTTCAATCCTACTCATCAAGTGGCCTTGGATAACAAACTCCCTCAGTAGGGACAAACCCCATATCTATCACTCACCCCTCAAAAGCCCCATGTGTCAAAGCCACCCAATCATCACCTTTATAACAACCCATGTTTCAGGACTGCGTTTGATGATGTCAAAGTGTGCCCAACGACATGTGTTGAGTGTAGTGATTTTAGGTCAAAGAATCACACTCACCACCATCACTGTGAGTACTGACTGTGACTACCATGTCATGGTTCCATGTGTCAAACTCACGGTGGGTCTGTCCAGTACACTTGTTCTCTAACAAGTACCTATGTGTTTGGTTTGATATCTCTATATCATGACTAATGAGATTTTGTCATCAACCAACACCACAATCTAGTCTTGTGTGTCATTGTTGTCTATTTACCTTCCACAATGACATCCGACTAGGGACATAACAAGAATGTACAAACTCTTAGCATCCGTATGATCTCATCGTTTAGGTCCTTAACCTGAAAGCATATGTCATTGAGTATTGTCATTCTCTAGACATTCAATCTGTTATATCACTATCTCATATGACTGAACCAGAAAAAATTGGAAGCTTGCCTTTGATGTTTATCAAATCAATCTTAATGTATCCCACCAATCATCCCATGATTGGCACTCAGGGCATACATACCAACAAAGGGTCCAAAGGCCATATCGGGTTGGTCATCTTCAACCTCAAGGCAGCCACCAAACCCTAAAGATCAAGAGTGTTGGCTCACCTCTCAACAACTAAGAGAGAAGGGCCTTACACAACCTCTATCACATGTCGGGTAGCAAGGTGGGTCATCACCAGCCAAAGGCTCACCTCTCAAGTTCATGGTAAGAGAGGGGTATTGCCCAAGCAACTAGAGTGTACACTAACCTCTCAACAACTAAGTGAGAGAGGGGTTTTGCCCACACAACTAAAGCTTAAGATCACCTCTCAATACCAAAGAGAGAAAGGGATTTTACCCCAAGAACACACCACACACACCATAGATTTAGAAGAACCCCAGGCTCACCTCTCAACAACTAAGAGAGGGGGGTTTTGCCCAAAGAACCCTAATCCAATGACTCGGCCAACAAGGTCCAAGAACACATCTAAGCAACATAACCATGTCATCATATCCACAACATTAAGGGCACATACTAGAGAAAAGATATGACCAACAAGATAAGTATGTCTGATCAAGATAGCACATAAACAAGCAACAGAAAGAGGAAGTAATATAGCTAGGGTAGGAGTTATGTAACCCGCCTCAAGCACACTCCTCAAGCTCCAAATATCCAAGGCACCACCTTCGGCCAACACTAGGAGAGAAGAGAACTCCATAACCACAATGGCCGAAAAGAAAGAGAGAAGAAGAAGGTGCCAAGGATAGAGAGAGATACTCACCACAAGAGGAGAAGGAGCAAGGCACATCTAGGGTTTCAGCCACCACTAGAGGAAGAAGAAGACTCCACCAAGGAGATCGGCCACCAAGCTCTACCAAGGGGATATATTGGCCACCAAGAGAGAAGGGAAGCACTAAGGAGCTAAAGGGATCCCAAGCTAGCAAAGAAGGGGGTATATATGCAAGGGGGTTAAGTGGACATCCACTAGGGGATTGCTCTACATGTGCTCATCCAAACCACCACTTGTCCAAATTATGCCACTTGCTAGCACCCCAAACCACTTGCTTATGACTTGCCACCAACTAGAAAAGTAACGAACACTTGTCCAAAGAACGGTGACACAAACGAGGCTAGGTCAAGAGGGTGTGTATTGCCCAAATGGTGCCATGGCCGATACACCACTGCTCGGCACACCTCTTGGCCAACATACCCTGCCTAACACACCTCTTGGCCGATACACCCTGCCCGACACACAAAGCAAGGAGGCGGCACCAAGCTCAAACAAGGCCCAAGAAAGCCCCACAACAAGCCTAAGCTTCACAAGCTTAAACGAGGCCCAAAAACAACTCAAGCAAGGTGCCCAACTCATCCTCTAAACCCTAGAGGACGCAAGGAGAGAGAAAGACATCTCTTAAGGTGGCAATCTTGCACACAAACCCTAAAACTTGGGTAAATTTCAAGTTGCACCTCAACCTCCCAACAAAGCACAAACAGAACCCTAATCACAACTCAGGTGATTAGCAAACATCTAAGCACAAGGTTTAGGCAAAGCAAACAGGGTAAGACCAAAATGGAGGTCATGGTCCTTACAGTAACGGCTAGTTAATTAACTCTAAAAAGTGCAGATAGAACCTTCTCTATCAAGAAGTTTGTTGACCGAGTGTCTCTCGATCGAGAACTTCGTCGACTGAGGGTAAGTCTGGAGTAAGTGTATTGCAATGTTCAACTCAACTCCCAACCACTTTTTCCCACCAAGTCTAACGGCTATAGAACCAGCTAGAAGAATAGACTTAGGTGATTCTCGATCGAGAAGATTGTCGACTGAGTGTGTCTCGATCGAGAAGTTGTTCGACTGAGAAAGTCCCTATTTTAGTGTGTCTAGACTTTTACTAAATGTATGTATTAAAGTGATATTGTGATTCTATCATAGGGATGACTTATCTAAGTGTTGCGAGTGGATAGGGAAGATCTAAATGCTTGATTCACATGATATCTAGGTACTTGTACACTATATATTTGTACAAGTTTACATTTTGTTACAATCATGAAAAAATAAGACAATTTGAGCATATAGATCTTCTAAGCTTAGCTATCCATCATCTTAAATTCTTGTTCCTGAAATACTCAAGTAGCACATTAGATCCACAAGAATGAAATGTTTGTTATTTTCAAAATAGAGGGATTTTAATAATGTCCATTTAGCCAAAAATCTCCCCCTGTTTGAAGATGATAAACATTTCTAAATATAGATCAAATAATCTTAAAAGCATATTGAGTTTCATACCTGAAGTCTACCTTGTGTATATTATCTCTTGTTTATGGAATGTGTGCTTATTATTCCCAAAGAAGTATGGAACATAAAATCCAACTCTTTAGGGAATATAGCAACATTTGATGTAAAGCCCAAGAGAGTATGTGTGAAACTCATTGACTGAGTATTTAAGATTTATATTATTATTTCTCCCCCTTTGTCATTTCAAAAAGATAGCCGTTGAAAAACATGTTTTAAGACTCCCCCTTAATTGGTGCTCCCCTTAAAAAGATAGTCATTAAAACATGCTAAAAGATGCCCATTTACAGCCAAAATGCAAGAATCAGAGAAACAAACCAAATTTAAGGAGCACAAATGTCAAAGAAAACATCTTCTAAGGGAGTGATAAGTAATTTCTTTCTTATGCTATTAAATTGATCTAATGGAAGTAGTTTTTTGAAAATATCAACCAATTGATCTTCCATATCAACATGATGGAGGGATATATGTTTTTTGGAAATATGATCCCTTAGAAAATGATGACGGATTTCATTATGTTTGGCATGGCTGTGTAAAATAGGATTATGTGCCAAGTTTATAGCACTAGTATTATCACAATAGATAGGTGTAGATGAAAATGTAAAATCATAATCATTTAAAACTTATTGCATATAAAGAACTTGAGCACAACAAGACATGGCTGCCATATATACAGCTTCAATGGTAGAAAGAGAAACCATGTTTTATTTCTTACTAAACCATGATACTAAAGCTTGTCCTAATAAGAAACAACTTCTGCTTGTGCTCTTTTGATCAATTCGACAACCAGCATAGTCGGCATCGGTATAAGTTGTCAAATCTAAAGATTGTCTTTTAGGATACCATAAACCATAGTTTGAAGTGCTGGCTAAATATCTTAGAATCCTTTTGACAGCTTGAAAATGAGTTTGCATGGGATTTGATTGAAATCTAGTACAAAGTCCGACGGAAAACATGATATCTGATCTAGAAGCGGTTAAGTAAAGCAAATAACCAATCATGGCCCTATACAAAGAATCATCAATGGGTTCCCCATTTTCATCTTTGTCAATTTTAGTAGAAGTGGACATTGGTGTTGTAGCATGTTTGCAATGCTCCATTCCAAAACGTTTTAAAAGTTCATTTGTATACTTCTCTTGGCTTATAAAAATCCCAGTAGGTGTTTGCTTTATTTGAAATCTAAGAAAGAAAGCCAATGCTCCCATGAGACTCATTTCAAATTCTTTTTGCATAATATCACTAAATTGTTTACATAAGAATTCATTTGATGCACCAAAGATAATATCATCAACATAAATTTGAACAACTAGAAAGTCGGATTCATATGTTTTGAAAAATAAAGTCGAATCTAAATTTCCAATTGAAAAATTATTATCAAAGAGATAATTTTTAAGTCTTTCATACCAATTTCTAGGTGCTTGTTTTCACCCATAAAGCATTTTCTTAAGTTTATATACATGATCATCTTTACCAGGAATTTCAAAACCAGGTGGTTGGGCAACATATACATCCTCTCGTATTATTCCATTTAGAAATGCACTTTTTACATCCATTTGGAATAGTTTGATGTCTTTGTGGGCAGCTATAGCTAGTAGTATTCTAATGGCTTCAAGTCTTGCTACGGGTGCATAAGTTTCATCAAAGTCTATTCCTTCTTATTGATTGTACCCTTGTGCTACCAACCTAGCTTTATTTCTCACTACTTCCCCGGCTTCATTCAATTTGTTATGAAAAACCCACTTAGTTCCAATAATGGTTTTATCTTGAGGTTTAGGAACTAAGTCTCATACATCATTCTTAGTAAATTGATTTAATTATTCTTGCATGGCCATTATCCAATAATCATCTTTTAGAGCTTCAGTTACCTTTTTGGGTTCAATTATAGATACAAATACCATATTTGCAACATCTCTAAAAGAGGAACGGGTTTTTACTTTATCATTAGGATTCCCAATGATTAGTTCTTGAGGATGATCTTTAATTAGTCTAGGAATGGGTTGTTGTACCTCAATTTGTTGATTATTTTTAGCATTTTGATCATCTTTATTTGATATGTTAAGATCTTCAATTTCATGAGTAATATCAACTATGTCATTATCTTTGGCATTTTGTTTTAGTTCTTCATGAAAAGTAATGTGAATGGATTCTTCAACTTTTCTAGAGACGGTGTTGTATATTCTAAATGCTTTGCTAGAAGTTGAATATCCCAAGAAAAAGGCTTTTTGTGATTTAGAGTCAAATTTGTCTCTATCATCCTTTGTGTTTAAGATATAGCAAGTTGAGCCAAATGTATGAAAATAATCAACCATTGGTTTCTTATTATAGATGAGTTCATATGGAGATCTCTTCAAATAAGGATGTACGGTTATTCGATTTAGTACATAGCAAGTTGTGTTTACTGCTTCAGCCCAAAATGTTTTAGATGTATTATGTTCAAGCACCATAGTCCTAGCCATTTCTTGTAAAGACCTATTCTTTCTTTCAACTATGCCATTTTGTTGTGGAGTACGTGGAGCTGGAAAATGGTGAGTGTAGCCTTGAGATGTGCGGAATTCTTCAAATATATGATTCTCAAATTCTCCACCATGATCACTTCTAATTGTGCATATTTTATTTTGTAATTGATTTTCAATCTTTGAGAAAAATTGTATGAACACTTGAATGGTATCATATTTATTTACAAGAAAATGAACCCATGTATATCTACTGTAATCATCAATAAGAACAAAACAATATCTTTTTCCACCAATAGATTGTGTCCCCATAGGTCCAAATAAATCCATATGAATGAGTTCTAGTGATCTACTGGTGCTAAGAATGTTTTTGGGTTTAAAAGAAGTTTTAATTTGTTTACCCAAAGTACATGGTTCACAATTTTCAGATTGATCAAAAGATAGCTTAGGCAAACCACGAACAAGATCATATTTAGCTAACTTTTTAATGACATGTGAACTAGCATGACCTAATTTTCTATGCCATAATTGTAGAGAATTATCTTTTGCAAGCAAGCATTTTCCTACTACAGATTGCATAGATTAGGTCTAAGAATATATAGATTTCCAATTCTTTTGCCTTCATACACAACATTTGTAGTGTTCTCTACTAGCAACTTGCAACAATTTTTATTAAATAAAACATCATATCCACTATCACATAGTTGACTAACAGTTATCAAGTTATGGTGCAAACCATCAAAAAGTAAAACATTATTAATTTCAAGGTTTGTACCAATATTACATATTCTAACAATTTTACCTTTACCATTGTCTCCAAAAGTGATTGTTCCGCTTTTGTTTTCTTCAAAAGTTTGAAAAGCATCCTTATTTCCGGTCATGTGTTTGGAACATCCACTATCAACCACCCAATCCTACAATAAAATATAGGTTTTGGTACCCATGTGATGGTCCATTATGGTTAGGTACATTTAATAACAAACTGAACATGGTTGAATAAATTAAGCTGAACAGAACTTCATTCAATCCAAAAATACTTCGACCGAATGTGTATCGATTGAAAATTTTATCAACCGATAATGTTGTTGTTTTACATATTGAAACAGGAAATTTCTTGGTCGAAAATCTCTCGGTCGAAGTTGTCTCGATCGACATTTTTCTCGACCAGAATTGTTATTGTTTCTTCAACAAATTTCAGATTTGATGCAGTTATTCTCTCGGTTGAATACTTTCTCGACCAAAAAGTGTCTCGATCGAACTATTTGTCGACCGAGGTTGTTTCTGTTTGTTTCAAGCAATCTGTTTATGTCAGTTTGAGCTTAAATCTTTGTAATATGCTAAGGTACCATTCTATTTAGTTGAGATAAGACATTAAGATATTAAAATGAGGTTTTAGGTCAAATCTCAACTTAATCATATTAAATTTACTAAGTTTGGGGTCATGGAATCCATACTAACTCAACATCCTTTTTCTTGTAAGGACATGAGAAGGAATAATGTCCAAGACGCAAGCAATAGTGACAACAAATGGAGTCAATTTCATTTCTCTTTCTAGGATTTTGAGTTGTGTTCTTGGATACAAATATGATCTTGGTCTTGGATGCTTGAGTTGTCCTAGTTTAGGTTGATAAGAGTTTTCTTTTGGAACATATCCTAAACCTCTTCTTCCATTATAACCAGAAGAATTCTTTAGGATCTTATCAAGAATACTATTATTTCTCAAGCTACTAACTTCTTTTTGAAACTTAGCAACCTCATCCATTTTCTTTTTGATATCTAACTTTGATTGATCTAGATCAGATGATAAAGCATCTCCTTCTTTAATAATAGCATCATAGTCTAGATGAGTACATAGGATAGGTTGAGTCTGAAAATTATTTAGTTTGGCAAGAAATTCAACCTTTTCTTGAGAAAGAAGACCATAGTTTGTTTCTAAAGTGAGCAACTTCATATTACAATCATTTAAAGATGATTTCAAGGTAAATTTTTCATAAACAATATTGTCTTTTTTAAAAGAAAGATTATTTAATTTAGCATACAAATCCTCATTAGTTTTAGTAGCTTTCTTTATTTTCTTTTTGCAATCAACATATTTGTCATGTGTATCTTGAAGACTAGCAATTAGATCTTCTTTTGGCAAATAAAAAAGGCTTACCTCTTGAGAATCATCACTATCATCTTCTTTGGCCATGAGACACTTCACATTCTCCTCTCCACTCTCACTATCACTTGACTCATCCCATGCAGCTTTGTATGCTTTTTCTCCCTTCTTCGTGGATGAACTTTTCTTACCCTTCTTTGCTTTAGGACATTCATTCTTAAGATGCCCCCTCTTTCCACATTCAAAACACCTAGGAGGGGAAGAAGAAGAAGAACCAACAACTTTGTTAGATTTAAATCTTCTATATTTCTTACCATTTACAATTAGAGCTTCTTCTCCTTCATCTCCATCACTTATCTCATCACTTATTAAATCTTATATATTTCTTACCATTTACAATTAGAGCTTCTTCTTGTTCATCTCCATCACTTGTCTCATCACTTTCTTGAGTGATGACCTTTGTAGCCTTTAGAGCTGTGTCCTTATTTCTCCCTTGTTGAAGTTCACACTCTCGTCTTTCTTCCTCCTCCAAGGTTGCCTCATGTGCTTCTAAGTTGCCAATGAGTTGCTCCATCCTTAGTCGAGTGAGGTCATTGGCTTCTTCAATTGCAGTCACCTTAGGCTTGTACTTGGGAGGAAGTGACCTAAGAATTTTTAACACTTGATCCTCTTCACCAATGGCTTTACCTAATGCATTCAAACCATTAACAATAGAATAGAACATTGCATACATTTCACTAATAGACTCATTTGGTTCCATACGAAACTGTTCAAACTTTTGTTTAAGCATACCAATTTTTGAATTCTTTACTTGAACAGTTCGTTCATAAGTAATAGAGAGTCTATGCCATATTTCATATGCAGTTTCACAATTTGATATTCTATTGAACTCACCTATGGAAATTGAACAATAAAGAATACTTACAGCTTTTGCATTCAATTGGGCTAATCTTACCGTATTAGCATCCCATGTAGCATATTCAGTTTGAGGAAGATCATATGCATTTGAAACCATTCTCCAAAGATCCCAGTTGATTCCTTGAAAATAGAATTGCATCCTCCTCTTCCGATAGGTGTAGTTGGTGCCATCAAATGGTGGAGGCCGAGCTACAAGTGTTCCTTCCAAGTTGAGGTTGTTTAGTACCCCATCACCCATTTTCTTCAAGACTCGATTAGAGCTCCTTGAAGCCTGCTCTGATACCAATTGAAAAACACTAGAGGGGGGTGAATAGGGTTTTATGATATTTTTAAAATTAATTCAACAAACAACCACAAAAATATTGGAGAAGGAGACAAGGCATTTAGAGTGGTTCCACCCTTAGCAAATACTAAGGGAGTCAGTCCACTACCCAATTATTTCCATTTGGGATTTTGAAAGCAATTGTATTTTATTACCTCGCAAGGATGTTACATAAGATACAACTACCTTCACAACCCTTTTGACAGCCTTCACCCTGAAGTCATCTCACCAACCTTGAAGCAGCCTTCACTTGAAGTAACTTCAAGCTCCCCCTTGAAGTAGCCTTCCTCCTTGAAGTACCCATTGAGACCTTCTAGAAGTAGTACAAAGTCACATCGAGCTACCTTCACCACCAAACAATCTCCTACAACCTCCTTTCCATAGCCTCCAACCTAGGAGTAGCAAAGGAGAAAACAAGCAATAAAAGGAATAAGAAGGGAAGAAGGAAAAATATACTTTACCAATTTAGCACAAGGCTTGAATCCTATATCAAGTGTTTTGATCTCCTATTCAATGTGTATGAACATGAAAGTGTAGTGGGTAGGAGATGCTAGCCTATAGGACACGAAATAGGAAACAAAATCTCAGCTTATGGAAATGATCTGCAAGTGAAGGATTGCTTAATTGCTCACAAGAGTTGATTCTCAATTGCAAGTATGTGTACTCAAGTGAGTTTAGGTGTCATAAAGCATGTCCTATTTATAGGAATGGCCTACTAGTGCTTAGGGACGTTCTAGACATTTTCTAGGGGGTTCTTAGTACTCAATTATCCACTAATTATGTTTGTAATAGCTAGTTAATTAACTCTAAAAAGTGCAGACAGAACCTTTCTCGGTTGAGAAGTTTGTTGACCGAGTGTCTCTCGGTTGAGAACTTTGTAGACCGAGGGTAAGTCTGGAGTAAGTGTATTGCAACGTTCAACTCAACTCCCAACCACTTTTTCCCACCAAGTCTAACGGCTATAGAACCAGCTAGAAGAATAGACTTAGGTGATTCTCGGTCGAGAAGATTGTCGACCGAGTGTGTCTCGGTCGAGAAGTTGTTTGACCGAGAAAGTCCCTATTTTAGTGTATCTAGACTTTTACTAAATGTATGTATTAAAGTGCTATTGTGATGATATCATAGGGGATGACTTATCTAAGTGTTGTGATTGGATAGGGAAGATCTAAACGCTTGATTTACATGATATCTAGGTACTTGTACATTATATATTTGTACAAGTTTACATTTTGTTACAATCATGAAAAAATAAGACAATTTGAGCATATAGATCTTCCAAGATTAGCTATCCATCATCTTAAATTCTTGTTCCTAAAATACTTAAGTAGAACGTTAGATCCACAAGAATGAAATGTTTGTTATTTTCAAAATAGAGGGATTTTAATAATGTCCATTTAGCCAACATGTAGTATATACATAATTACATAGAACTGTCTTTTTTCTTGACAGACAACACGAGAGCACCCGAAGGGGAAATGCTCAGTCTGATAAAGCCCTTCTCTAACAGTTATTATAATTGTTTCTTTAACTCATGCATCTCAGTTGGTGCCATCATGTACGGTGTCTGTGTTACGGGTTGCGCTCGAGGAACAAGATTGATCTCTAAATCAATCTCTCTAGGAGGGGAACACCAGGAAACTCCTTAGGAAAAACATCCTCAAATTCTTGCACCACCGGTACCTCCTGGATACTAGGACCTCTCACCTTGGTATCCACAACATGAGCCAAAAAAGCTTCACAACCTTGCCTCATCAATCTCTCTGCTATCATGGTTGACACCAAGCATGTGGGAAGAATCTTCCTATCACCTTAGAAGATCCATGAGACATCTCCATCATAGAACATTGCCACTTTAGTACTATAGTCCAACACAACTTTGTACTTCTCCAAGGTATCCATCCCTAGGATCACATTGAATCCATGCACGTCGAGTGGTACAAGATCCACTTGGATTTTGCATCCTGAGAAAGATATAACACAAGAGGGATATACTTCCCACAACTCAACGGAATCAACTAAAGGAGTTTCTAACCGAAGGTTATCAAATCTACTACAAACATGCAGATAACACTTATCTATCACATCTCTGGTGATAAAAGAGTGTGTTTTACCCAGATCAACTAGCATAGATTCAAAATAAGAAGCAAAAAAATCAAAATGAAATAACTTCATCTGACCTATCATGACTCGTGGATTGACCACTACTTCCGGCTAGCTCATAGCATAGAGCCTGGTCGTCGCCTACTTCCATCCATGACCTATGCTAGCTTGTCTAAAGGATCATATCTATGATGCATGACCACATCCTCTATGACTACCACTATTAAACTATTACAACTGTTGTGAACCTTACAAATTTTTCCTTGGATGTTGGGTTACTTCCTCATTCTTTACTGGGAAATTCCATCTAATATGTCGTATCTGTCCACATTGATGACATGTCTTATTATCATTTTGTTGCCAAGATGACCCTATCACTGAGACTAACACTACATTGTGAGCTCCTACCGATAGAAAATTGCGGCCTTTGATCCTACTCGGAGACCACTATGATGGTGTATATGACATCTACTAGGTAAAAGTCGACCTCTTCTACGACTATGGTGGACAAAACCTTGGATTCTTAAAGCCTCTAGAAGATTTCCCTTGGAACTGAACCAGCCTATTCTTAGTGTTAGCTTCACGCTTCTCTATAGTAGATCTCTCAATCTGACTTATCGGACTCCACAAAGGTGGAAAACCTTTCTTTTTTCTCCAAAACTGACATTATTGTAGTCAAATCTGTACTCAGACCCTTCTCAATCCTATAGATCCTTTTCTTATATGTCGCTGCCATATGAGGCATAACTTGAAAATCTCCATAAACTTTGACGCATACTCATTGATGGTCATTGATCCCTGATCGATCTTCTCAAAATGTGAGATCTTCTCATCTAGATATGTCTCTAGGAAGTATCAGCTCACAAATTCTCGCCAAAAATCTCCCATACTATCACAACTCCACGTATTTTCTCCTCCTCTATGGCCCACCAATGTCCAACACTACCCTTCAACAAGTACACAACATGCTTTCCCTTATCCTCTTCTGGGATGTTGAGGATCTTAAACACCTTATGTAACTTTGTCAGCCACATGTCGACGTCTGTTGGGTTAGAGGTACCCTCATATTCAATTGTCCTGACATGCCTAATCCTCTCAAACGTCTTCCTGACACCCTAAGATTCCACAATAGGGGTGGCTGCCCTATCTTAAGGTTTTGGTGCTTCTGTCCGCTAGATGTGTAATCGTGGCCATCATTTGTCCAAACATGGACTAAAATGCAAAATTGGCCATAGTTCCCTGGTGAAACTGAGGCATTATGGGATGCACCGACCCTGTCTCTGGCACTCTTGTCGTGTTCCTACCTCCTAGCACCACCTCTCGGTGCAACATAGCCGCTCTCAACATGTTCTTCATGCTCTCTAGACAGAATTGCATAAGAATAACTATGATCAGATATGTTGGATAATGTAAGAATAGACTCAACCTAAGTCATGTGTCCCTCTACACTCAGCGAACCTAGAGCTCTGATACCAACTTAACTGTGACAGCTCGTCACTCTAAATGAGATTACTCAAAACATAAAACATGATAAACTAAAAACTAATCACATAGTCAGAATAGCAGAATATTAAAACCAATTTCAACATCATAAACATGTTCTGAAACATTTACATAAAGGTGTATTTGTTCCATAACTCATATACCATAAAAGGTATGTACATCTGGATCCAGTGGCCTCAATCACATCCTATATACAAGAGAGATATTCCACATGTACATGCCATATATACAATCACATGCACACTGCTAAAAACTCATGTCGATACATGTACATCATCTACAAAAGACATCACATGCCCAGACCTGAGAGTACAAGGACAACATTGGGACACTATTACACAAAATACAACTATCCAACCTTCGAAATCTACTGATCGCCATGCTACTCCTCTTCTGCTACATGATCCTGACCATGCCGTCGATGACCACCTAAAAAGATGTGGTGCCCCACGAGGTGGGACCCATGTCCTAACGAGAGATGTAACTCTCCACAATGGTTTGGTGTCTACATCTGATTATTTAATAGTAAGAAAACTTGAGTAGATTGAGTATTTAATAATCAATTGAGAAGATTGAACAGTTTTAGCATACTAAGCAAGATAAATAGATAAGCTTAGCAACAAGTATGATTATCAAAGTATATACAGGAAGCAGATAAATATATTGCTTTTATCTGATGATTATTCAGATTTCATAACATTGCATCATATAAAAATTGTATAGTATATATGACATGGCAAGGTTAACATACAATGTGAAATGTATTTAACCCTAACAGATATACTACATGGTTGTATAACATCTTTTATTATGCCTTGAGGAATACCAATAAAATTCCAACTGACCATTGACAAGTTGAAATTAGTGTCGTACAAAATCTAGGAGAATTGGGTTCCTAAGATCTTCTCTGCCCTCAGTCAGTATGAGTCTGCCACAACGAAAGATAAGGTCAAGTTACTAACATCCTAGTTCGTCCTTGGTACAGGTCAGGTCACTAGTGAAAGGAGGTGGGCATGCAAGCCCTGCCATCCGAGGTACAACCACAGTTGTCCTCAAATCTTATCACATATATACTCACCAAGAT
This sequence comes from Alisma plantago-aquatica, assembly GCA_963693085.1. NCBI lineage: Eukaryota > Viridiplantae > Streptophyta > Magnoliopsida > Alismatales > Alismataceae > Alisma > Alisma plantago-aquatica. The sequence goes on along the minus strand of OY856414.1, from coordinate 438,124,906 downwards.
ACAAACATAGCCATTCTCAAATTGAGAGCTAGGTATGACCTCAACCATCCTCCCCAATATTGTAATTAATATTTCAAGGACATATAGTCACTTGTACCTTGCATACTCAACAATATGCGCTTCGAGTTCCCTTAGGAATACTCATTTCACCATCCAAAAAGTTATGACATTCAGACGGATCTATGGCACATGACATTACATGATTAGGGTTTAACTTGGTTAGTTATGCCAATTAGGTGAATTAAGGTTGCATGAAACAAATGGACATACAAACCCCAATTCATTCTATTAAGCATTGATATAAAACAACTCCATAAGATATAAAACATATGAAACAAAGTTCCCCATCACATTATCACATGGTACTTATTTCACTGACATCATGAGAATGCACTTGTAATCATACCACCACATGATCCAATTTCTTATCACATTGTTCTAGGGTTCCCAACCCTTGTCATATCATGAAGAGGATTGCACCTCATTTAGGGCTCAACCATGCCCAACCATCATTTCATTCCATGCAAGATCATCATTATCTTTGTATGCCTTAGAATAAGGCTCACTAGGTCAACATCACACATGTGACATATAAGTTTGACATAGCAAGGAACTATGATGTTCAGCTAGCACCATATTAGGGTTTCAACAATAATAAGAGAGTATTCCATTATCACAGTAATCATTCAAGAAGGCTGATTACAATCAATCACCATCACTTAGTTACATTAGGGTTAGGTGTAACAAGTTATGTTTCATTAAGATTGTACATCAACACATCATCATGATTATTAATTATATTCATATGAGGGCAAAGGTAAGACTACAAGATTACGAGCTTTGAACCCTAAAATCTTCATCATTAGAACCAAAACATTACACTATAGGCTTCACCCAAAACCATTGGATGTTGAAGCATCAAATCCTAGTCATTGGTCTTCATTCAAAACCATCAGTTAATGTATAGGTCTAACCCTTGAATTATTTAACCAAGAAAATCATCAGATTAGGTCTTAAAAGAATCAACAAATGAGACCTATTCTCACCACCGGTTGTGGTATCCTAGACAACCATCAATTGTGGTGTTCAGGACCATTTTCGGGTGTGACACTTCATGTCAGCATAGGATGATGGGGTCAGCACTACCATCGATTGACGCCATCAGGTGTTGAACTACTATCACCATCAGTTGATGCCATCTTTAGAGCACTAAACCATCGACTGTTGTACTTCCAAAAGAGTCCAAGACTGAACAAAGGGTGAGCATTGGTTGACACCATCAGTTGTCAACAAAACAACAATAAAAGACAACTCCATCAGATCTAGCAAGGAAACAACCATCGGTTCTTATATAAGGTTGAAAACAACCTAAACCCCTAAGTGTAAACCATCATTTGAGAGGTACTAAGCACCACCATTTGATATGTAAGTAAGAACCAAGCCATTATGTACCTTAGGAAGGTCGTACACATGGTTTCAGGTTTTAGGTTCATCTAGAGTTAGAAACTAATCAAGGATCGACATTAAAATCAAAGCTCTAGGCAAAGATATATTCTATATGCTTAGATCTTCATTTTAGAGCAAGAACTTGAACAAGAAAGCTAGTAGCAAGCAATAAACATGAGGAGGGTTATAATACTCACCTCTAGGAAGAAAACATAAATGTGAGGAGGGTTATAAGACTCACCTCTAGGAAGAAGGCAAAGCTCCAAACAATAAGAAAACTTGAGCTCAGAAGGTATAAAACCTTAGCTTTAGCTCGAAACTCAACCAACTAGATCTTTCTCCACAAGGGAAGCAAACCCTAGGTCAAGAGAGCAAGAAAGATAGGTTCTTTATGATTTAGAGAAATTTCTACCATGAGAAACCATGGTTCCATCCTAGATGAAGGTAAGTGGAAGAAGAACATCAAGAGAAATGAAGGAGAGAAGGATAAACTGTAGGGTTTTAGGGGAGACAGAGAAGGCAGCGGAAACAAAAATTTTCTTCTCACAAACCCAGAATTAAGGAATCGCGTCAACGTCTATACAATAGGAAGGATGGTTTGTAAAGGCGTACCTTGTCCTGAGGCTTGCTCGGTGACGTTACCTCGCGACTTGTGTGGTCTTCACCTCCGGTCTTAGACGGTGTCTGTGTAGCTCATGGTCTCATCGAGACTGTCAGGATTGACAACTATCCTCTAAGCGGTAGAAGTCTCCCACCTCTGAAGTAGTCCACATGGACCACTTGTGTGACACCCCGCTATCATACCGACAACGAGATGACACGTGAAAACGTACAGAACCATATATTACCGAAAACACGGGTTAATTAAAATCGATTGCGGAAAGCATACACGTGAAAACCCTTATCAAATTGACTTAGTTTTTTATGAAACTTTGGGCAAACGGTCTCAAGACCGTTTGGAGGGTGTCCAAATGATCTCAAGACCGTTTGGGCCAAGTTGGGGCCCAATTGAATGTCAATTGATGGGTTCAACCTCAATTAGATTCACATTGGTGATTGTTGATGGTTAACCGATTGCAAACCCTAATTGAGTCAGTTTCAACCCTAATTGGCTATCAATTGAGGGTCAATTGAGTGTCCAATTAGTTAAGTATAGCCCTAATTATCCCAATTGATAAGTGATTAACAAGGATGTGACCAATTGAGGGCTCCAACATAGATAACCCTAATCGATTATAACTTTTGATGCACCTTTGAGGTCCATGCAGTTTTGAGCCCATTTAGACCAAACGGTCTCAAGACCGTTTGAATCCAAATGGTCTCAAAACTGTTTGGGACCAAACGGTCTCAAGACCGTTTGGGCCAAACGGTCTCAAGACTGTTTGGGCTCAAACGGTCTCAAGACCGTTTGGGCTCAAACGGTCTCAAGACCGTTTGGGCTCAAACGATCTCAAGGTCGTTTGGTCCAATCGATCTCAAGGTCATTTCATTTCATGCGGTTTCCAGGTCGCATAGATTCAAACAGTTTCAAAGTCAACTCTTTCAAATGGTCAACGCACTCATGCGGTCTTGGAGCTCATGCGGTCTTGGAGGTCATGCGGTCTTAGAGGTCAAAGTGTCCAAACGGTCAACGCCCCCAAACGGTTTTAAAACCGTTTGGAGGTTAAGGTGTGAAACCGTTTGGGGACCTTTAGGGCTATGACTGCTTAGTGACTTGAAGGCTTAATTGGTTCAATGATTGTCTAATCCAAACCCTAATGATACCTAAAGACAATATAGGGCTAAGTAATTAGTAGATTGAACCATGTGATGATTAATGGTGTACATTACCAATGTGCCCTTGAAGGGTTCAAGTAGACAACACCCCTTAATCAAGCAAACCCTAATGATATGTTAGTGGTGATTTAGCTTATGATAATCAAGATTGACTTGACCTAACCTAATATAGAGTGATGTAATCACCATCTATTAGTAAGAGGAGAGAGAAGGTGCCATTTATGGTTGAAATTCAAGCAAAATACCTTCAATGTATATGAATATGCATGATTAGGGTATGATCCATCTATGTGAGACCATGAAAAACCTAGTTATGATAATTGATGAATCTTAACCTAATTTGAGGGCATCAATGATGATGTTATTATACATGATGATGCTATGAGTTTAATTCACCATGAAGTGAATAGTAAACCCTAAATCTAGGATAATAACATGTAATGTGAATAGTAAACCCTAATTGAGGGTGATGTGATGAAATGTACAATAAACCCTAATTCCAGGTTATACTTTTAAGCATGAAGGTACAACTCTTGATATGAATTGTTTATTGTTATTAATTGAATTAATCATGCAGGTTCTTAAAAGAGAATGATCATATCCAGGTAAGGATTATGATATCATATTCATTGAAAGCATGTTATTAGCTTTATGAATAGTGACATGCTATGTTGCCTAAGTTTAAGTGGCATCATATGAGATGATAGGCTGAAAGAGCCATGAGTATCATCAAGGTCATGCTAATTATATGACTTGTGATGAGATGATTAAGATATTGATAACTGATGCGAGTTAGACCTGATACATTTAGTATTCTACCTTCATAGTTGTTGTTTTAATGATTAATGTTTGAGAACATGCTTGATGTTAAAAGAATACTGAAATGTACCTAACTAATCAAGTATAATCATATTATGTAGAGCCCTGATCATAGATCCATCATTATCAGAAGCTAAATGATGGTGAAATAGGTTTTCCTAAGGGAACTCCTGGATCACATACTTTTGAGTATGTGGGGGAATATGGATGTGTATATCCTTACATCCTAGTGTAGAAATTGATGTAGATGTATCTTAATCTATCAATCCTTCACTATATGTTTATGCCGGGGTGATGTAACACTATTCTCCCGAGGAAATCTTATACTCCACATCGATGAGAGATAAACAAGAAATCTTTCGATAGCGAAGAGAGTACAGAATGCCACTGTGACTCTGATAGCGAAGTACCAGAATACCCTGGTGAGCTATATTAGCAGAGACACTAGATGTCCTGCATGTTTATCCCCACTCTGACTGAGGAAGATGAGGTCATAAGAATCCGGCTCTTTTGATGACCTAGGTATGATACCGATGCGACTTAATAGTGATTGGTTGGAGTATGAGCGGTATACCTCATCTCCGCGGGGCATAATAATAATGTTTGTAAAACATAATCAACCGTGTAACATATATGCTTAGGTTGAACTACGAGATACAATGATTGATGTTACATAGTTTACATGTTCTTCATGATGCAGTTGCTTATTTAATATTCAATCTGCTATTGAGTAATTTAGTTACCTTGCTTATGTTCTTCCTTATATGCTATAACAAAACTTCTGGCAGAGATTTATAACTCTCGCTGGGACAATTATTCAGATTGTCTCACTCCGTAGGTTTCAACTTTTTAGGAGGTCATTGAGGACGAAGGAACCAATCTACAGGTGAACAGTATCAGCAGCAGCAGCATCAGGAGCAGCAATGAATCTCAGGTGGATATACTGACTGTTGAGTCATGTAGTTAGTTAGTCTTATGCCATCTCTGTACTCTCAGGTCCTTGGAGTTAGTTGGTCTGAGATTTTGGGTTTGAACCTTGAGATTTTGTATCTGGTTGTGTATAATCACTCAAGAAGTGATTTAACAGAGATGTAAACTGTTTATCTTGTTTCTTATAAAAGAAGTTTTATGATTTCAAGATCTTATCTCAAAAAGTTTTAATTTCCGGTGATTTTTCATATTCCGCTGCTAATCGAATCGCTTCTGCTATGTTTATTCTGTGTTTTGGAGATCGGAGCCCACAATTAAGTGGTATCAGAGCTCTAGGTTCACTGAGTCTATAGAGACATATGACTTAGGATGTTGAGTTTATTCTTAGTGTTTTCCAGTAGATCTAATAGTGTCTTCTGCTCCTCAGGAGAATAAGATAAGTAAGAATGTCTGGACCACACGAGGAGTATGTGGCAGAAAGTAGTGTTGTTGCACCCCTAGAAGGTGTAAGAAACCCAGAAATAGAACAGCATGTGCCTGAACCACCTATGGAGCCACCTCAGTTTGATCCAGCTGACATGGGTAACCCAGCTGTTCAAACTATGTTCAGGCAGTTTATGACTGCCATGACACACATCACAGATAGGATGCCCATGCATGCACCTAGGGCACCTGCCCAACCTGAAGGACAAGGTATCAGTAAGACATTCGAGTGACTTCGTCGTGTCAGAGCAATCAAATACTTTAGAACAGCTAACCCTACAGATGTCGATCTGTGGTTGACCGAGTTAGAGAAAGCTTTTAGAATCCTGAACATCCCAGAAGCTGAGAAGGTTAGACATGATGTCTATCTTCTCAAGGGGAGTGCCGGTCACTGGTGGACCATGGAAGAGCAGAAGGGGCCAGGTGTGGAAGCTACGTGGGAAGTCTTCTGACGGGAATTTATCAATAGATATTTTCCAAAGACCTTCTTGGACGATAAAATCTCTCAATTTGAGAGGTTGAGACAAGGTTTGATGAACATTAGTGAGTACGAAGCTAAGTTCATGGAGCTGTTGCGGTTCTGTCCGCACATGGCTGCTACAGAAGAAGAGAGGATCAGAAGGTTCGAGAAGGGTTTGAACGCCGACTTGACTACTCCCGTGTCTGTCCTAGAGAAACGGGAAAGGTTTGCTACCTTCGTTGAGTCAGTCCGAAGGATAGAAAGGTCTGTAGCTGAGAAAAGGCAAACCCATAAGATATATCCTCAGTTCTAGGGATCTTCATCTAGAGATTTTAAGAAGCCTAGATTTTCTGCACCGACACCACCACCACCCAGATCTAGTGCTCAGACACAGTGGACACCGAGTAGAGGTAGAGGATGAAGCCTACCACTACAAGAGACTCGCAGTTCAGCATCAACGTCAGTCACAAGACCACTAAGACCACAACAACTGGAAAGAAGCTACTACAACTGTGGAAAGGTGGGACACTTGATGAAGGACTGCAGAGCTAGGCTTGTCAGTGTGACACAGCCACAGAGGCAGAGTCAACAAGGATCCCAGAGGAGGCAGTTTCAAGGAGCATCTAGGGGACGTGGACAAGCGTCCCAAGCTGGATCGTCAGCACCGAATCAACCTCAGGTGACAGCAAGGTTCTATGTAATGAACCCACCTGATGCAGTAATGAACCCTTGGGTTGTAGCAGGTCAGATGGAGTTTTTATATTCTGATATCTCTACATCCTGTGTTGTATCTGTTTTGATTGACCCGGGTGCTACGCACTCCTTTATCACTCGAAGAGTGATTCGTAACTGTAATATGATAGTCAGTCATAGGAAAGATAGCCTGTTGCTTGAGACTCCGTTGAGAGGGTCTGCTGTGTTGCAAGAGGTATGTTCTCCCTACATCCTCTTCTTTTCTGATCATCGCATTCAAGTGGATCTTATACCACTTGAGATGCAAGGATTTGACATAATCCTTGGGATGGATACCTTGGAAAGGTATAGGGTTGTCTTGGATTGTGAATCCAAGCAAACTGTGTTTGCTGATGATAGCGACACATGGATCTTTCAAGGAGAGAGAAAGATTCTAACCACCTATCTTGTGTCAGCTATGGTTGCTAAAAAGCTGATGAGGCAAGGATGCTATGCATTCTTGGCCCATGTGGTAGATATTACCATGAAGAGTCCTAACCCTGCTGAAGTTCTTGTAGTCAGGGAATTCGAAGATGTATTTCCTGAAGAACTTCCAGGTATACCACCGCCTCGGGAAATTGATTTTGAAATCAATTTGATCCCTGACACACAACCCATAGCACATACACCGTATAATATGGCGCCTACTGATATGACAGAACTCAAGAAACAACTACAGGAGTTGCTTGAGAAGGGTTTCATCTGACCGAGTACTGCGCCTTGGGGTGCTCCGATTTTGTTTGTTAAAAAGAAAGATGGGTCAATGCGGTTGTACATTGATTATAGACAACTAAACAAAGTAACAATAAAGAACAAGTACCCTCTACCGAGGATTGATGATCTCTTTGACTAGTTGCGTGGTGCAACCGTCTTCTCGAAGATAGACTTGAGGTCAGGATATCATGAACTTCGTATTAAGGACAGTGACATATCCAAGTCTGCTTTCAGGACAAGGTATGGTCACTATGAGTTCACAGTTATGTTGTTTGGACTAACTAATGCACCAGCTGTATTCATGGAACTCATGAATAGAATCTTCTGACCTTTCCTCGATCAGTGTGTTGTTGTCTTCATAGATGACATTCTGATCTATAGTAGAGATGCCCAGCAACATGAACAACATCTTCGTCAGGCTCTAACTTTGCTAAGAGAACATAAGCTATACGCTAAGTTTAGCAAGTGTGAGTTCTAGTTGCCGGAAGTATCTTTTCTTGGACATGTGGTATCTGCCTCGGGTATTCGTGTTGACCCTAAAAAGGTAGAATCCGTTCTACAATGGGAACAACCGAAGACACCGACGGAGATCCGTAGTTTCCTAGGGTTGGCTGGCTACTACCGAAGGTTCATTAAGAACTTCAGTTCCATAGCCTTACCCTTGACTAAGTTGACCCGGAAGGATGTTCCTTTTGCATGGAGTGATAAGTGCCAGCAATCCTTCCAACTGTTAAAGGAGAGGTTGACAAGTGCACCTGTTCTTGTGCTACCTGAGCAAGGTAAAGGATATGTAGTTTTCTGTGATGCCTCCAAGAATGGACTCGGATGTGTGTTAATATAGGATAAGCAAGTGATTTCTTTTACTTCCCGACAGCTTAAGAAACACGAAGAGAATTATCTGACACACGATCTGGAGTTAGCTGTTGTGGTTCATGCTTTGAAGATCTAGAGACATTATCTCTACGGAGAGACATTCCAGATTTTCACAGACCATAAGAACCTTAAGTATATCTTCTCTCAACATGAACTTAACATGAGGCAACATCGCTGGATGGAGTTAATCAAGGACTACGCTTGTACAATTGATTACCATCTAGGGAAGGCCAATGTAGTTGCAGATGCTCTGAGTAGGAAATCAGCAACACCATCCTCTGATAGAGCACAACTAAACTCTTTAGTATGCCCCATAAGAGATATGATCATCTCTCTAAGGCAAAACAATGTACAGTTGAAGGTGTCATTGTTAGTCGGGTTGTTGGCTGAGATGCATATTAAGCCTACCCTAAGAGAGCGGATCAAGGAGGCACAGCAAGTTGATGCTACAGTTCAGCAGATCAGATCAGAGTATGGTAATGAGAAGCGAGATGGTTTCCATGACTCAAATGATCAAGTGGCATGCTATCATGGGAGGATGATAGTACCTGATGTGGATAACTTGAGGAAGTTAGTCCTGGAAGAAGCTCATTCTTCAATGTATGCCATGCATCCAGGGAGCACCAAGATGTATTGAAACTTAAAAGATATGTACTGGTGGCCTAGGATGAAGAAGGATGTTGCTGAGTTTGTTCTGAGGCGTCCTGTGTGTCAGCAGGTTAAAGCTGAACACCAGAAGCCTGTAGGGACAATGCAACCTTTACCCATACCACAGTGGAAGTGGGACCATGTAACCATGGACTTTGTTGTTGTCCTACCCAGGACAAACAAAGGACATGATTCCATCTAGGTAATTTTTGATAGGTTGACGAAGACGGCGCATTTCTTACCTGTCAAAACAACCTATTCTTCTGAAAGGTTAGCACAACTGTATGTTGAAGAGATAGTGCGACTGCATGGAGTTCCAGTCACTATAGTTTCTGACAGAGGTCCTCAGTTTACGAGTCGTTTTTGGGAGCAGTTTCACAGAGCCTTAGGCACTCAGTTAAGGTTTAGTACAGCCTTTCATCCACAGACTGATGGACAGTCGGAAAGGACTATACATACCTTGGAGGACTTGTAGAGGGCATGTGTTCTCCAGTTTACCGGGAGTTGGGATCTACACCTAAACTTGATAGAGTTTGCCTATAACAATATCTATCAACATAGCATTGACATGGCACCTTATGAAGCTTTGTATGGTAGACGTTGTAGATCACTGATATGTTGGTATGAAACCGGTGAATACCAGCTGTTAGGTCATGATCTTATGCAGCAGACTACAGAGAAAATCAAAGTAATTCAACAACATATTAAAACTGCACAGGATAGGCAGAAATCTTATGTTGACAAATGTCGTAGACCCTTAGAGTTCCAGGTTGGAGACAGAGTGTACCTCAAGATCTCGCCTTGGAAAGGAGTCCTTCGTTTTGGAAGGAAAGGGAAGTTAGCTCCTAGATTTATGGGGCCTTATCCAATCATTGAACGGGTTGGGAAGGTAGCCTATAGACTATAGTTACCATCAGAGTTACAGATGCTACACCCTGTGTTTCACATTTCTATGCTGAGGAAATGTCACCTTGATACCGAGTCAGTTCTACAACCTATGGAAGTAGAATTAAATGATGATATAACTTATGAGGAAGGACCAGTGTCAATCCTTGATAACATAATTAAAAAGCTAAAGAAGAAAGATATAAGTCTTGTGAAAGTCCTTTGGAATCATCGTGGAGTCAAAGAAGCCACTTGGGAACTAGAGGAAGAGATGAGAAGGAAATACCCTGCTCTTTTCACTGAATATATGTTTTATCGATTTCGGGGACGAAATCCTTGTAAGGGGTGGAGAATTTGTAACATCCCTGACCTGGGTTATGAACTAACCCTAGGTGTTTTGCCTAAATATGTAGTTAAATACTTGTGATTATCCTTTGGCATGTAATTAAGTTCTTGAGGAACATACATTTTCATTTCTGTCCTTTTTAAACAATGAAGTAGTATTGTTTTGTAATACATGGACCTATTTGCAAATTACCCAATTAGAGGGGTTAACTTGCAAATTTCACATGTTAAGATGTTACTATGGTGATGAGACATCATATGAGTGAATATGATGAATTATGATGGATTCTCCAAGCTTGGGCACTGAGATGCAGCTTGTGGAGCAATCCTTGTGCTTAAAACCCTAATTTTGGAGTAAAGTGCAATTTACCCAAAATGTGGGTTGCAATATGTAAAATACACCTTTTAGAGTATCTTTATGATTTTTTACATCATTTATATTAATAATTATGAAGGGGGCACTTAATTTGAATAATCATAAAATAAGGAACACCTTTGTAATGGAATCACCAAGTTATAAGTATAGTAACCCTTGTATATATGCACCTTAGTGGTAAGTTGACCTTCTTTGCCTTTAGTTCTTGGTCTTAGAAGGAGTTTTGCCTTAGATATAAGGAGAAGGGACGTGCAAAGAAGAAAGGAGGGACTTAGATGAGAAATAAAGAAATTAGATGTCCTTATGTTGAAGTTTCACCCAAAGATATATATACAACTTTCCTTTGTAAACAAAGGAATGTTTCCTCTTCTTTCTCACTTATCATCTTACTCAACCGACTTGAGGCAAAGATCTGGAGCTTAGGGAGACGACCAAACTATTCTAAGGTAAGAAGATACCATCACTTAGCTCAGATTCATGGAGGAAAGTGAATTACAAGGTTGGTTTCATAGTTTTCTTATTTAGCTTTCTTGTTCTAGCCGACTTTCCCCAACCTTTTCTTGGAGAAACTCCTTTGGCCGACCTGTGGAGCTCAAGATGCCATTAAAGGCTTGAATCTTGGAAGCTTGGAGCTCTAGGAACAACCATAAGGCGGGTTTTATAACTCTAAACCCTTTGCTTTATTATGCATACTTGTGTTCTTGCAATATATAGTTAGTTCTTCTTCTTCCCCATCTTTCCTTGCTTTCTTGCAAGCAAATCCACGAAGTAACCGACCTGTTCCAAGGTTGAAGATGATGGGCATGAATTCCTAGGTAACTTTACCAAACAACCTTGGACCATTTGGTCTAAACGGTTTGCAAACCGTTTGAAATCAAACGATCTCAAGACCGTTTGATCTCATGCGGTCTTGCAAGACCGTTTAGATTCAAACGGTCTCCAAGATAGTTTGGTAGGGTTGACCAAGTGAAGACCATTTATAGGTCTGTTGTATACATGTTGAATTAATCATCTACAAAGAATTGTAACCTAATTGCAAACCAATCACAAGTTGAAGGCACTTCAACCCCTTAAACCCTAATCGGGTTGAATTGCTGATTTCAATGACCAATTTTGGTGAACTTTGGGTTGAAGGGCCCAAGCGGTCTCAAGACCATTTGGGGGTTCACTCAAATGGTCTCAAGACCGTTTGGTGACAACCCAAGAGCGTTTGGAGGTCTAGGGTTAATGTAATTTGATCAATTGAGGGTCCAATCACAATAGGTTATTGAATTGATTAAAAGTGCTGATTTTAGACCTAATTAGGGTTCAACCCTTATCAAATTGACTTAGTTTTTATGAAACTTTGGGAAAACGGTCTCAAGACCGTTTGGAAGGTGTCCAAACGATCTCAAGACCATTTGGGCCAAGTTGGGGCCCAATTGAATGTCAATTGATGGGTTCAACCTCAATTAGATTCACATTGGTGATTGTTGATGGTTAACCGATTGCAAACCCTAATTGAGTCAGTTTCAACCCTAATTGACTATCAATTGAGGGTCAGTTGAGTGTCCAATTAGTTAAGGATAACCCTAATTATCCCTATTGATAAGTGATTAACAAGGATGTGACCAATTGAGGGCTCCAACATAGATAACCCTAATCGATTATAACTTTTGATGCACCTTTGAGGTCCATGCGGTTTTGAGCCCATTTGGACCAAACGGTCTCAAGACCGTTTGAATCCAAATGGTCTCAAGACCGTTTGAATCCAAACGGTCTCAAAACCATTTGGGACCAAACAGTCTCAAGACCATTTGGTCCAAACGGTCTCAAGATCGTTTGGGCTCAAACGATCTCAAGGTCGTTTGGTCCAATCGATCTCAAGGTCGTTTCATTTCATGCGGTTTCCAGGTCACATAGATTCAAACGGTTTCAAAGTCAACTCTTTCAAATGTTCAACGCACTCATGCAGTCTTGGATCTCATGCGGTCTTGGAGGTCATGCGGTCTTGGAGTTCAAAGTGTCCAAACGGTCAACGCCCCCAAACGGTTTCAAAACCGTTTGGAGGTTAAGGTGTGAAACCGTTTGGGGACCTTTAGGGCTATGATTGCTTAGTGACTTGAAGGATTAATTGGTTCAATGATTGTCTAATCCAAACCCTAATGATACCTAAAGACAATAAGGGGCTAAGTAATTAGTAGATTGAACTATGTGATGATTAATGGTGTACATTACCAATGTGCCCTTGAAGGGTTCAAGTAGACAACACCCCTTAATCAAGCAAACCCTAATGATATGTTAGTGGTGATTTAGCTTATGATAATCAAGATTGACTTGACCTAACCTAATCTAGAGTGATTTAATCACCATCTATTAGTAAGAGGAGAGAGAAGGTGCCATTTATGGTTGAAACTCAAGCAAAATACCTTCAATGTATATGAATATGCATGATTAGGGTATGATCCATCTATGTGAGATCATGAAAAACCTAGTTATAATAATTGATGAATCTTAACCTAATTTGAGGCCATCCATGATGATGTTCTCATACATGATGATGCTATGAGTTTAATTCACCATGAAGTGAATAGTAAACCCTAAATCTAGGGTAATAACATGTAATGTGAATAGTAAACCCTAATTAAGGGTGATGTGATGAAATGTACAATAAACCCTAATTCCGGGTTATACTTTTAAGCATGAAGGTACAACTCTTGATATGAATTGTTTATTGTTATTAATTGAATTAATCATGCAGGTTCTTATAAGAGAATGATCATATCCAGGTAAGGATTATGATATCATATTCATTGAAAGCATGTTATTAGCTTTATGAATAGTGACATGCTATGTTGCCTAAGTTTAAGTGGCATCATATGAGATGATAGGCTGAAAGAGCCATGAGTATCATCAAGGTCATGCTAATTAGATGACTTGTGATGAGATGATTAAGAAATGATAACTGATGCGAGTCAGACCTGATACATTTAGTATTCTACCTTCATAGCTGCTGTTTTAATGGTTAATGTTTGAGAACATGCTTGATGTTAAAAGAATACTGAAATGTACCTAACTAGTCAAGTATAATCATATTATGTAGAGCCCTGATCATAGATCCATCATTGTCAGAAGCTAAATGATGGTGAAACATGTTTTCCTAAGGGAACTCCTGGATCACATACTTTTGAGTATGTGGGGGAATATGGATGTATATATCCTTACATCCTAGTGTAGGAATTGATGTAGATGTATCTTAATCTATCAATCCTTCACTATATGTTTATGCCAGGGTGATGTAACACTATTCTCTCGAGGAAATCTTTTACTCCACATCGATGAGAGATAAATAAGAAATCTTTCGATAGCGAAGAGAGTACAGAATGCCACTGTGACTCTGATAGCGAAGTACCAGAATACCCTGGTGAGCTATATTAGCAGAGACACTAGATGTCCTACATGTTTATCCCCACTCTGACTGAGGAAGATGAGGTCATAAGAATCCGGCTCTTTTGATGACCTAGGTATGATACCGATGTGACTTAATAGTGATTGGTTGGAGTATGAGTGGTATACCTCATCTCCGCGGGGCATAATAATAATGTTTGTAAAACATAATCAACCGCGTAGCATATCTACTTAGGTTGAACTATGAGATACAATGATTGATTTTACATAGTTTACATGTTCTTCATGATGCAGTTGCTTATTTAATATTCAATCTGTTGTTGAGTAATTTAGTTACCTTGCTTATGTTATTCCTTATATGCTATAACAAAGCTTCTGGCGGAGAGTTATAACTCTCGCTGGGACAATTATTCAGATTGTCTCACTCCGTAGGTTTCAACTTTTTAGGAGGTCGTCGAGGACAAAGGAACCAATCTGCAGGTGAACAGTATCAGCAGCAGCAGCATCAGGAGCAGCAGTGAATCTCAGGTGGAGATACTGACTACTGAGTCATGTAGTTAGTTAGTCTTATGCCATCTCTGTACTCTCAGGTCCTTGGAGTTAGTTGGTCTGAGATTTTGGGTTTGAACCTTGAGATTTTGTATCTGGTTGTGTATAATCACTCAAGAAGTGATTTAACAGAGATGTAAACTGTTTATCTTGTTTCTTATAAAAGAAGTTTTATGATTTCAAGATCTTGTCTCAAAAAGTTTTAATTTCCGGTGATTTTTCGTATTCCACTGCTAATCGAATCGCTTCCGCTATGTTTATTTCATGTTTTGGAGATCGGAGCCCACACTGCCCTTCTTGTTGTTTGGTCGCAACCTCACGACCACCACTGCGTCTAGAGCGATCACCTAAAAAGGGTGTAAACCAGTGGGGTGAGACACACAGTCCCAACGAGAAACATAACTTCCCGCTGAAACTATAAAACCTCAAAGATTAAAGCAGATAACAGCAAATAACTGATAAAGCGTATAACAAGAGCAGCATACTAAGCAAAGCTATTATCACCATCAAGCTCACCAAGATATCTAGGAGGCATATAACCAAGTATTTCTTTATGGAACATGATTGACAAGATAAGCTTTATAAGAACTTATCACCAAATATAAGGATCGTACACATATCTGCAAGGTGTAACTAGATCAGCTATATAAGCAATGCCTCAATCAATGTTCTGTGTTTTACTCTAAGCAAGATATACTTATTCAGCTGGATTACGTTTTATTATGCCCTGAGGAAGTGAGCCTTCCTTGCTCAAGTCTAACCATTGGTTTTGAAGCCCAATCCGATGCCATACAAGGTCTAAGGAGATCCGGACTCCATGACCTCACGTTCTCGTGGTCAGTACACGAATCATCAAGCAAGACTGCAGTCTTATGCTTATAGGGCCTCAGCCTCCGGGTCAGCTCCGCAAGCTACCCATATCTCTAGCTCACCTCATCATAGGTGCTAGTACATACATCCGAGCCATGAACACATCATGCTCATCATCACATATCCTGAGCCATGGACATGTTCACCATGCTCCATATATCCTGAGTCTGCAACCACAGTTGCACTCAACCCTCCTATTTTAGGCTAGGGGAAACCTCGCATATTCAACAATATGTGCTCCAGGTAATCCCACAGGATAAACCTGTTTCACCATCACCAAATACTGACGGTAATGGATATATGGCCAGGGCAAACTACATGATATGTTCATCTATAATTGATTAGTATATTTTAAGACAATTGTTGAGGAAAAACAAGTATCAACACAACCTTATAGGATTACATCATCATTGCCATCATCATACTATCCTGGGACCTCAATCCCTTATTATAAAAACCACTGCCTCTCAAGGCATCATAATCATGTGTCAGCATCCTGGGAACACATCCCTTATATCATCATCAGAGGATAACACCTCACTAGTCACTCAGCCTTATATTAGGTCCTCAGACCCATCAACTTGTTTCCATATTACCACATGGTGCTATTTCAGCACATATGTCTCATAGCTCTTACTAGGCTATGAATCCACATGAAATACCTACATGGTTAGTGCACACATCCACAAAGATAACTGAAGCCAGCATGAATTAACATGATTATTATTATACTAACAAGTATAAAGAAGCATCCATGAGCACATTACACATAAGCCTTATCATTCATAGTATTATTATCAAACATGGGCATATACTATGTCTTACACTTGAGACCATATGCAAGTGTCATATCAACATGTGTAGCAACATCATATGCTTCCAAGCTTCCTGGTTCACAATCTATCATTTTAACTTTTCAACATATTTGCAGGATTCAAAGTGATTACATCTTTTCATTTGTATCATCATTATTAAAAGAGAACCATCAACTATATACATTCTGGGTTATCAGAGCCCTCACTAAAACTCCTGTAACCCTCACTATAGGTATGGAGAGTAGTGTCAACCCTCACAAAAGGGTGTAACGACTAGGGTTTCCCAATCCTAAGCAAGATCACCACCATAACGGCCAACCCCAACATCAACTATCGTGCCACAAGGACTCACCAACTCATGGTGTCGGGCAAAGTGTATCGTGCATCAGCAGATGCTATCGTCCAAAGGCCTATCGTGCACAAAGATCAAGGTTAGGGTTAGGGTTTCTCTATCGGCTAACCATCAGCAAAGACCATACCGGCCGAAGGCATAGCGCCCAAGGCGCCCCATCGTCCAACCTTCTCCATATCGTCCAAGAGTCTTTCATATCGACCAGGGCACCCTATCGCCCAAGGTGCCATATCGTGCATGGACCAGCTGGCAGCATCTCTACCAACTCCACTAGGGGTGCGTCGGGAAACACAACCCCATGTATGGCATAGACCTATCATCTCTCTAGGTCAAGCTACTCATATCGGCCACCACTAAGGCACTGTCTAGGGTTTTCTATACAACCATCATATTGGGCAACACAAGAATACTTCATATTAATCAGCACAAGGAAAACTATTAGACATCATATCGGTCAAAGCACATCTAAGACAAGGGTCATCTCGGCCAAGGCATACTGGGCATCAAGCCACCAAGGCTCAACAAAGCATATCGGCCAAGATCAATACAAGCCAAGGGGGTGCATCGGGCATCCTCTAGACATGGTGTATCGTCCAACATATTCACAACTCAGGCAACACAAAAGTGCTTCAAGGAAGCCTATCGGTCAAGGGAAACACTCCATATCGGCCTCCATCAAAGCAGCATCTAATATTTCTATATGCCACCATAACGGGCATCACCACAACCAAACCATGTCGCCCAACACAAGAATAGCCCACTGAGTTCTATAACGTCCAAGGCACATCGGGCACCAAGCCAACTACCTTAACTAGGTGTATCATGCAGGGCACTCAACAAAGCATATCACCCAAGCACACATGGTATCGACCACTAACCAAACTCCAACTAGGCACATCGGCCAAGGGTACATCTCTAGACTAAACTATCGGGCATCACTACTCCAAGGTCATATCATGCAAGACACAACCCAACAAGGTCGTCTTCAACCTCAAGCACAAGGGCACCAAACCCTAATTGATCAAGAAGGTTAGCTCACCTCTCAACAACTAAGAGAGAGGGGTTTTTCACAACCTCTTTCACAAATCGGGAAACCACAAGGGCCCACCTCAACATAGGTCATTAAAATCTCACCTCTCAAATCCATGGTGAGAGGAGGGTGTTACCCAAGCAACTAGAATATAAGCTCACCTCTCAACTTAAATGAGAGAGGGGTATTTCCCACATTACTAGAGCTCAAACTCACATCTCTAGACCAAGGAGAGAAAAGAGTGTTGCTACCAAAGAAAACCCCAACTAGGTTCGGCCAACCAGGTGTAAAGGCATACATACCATCAACAACATCATCAACATCATGCTCATGTCCATAAGATCAACAACATGTACTAGAGCAAGGAACATAACATGCAATGGCCGATCATCAACATATATGAAACATGCAACATATAGAGAAGGTAGTATAGTTAGGGTTAGAAGTTATGTAACCCGCCTTAAGCAAACTCCTCAAGCTCCAAAGCTCCAAGCTTTAAGCTCCTAGCTCCAAGCACACTACTTCAGCCACCTCAAGAAAAGGAACAAGAAGCATAACCACTATGGCCGAAGAGTAGGCAAGATGGAGAAAAAGATGCTAAGGAGAGAGGGAAGATGCTTACCAAGGAAACAAGACCCACCAAGGGTTCAACCACCAAGCTAGAGGAAGAAGAAGGGAACTCCTTCAAGGGGATCGGCCACCAACCTTAGCTCCTTCCAAGGGTATCGACCACCAAGGTTGTAAGGGAGAGGTGTATCGTGCACACAAGGAAGAGAGTAGCAACAAAGAGCTAAAGGGTTCCTAAGGAAGAGAAAGGCAAGGCATATATAGAAGGGGGTCAATGTTAAACCAAGGCAAGGTGTCACCTTACCAAGGGACACTTGTCCACACAATCTACCACCTTGAAAAACTCATGCACATGCCATGCCACTACTCCCCCAAGGGTCGGCCACATGTCCAAGTTAGGGTGACACAACCAAGGCAAGAAGGTCAACCAAGGTCAAAGGCCGCCACACTCCATCCATGGCCGATACAAAGCACCCTTGCCCGATACAAGGCTCAGCCAAGCAAGGCAAGGCCCAAAAGAGCTCAACCAAGCCCAAGGCAACTCAAGGCATGAGCCCAAACCTTCCTCTCAACCCTAAAGAAATCAAAGAGAGAGAAAGACATCTCTCAAGGTGACAAACTTGCTCTTCCAACCCTAACTTAGGTTATTTTGCAAGTAGCACCTCCAACTCTCAACTAAGTACAAGCAAACCCTAATCATAACTAAAGATGATTAGTAAGAAACCAAGCACAAGGTTTAGGCAAAACAAACAGGGTAAGCCCAAAATGAAGGTCAGGGTTCTTACAACTTGGAACTCCGATCTCCTTATCTCACAAGGAATCAGAAGGAGTCACACCCACCTGTCGGCGTACTAGTCACCAACACACTCTCCTGCAACCAATTGCCTTTCTGTAGTTATCTTTCCCTTGTTGTGCCTCCTTTATCAGGTAGCACTTACTCGGGCTCTCTCTCGGTTACCAAAACCAGAGAGAACGACAACTTTGTAGAGCAACTGGTGTTATGAGTTGTTGTTTTTGAGAAGCCCCCAATACCCCTATATATAGGAGGGTCATGGGATAGGGTTCTCTACCCCCGAGCAATGCGGGATTAAAGCAAGAGTAGAAGGATTCGAGATTTTCCACAAAAACAACCAACTGCGCCACCTAAACTGATCATTTCATACATGAAATAGTCGGTTGGGGAGTTGAGCCGATCGGTTACACCTCAATCGATCGGTTGGGGCACCTGAGCCGATCGGTTCGTGATCCTAGTCCAACTCAAATTGACTTTCATATTTGTTTCCAATTAATCAAATATTAATCCTTGTCCAAATCGAATTTGTACAAGTGAAACAAATTGTATTTGCAAAATAGTCTTCTGACTTTCCAAACGATCTTGGTTGGTCCACGAACCGATCGGTTCAACAATTGAGTCGATCATTTCATGATACATGAGTCGATCGTCTCACAAGTTGAGACGATTGGTTCATCAACCTAAGCCGATCGGTTGGGGCAGCAGACTATGCAAAATCAGTCAATTGTAGTTTCAATCAATCTGATACTCTAATCAATCGGTCCAACACCTTGACCACTATGGTATTGAGATATCAATTGATTGAGTGTTTAATTGAACTACTAAACTCCTTTAGTAATCAATCTAAACATCGTTTGTGGATAAATTCATCTTCCATGTTAAATCCTATGTGTGTGACCCTGCAGGTCCATTTCACATTAGCAGTGAAAGTCCATAACACTTATGACTTCACAAGCAAAGAGCGGTGCCTAGTCACACATCAGTTCTACCTAAGTGAAAAGGAAAATTGGAGAACAACTTTCAATCCTACAGTCTGTGAATGGTGTTACAATGAATGTATAATTCCTTTGTCACTGATATCTCGAATGAAATCAAGGCATGGAACAGTCATCCTTTCAACATTCATTCACTTTCTTGATCTTAGAGTAGATTGGAGGAGATATGTATGACATCAATATCACATACTGAATCACACATGCATGTGCATGCCTATCTCAATCCTACTCATCAAGTGGCCATGGATATCAAACTCCCTCAGGAGGGACAAATCCCATATCTATCACTCACCCCTCAAAAGCCCCATGTGTCAAAGCCACCCAATCATCACCTTTATAACAACCCATGTTTCAGGATTGCGTTTGATGATGTCAAAGTGTACCCAAAAACATGTGTTGAGTGTAGTGATTTTAGGTCAAAGAATCACACTCACCACCATCACTGTGAGAACTGACTGTGACTACCATGTCATGGTTCCATGTGTCAAACTCATGATGGGTCTGTCTGGTAAACTTGTTCTCTAATAAGTACCTATGTGTTTGGTTTGATATATCCATATCATGACTAATGAGATTATGTCATCAACCAACACCACAATCTAGTCTTGTGTGTCATTGTTGTCTATCTACCTTCCACAATGACATCCGACTTGGGACATAATAAGAATGTACAAACTCTTAGCATCCGTATGATCTCATCATTCAGGTCCTGAACCTAAAAGCATATGTCATTGAGTACTGTCATTCTCTAGACATTCAATCTATTCTATCATTATCTCATATGACTGAACCAGAAAGAATTGGAAGCTTGCCTTTGATGCTTATCAAATCAATCTCAATGTATCCCACCAATCATCCCATGATTGGCTCTCAGGGCATACATACCAACAGACTCCCACTTGTACTACGAGCCAATCACCCTTGGATCATATTCATAGTGATCTTCAAACATGTCCCACATGTTACTGTGCTCTAGTGCTAACATAGTGAGTTATGGCAACACCTTGCCAAAGTCGGTATTAACTGCATGTCTCTCATCTCTTCGTTGTATGTCACACGTATGAGATGGAGTTGCCGTAATATGCGATCTAGTATTCCTTTACTAACCTTTAGCCACATTGCATGACCAAGTACTCCTTACTTGTCATCAAAGATCAGAATATCTATAAGTTCATCTCACGAACTTCCATATCCATATAGTATCCATTGATGTTCTCTAACACACGGATACTCAACCTTTCCTTTTAAAATGGCTTTATTGGAACGTTTCCAATTATCAACAAGCATTCACTTTTATATATCCCATATATATTTTACTATTAATTTTCTATCCTTTTCAGAAGTTCTCATCAGTGTAACCTTTTACAGTGAACCCTTCCTTAATTTCCATAGAACTAGTACTTCTCACGTACTTACTAAGTTCTCATGGTATTCCAATAACCCTTACTGGAACTAAACAGCCATCCACTCGTCATGTCCCACATACGAGTTATCAGGATGAGCACATCATATTGTCATGTCCTACATACAAGATGATGAATTTTATTCTTGCCATGTCCATACATGTAAGATAATGGGATGATTACATACATGATAGATCCATATCTATTATTAGTGTTCCCATTCTTCATAAGAATTGGACACCTGGCCTTGGGATACTAACTCCATGTAATCATGGACAAGTTTTCTCCCACTGAATCTATGCACACTAAACCCTTCAGTATAGATTGCCAATGTATGCTCTCTCTTTTCAGTTCAAGAGGTTTTTCGAGAACTATCTCTATAGATCTCTATTCCTATCACATCAAAAACATCTCTATCTTCCTTAAAGATAATTTCCACTATGGATTTCCATTCTAGAACATTTCCATTTCACATCAACATGTGGAATGTGAATACGCTCCCACTAAATCATAGATCTCTCTTTATCTTTTACATATCAGTTAAACCTTTTGACAATATTATCAAAATAAAGATCACAGTTCTGAGTTGCTTGTACTTAATCAATCACATTGATTAGTCCATTGTAACTTATAGACTTCATTTGCATTAATGGATTCATAAACCTTATAGGTTGTGTCACATACACATCCTTGTTTTATTCCTCATAGGAATGTCATTTTAGTATTTGTATGCCAAATCTTTTAGTCATTAAGTTGCAATCAACAAGCATTATCCTTTTCAAAATGTCATCCATGTGTCTTAACATTTAAGACTCATTCGCACTTATGGATTTCATTCCAATGGGTGCTACCATCAAGGTCATACCTTATGGTTCACATGGAAGACATTTAGGATGTAATGGTCATAAACCATAACTCAAAATTTGGTTCCTCATATTCATCTAGATAGTTGACTCATTACATGACCAACTCATCACATAGATAAGTGAGGTATATTTGTTAAGGATATAAGAACTCACAACTCCTTGTGATTCTTAATATCCTTTATTAGTGTAGGGTATTCTTTATTTAAGAAGAAATTAGTTATTTGATAATCATCCTCTAACTCCTTAGAGTATGACTCCTTTTGATTTAGACATCACCATGCCTTAATCATGAGTTCACTATGATACACTATCATAAGCACTCATAAGGATCTCAAACATTTGGTTCAAGTATTTCATTCATTGATCTCATCAAGAATTAACACTTTACCCAATTCATACTCCATCTATGATATTCTTGAACACTTCAAGATATTCATATTGGTATTTCTTTAAACACCGCTTGAAGTATTAGCATTAACTCTAATAGGTATGTAAATACATCACATGTATTATACCTAATAGGATAATCATTCTCCCACTACTATTAGTGAAGATTGATTGATCATGTCTAAGAGATTCATGTCTCTTACTGGTTCTCTAACCAAAAGAGTCTAGACTTATCCATCATATGGAAACTAGAAATGAATTTTTCATGATAATGATAATTTGATTGTTTGAGTTATCAATAACTTTTAGGTATCATTTTATCTTATGCATACCAAGTACCACAAGATAAACAAGGCAGTGCCATAAAGATCATATCTTTGAACATCAACCTTTTTTTTTGCAAACGGTGCCTCTATTCATTACTTTCACCTGCTACACTATTACAATACAGTCTATCATATTCAAACATACCCGTTAGTTCTGCTGGACACACTAACAAACTCCTATCTCGGTCAGGAATCTTAAGAAACCACTTAGCTAGCTTATCTGCTAGCTTGTTGCATGTTCTTCTAATTTTTTGAATCTTGATGTTCTGAATTGTGCTCATTTTCAGCAGGATTCCAGCCACCAAGTTTTTGTACTTTGGAGGAATCTCAGAAGTTCCATTAATATATTCCACTGCCAGCTTAGAATCCGACATGATCTCCACGCATGGCCACCTCCTCATCTCACAGATGTCCACCGCCTTTGCAATGGCCAACAACTCTCCTTCTAGAGGATCAGTCCCTACGTGCTTCCCTGTACCTCCCTCAATCCATTGCCCATTTTCATCCCTTACAATGAAACTCATACTTTGTGTGGAATCCACACTCCTTTGTGCAAGATCCACACAAATTTGGTGCACTCCCCCCCGTGGCGCTCTCCACCTGTCAATTGTTGGGTTATGATCATTGCTGCCCATGCCAGTGTTTCCATTCATGGTTATGTTAATATCATTGATCAAAGCCTGAACCTTCGTGGCCACTCGAATGACGTCCTTAGCAGAATGTCTGAAAATGAATTCATTTCTCGCTTTCCACACCTGCCAGGATGTGATAGCAAAACGCTGACGCCACCCCGCCTGCATCATATTCTCCCAGAACCAGTTGGTCTCGTTCTGTGAAAGATGCCGATACTCCTGGAAACCTGGAGTTATGCCCCAAATTTGTCCAGCTTTGGGGCATTGCTGAAGTGTATGTAGTAAGTCTTCCTCTTCTGCATTGCATAATTGGCAAATCTTATCTTTCGACATGCCCCGCCGGTATCTTTCAGCATTAGTAAGCAAGCGGTTATGTCCAGTAAGCCACAAGAAGAACTTTATTAATTGCTATCATTGTCATACAATATGCAAAAATAAAGGTATTTCTATCCATTGGAAAATATGAAATAGCAGTTCATAACTTTATTACATGCCTTCAAGGCTGAAAATAAACTAAAGTACTCCTATCTATGGCGGAAACACTTGCCCCATTTATTGAGTGCTTTACATTTTATATCTTGGTATCATATACCTAAACAATGTTACAAGTTTATTTCATGACACCTTCAGGTGGAGACGTCTGTCGCCTCCTTCTTCTTTAGTTCTTCCGGATAGAGTGGACAATTCCTTTTCCAATGTCCTGGCTTTTGACAATGGTGGCAATTGCCTCTCTTGGTCACGCCTCCCTTGGCCTTGAGAGTTGAAGATGACTTGGGCTGCTGGCTAGCATCAGAACCTTTCTTAGCCTTACCTTTGCCCTTGTGCTTGGACTTGCCATTCTTGTCACTGATCATCATCACAAACTTAGGCTTGTCCTTCTTCATCTATATCTCGGCTGTCCTCAACATGCCCAACAACTCTGTCAACGGCTTGTCAAAGTTGTTCATGTTGTAGTTCATCACAAACTGACTGTAGGATTCTGGCAACGATTGCAGTATCACGTCAGTAGCCAACTCTTAGCTCAGGGGAAATCCCAGTCTTGTCAGGTTCTCCACATACCCAATCATCTTGAGCATGTGAGGACCAACTGGGTCTCCTTCTGTCATGACACACTTGAACATCGCCCTGGAGACATCATATCTCTCTTTCCGTGCTTGATCTTCATACATGTTCTTGAGATGCTGAATCATCTCAATGACACCCATGTTCTCATGTTGTCTCTATAACTCGTAGTTCATGGAGCACAACATCAAGCACTTTGCATTAATGGCACCATCAGAATTCTTCTTATAAGTATCCCTTTTTGCATTTGGTGCGGTAGGAGGAGGTTCCTCTAGAATTGGAGTATCTAGGACATAGAGCTTTTGCTCTTGAGTGAGAACAATTCTCAATGTCCTAAACCAGTCATGGAAGTTAGTCCCATTCAGCTTGTCCTTTTCAAGGACCAATTGCAACGAAAAGTGATTGCTGTTTGTTGTCATTTGTACTACAAAAGGAAATATATGCAATTTAGTTCAAAACTCAATTTTGACTTATTTGATTGATTTGAAAGGTTGACGATATAACTAGGACTTTAATTAATTATCGCTCCCACTATTTTTGTCCAAACTGATATCCCTCACCATCAATTCAGAAGATTGCAACGTACAATCTTCTAGTGGGTCAAGATCCTGAGATCCTCTAAGTCATGAACCAGCTAGGGCTGTCACCCACAACTTAGATCTTCTAGGTAGGCAACTCTTGCCAATTGCATCATATGCAACTCTTGAAAGATGTCATATGCAACTCTTTGCCATGATCACCTCCATGCCTCAAGGTGCTAGATCCTATCTAGGTCACCTTGTTAAGTCCAACCCAAAGCCAACACGATGAATATGCACCCTGCTAGGGCAGACCCATATATTCATCCTTCACGCTTCCACGAGATAGACGGTGCACCACGCTAGGGTGTGCCCACACTTGGCCAATCAAGCTTTTCATGTGTGTCACATTTAGAAGACATCTAAAACTTTAATATTTAATGAGGGATTTGGTTTTATAGGTACATATACATATCCAATCACCACAATACATAGTATGTATCATATACATGCTATATCCCACAGAAAACATGTGAAATGATAAAAGCGATGATTATGGCCATCCTAATGTGATTCCTTGAGCCAAGAGGAATCACGGTCATGTAGGTCTACATCACATGCAACCTATCCATGATGAAGTGCTATAGCCGTCCGAGTTGATCAACTCATAACATGAATGACCTGCTCACCCTGGCTGGTCGTCTGGGTGCCACCAGTCGATCAGTTGACTTCTCTAACCGATCGGTTTGCCTGGTCGTCGTGCATCTCCTCATGGCCTCCACTCGATCGTCTCGCTCCTCGAACCGGTCATCTGGATCACCAACCGATTGGTTCACACCTTGAACCGATCATCTCAGTTGTCGTCAGGTTGTCCGCCGTTCTTTGACATAACAAGAAATAAAAGATCTGTCCTATTTTACATTTGAATCAGAAACCTTGAGTTACATTCAGGGGGAGCAAAGGTACGAAAGAAATCTCAAGTTATCTCGAGTTACATCAAGAATAAGAGATAGGGAAGCGGTGTGCAGACCGAGATGCAAGCAACCACATACAACCAATCACACATACACAAGGTTTATTGGCCATAACCACGCTATACATCCACCACAAAACTCGTTTAAGGTCGACGTGTATTGAGTGCATTCATATTACATATCATATATGTATATAGAGATTTGTGAATTTAGGATTGGACATGTACAAAGCCAATTTGATTCACATCGTATGCAATAAATAAAGGCGACAAACCAAAATTGATCACATCGATAATCCTAAAGTATAGAGCAGTTGACGTGGCTCTGATACCACTGTTGGGTTTTAGGAGAGACAGAGAAGGCAGCGGAAATAAAAAAATTCTTCTCCCAAACCCAGAATTAAGGAATCACGTCAACGTCTATACAATAGGAAGGATGGTTTGTAAAGGCGCACCTTGTCCCGAGGCTTGCTCGACGACGTTACCTCGCAACTTGCACGGTCTTCACCTCTGGTCTTGGACGGTGTCTGTGCAACTCCTGGTCTCACCGGGACTGTCGGGATTGACAATTGTTCTCTGAGCGGTAGAAGTTTCCCGCCTCTGAAGTAGTCCACACGGACCACCTGGAACTCTGATCTCCTTGTCCCATAAGGAATCAGAAGGAGTCACACCCTCCTATCGACGTACTAGTCACCAACACACTCTCCTGCAACCAGTTGCCTTTTTGTAGTTGTCTTTCCCTTGTTGTACCTCCCTTATTAGGTAGCACTTGCTCGAGCTCTCTCTTAGTTACCAAAACCAGAGAGAACGACAACTTTGCAGAGCAACTGGTATTCTGAGTTGTTTTTTTTGAGAAGCCCCCAATACCCCTATATATATTAGAGGGTCATGGGACAAGGTTCTCTACCCTGGGCAATACGGGATTAAAGCAGGAGTAGAAGGATTCGAGATTTTCCACAAAAACAACCAACTGCGCCACCTAAACCGATCATTTCATACATGAAACTGTCAGTTAGGGAGTTGAGTTGATCGGTTCACACCTCAACCGATCAGTTGGGGAACCTGAGCCGATAGATTCACTTCTGAGCTGATCGGTTCATGATCCTGGTCCAACTCAAATTGACTTTCATATTTGTTTCCAATTAATCAAATATTAGTTCTTGTCCAAATCAAATTTATATAAGTAAAACAAATTGTATTTGCAAAATAGTCTTCTGACTTTCCAAATGATCTCGGTTGGTCCACAAACTGATCGGTTCAACAATTGATTCGATCGTTTCATGATACATGAGTCGATTGTCTCACCAGTTGAGCCGATCGGTTCATCAACCTGAGCCGATCGGTTCATCCCATGAGCCAATCGGTTGGGGCAGCAGACTGTGCAAAATCAGTCAATTGCAGTTTCAATCAATCCAATACTCTAATCAATTGGTCCAACACCTTGAACACTATGATATTGAGCTATCAATTAATTGAGTGTTTAATTAAACTACAAAACTCCTTTAGTAATCAATCGAAACATCATTTGTGGATAAACTCCTCTTCCAAGTTAAATCCTATGTGTGTGACCCTACAGGTCCATTTCACATTGGCAGTGAAAGTCCATAACACTTATGACTTCACAAGCAAAGAGCGGTGCCTAGTCACACATCAGTTCTACCCAAGTGAAAAGGAAAGTTGGAGAACAACTTTCAATCCTACAATCCGTGAATGGTGTTATAGTGAATGTATAATTCCTTTGTCACTGATATCCCGAATGAACTCAACGCATGGAACAATCATCCTTTCAACGTTCATTCACTTTCTTGATCTCAGAGTAGATTGGAGGAGATATGTATGACATCAATATCACATACGGATTCACACATGCGTGCACATGCCTATCTCAATCCTACTCATCAAGTGGCCATGGATATCAAACTCCCTCAGGAGGGGCAAATCCCATATTTATCACTCACCCCTCAAAAGCCCCATGTGTCAAAACCACCCAATCATCACCTTTATAACAACCCATGTTTTAGGACTGTGTTTGATGATGTCAAAGTGTACCCAACGACATGTGTTGAGTGTAGTGATTTCAGGTCAAAGAATCACACTCACCACCATCACTGTGAGAACTGACTGTGACTACCATGTCATGGTTCCATGTGTCAAACTCACGATGGGTCTGTCCGGTAAACTTGTTCTCTAACAAGTACCTATGTATTTGGTTTGATATCTCCATATCATGACTAATGAGATTCTATCATCAACCAACACCACAATCTAGTCTTGTGTGTCATTATTGTCTATCTACCTTCCATAATGACATCTGACTAGGGACATAATAAGAATGTACAAACTCTTAGCATCAGTATGATCTCATCGTTCAGGTCCTGAACTTGAAAGCATACGTCATTGAGTAATGTCATTCTCTAGACATTCAATCTGTTATATCATTATCTCATATGACTGAACCATAAAGAATAGGAAGCTTGCCTTTGATGCTTATCAAATCAATCTTAATGTATCCCACCAATCATCCCATGATTGGCTCTCAGGGCATACATACCAACAAAAACTTACTATCTTAGGTCAAGAACACCCAAAGGAAGCTCCACAAACCCTAGATGGGGCCATATTTGAACCCTAACTGCTTCAATAAGAAGGTCGATTATCTTCTTCAACCTTGGGCACCCTGTTCTCCACCTAGTAGGGGAAGATGATGCTCCAGATAGGAAAGGAGAGATAAGGATTCAAAGGTTTCATTTGGGTGCTAAAGGAGAGGTATATAAAGCATATGGATAAGAGAGAAGAGATGCTTGAGGTGTCCTATTAGCTTTGCCATGTGTCTGTGGCCTATGGCTATCACGACTATGCAATCAATAGATCTATCAGTTGTGGAGACCTTCTAAGCCATCAATTGTTGTCTCTCCAAGCTAACCACCAGTTTCCATGCATCGTAGCCATTGGTTCTTGAAACCCTAGCTCACTAGGTGGTGAATCATCATTTGGTCATCAACCTACTACATATAGAGATTACCATAGTTTGTCACCACCTGGTGATGACCATCAGATGTCTACCAATCAGGGGGGCCATTGGTTGATGGAATCTCAAGGTAGCTCATCTAAGAGGGGTTAAACCCTAACTCACCTTAGAAGGGTAACACCACCAAACCAATCTACAACTAGACGCCCATGGACCAACAAGATCAAAAATGATAAGAAAACATCTAAAGAACACAAACAAGTTAACAAATTGCAAATAAAACCTCAGATAAGGGTAGATTGTAGAAAAGCCCAAAATGTGCATAAAATTGCATAACTTGCAAAAATAGGTGTCCAAACTAGACTAAATTTGAAACTTAAGCTTGTCATATGATGTCAAAGCACCTCGTATGGTTTTATTAAGTTTAAATCACTACATTATGATAATTAAGCTTTTTCAATAATTTAAGCTAGGTATGGGGTCTTACAACCCCCTCTCGTAGTGCCTCTAGTCTCCTATTTATAGCTCTCGGTCCCCCATTTGAGGTACCCTAATGGGTGTACTTTACTTGTACTGCAAGTCTAATCATGTACCCCAGGGCACCCACTTAACCGCCTTAAATGACTATTGTTCAATACCACCATCAGTTATAATTTCAGTCAGTACATCGAGTTTGGGAGCAGTCAAGCCATTGGGTTTGGGAACCGATGGTTTCTGGATGGAGATGATGGCCTATGGTGGATGTAGGCAGATGAACCATCAGTTAAGAGAACCAAGGGTTGAACTAATTGGAGGGTAGTTGTCAGTTCACACAGTTGAGCCATCAAATGTTGACCATCATAACCATTATTGTAAGATCTGATGGCTATTATGACTACCTTCAACTGAAGGGTGGGGAACCACTATAGGCCATTAGTTCATGAATCGGTGGATGGTCAATGACACAATACTTGGTTTTTGATGTTATTGATTGTTATCATCAATTGTGGAAACTGATGGGCATTATGTACATTGGCCAAATTCATCGTTTGGCGGGTTACCTGCATGGGAAAGAGTAGTTATATTCGTATCAAGTCATAAATGGTAAACATAAGCAAAATGTAGAAAGTTATGGTAGCTCTTCATAGGGGGGTCATTTAGGGACAAAAATTAGACATGAAATATTCACAAAATTGGATGTTATCAGGCTTACATTAGGCCAATTAAGGCTCACATAACATGATTGAGAGGACTATATCAACATAGTATGAGCTTAATATGAAACATGGTTTTCATGATTTCTTAATTCATTAGCATGAAAATGACACATAGGGTGACATTTGAAGGAATAATCATAAAAATAGGAAAACATTATTTCTTAGAATGTGCATGATTTCCCATAAGCAAATAATGAGTACGAATGTATTTGTACTTTAAATGAGGCATCATGAATCAATAAACGAATAAAATAAACCTTGAACTATAAATTTATACTCAGTGAGAATGATCAACTCAGTGGATCCAGGGGAGTGACACTAACAACAACCTGAGTGTTGACCAATCCTAATTATCATCTCAAATGCATTAATCATCATGATTAAACCTAAGATTTAGGGTTTTAAATAGATGATGGAATATTTGATAGGAATTAGGTCTTATTATAGGTTAGTAAGGTGCCTTAAATCAAAATCTTTCTAATTATTATTTTTGGAATTTTTTGACTCCATATCGATTTACTATGATTTTCAGAAAGTAAGACCATTAGAAAACATTGCAAGTTTGAAAATAAAATCCAAGTTAAATTAATGTTGTGTGACCCCATTATGGTGGCCTAAAAATCATTGTCCTTAAGACACATGCTCATCACTATGCCAAAGTGCGTGAGAGAATCACAACTTTGGCAAGGAATACTGATCAATTGTCCATCAGAAGTGTTACCTAAAAAATCACCATGAGGATAGAATAGGGAAATCATGGCTAAATCTTGTTCATCCATAAAACTACAAAGGAAACATGGTATTATCTCATATACTTGAGTGGGAACTCCTACTATAATTGACTAGACACTTCACATACCAACTTTTTAGGTTACTCCGATCTCAGAGACCCCAATACATGGGTTTTGAGGAGTTTGAAGCTGCTAGCCAGTTAGTTTACCATGCTTCTCAAAGATGACAATGGTGGATGGAATGGAGGAAACCAAACAAAGAGAGGATGAGGAGGAAAGTCCTGAGAAGCGTCAATGCATCAATGTTCAATAGATCATATTGGTTTCATGTTGGCCCTATGAAGTCACAAAGATCAAAACCACAATCAAACCGCAAAGAAGTCTCGATAACCCCATTCTAGATCGGCTAGTGTAGGAAAATGAGTTATTTAATATTCACGGTTTTACTTAGAACTGATAAGAACTAGATATCTTGGGGGATTAAAGGTCCATTGTCAGACCAGATGGTGTTCCTTCAATAGGGTAACAAGGCCTAGATCTCGACGCCGATGCCCCTCCACTAAATGCAACCTCATGGAGTTGGAGACGATGACTACACAATCTCACATGAAAAGGGAGGTTAATGAAACTTTAGCATCACCCCACTATGCTTGTAACATGATTAATTTGTTTGTGATGGTTCATGCTAGTAAGAACTTCCATTGTTGTGTGAAGGAGGTTGGAGTTTGGGGAAGAGGCTGACAACATGAAAGCTGGAGTTAGCATAGGGAACACAATATGAAGACGTGTGTGACTTAAAGTGATTGTGGTCAGGTGAGATGGCCTATAAACAAATACCCACTTCACCTAGGAGATTTGGGATTTGGGCTTTCCTGCTATGCACATAGGCAAGAGTGAAGTTGTGGTTCATTGGACTCATAATTCTTTATTGAGTTTGTTAGTGGAGAGTTTAGGGGATATTATGGGACAGAGAGGGGGAGAGAGAAACGATGGAGTCTATTAGGGTCATTTTTACCCGTCGCACATGTTTAGTGTGAGTATGGAGAAACATTCTTCTCCCTTAGATCCTCATTGCACGACTATAATAGAACTCAATGTAATCAAAGTAAAATTGGGTGTTGTGACACAAATACTATGGTTGAAATCTAGGCGAATACAATGAAGTCAACTTTGTTAATATATATCTAAGCCAACATATCCAAAATTCTTTACTCTTTCATCCTAACACTTAAAGGAATAGCTAGGCTTATTCAATTCTATTGAGATTTACTAAATTGATCATGAGGAATCCACTAATCCACTCAGTTCTTCTGTT
Source organism: Alisma plantago-aquatica (assembly GCA_963693085.1). Lineage (NCBI taxonomy): Eukaryota > Viridiplantae > Streptophyta > Magnoliopsida > Alismatales > Alismataceae > Alisma > Alisma plantago-aquatica. Next base: position 438,092,684 of record OY856414.1, on the reverse strand, counting down.
TGAGCCAGGGCATTAGATAAATTACATGATTATGTAGGATAATTATTGAATTAATGATTAGATAAACAAAATTATAATACCAAAACTTGAGAAGATCTAAAATATCTCTTGAGATACTAATATAAAAATCAAGGGAGATATATTATGCACATATGTGTGGTTAATATCCATTAAACACCAACTATTCGTCCTTGCATAATAAGGGCTAGGTTTTGTGTACTATTTGACTATGATGTAGACTAAGGTATCATTATGACATTCACATTTCATTTGAGGGTTTATTGAACGATGATTCACTTATCCCCTTGTCCATAGAGACCTCGTGGCATACGTGTCAAGCATAATAAGTATCCATAATCTCCAACTTAGATAAAAGTCAAATTAGATCAACTTAGGATTTCACCTCATTGAATATAAAAAGATCTTTGGGCTAAGTAATTGTCATCATATTTAGTTTTAGGTGAAAATCTGAGGGTTGTTACAAAACCCAGTGGTGCGAGGATATGTGCATTCGAGATTGGTGACCACCAATGTTATTTTAATATTTCTAGTATCCTTTCTAAATGTTGTCATTTGTTCTTGTATCTTCTCCTTCTCCCTTCCTCCCTTCCGACCCGTCAATGGGAGGACGTGCACATATGTGGTTGATGATCACCAACGATAATCATGTTGTTACTCATGCTTGATTTGCATTTGGTCTTTCTTATTGTTTCCTATATCTTGCACACACAAACCCTCTTCAAAGAAAACGAAACCCATAACCTCCACCTATGAAGGTGTGTAAAACCGTCTACATGCTTAACTTGATGCCTTATCCGTTTCTCTAATAATCTTTATTTGCCTATCCACCTATTTTTTCCAGTGCGTCTTCAATGCTTTTCCTCATTTTTCAGCATAGATATAACAGTGACTCCATATCTTTTAAGCGACCCAACACGGATGCCCATACATAGTTTCGTTGGGTCCAAAACCACAACATCATCATATCTCAAAAAAGCATTATTTTGTATTTACCATCTAAATATCACTCTTATGAAAATATTTACTCATCTTGTTAATCAGCAAAACCAAACATTTATATTTTTCACACGGGTTTATACTTAGTTTTATGATTTTTTCATTGTATTTTCCTACTACAATATACTCTTTTAAGCTGCATCTATGTATATAATTTAAAAGAAAAGACACTATCGGCAACATTAAGAGGAATTAATTTCGGGGAGAGGACAGCAGAGTGGAGAGAGATTTAGAAAGCCATAAAAACAGGGAAAAGCGATTAATGAGTGAGAAGTGAGCGGGAGCCTCGGATAGAGGGAAAGAGAAGAGAAGAGTGAGATTGTTGGGGGTGTGGGGGTGCGGGGAGGCAGGGCCAAAAAGTGTCGATTAATACCGGAAGGAGAAGAATGCGAAAAAGAAGGCAGCAGCTGGTAAGAGAGGGCTTAGTTTGCTGCTGCTTCTTTTCCAGTGGTGGGGAGATTAAAAAAACCCTGATCCCGCAGCGTAGCCCAAGAAGGCACGCCGGCCGGAAACTCGTCCGCAGCTAGCTTCCATGAATCCGGTGGAGACTGCGTCCGCTCCGGCGTCGACGCAGGCGCCTTGCCCTCTGTACAAGCCCCTTTGGGAGCTGACCGAGGACGACATCGCGCAGGTGACGCGGGAGGACTGCCGGCGGTTCCTGAAAGAGAAAGGTTCGTACTCCTTCGGCTCTCTCTTGCTCCTCTGGTTTTCCCCTTCGGCTCATCCATCCGTCACGTGGAGCTAGCTACCTATTCGCGATATATCTTCACACGGTTGAATGCGATTGTGCTCCAGGGATGCGGCGTCCCTCGTGGAACAAGTCGCAGGCGATTCAGCAAGTGATCTCCCTCAAGGCACTCCTAGAGCCTAAACCCGACACAGACCAGGAGGACGATGAGCAACAGAAGCTTTACGGCGGCGAGGACGAAGATGATGACGGCGAAGAAGAAGGAGGAGGAGAAGGGGCTCCGGAAGAAAGGCGCGCCTCCTCCTCTTCCTCACTCCTCAATCCACCCGCAGAGCCCGCATCGGCGGCGGTAAGTACCTAGAAAATCATGATCCGTCCGCAGATCTTGTCAGCATTTATGCCGTTTCTACCGAGAACAATCAATCTGGTCGCACATTCGAATGCTTTTGAATGGAATAAGATTGTTGTTTGTTTTAATTAGATATTATTAACGTCACTATTGTGCCTTTATGCTTCCTGAAGTAAGTGACAGACTGGTGTGTCTTCCTCACCAGCAGGGGGGTCCTCTTCTACCTCCAGGTCCCTCTCCTCCTCTACCTCCGGCGTACAAGGACAGCTTGCAGTTCCCTCCTCCTTACAGCACTAATTATCCGGAGGCGCCGTACCGAAGGAGGGACCCAGCGGCAGCGCCGCCGCTGTTCGTCTCTGTAGACGCGTCGACGTCTTCGAGCTCGTTCCGGATTCCTGTGGCGGCTCAGAGAGAAGCGTTCGCCCTCCGCCCGGAGGTCGCCGGCGTCTCCCCGAGGTTTGTCCCTTCCCACTTCCGTTCCTCTTGCACGGCCGTCTTGGAGTCACTGATAGGCTCTTAGCAATTCGATGGGGGCGTGTCGGAGCCGCGGCGGCGAGCTAGGGATATGCGCCGGTGTAGCTTAGCGATTTGAAGTGTGCGTGTGAAGTGAAACTGTGACCCCATCCTCAGAAATTACCGTAGTCCGGCAGAGTAATTTAGCATAACCCGGCATCCACACAAGTAAAATACACGCGGGATATTGAGGTTGTTCTGGCTTTCGCGCATTGCAATTTGTTCGCGTTAATCTCTCTCTCATCTTAAATTTCTCTCTCTCCCCTCCTCTCGTCCCTCTCTCTCTAGCCATGTATAGTTGTTGTTTGGGCATGTGTCATAATTGTACGTGGGTCCAATGTCGTACGAACCCCACGAAATGTCTCGATCGGTTCCCCTTCTCCTCCTCCCTGCCCACACCCTTCCCGCGCTATGGTTGGTTGCTGCTCGGAAACAAAGAATTGATTGCGATCTTGCAATTGATGACCATGATTGATTGTAATCCACCACTGTCTCATCAAAGAAAGATTGCGATCAAGCAAAGTTATACATTTAAAATGATCAAGTGGCTGAATTTATTATATTTTAACCAAGCACTAGGATTTATGTACATATTTATTTTGAAAAATACTCAGTTTATAATATTACTTAAAGAAAAGAAATTATGTAGATTAACGTACAACAAATGCAGGCCCTTTTACCACTGAGTTGAAATAATGATGCACACTCCTTCTGTGGCGGGTGCGGTGATTGTTCAGTGTTCTACCTGAGCATCTTTTATAACTTCGTCTCCAGCTTTTGATTTCCCATGTCTATAGAATGGCTATGATTTGATTTGCTGTGAGAAACAGGGTGGCTGCTCCATCGGACCCAATGACGGGAGAGACAACACAAATGACCATCTTCTACGGTGGGAGAGTGGACGTCTACGACGCCATGCCCGCCGACAAGGTAAAGCTCTAAGACTAGGCGCTTGCCATCCCTTTCTTTTGATATATAATAAAGCTTACATGTGTTTGCGCTTACTTCGTTCTCACCTATAATCATTTGATCATCCCGCACGCCTTACACTATCGTCAACGTTTATTACTTTCTCTGATTACAGGCCGTGTCCATTATGCAGTTTGCTTCCACCCGCGATCGAGAGGGGAATTTCCCTTCGAGTCAACACCACCAGCTGCAACAGCAACAGCAGCAAATTCATCAGAATCAGCTGTTTATGCATTACAATAACAGCCAGCAGCCGTTCCGATTGTTGCAACCACCTGGAACCTACGCCTCCGACGCAGCTCGATCAGCTTCTTTCCCGCGGCCACACCCAGTCCTGCAATCGGTTCCTTTTGCTGGTAGGTAATACCTGTCATCCTTTATTCCACCCCGCCCTTTTTTGTCTTGTTAAAAGCAAAAAAATTTGCAGCAAAACCACCACCATCCACCATCAAGTCATTTTTTTAAAATTATTATTTCTGTCCACTACGTCGGTGCAGCAGGGGTTGGGAAAGCGGACGCGAACGTCAAGCCTCACTCCCAGTCCCAGAACCGGGTTCTGGACAACTTGGATTGGATAAACACCAACCAGGATTCGGATGATCAACCCGGTAAGCCTCCCCCCGACGTCGAAAGGTCCGCCACCTACTTACTTTCTGTGTTTATCACGCAACAGGACGTCTCATCTGCCGCGTGCGCGGGCTGCGGCTGGTGATAGAGCAAGCCCATTGCCCGGTTGGTGTGGTGGATCGATCCAGTTGCGCCTGTCCTTTTGTTCATCCAACATCCACTTGCAGTCCTCTTCTGTCGATTGTTGCCCATTAGGCCAATGGAGCCTCACCTCTTCTGGACCACTTTCATTAAATCTCGAGATATCTTTCTGGCATCTTTTTAGATCGCAATACCAAACCACACTGTTGTTGGCATTCCCTTCTCTACACATTTGTTTCTGCTCTTTTGCCCAGTGTAACTGATTCAACTGACAGTCTGATGCACCCTAGGTTGAATGGTCTCATAACAATTTAGTATCACCCGTACTGGTGGGACCCAAAGTGTGATTTCTGATGATATATTGGCCGGTTGTTGGACGAAGGTGTTTCAGATCAGTGCCCCATGGTTTGTTGCGTCTTGTTTGTTACGAATAGCTCAGCCTAGGTGTATCTGAATCAACAGCACAGGGTGGATACCTTCTTATTAACTTCTGCATCTACCTGGTTGTCTGTCACGACAATGCAAGGTTTATGCTGGAATATACTAGGGATTCTGGAAGCATTTACTTATTTTTTCGTTCCAAGTTTAATATTGATTTTGCTTGTGAATATTCATCTGATGCCCTGTTTCTTGCAGATTGTCCCACTAGCCGATCAGCATCTCTTCGACGGTACCTTGAGAAAAGAAAAGACAGGTAACTGAGTTTAATGCTGGAGGTAATGCCATTGATAGTTTAGTTTGACACTTAATTTTCTTGCCAGGAAGATTTTGAAGTGCAAAAAGAGTGTAGAGGGGTTTTCTCCATCTTCCATGGAAATGTATGTGAGCCAAAAGTTTAGAATTCTTGTACCTAATGGGCCATATCATGTTGATTTATACTCATCTACCCATCCAAAACCTCCTAGCACGCCAACTCGATGCAGCTCCATGGAGAAGCAAAGCCTCAATCACCACTTCTCTATAGATCTTAATGATGACAGTAAGCAACCATGAACTTTCTTTTTGTGTGCTGATGCTATATATTATCATTTGAATACAAGAAAAACATGTAAAATACCTATTCTCATTGTAGTCACAGTAATTCTATCAGCTTTTTAGTTGTATGTTTCGTAGTGATATTTTTACTGCTTTGGCTATCTACTTCATTCTCCAATACCTACCAAACTAGTTAATTCTGTTTCATCTTTACATGTTGACGACTACTTTTGACATGTGTTATCTCATACATTTCCAATTCTTATCACACAATGTTTTCTCGGTAGCATCCTCACCAATTGACAACTTATTTTAAAATGTCTTGATCTAATTTCATTTTCTTCTACATGAAGAAACATATATACAGAAAATCTTTTTTCATAAACGCCGCTGCTTTTTAAACCAAAAAACAAAACACATTGTAATTGAATATCTTTTTTTGACATACTTATAATTTGAAATGACAAAATCTCCCTATTTTCCACACCCACAATTGTAGGTTTCCTTCTCTCGTATCACATGCAAGAAACTATAACTTGCGAAATAGTAAAAAATTGTAGAAAGCGAAGTTGATGTTATTAGGTGATTGAATTTCACCTACTCCAGATAGCCTTCATGCAATATTAGCAAAACACAATATTTACATAGGCAACAATGCACCCCTAGGTTCCAAGTTCTATTGTATAAGTAGAGAATCTTTAAAAACATGCTTTGAAGTCAATAGTGTGAGCCACCTTAGGAGGGAATCCTGTTGCAACCGCTCGTTGGCGCATAAGCTCTAAAACTGACGCAACGTCAACAAAGTATTAATCAAGGTTGTCAGGATCAAGCCGGTCAGCGAACTAGTGAGGCCTCTGGTTCTCGGTTCACTGGTTCAACCAGTGGTCTGACCAGTTCAACCGGTGATGTCAACATGGCGTCACTAATAGTTAAAAAATATATAAATGTCTTTGATGCTCATGGAAAATATCCCTACAAAAGTTCTGAAAAATGAATAATTGCACAACTGCTCACAATAACTTGATAAACAGACCAAATAACAAATATTATTCTATTCATGGACATATATATACCGACGCTTATATAGTATTCAAAATAATTAACGAAAAATAGCAGCAACAATACATTTATTTGCTAAGTGAGAGGACCGGCCAGCTGGGCTAAAATTGGACCGGTTTATCGGTTTGATGCCGGTCAGACTTCATTTCCGGCTTTGGGAGAGGACCACACCGGTAAAGTGACCGGTTCCCGGTTCAACCGGCCGGTTCGGTTCAGTTTCGATAACCATGGTATTAATATTATGGAGTTTGTAAAATATGTGTCTAGGCCTTTGCTTTAGCCCACTAGTTTAGCTAGTTATTGGTATCTCTCCAGTTACATATAGGGGACTAGGGTAATGCTGTAAGACAATATGACATGGCATCAAGCCAAGAACTGAGATTATGATTAAGACATTTTGCTTACTTGAGTTACACCTCATGCCACTACTTGTGTTTTCCTCTTTTCTTTTGTCGCACATCTTGAAACAAGGGTTTTCATGTTCCTGCTATCCATACAAATAAGCAGATGCTTTTGTTAATGTAAATATGAGTTTTCTATTCTCCAAATTCAACAAGAGCACTACTACCTACAAGTGGGGTTTCCTATCATGGGCATTGAAAGCATCATATCACGTGGAGCTTGTTTAGTATGCTCACATCTTGTATCACCATGTCTTTCATTTTTTTTTTTCAAATGTGATTATCGTGGCCTATGATTTTTTCTCGGCTTACATATTGTTTTCACAATAGTTATCAAGACACATGGCAATGCCTAGGTGCGAAAAGGACTAAGGGAGTCCTTTCTTGGACTCCTAGGTCTTTGGGTGCCTTAGCCCTTAGGTGGGCGCTGGATTTCTCGTAGTCCCAATTTAGGGCCAAATTAGGTAAATTTATGTCCTATTAATGTCAAATCTAGATCTATTTATGACTGAATCAGGTTATTTGAATATAAATATAGGTCAAATCAGGGCAATTTAGGTCTGATTTGGGTCAACTGGGTCTAATTCAGGTCACACTAGTCGTGATTTAGGTCTAATTCGTTCAAAGAAGTCCAAAACACATACTTACTAGAATACAATTAAAAATTTAGAAACATAAATACAAGGTAACAGGATGATTTCATTAGGCAATATACTGCTCCTATATATAGGAGAGGGGACTAATACAAGCATGGACTCAAACCTTAATGAGCCAATCATGCTTAGGCAGTTAGGCCTATTTTACAGTTTACAATAAGATCAAATAAACTAAGGGCTAGTTTGGTGGGGTGTAGTCAGATTGCAAATTGTAAATTTGTTGTGTAAAAATACACAGCAAATTCACATTTTGCCATCTAACAACACCCAGCCAATCAAGCCCTAATTAACAAATACTCTTCAATACTCTCCCTCAAGCTAGAGGATGGATGAAAAGCACATGCTCAATTCGGCAAGAAAGACTAAAAAACAGACTTAATAATAGCCCAAACAGAATCTTGGTCCCACCGTAAATCTCATGATACGAAGAACTCTTAACACTCCAGAATCCCCCCTTGAGAGGATAACATAAAGCAAGTAATATGCAAGTGCTCTCTCCCTAAAGTAGATAAGTCAAGGTTGTGGCAGATAGTGCCACTCCCTCTCAAGAAAATAGTGCATAAGTACTAGAAGAGTAGACTTCCCCTGAAGCACATACACGAGTAAAGCATGTGTTAGATGTTAGAAAGTGTTATTAATTAATAGGACATTTTTTCTATGGGCCTAATTATCTTGCCCCTAGGGTTCGGTTCCGCTTCCTTGTACAAGCCTCCTTTCCTATATATAGGAGAGGAGTCTATCGTCTCTCAATATGAAATACAACACGCTTCTCACATTTTACATCATGTTACATGAAGAAAGTAGTGCCAAGGTAGATACCAGAAGAGCATGCAAAATAAACAAAGTAGCATCTGGAGGAGCAAATTGCGACTTGCATAGTGGTCTCCATCTTAGTCGTTGATGTCACAGTCTAGAGGGTGTTGGGTCACAATCTAGATAGTCGTGGGTCATAGAAAGGAAGCAATCAATGTGTGTACAAAGCACGGACAAGCGAAGAGTCAATTTTCAAGTATAGCACAGAAGGACTAAATGTACAAAACAATAGACAATGACACAAGTACCAGAACGATGCCATGCATATAGAAAACCATGATGATACATGTAGATATACTAGAAACTCAAGGATACATAGACAGATTTACAAGAAGCTCGATTGCAAAAATGTATGACACATAGTATCCAAACAACAAGAGTAGATAATACCATGGAAAGCCGCATATAGAACCAAGGTGAATGATGGTTAAATCAACGATGAAGCATATAGAACCATAACAACCAACCACAATGGAAATGCCGATGAAGATCCATAAATACAACTTTGAAAATACAAGGTGCATATAAAGAAGAGTGTAATACCATCTGATCTACACTTCGTTTCTCTTTCCTCGCTTATCTCATCCTCTCTTCTCTTCCTCGCTTCTCCTCTATATCTCTCCCTCACACTAACCACAACAAACAACAAAGTGGTTGGGGTGGACAAAGATCGAAACTCCATCTCAATGAGAACTCCCAAGGAATTGACAACACCCCACCAAGAACCATCATGAGGGTTTCATACAGGAGATAGATAATATCATTCCATACTGAAAACACAAATCACAATCAAGAAGCATATAACCACAACTCCAGATAAAATCATCAGCAATATGGCATATAACCACAACTCCTGATAAAATCATCAGCAATATGGCAGGGGGTCTGGGAGCCAACTTGCTGAATGGGCTGAATAGGAGGCAAAATGGTGGGGGGTCCGGTTTGCTTGTGGCATGTCTCTCTGAAATCCCAACAATAGATAATATAGAAACAAAATGCCACGATTAATATAACTGTCGTATTCAGTAAGCAAAGAAAGAACTGACAGATCGAAACTGACAAAAAAGGACAGTAGAGGACCACCACACATTCTCTTTCAAGTTTTACAGATTTCTTTCCTCACGTAAAGCAGCAACAAAGAAGTAGTAGTCTGACAATCATGGTGCAGGACTTCGACTTCGTGTCGACTTCGCTAGGTGTGGAAGTGGAAGTTTGTGGAAACTTCGAGGAAGTTTCGAGGAAGTTTAGACGCAAACTTCGACAAACTTCGATGCCGATTTTTGAAGAAAATGATGTGAATTTGAAGGAAACTTCGATTGAAAACTTCTAATTATGTTATACCTCTCTCTTATAATTGCTAATTTAACAAAAATACACGATTCATGAGTCTTTAGCCCTAAGTAGGTTGATAATATGATGTGCGCCTGCAATGGTCAAGCATGCAATACACATACTAATACACAATTCAAGTGTTGAACATATGTATTATATACAAATATACAACCAAATAGGAAAAAGTGGCAACAACAAACATAGGAGTTGATGTTAGAAGTTGTGAAGAGGGTTGGAGGCAACACTTATGTATTATATAGCCATTAGTGCACTAGTTAGAATTAATGTTCTGGGTCGCCTCTATTTCGCCCCAACTTCGCCAACTTCGAGGAAACTTCGACAACTTCGGAGAAGTTGAGACGAAAATACATACAAAAAAACCAACTTCGACGAAATCAGGGAAACTTTGCCCCGAAGTTTAGACGAAGCCGAAGTATTGAGGATTCGACTTCGCCTAGGCTCGAAGTTCGAAGTTTCGGTGAAATTTCGCCCAACTTCGCCGAAGTTTTGTTCCATGCTGACAATGTTCTGCAAACGAATACACAGTAAACAGTTGCTGTGAGTGACGACGGATCAACTTTGGGACAGATCTGAACGATAGTGGGCAGACAGAGGGCGTCTTAACAAGCATGGAGCCGGTTGTTGTGGGCCATAGTTAGCATGGTAACAACTGGACACGAGAGAGGTGGCTGGAAGCAAATTTCTGCTGACTAGATCAGGATGGATCGGCAGTGCCTGCATTATTGGGATCCCCCCTTAGGCAATCCACGACATGGGACGCAACGATTGCTTGGAGAAATGGAGCGCTAGCAGGGCCTTTGATAGGGACTTGCAGTGTGACAACAAGGTAGAACTACATTGGCATATAGATTGGAATGGAAGCTGGGACTTATATCACAAATGGTGATTTCTAGACGGTAAACATTGCTGCTTGCATGTACCTCCCCTAGGAATTTGAGTATATTGATGAATATAGAAGCAACGACCATGGAGGAATGAAGCAAACATTCTTGAATCCTTACATCTTTTGACCTTCTTGCCAAAAGTGCAATGTGTGGTGACATTTGAATTTTGAACAAGGAAGAGAGGTGGATCGACATGCATCTATCCATGTAAGAAGACACATGACACTGCTAAATCTAGGTGCTTTGCTTGCACCGTCAGGCTCTTCGCGGGGAAGGATGCCAAAGATACTAGGAGGAAGGGGTTGCGACAGTATATTAAATGGGTGATGCAATGATCTCTTCCTCTCTTTATAGGTTCAAATTCTGATATGGGCACACTGTCCTTATGATGATAGCGCCCCTATCATTTTAAAGTGACGGTAGGAAGAATTATCTTGAACTTAGTGGACTCATATTGTTGCTTGACGTGCAAATTGCGGATCATGAAATATTTCGAAGATAACTAGCAGTATACATTAATGACAAAATGGTCTTAGTCTTCAAACTTAAATATTTTCTTGAAGACAAAAAGATGCCTTCAGTAGTCGAGATCTAAGGGCAGGCATCCTCAGCCAGTGAAGATCATGACTTTTGTGATCTTAGGTTAGTTTTCTCAAGAACACGTTGATACAATGTATAAGAATATGGATGCTAGAATCTTTCTTGTGCCGTGTCAATTGCGTTTATGGCTGGCACCATTTAAATTGTATACAGAGAGTTACAACTACACGGAGGTTCTTTGCTTTGTAATAAAATGAACAATCTATGCTCAACATCCTCTATAATAATGAAAACAAATACATTAATGGATTTGTATTTTTATATCAAATGAGGTTGTCAACTTTAGCATAAATAGATAAGTTGACCTCTTTATTCCTCTCTATTTGTCCAATCTTCGTCAAGGAAATTTCTAGAATTCTCCAATTTTTGCTCCTCCCCCCTTCACATTGTTTCCGTACCTTGTGTTTAACATTTTTGGTGTGGGAGTGCTTATAAGTTAGTCCAACTCCATTTTGTTCTAGAATTTGGCACGAGGAAAGATATATCATATATGGGCTTGAGAGATTGAGATAGTAAGAGTGTCAAAGGACGGACGTGAAGAGGACAAGGGTGTCGTTTAAGCAAGGAGTCTACGACAAATAGACGGTTGCCATATGTGCGTACTTTAGCACACATAGAGCTTCTACTGGTGACATTGTTGAGCCATAGGAGTAGAGTCTCTAAAAAGATATTGCTGAACTATGAGCGCCTGATATATTTTAAACATTGCCAAACCATGTAATAATTTAGGCATTGCCAGATTATGTTATCAATTATTCTTTATTAGGGGTTTAGCTATATGGCCAGCCATGCTCTATGGAAGTGAATGTTGGGCGGTGAAGAAACAAGCTCTCAACAAGAAGAACGTGGCTGAAATGCGTATGCTGAGATGAATGTGTGGGAAGACCAGAAAAGATCGCTGGAGAAATGATTATATCAGGAATAAAATGGGGGTGATGAGCATTGAGGACAAGTTGCGCGAGGGCCGACTTAGATGGTATGGACATGTGCAACGCAGACCGACTAATGCGCCTATATGAAGCAATGCTATTGAGTCAAGTACAATAAATAGAAGAAGAGGAAGACCTAAATTAACATGGGATGAGCTTATAAAGAGAGATTTTGAATCTCTACATCTCAACCAAAATATGGCCCATGATAGAGTTGAATGGAAACGAAGGATCTATGTAGCCGACCAGTCGGGACTGAGGCTTAGATGATGATGATGATGATGAGGGGTTTAATTGAAATATCGAAGATATATAATCAATGTAAAAAGCCCCTTTTACTCCCAGATTAACCTCAAGTAGAAATGCTAATAATTGAACAGTTACGTATAAATTAGCATTGGGGGGGGGGACTGCAAAATATATATATATATATATATATATATATATATATATATGTATATATATATATATATATATATATACATATATATATATATATATATATATATATATATCTAGGTACAAATATCAAATTTATGTATATGCCTAGGGAGAAACACCATAATAATGGAATAGAACACATGTATGCAATAGGGAAACTTGGACTGGAATTAAGAATATATAAAGCTTAGATGCCTGAGCATGCCTAGTTTAAATAACCTTGGTGTCTTCCACTGTAACAAGTGCACTCTTACCCCATAAAACCAAACATATGAGCAGTTGTATTGTTTATATACAATGATCTTTATATTTTCATCTGACTCTGATGTAAACACAAGCTTGTTTCACCTTGTATTTTTCACTCAATTTATAGCTCAAAGTTTAGGGAGCATGAACCTTGAGGTCCCGAACACTTTTCTGGAAATTTGAGGCCCTGTGGCCCACTATGAGAATATAAGGAATGATATAATAAGAGTTTTTAGATGTTGACCTATTCATGCGTCTGCTTGCATAATCAGAAGCAGAATAATCAACACTGTCCACACGTCCTTTGCCAGGAGAGTGCTTTAACTAACACATAATCCAAAATCCCGACCACGTTTTTCTAGGTTGGTTTAAATAATGACTGGCCATGCTAACAAGAGAATCAACATCATCTCGTGTAAGAATTAAACATATGCATGTCTCTCAACAAGTCTTCTTTACCTCTAAATACCAGGAAAGGAGGGAGAAATTTCGTCATCCTGGGGCATTTTATGATCTAAGGGAGCCTTAGGAGGCCTATTTTGCATGTTTGACAATAGCACATCCAAGATGTACTTCATTTTAATTAAGGACACTACATGTTCATGCGAGCCACTCCAACTCTAAGGAAGTATTTAACTTCCTAAATCCTTTAGTCACAAAATGGCTTTTTGATGACAGTGGCCTGAATAGTTGTCTCATGACAACTAAATAAATAGTCCTTTTGATCAATAATGAGAAATGACACTTTTTTTTTCTTTTGAAAGGGAGGGCACCTTTCTTAATACACACACTGTTTTTTTTTTTGTACAAATCAAATTGTGTCATCTTGCTCAATTTGTCTGACCAAGCCCTAGGAATCGTGTCGGTCTGTATGCTTTAGCTACCCCCCAGAGCAGCACAGCTGTATGGTTGCTCCATATAGACTTCATCTTGCAATTTACCACAAGAAAATCGTGTTTCACTCAGTTGAAAATGTGATAGTCTAGGCTAACAACAATAAAAATGAGGGCTACTCAAATCCATTTTACCAACAAGAGAAAACACACACACACACACACACACACACGTGTGTGTGTGTGTGTGTCACATAAGTTTTTTTTTCTTCTATTACATACTTGAATAGTTGAATTCAGTGTGATAAGAAACTCCTCTGCAATTAGCCACATAAACAATACTATAATAGAAGCGGAGGGACAAATAAGTATATCTTGGGACAATGTACAACAACTATATGAGAGCAATGGTGTCTTTCTTATTGCTCTTGGTAGATCAAGTTCTGATGTAGAAGCGTCGGCAGGAGTTACCTGCACTTAGTCATAACCTTCAGCAGAATATGATTGATCACCGACATGCATTTCAAGAACTTTCTTATTTGAGGTGCCTGTTGCTCTTCCACCTGTGGTAAACTTGCACATGCTAGTCACAAGAAGGAAAGATAGCAACTGAGAAAAATCTTGTGCTTCAGTAGTGTACAATAGTATTCCCAACCACCATTCTTCATTCAAAACCTACTTTCCAAAGTAGAAACAACTAATACTAAAAACACCAAACTAAAGAAGCACTTCATGTTTAACATGAGATTCGGCAAGAAAGACACTTACAATAAAGGAAGGCTTGCTCTTTATAAAAAGGGTCTCTTTCCTAGCAAGAAAAAAGGAAAACAAATATATAGGAATAAGGAAAGTACATAAAGGAAATCCTAACAGTAAAGACAAAACTATACATATACATATAAAAAGGCATTGTCTGAGTCCTCAAGAAAGACTGCCAATGGTATGCTTAGAAAAATGTGAACTATTCGAATCTTAATACATGAAGTATTATCATAGTAAGTATTAAATGATTCACTCGAGTACCTTTGAATATATTACCAGTCATAAAAATTGCATTGTTCACCAACGCTGATCAAATGTTTGCATTATGTTAGAACATGATAATATAGCGATTCAAATTCAATTTTTTTTGCCACTAAATTTATATACATAGTTCGAAGTTTATAAATGGACATCACAAATGAAAGTTTATGAACGGTGGATTTTCTTTTGGCTATGACAAACGAAAATATACCTGCAGCATTTCCGATTTTGATATATGTTAAAGATAAAAGTGACCAAAACTGTCAAGAACACTATTCTAAAGCACACACATACGCACACTCACCTTATGGCAGTGCATACATATACGGTGGGGAAATTGTGATTGGTGAAAAACCAATGATCTTAAAACGATGATGAAAAACTAAGCCTAAAGATGCACCTTCACAACCACACCCATGTTCAAATTTTGATATTAAAAGTCACTTGAATATAGCATAGAAAAAGCATGGGTCAACACAACAGAAGATTACCCCATAATGATAAGATTACAACAAATATTCAACACCCACCCTCCTGTTACTGCTCATGTAGCTTAATAGGATCACACTCTGTGTGACACAAGCATGTTTCTTCTAGACATAGAAGTGTAATTCCTATACAAACCACTCTTTTAGCAACCTCTATCACCATCATCCTTGACAAAGCTATGTGTGCTTCTACTGCTGCTGCTTGCCTGCACTTGACCCATGTGCTGCCCAACATGGCTGTGCTGCAACTCTATCTTCATTTCCTTGCTGCAAGAACCATTTCCCATTTTTCACGGTCATGTTGATTGTAATTCCAGGGTATGGCCTCCATCCACCTTTGTGGTACAAATTGTGTGCACCAATATGACCATGCACCTGTGACTGCCTGCACACACGGATGTGTTCCCCAATACGCATGTGGTTCTCATCACCTGAACCATTTGTTCAAATATTAACACTGGGACATTGTGTGCCAATGCCGCCAGTTGATCAGATGGATCAACCCTTCTTTCTATCAATCTCACTGGTTCATTTCTGGCTTGGCTGCCTTGGATAGTGCATTGTAGCCCTTCCGTATAGTGCACTGTAATGAATGTTCAAAATTTCGACCGTTGTCGATGAACGGTTGAAATTTTTCCAAAAAATGATGTACCAATGACACCAAAATTTGAAACAAACTAACCAACAATTTTTTCTTTTACTCTTTAATGTATTATGTAATATCTAGATTATATTTTCTTTGCCAGTTTTGTGTCTTTTAAGTCTCTGTCTTGTGTTTGCTAACTGTCATGACTTCATTCATTCTACCTTTGAAATTGAGACCGAAATTCCCTTGGAATCAAAGCAGTTCGGCTTCCTTCACTTAATCACGAGGAGGAGGAGACCCCCACCCCCACATATCCAATATGACATAAATAGCATAAACAAGTCTGCTTACACTACTAGATTGATTTGATAGAATTTCCATAGATTGATTTGTTAATTTTGGCATTGAAATGCCAGGGACATTACGTGTCATAAATTGGAGGATCATACCCAACCTCCCCCAGTTAGAAATTGGAGGATCGTGCCCTACATCCATCTCCCAGTCATAAATTGGAAAACCAATAAACTTTTGGTATGGATCACTATGGATTGGACTGGGTGAAAAGAATGCGGGGATTTTGCCATGTGTGTGTTTGCTGAATCCCTCTTGGTCCCTAACTGTATGTATTACTATAAATAGCTACTGTCGGTTGCAGCTAGGTTTCCCAACTTTGTAGTGCGAGCCACAGTCAAACCTCCAAATGTGATACTATGTCCTGAAACATGAAACTGTCTCCATATCCATAGGCAAAACTGTGTTGTCTAGAATTTATGGAATTTGAATTCAAGTCTGATCTGTCATGGGTTAGATCCGTCTATTCACAATATTATTTTTTCAGCTCTGGTTGGTACCTCTCTAAATCTGAGAATCGTGTCCAAAAGTGGCTTTCCAAATAGTTATGTATGTATCAAACTGGAGAACTGTTTGATGCAAACTCACTTTGCAAAACCAAATTTCATTCATGTAATTAACTCCTAGACAATGCTCCCGTGTGGGTTATATAGATAATACATGGAAAGTCCTAAACAGTTTATTTCCGCTCATGATCTATAGCTAAAATAAGATAATTGAGAACTTTTCAAATAAATCTGCAACAATTACATATAACTTATAATATTAAGATATTACAAATAAAACCTAGACATAAACCAATAATAGACAACTAACTAAAAAATAAACACAAATAAAAGATGAGTACGACACTCTAAACAAGAGGTGCCAAACCTTAGTTAGACTCTTGATGAGCAGACTATTCTACATCAACATAATTGTTTTACTAAACCATATTGCTTCAAACATGTTCTTTTCTCAAACGTAATTCTAATACTGTCCAAAATGTAAAAGACAACTACAAAAGTTTATCAAATGCTTTTAGAGCATCTGCCATCAGGGGCAGAGCTAGTTGGATTTCGAAGGGGTCAGAATTACTAATAAACTGTCATTAGCTAAAATTTATAAAAAACATCCAATATTATATGTGCTCTTCAATAAATATCTAACGCAAACTCAAATTAGATGATAAAAAAGATAATCTCATTTAACACATTTAAAATTTTCTTCGAGTTTTCATCCAGTAGAATATGTTGCTTTCAGTAAGTCAAATAAAAGTACTAGATCTCCTATACATAGGAGCTAGGGGATACATGGGCTAAATAGAAACAAAGGAAAATAAAATGAGCGTAAGCCCAACTAATCAAATATACCTACATGCCCCCTTAAGTTAGTGAGTAGACATTGTGAAGTTCCAACTTGACGCCTGTATACTTGAAGCAGAAGGAAGATGTTTGGTAAGGATGTCCACAACTGATCATCTGTCCTAATGTGAGGAGTGATGATCTGCTTGACTTTGACCAGGTCCTGCACAAAATGGCAGTCAACTTCAATGTATTTTGTGTGCTCGTGGAAGATTGGATTATTAGCTATGTGTATAGCCGCTTGGTTGTCACAATATAAAGTAGATGGAGTTTGAAAAGGAATTCCAAACTCATTCAAGACGGACCAGACGCACTGTAGATCACAACATGCATAAGCTATAGCCTATTCTCCCTAGGTGCTGGAGCGAGCTACCACCACCTATTTTTACTCCTTCATGAAGCTAGGCGAGTGCCAATCATGATGAAATAGTCAGAAGTGGGCCGTCGGTCTTTAAAATCACTAGCCTAGTCTGCATCTGCATATTCAGAGATAGAGATTATCTTAGACCTAGGGCGTTTGTAGAGCAATCCTCATGTTGGAGCACTCTTGAAATATCAAAGAGTACGTTGAACGTTGGACCAGTGGGCCTAGAATGATGCACTCATGTGTTGGTTGATTACCCCAACAACATAGGTAATATCTGGTCGAGTAATGGTCAAGTAAATCAACTTTTCGACTATACATAATACTGTTATGGATCAACAAGGAGTTCTCCTTCATGCATAGACTTCGTATATGATAGTCCATTGGGGTAGAGACTGGTTTGGCTTTTGCCATGTTAGCCTCTTGAAGCATGTCCAAAATATAGCGTAGTTGTGACAGGCTGATCCCCGAGGCTGAGCGGAGGACTTCGATCCTAATGGAAGTATCGCATGTTGTCCAAGTCTTTTGTATGGAAATATGCATACAGAGACTGCTTGAGCAGAGATATTTTGATCATATCATCGTTGATGATGATGATGTCATCAAAAAAAACAATAGGAATGTGTCCTTTGGAGGACTTGGAGAAGAGAACAAGGAGTGGTCCGCGGTTGATCTCTGAAAGCTAAGCTGTGTACGGACATACCGAATAGGATGTTGTTAGAAGATGGGCAATACCGTTCACATGCTGTGACACATCCGATGCTATAATCCAGTTAGATATGGCAGCAAATATGGACGCCCCAAAGTTACCTTGAGAAGCGATGACTAGGTGGGTAGAAGAACCAACAAAGGTAAAACCCCGACTTGCCAATCAGAAGAGGCAAATGCAGTCATGCTGTTGTGGAGTGCATAATCCCCATTATATTGGGTAGCTTGGAGAAGGCGTCCGTATTCCTCATGGGATAATGAGACATGAGAAGTTTGAGAAGATGCCTGTAGTGAAGGAGGTGCACGACCAATTGTCAGGACAAATTCTTGACCAATGTGGAAAAGTGCTTTAACAACATGGGCAAAGCCCCTGGCTCGTCCTCTCCCATAGTGTGCTGGATAGCCATGATTCGAGTGACAAACGTCTTCAGTGTAATACAACTTCCCAAAATAAGTGCACTTTGGGCGTAAGCCTCGACCATGACCACTACCCCTGGCTTTCGCAACCGTTTCTGATGGAAGTTAAGATTCAGTAGTAGGAGAGATGTGAGGAGGAAGCATTTCAGACTGGGCCATGTGTGTATATGCCTGATCCATGGATGAAAGGGTCACACCAACTGGGAGTAACTGTCAAACAACAGTGAAATGAGAATGAATCCCGTTGAGGAAGCGCCTTGTGAGGGGGGTTCCCTCTCTTTGGTGACCTCAACAGAGGTCATCGGGGAGAAAAAATTTAGTTGGTGAGACATGACCTTCATTGCATCATAGTACTTCGACAAGGGTCGATCCTCTTGTTGATCGGAGAAGATTTTGTCCATGGCGTTGTAGATGTACAAGCAGTTGTCTTCCTAAGTGAAGAACTACTTCATTTCGTCCCACATTGTCTGGCGCACTTGTGCTTCATATACTTAACTGCAACATCAAGCTCCATGAACCCCCAGAGTTAAGAGAGAACCTGACCGTTGTCTGTAATCCAGGCAGTATCTGGCACGATAAGGTATCCTAAGTCATAAACTAGAATTTACCCTGTGATTCTAGAAACGTATTAACATCACTCATCCCAAAATAGAAAGTTGTCATCCTTAAGTTTAACGGCAGATATGTGTGCCATATCAATGTAAATGATAGTCGTCTTAGCAACATCACCTATGATGAGGTAAATAAGATGCCTAATGATAGTATAGTACAAATAGAAAGAAAAATACCAGAATATAGCATGATACAAACAGAAAGTAAAGGTACAAGAATGTAGCACGGTACGAAAGAACAAAACAAAAATACTACCGAGATGGAAACTCGGTAGGAGTAACACTACCAAAAGAAACTCTGTAGGAAGAAAGTAGTATTACTGGGTAGAAAGAGGAGTGACACCACCGGAGTGGATCTTGCTAGAATAAAAGAGAGCACTACTAGATTAATGACACGATAGAACATAAAATCCCAATTTTTTAAGAAAAACACTTAGCCATGTGTATTAGGGGAACCACATTGAGGAAAAAAGTAAAACTGTCTTTTTTTGTTTTGGTGTTTTTATAAGTTAGCACATGGTCCTTTGTGCTCTTCTATATGTGTATATTAACTTTTCGGAACTAGAACATAATCTAGAAGATAGGGGAGAGAGAAGAAAGCCTTTCAGATCGTTCGACGAGAGATGACTGTGGCCTGCGGTGGCCTAGACTGACGCTGGCGTTGCCTAAAGGGCGGCCCTTGCCGGTGGCGCCTACTGCCGCCGGTGGGTTGAGCGGCAGGCAAAGGGAGAGAGTGGGAGGGTGATGGTGACAAGCGGAAGAGGGGGGTGGTGGCGGCGGCAGGTGGTGGTGGTAATGAGGGGCGACGACCGCCAGGTGGGAGAGGGAGGGGGAGAGAGAAAGGAAAAGGAGAGGAAAGGGTAGAGTTAGAACCCTACTCTTGATACCATGTAGAATATGTTGCTTTTAGTAAGTCAAGTAAGAGTACTGAGTCTCCTATATATAGGAGTTAGGGAGTACATGAGCTAAACAAAAATAAGAAAAAATACAATGGGCCTAAGGACAACTAATCAAATATACCAACACATCCCATGTAACATCGTTCCACTATTACTTTATTATTAATGGTATCAAATATTTTTTTTTAACATAGACAACCATCGAATCACTTATCGTTCATCCAATTGTACCAACGATTTTTAATAATATTCATGACAGAGAATGATCTTTTCATTATCATTGTTGCCACTGGCAATATCAATGCTAATTTTATTAACTTACATACATCTGCATAGACTTTGTGTTTTCCATAAAAAATCATCTTCTCAGCAAGTTCAGACATACCTTTAAATTTAGAAAATCTACCATCAGATTTTATATCAATAATTAATGTCTCACGTTGATTCTCAAGATAAGACAACTGAACAGAAGAAAAGTCTTTTGGATATAATTTGTCCATTTCCATCAACCTTTGATTATCAAATGTTTTAAAATTTTCACTTGAATTATGGCATACGATACAAAGAAATCATTTGCTGTTCGTTTTTGTAAATTTTATATTTAATTCTTGAAGTTGTATATCTGTCAAATAATAACATTAATCAACTAGATATTGATTTAAACATGTCAAAAATCCCACTCTTATATGTGGACGACCCTTGGGAACCCATAATTCCTCCAGGTTTGGTATAGTTATGTGATTCTTTTAGAAAAATGATGAGACTTGTACATACAGTTCACCAATGCGTTAATTTTATAATAGTTGTTACCTCAATTATATTATAGTGTTGCCAATATTTAAAATTGAATCGTCTAAGAAAATTATACAAAAATGTACCTAATGCTCCTTGAATTGATCAGATGCTCAATAGTGCTTGTCAGGTCGCAAATTGCCAACTTGTAAGGAACAACAACGATAGACTGAAATACTAATGATCATATGCCACTGTTAACATTGGCCATAAGTCCAGGTTGTGAAAAAACATCGTACGTATCTATCTGACTCTAGGACTACAAAGATGTAAATGTTATGGTGATCGACTTAAACAAACTCGAAAATTTAGATTGTTGTTCAAAAGACAATTTTTGGTATGATAAGTGTCAACCATAAGATAATGGTTACTTTTGCATTATGTTTAATTTTATATCTAAATTTTAAACACAATATTTAAATATATTCTTATTATCTCTTAATCATATTTGAGATCAACTCTATCTACCACAAATCACACTAAAGGAATTTATTGACTAACTAATCTAGTATTATCATATTTCCAATTTTTTGTTATGCACTTTGTCATGTACATATTATGGAGAAAACACGCATGAACTCCCTCGCACATGTTTTGTTAAAACTAAATAATAGCAGGTAGTCAAGTGAACACAATTTAATGATCTAGAATGTGTGTTGACAAAGTAATTTTTGAATTACTTTTTTTGAGTCAATTGTTTGAAGACTATCTCGTACATATTTTGTGAAAACTGAATAGCCACAAGTATTCTAGTCAACACAATTTAATTTTCTGGAATTAATGCACATTGAATGGAGTAATCCTTAGAGTTATCTTTTTTGAGCCAGTTTTTTAGAATTTTGTCTGGTTAATGTTTAACTATTAAACTATTTTTTTTGTGGAGTTGAGATGACACATTTACTTTACTATTTAAAAAAATTTCTAGAGTTGAGGGGACATTTACTACTATTTGGAAAATTTTCTGTAATTGAGAATGCACTTGCCCCTCCCAGCCTCTCCCCTCCGGCAATGTCTGCCATCGTAGTTAGTGAATCTGATAAAATAAACTGACTGCTAATACTTGCATGTTAATAAGTTATAAGGTCTACCATCATGATTTTACTATTGCAGTAGCCTGCTTGTAAGTGGTACTTACGCACAGCTTTGGTTATTCAGATGTTCAGGAAATATAACTTGATCAGGATGGTAATGGAATCATCTCTTTTCTATGCTTAGTTGATGGCCTACGTTAGCATTACCTTGGTGAGGGCTCGTTGGTTAGGCTACAGGTGTTGTGCTCTCCAGTCTATTGGCAACAATGACTGAAGAACAGAAACTATAATGTTTCTTTGATGCCTTTGTCTTCCTGTCTTTCACCACTGGCGCTTGTTGCCGTCAAATGGGCACTGATCATGATATGGCCTGACACGATTTTGTATTAGCATTTTTATGCAACGTCGACAGAAGCAGGTTTTCAATGTTCTATATTCATTTAAGAAATGTATTGTAGCTTCTGTAGGTGTCAGAGCCACTATGTAAACGAATTACAAGATTTGTAATTTGATTCTTGTATGTTAGTAATGTCATTTAACATCCTTGCGGTGTTAATGCTAGAAGGTGGAGCTTATTGCAACTAAGAACATTATGATAATAGTTAGCAGCTGATCTGACTAAAATAAGATGCGACGTGCTGTTCTTACTGTTTAGCAAAACCTCAACTTGCGGAATCTGAAATCTCGTTGCTTTGCCCTGTGAAATCAGGACAGTTCATCATACTGAATGGTATTAACGGGCCGTCTGGATGGTTCTTTTTAAATCCTGGTACTTAGGCTATTAAATAACAGACTAGAGCATATGATCTGAAACTTATCAATACCACAATATACTGAGCCTGTTCTATATTTTCTGGATTCTGAATCACGTGAATCATGGGGTGATTCAGAACTGTCATTTTTTCTGCCATCCCCCCTGTTACCCCTTCGTCAGCTGCCTCCTACAGCTGGCTCTTACTCCTTCCATCCCAGCTTTATTGATGTGTATGCTAATCTCTTTACTCCTTCCATCCCAGCTTTATTGATGTGTATGCTAATCTCTAACAAATACCAGTACTTACAAAAGCAGCGCCCAGACTAGGCCTGATTTTTTCAATTTGCATTTTCTATGATTTTCCATATAATAAGGGAGTAGAATGCGATCATTCAGAACTTTGAAAATGCCATTATGCAAAGCTATAAGCTGGCAACTAGTATAATGAGATATAAAAAGGTATTGCATCACTGATCTTCGAAAGAAAACCAAATAGAATTCTCCGTAGTGGCAAGGAAGAGATCCTAGAGTTATGGTTAGTAGTTATAGAAATGTGACGAGGGCACCATAGATGCTTTTTCTTTGACAAACGTTCGTGACGAGCTAACATGGGCAAGTCATATGAAACAATAAGAAACAGTGTCAACGTGTGTACTGCTGGGCCCCGGGGGGGGGGGGGCATCACAAAGGCCATCATAAGGAGAAGAGGCAACACCCGAGGGCATATAGTTCCAACATCCTTAGTATCTTCATCAAAACCTAGGCAAGGGTGGTGACGGGAAGATAAGCTAGACAAGTCATCAACCACTCAATGCATAGATTCATTTTTTCTTTTTGATGTCTGTGGGTTAAAATAAGTGTTGTAGAGAAATCTTGACATTGGAAAGATAACAAGGCAATGTTCAAGAACGTGTGCCACTTAAATAAGCCTAGGATTGATGTTAAGACACTATCCTACTTTGTTGTATTGCACAAAATAAATGGATTCATGGTAGATTCTACATATTTCATAAAACTATGCACTTCATGCCACCTTGATGCAGGTAACTTTAAGGGTTTTAACATGTGACGGGGAAACTAAGATATTGGATCAACAAGATATGTTACATTTTACAAAGTGGAGTACATTTGCATGCTAAAAGGCAAAACAAAAAGAAACATGTAGTTGGGTATAAGTGTGTTAAAGGATGTAGTTGTGGTGCATGTTGTTTGTATGACATTTGTGCCAAACTACTATTGGGACCAATTTCATCACCTCGAAAATTGAA
Source organism: Alisma plantago-aquatica (assembly GCA_963693085.1). Lineage (NCBI taxonomy): Eukaryota > Viridiplantae > Streptophyta > Magnoliopsida > Alismatales > Alismataceae > Alisma > Alisma plantago-aquatica. The sequence goes on along the minus strand of OY856414.1, from coordinate 438,068,615 downwards.
AAGTAAATATAATATAGCATGTATTTAACACAATGTCTACAAAAAGTAAAGATGACAGTGGTGGTTTATAGATGTTGTAGCCTCTACCATGATAAAACAAATTAGTTCGACCCACTATACATATATGAGAGAAAATTGAAAGACTTTATAAGAATATGAACATAACTTGATTTGAAACCCTAACTTAAAGAAAAAAGAAAAGAAAAAGAAGATCATGGATGATGCTTGGAAATTAATTTGGCCCACTGTACATATACGAGAGAAAATTAAGAGACTTTAATAGAAAATGCATATAGCTAGATTTGAAACCCAACTTGAAGAGGAAAAAAGCAAAAGAACATTAAGGGACGATGTTTGGAAAATTTAAATATGGATTTGTAGGAAAAGTAGAGATAAAAAATGGATGTAAGACTATATATGAATTTGATATCCAAGTCACAAAGTGTTGCATCACCATAATAGATGTAAAATCTAGCATGGATTCTCCTTAGGAACAAAAGGGTTTGTGTTACACTACGGTTTTGGGGCAAAATGAAAAACGTTTGCAAGGAGTATTCCTTATTCTTGATATTTGGGAACTCATTTAATCTGTATCACTTCAACAACATCATTAGACAAATACTGTCTTTAAGTCTAGAACCCAAACAAACATATTTGAGTTATTATGGCTTTTAGGTGAGTGGTTGCCAAGCAAATCTAGGCTATGCTTAGAATTTTCATTTCCAAGAACACATTCTCTTTGCATGCGATATGTAACTACAGAGACGGTTGTAACCAGAGAGAAGGTGGATAATATGTTGTGTATATTATAGACATGAGGGCTAGACTTTATATAGGACTATGGGTGGCTTCCAATACACACTTACACATTGTAGGACTAATCTGAGTATACAAGAGTATAGACAAACTTATAAACATAACACTCCCCCTCAAACTGGTGCATAGATATCGTAGGCACTAGTTTGTTACATAAGATTTTTAACACGACATTCATCTAAAGGTTTAGTAAATAGATCTACAAGTTGATCTTCTGAGCGGATTGGTATGAGTTTGATCAACTTGTCTTGAACCTTCTCTCTAATGAAGTGACATTCAACTTCTATGTATTTTGTGTGTTCATGAAAAACATGTTTGAAAGTTTTGTGAATTGCATCATGATTGTCGCACTACAATTCCATGGCTTCAAATTGTGGAAGTCTAGTTCTTCCATTAGGCTCCTTACCCATAGAATTTCATCGGTGACATGAGCCATAGCCTGATATTTAGACTCGACACTTGAGTGAAAAACGTCATTCTACTTCTTACTCCTCCAGTAGAACAGATTACTCTCTGGAAGACACAATATTTACTCACAGATAATTGATCAATGACAGAAGCTGTTCAACGTGCATCAGAGAAACCATCTACCTTTACGTACCTATAATTATGTAGAGGAAACATTTCCAGGGAGATATTTTGAGATAGCTGAGGATATAAATAGCAATGTCCCTATGACCAGTATGTGGTTACTCTAGGGATTGACTAACCACACTTGTAGCAAACTATATGCCTGATCGAGTAACTATGAAAAAAGTTAGTGTCTCATCTAGTTGTACGTACGATCCAGAATCAATAAGAGGCTCCCTCTAATCTTTATATAGTATCATAATAGGATCCATAGGTTGACCTTGAAGGTTTTTATCCCAACATGCCTGTTTCTTCAACGAGATAAAGTACATACTTGTGTTGAGAGATGATAATTCCATCTTTGGACCTTTCCCCCTCATACCAAGGGAGTATTTGAGAGGGCCAAGATATTTGGTTAGAAATTTGCATTGAAAAAACTATTTAAGATGTGTAATTCCTTGGTGATCATCACATGTATTAACAATCTCATCAACATAAATGACTAGACAGATGTGGCCAGGGGATCCATGCTGATAGAAGATAGAGTGATCTAGACTAGAACTTTATAGGCCAAAGGCTTCTATCGATTGACTAAACTTCTCAAACTACACTTGGGGTGACTACTTTAGACAATATAAAGATTCATGAAGCTGATGGAAAAGATGAGACTCCCCCCTGAGCAACAAACCCAAGTGATTGATCCATGTATATTTATTTATACAAGTTGCAATGAAGGAAGACATTCTTGATATCTAGCTGATGCAATGGCCATGACAAGTGAGTAACTAATGAGATGAAAAGACAAACATACGTCATTTTGGCCATGGGAGAAAAAGTCTCTAGAAAATCTTTCCTATGGATTTAGGTGTAGCATTTTGCGGTGAATCTTGATTTAATACAGTCAATAGTCCCATCTGGACCAACATTAAGTGAGTAAACCCACATGCAACCAATGACTTCTTTATCTAGATGAGCAGTCACTAAACTGTGTGTGCTATTTTTAGACAGGGCAGGTATATCATCCTCCATATGTTGTTTCCAATCTGGGTGATTCACTGCAATAGAGATACTGCAAGGTCTTGGGACAATACATAGGATGGAAATAAAGGCAACACGTGAAGGGGTTAAGCAATCGTAAGACACAAAGTTAGATATATGATGGATAGTGCATGAGTGCTTATCCTTTTCTTAGGGAAATATGTAGATCATTGGGATCTATAGAACTTCCAAAGGTAGTAGTGGTTGGAGGAGGATTGAGAGACTCCCCATCATTTTGATCACATTCTGAGTTATCCATAGAACTTGCATGATTGGTGCCTGTAAATATGGATGGGTCACTAGCATTAGGTAATGGACTAGGTGTAGGATTGATGACAATTGAAAACAATGGGGACTCTTCAATTTGTGCAAAAGTTTGAGAGGTTTCTATAGAATATCCAGTAACAGATGTCTTCAAAGAACATGAACAAAGCCCCCTCTTCTATTTCTATAAATTCAATTAGGCTGGCCACCTTACTAGGAATTTGGACCACAGAACGAGCAATATCAACAGAAACCAAAAAATGATCTGTGGTTGGATTATGACCATGATACCCCTTTGGAGTTTTGAAATATTCGAGAAAGACACACTTCATCCCTCAAGGACCGAGCTTGTCACAACAATTACTTAGTTTATGGATGAAACTAACATACCCAAAGATTTTAGGAGGAAAACTATATAGTGGATGATTAGGATATACAATTTGAAACAGATTTGATTACTCAAAATGAATGAAGGCATGTGATTAATGAGATAGGTAGCAATGAGGAAATCATCACTGTGTTGGCAACCCAACTAAGAATGGACTGGAGTCATCATACTTATCATAGTACTGTTCTTCATCTATAGGATCTTCAATGGACTATCTTTTACCATGAAGAACAACCGACCATTTATCATTTGCAGGATCATCGATATAAAATACTTGTTTCGCCTGTGATGCCAATATGAATGGTTCACCCTTCTCACCAATCTTTGTAAAGTTCACTAATGTGAAACCCAATTCATCCACTATAACTCCTTTGGTGTTATCAACCCAATTACATTTAAAGAGCGGAATTCTAAAATCTATGTAGTCAAACTCCCATGTCTTCAATGACACCGTAATATGACATTTTAGCTTAACGTGGACTCTTATCCTTTGCACTTGCAAAAAATAATGAAGACGCTTGAAGGGTGACCCCACTGTTTTGGATGACACTCTTATCATCTTGACGCTTTGTGTAATACGAGAATCTATTTATGTCAAACCCTTCATAAGACATAACATTCAATTTTGGTTTAAAGGCAAGGCATTTGATAGTTTTAGTAAGATTATCTGGTGTTTGAGATAGTTGATGTAAGACTTTATCTTCAAACCACTTAATAAATGTCTTGTTATACTCTTTAGCAAGCCACATTTGAATTGGCTCGAGGATATTGTCTCTTGATGAAATTGGTATGTTCCTCGATATAAACACTCACTTCGTCAATGTTGTGTAAAATATACAAGTGACCTTATTCTAACTGCTCACGGCTGATTACTTTCATTCGTGATCCCAAAATTCCTTTATCAAAATGCTCATCAATATTCTTGTCATTAACAGGAGCATCATTAGCACTCAGAAAGTCATTGCAAAAATCCATAACCTCTCTCGCCACATAACCCTCAATAATACACCCTTCAGGCCGATAACGGTTTCAAACATCACCTTTAAAAATGCTCATGTATCGTTCAAAGGGATACATCCAATGCAAGAAAACTGGTCCCAACATTTTCACTTCCCTAGTCAAGTGGACAACAAGATGTACCATGGTATCAAAGAATGAAGGAGGAAAATACATCTCAAGCTGACATAGGGTAACAACCAATTCTTTTTGCAATTTATCAAGAGTATCAGGGTCAATAACTTTGCTGCACAGACTATTGAAAAAGAAATAAAGTCTGGTGATTGCAAATCTTACATGCTTCGGCAATGTAGATCAAATTGCCACATGTAATATTTATTGCATTAGAGTGTGACAATCATGAGATTTAAGACCTATCAACTTCAAATCTTTCATTGATACCAATCTACAGATGTTGGATGAGTAGCCCTATGGCACCTTAACATTTACCAAGCATTCACAAAAAGCTTTCTTCTCCTTTCTAGACAACATGTAACAAACGGGATGTAAGTATGTTCTCCGATCGCTACTAACTACTTCTATTAATTCTGTCCTTATTCCTATTTCACGTAGGTCCATTCTGGATTTTATCCCATCTTTAGTCTTACCTACTATATTCAACAGAGTACCGATGACGCTATTACAAACATTTTTCTCAACGCGCATGACATCGATACAATGCCTGACTGCCAAAGAACTCCAATAAGGAAGATCCCAAAATATTGACTTATTCTTGAATAAAGATTTATCACTCCGTGTGGCCATCGTACATTGTGATCTCTTACCAAATTCATTGGCAATGTCTTTTACTCTTTCATAAACATCCTCTCGTGGTATATGTTTAGGTGCACTCCGTTCCTCATTCCATCCATTGAATGCTTTGCGCAACCTACGATACAGATGGAATTTTGAAAGAAACCTTCGATGACCAAGATATATAGTCTTGCCTCCATGTTTTAGTCTTATTGAACAAGTGTTCTATTCACATATATGACACACTTTATATCCTTTGACACTATATCCAAATAAATTCCCATATACTGGAAAGTCATTCACAGTGCAAAACAACATAGTGTGCAAATGAAATGTCTCTCTTCGTGAAGCATCATAGGTCATCACACCTTCACCCCAGAGCTTCTTCAAGTCATCAATTAGAGGTTCAAGATAAATGTCAATATCATTCCCCGATTGTTTAGGGCCCAATATCAACAATGACATCATAACATACTTATTTTTCATACACAACCAGGGGGGAAGATTATATATAACAAGCATAGCTGGCCAAGTGATATGTTGACTGTTCAATGTCTCGTACGGATTCATCCCATCTGTATAAAGCCCAGGTCTTAGATTCCTGACTTCTTCACCGAATTTAGGGTACAATAAATCAATCTTCTTCCATTGTGGGGAATCAGACGCATGTCGTAGGATCCCATCATTATTTTTCTTAACATCTGCATGTCACCTCAAATTCTTCGCATCTATCAGATTGGCAAACAAGCGTTGAAACTGTGGTATTATAGGTAGATACCACATCACCTTTGTGACGTCTGTTGCCAAACATCGATTAAGATTAATGCATAAACGATCGTTACCAGCGGAATTACTGAAAATCACTAAAAAATAAAATCTTTTTGTATTGAGATCCACAAACTGTGAAACTCTTTCATAAATAACTAAAGTAAGTTATTTACATTCTGATACATCAGTACATCTCTGTATCATCTCATCTCGAGAGTCATAAATATTGACTGCCCTATTAAACTGTACATGAGCAATATATACAAAAATCTTGAGACATCAAGACAAAAATCTCAGATCTATATCAAACCATCTACCGACTCCTAGGACCTGAGAGTACAGAGACGACACATAGGACTCTCTATATACAGAACCTAACAGACAATGTCTCCACCTGAAGATCACTGTTGTCCTTGTTGTTGTTGTTGCTGCTGTGGTTGCTGTTATTGCTGCTCACCCACTGAAGGGTTTCTTCTTCCTCGACGTCTACCTAAAAAGTTGAATCCCACGGGGGTGAGACAATTGAAAATTGTCCCAGCGAGTGATATAACTCTCCGCCAAAAACATTGTTATTGCTGATAAAAGAATAATACTGAGCAGTAGAATTATAAATATCCAACAATATGTAATTCACTGAATAAATTAAGTAGAGCAGTATTCTCTATACAGTTCATTTCAGTTATAACTTGATAAAGCAGCAAGTCATTTATTCAATAAGGATTATGAAGAACATGTATATCATTTATCCAACTAGGACATAATAGATAATGTATCGTCAATCATTGATTCTCATAATTCAACCCTAAGCAAATATGCTACACGGCTGATTACATTTTACAATCATACTTATACCCTGAGGAGATGAGGTATACCGCTCATACTCCAACCGACCATTACGAAATCGAAATCGGTACCATACATAGGTCAATAGAAGAGCCAGGTTTCTATGACCTCACCCTCCTCAGTCAGTGTGAGGAACAACATGCAGGACATCTTGTGTCTCTGCCAAAATAGCTTTCCAGGGTATACTGGCAACTTCGCTATTAGAGTTACAGTGGCATGCTGTACTCTCTTCGCAATCGAGAGATTTCTTATTTATCTCACATCGACTTAGCAGTAACATCATCATCGGGAGATTAGTGATACATCATCCCGACATATACATATAATGAAGTATTGAGAGATTTAATGTTTATCTCACATCAATTCCCCCATTAGGGTGTAAGGATATTCGCGCCCATAACCCCCACATACTCAAAAGTATGCTCTCCAGGAGTTCCCTTAGGAAAACTTGTTTCACCATCACCAAACTACTGATGATGATGGATCTATGGTCATGGCTCTACATGATATCATTTCACTTGATTATTTAAGGACATTACAACATTCTTTTAGCATCATACATGTTTTCAAATATAAACCATTATATCAATTACTATAAAGAATGAGTACTATTTCTATCAAGTTCATTTTACAGCTTTAATAGCATTGGGAACTCAATCCCTTATCATCTCATCATCATGATTCAAGAATATGGGTATTCAAACCCTTAGATCATCAATATACTTGTTACCACTTTAACAGGTAACATAATGCCATCAAGTCATCTGATAATGTAAACATAATAATTGCAATGCAGGTATTTCACATGGCTCTTAAAGCCTATCAATCTCTTTTGTTACCTTTCAATAGGCAACATAGCATATCATTGCTTACAAAGTCATAAAGTACTTTCAATAAACAAAGCATCATAGCTCATACCTAGATATGTTCAATATCTCATAAAACCTGCATGATTAATACAGATGATAACAGATACATCAATTTCATATCAGCACAATGCAAAACAGATATAACATCACTATTCATGGGGTTACACCACTATGCCCTTGATAGGATTAGGGTTTCCCTTTTTATTTTAATTAGGGTTACTCATCCCCTTTAGCTCAATTAGGATTAATGATTCATCATTTCATTATCCAACCATAGAGCTTCATGTTAAAAAGTATAACCCAGAGTTAGGGTTTCACACTTCCATTTACCTTATTTGGAATTAGGGTTTACTATTCACATCACATCACCCTTGATTAGGGTTTATAACCAACAACCTATAATTAGGGTTTACTATTCACATCACATCACCCTAGATTAGGGTTTACTATTCACGTCACATCACCCTTGATTAGGGTTTACTATTCACATCACATCACCTTAGATTAGGGTTTACTATTCACATCACATCACCTTAGATTAGGGTTTACTATTCATCCCAAGTAGGAGTGAACATCAAGGTACACTGAATTAGGGTTTCTCATGCCATCACTATGAATTAAGATCATACTATCATCATGTATTAGGATTTCACCTATCAACACCCTCAATTAGGGTTATGATTCATTAACCTTCATAATTAGGGTTTCATGATCTCACTATGAAGGATCATACCCTAATTAGACATCTATCCATAATGAGAGTCCATTACATAATTAACATTCATGTAGGGAGTCTTCTCTCTCATCTTCTATAAGATGATGTTTACATCAGCCTTGATTAAGCTAAGTCAACTCAATCTTGAAGAAGAATTAACATCATGAATTATGTCATTATCATCATGATCATTAAAGCTTAATTATTCAAAGGGTAATAATCACCTTATCTCATTAAGATTCAATTACTATAATCATCTTTGATTACATCTTGTATTGATCATTTAATCAATTTGTCCTTTAACTACTTTAAGCACCCATGCGGTTTTGGTTAGTTATCCACCAAACGGTCTTGGCCACTTAAACCCCAAACGGTCTTGACCAAATCAGACCTCAAACGGTCTTTCTCAATAAACCTCCAAACGGTCTTGGTTACATATTTGAAAACTGTTTGGTAAAGTTGAGGTTGAAACTGTTTGCCAAAGGTGACCCTTGAAACCGTTTGCTAAAGGTGACCCTCAAGATCGTTTGCTAAAGGTGACCTTCAAGATCGTTTGCTAAAGTACCTTTTTGAAACCGCATGAACTCAACCGGTTTGGGATCGTTTGGACTCAAACGGTATTGAGACCGTTTGGTCCAAACCTCCCCAAAACTGCATGGACCACAAATAGTCTCAACTAGTCAAATTGAATTAGGGTTTCCAACGTTGGTTCCCTCAACCATTGAATTCATGTAACCAATTATCAATTGTACCTATCACCATACTTTAATTGAATTAATAGGTCATCCTTCAACTGATTTGACCCTCAATTAATCCTCAATTGGTCATCAATTAGGGTTTGAATCAATTGGATTAGGGTTTGGAATCGACGATCCTTCAACATTAATCAATGTGTAACTAATTACTTTAAAACTATTGGACCATCATCCAAATTGGACATGTCAACATCCAAATCCAAGTCATCCAATGGTCTTGAGGTCGTTTGGATGTCCTCCAAACGGTCTTGAGACTGTTTGCCCATGTCAACATCAAAATCCAAATCATCCAATTAGGGTTTGGTTCATTGGATTGATCACCAAATCAACATTTGATTGCACTTCAACTTAGTACCTTTGGATCTTCAACCACCTAATCATTCTCAACCCTAGACCTCCAAACGGTCTTGGGTGACCACCAAACGGTCTTGAGACAGTTTGGGTGATCCCCAAATGGTTTTGAAACCGTTTGGGTCAATCAACCCAAGTTTCTAACTCAATCAATTTAGAAATCAACACTTAACCCAATTAGGGTTTTGGTGATTGATGGACCTTCAACTCTTGAACCAATTGGAGATAATCAAATATAATTGATGGGTCATTAACCTAGATCATTTTGAACAAATCCCCAAATGGTCAACCCTGGTCAACATCACTAAACAGTTTGAAACAGTTTCCCTCCATGCGGTTTGATGAAACCGTTTAATTCCAAACAGTTTGAAACCGTTTGAGCAACTAAGGAGACCATTTGACTTGGAATTTTCTTTGGATAAGCATCTATGATGATGTCATCATCTGCTTCCTTCGTTTAACCAAGAGCTGTTGCTGTTCTTCACAGAAACTTCAGCAATGAATCAAAGGGATACCAAAAAGAAGAAAGTAACCAACGGATATTGAAGAAAAGAGTGCAATACTAATGTTTAAGGGTTTGAGTTATAAAACCCGCCTCTAAGACTGATCCCAAGCTCCAAGCTACATGACTCTAATGGTGTATGGAGTTCCAGCAACTGTCCAAGGTCCGTTCTTGAGCTTTTGGATGAGCAAGTTGGCTAGGATTGGAAATCGGGTGAAGAAAACCAATAGTCAAGCATTGATTTAGGGTTTTCACCATGAATCCGAGGTAGAAGATGATCAAAACTTACCAATAGGTTATGGTCTTCCTTCTCCTGCTCCTGAGCTCTTCCTTGGTCGGCCAAAGCAAAGATGAGAAAAGGAATTCCCAAGGAAACGATCTTTAAGTGTATTGGAAAAAGGATATACATAAGGAATTTTCAAGGAAAGAGAAAAATGAATTATTTTCCTTAAATTCCAAAATAATTTCCACAAAATCCCCCTCCATTTCTTGGCCACGAAGCCATCTTCATGTTCTTGCAAAATATCTTCATTATCCAAGAATTAATGGAAAAGAAATTAAGCACCTTAAAGAGTTTTATATTAATATCCAATTGTAATGTACTCAATCTTATACATATAGGTTAATACTTCCCTCTTCAACACGTCTCATGACTATGTTGTCATCTAGCACTTTTATCGCCAAGATAAGATATATTATGATAATTGAAGTGAAATAGCATAATATAGTTGTAATATCCTTCTCATGTGAGACAGTGAGATTTCAAGGCCAAATTAAATTAATAATATAATTCAATGTACGAATAAACCACTTAATAGGCTTGATTCTAATTTGACCCCCTACAATCCAATAGGATTGAAAGATAAAAGGAATTTATTTACTAGAATTGCGCCATCATTGATTATAGGAGCAAATACATTTAATGAATGGTTAATATACAATTAATGATTAGATTTTTTTAAATGTAAAATCAATGCTAAAACTAGATTCCTCATATCCAAATTAGCTTACATATCAAAATTCATATCATTTGAATAAGGTTTTCTCAAACAATTAAATTAGTAAAGTAACAGATTAGAACTTATGTTTAATGGCTATATAGTCTCACTAATATCATTCAAAATTTATTTATAAACATGTCACCAGGCCAGGCCCATCTTTTGTCATGGATCTCGTATGGGACTTATCCCCTACCTAATGACCGCTTCCTTCGCAGGGGAGCAACGACCGTCGACCTAGTCTCTCACTTGTGCCCCTATGTCTCGCAAGACTTTCCTCGCCCTCTTAATCCACGCCTCCAGCCTCGCGAACCTTCGAGTGTCTACCCCTCGCCGCTCATCACCCGCCTATTCCCCTCTGTTCACGTGGCCTACTAGATGTTGCCTCTACCTCCATCTTCCCCGCTACATCAGCTGTCGTGATAGCTTTCTGAGATCAGTTGCTACGACCACCAGTCAAGCAGTCATGAAGGACTCACTGGCCACCCCCAAAAACCTACTCATACCTTCTTTCTACAACCACCATAGTGCTCAGCGCTGTCCAACCACCTGGTCGTTAATATCCATGCCACATCCTCCGTCCGATTCTCCCTCGCCCTTCCTCCGTTTGCTCGTCCTCCACCTGCACCCAACAACGTGAGGCAGTGCCGCCTCCTCCTCTTCTTCTCTTCCTTTTCACCCGACTCTTCACTTCCTCCTCTCCGATGAACCCATGGTAGCCTTAGAGCTGTAGCCATGGCCTGCTCCCTCACCGCGGTCACCCTGCCCACACGCCGGTCACGTATGCTTAGCAGATGCCGCAACCTGCTTCAAAAGGGAGCAATGGACCTGCAGGTCACCTGCTTCAGTGAGCTTGCTGACCCTTCAACCCTGGCGGCACCACAAACCCCACATCCCTACAGCCAGTAGTGTCAAGCAACGCCCTAAAACTCCAAGCGTCGTTAGGTAGTGTTGACCAGTGCCAGGAAGCACCGTCAGCGTCTTCCTCCTCTGAGAATGGATCCGCTGACAATGTGGCCCACTACCCTAGTCACTGCTGTCACATAGTCTCCTCCAGCTTCCCCATGATGAATTTTTGGCTCTTCTACAACTGCCGCCTCCTTCTCAATCCTCCAGCACCATCCAACCTCTTCTCCTCCCCTTGCTCGCACTGCCATCAACACCGCAGTGGTGCAGATGCCACCGCCTACAACTATTGTGAGCAACACAGGCGCTGGAGAGGATTGAGAGCTAGAACCCACCCTATCTTCTCTCCTATGCCTCCTTTGCTCGCACCTAACATCGCCTCACCATGCCTCCTTCCTCCTTGCATCAGCTCTGGTGGCCACAGACTTCCTGACAGCCACCTCATATCTGCCTGCGATTCCAACGGCCAAGGATGGTGTCTGCACACCACAAAACCTCCTTTCTCTTCATATGCATAAAGCCTGCAACAACGCTACCATTTCTAAGATGCCTCCAATCAAATTCACCTTCGAACAGATGCACTCTCACCCTGGTCGTCCTCCATGCACCTTCTCCTACCTTGCGCCTGCCACCAGGGCTGCTGGGCATGGCCGCCACCTCAAGTGGCCAACGAAAGACCTACAGCCCCACCGTCCTCCTCTTCTACTCCCTTGATCCCAACTGAACCAGTTGATCATCTTGCTAGCTCTAGCCATTGCTGGACTCATCATTGGAGTTTGACACGTCAGATGCCACCATGTATGGCATAACTACTGGATACAACATGGAGTCATTGTCAGCTGGCACATGAAGCAAGAATGTAGCAACCTCATGCTTGTTGAATGACAACTCTAAATGGAGGTATGTACTACATTGTGTATTTCAATTTCAGAACTAGATCTTACATGATAGATGGGATATAGACACGAAATATTAACTTGATGGACTTAGCAGACCCCTTACAATTATGTATATGCTTATCACGATGGCATGCATTTATGTACTAGAGTATTAGTCTATAGGGAACCTAAATCCAGTAGCTCATGTGTTCTTACTATTACAAAATCCATGGGTAACAATAGGTTAAAAAAAGATATACAATATGTTCCTAGTTCTTTGCATCAAAATGATGATAATGTATACTATTGGTTCCCATAATAGGAGGTAGTTATGTGTTTAAAATACAAGTCTATGAGAGACTTGAATCCTAAATTCCTTCAAGAGCATCTTAATAAATGTACCTAATGCATAATGCATACTCAATCATAGTTGACTAAACCTGAGCCATACAATAAATATATAGAGTGTAAACCTATAACACCATAAATAAAGGAATGTAGATTACTATGGAACACCTATGTGTAACCTAGAAATATATAGGCATATGTATGTCAAAGATGGATATTAGAGCTAATACTAATACCTAATGGATCATATATCCTCTTAATAAGACTCCAACACTTGTGTCATTGGTGATTGGGACTAGGATAAGGACAATATGAATATCTATAATAGAAATGTATATACATGTTAGCTTTGATTTGACTAACATACATAATGTATTCCTAGGATGAATACTCAACTTTGAGGATCAAGTGTATCCACTGAGTTAACCACTAGTCATGAAAATCAGGTATGTACACCCTCTGTTTTATTTTGGGCGTTATTTGACTGAACCTACCTTTCTTTAATGAGGCATCTCTTGAACTTTCAATTTTATTTAAAATCCAATTGTTGGACATTCATACTTTCTACTTTTTATTCATATAAATTCATGTGATTGCTGGAATATCCATTTATAATGGGTCTTTGGATTCCCCTTCTATGATTGCCATTTTATGTGAAATTGAATAAAATGTTAGTCTTGCCACTCTATTTATGCATGCTATATGTTTGACTAGAATATCTAGAATAGTGGTACTTATGTACAACCATACTTATATAGGACGTGCGTATTCCGCCCGGGGTGTGCGTTTCCACCCTTATTTATTTTTAGGCCATGATCCTATGGTGTTATGGCCCTATTTTAGATATATTTAGTCTACATTGTTATGCATGCAAATATTCTTTGTTTTAATATGAATCTGTGGATGAATGTTATGGCAAGACACTCTTTTATTATCATGTTTGTAATCTGAAATTTTATATGCCTCATTTCTTTTGTTACTTTTCTCTTGAACATACCTAATTGCAAATAGCCCCTTTTTCCTATGGGAACATCTCTTTTGCACTTTTACCCCAATATAATGCCCAAAGTATTTTATATATGTACATACTCAGCCCTTGCTGACCTCTATATTTGTTTCCTATTTTCTGGGTGATGTTCCTTTCCACCCAGGTATAGGTACATCATAGGACAACAGCTCAAGAAGATCATCTACACGGTTTGGAGTTAAGGATAGCTTGCAATAGTTAGGTTACCCTCTGTTGTCGGCTTTAGTTTTACCTAGTTCAAGTTTTTGTAAAATCACCTTTTATGGTGAGGAACAATTGTATAAATGAATCATGAAGTGACTTTGTAATAGTTTTGTTTCCGCTGCTTTATTATTAAATGGCTCTTGTATTATATCATTTGATTGGATCCCCTTTCGGGTCCCACTCTTTACAAAATGGTATCAGAGCCTAAGAAGTCGATAACTTGACTATTTCAAGTTATCCTTGGTTGACCCTTAGAGGTTATTGATAAACCTATTTCCTAGTAGTCAATACCAATTAGGGTTTTCAACCCCTGATTAATTTGGTCACTTGCACTCCTCGACCCAGCTATGTGAGCGTGAGTTAGTCTTTAGTAACCCTTAACACCCACACCTTCTTTATGGAGGCGGGATGAGGTCACATCAAACTGACTCTTATAGTGTTTGGTTTACATCTCATAATTTTCTAAGATATTAGCCTAAGAGTTATGAAGTGTAGATTGACTTAAATAGTCATACATAGGCATATTGTAGTTCTCACCTTAAATCCCTTTACCTTGTTGTTCTCTAGCACACCTTGCATACACCTACTATGGGGGTGCTGAGAACACATGAACTATAAATATAAAATTTCCAATGTAAATCTTAAGAATTTAGATGTTTCCCTTGTTACTAAGTGATGGTATGAATGAGCTTAGTTATTTTTTAGGCATACCCTGCCTTCAATATGAAGAATCACAACATAGGTATGTCCCAAGACCACTCATCTAAGGTTTGGATACCATGTTTGATTAGCTTTTATGCCTCAGATATGAGTTTTAGTGGGTGGAAGCTATTAAGTTTTGAATAATATTCTTAGGAGTTTGCCTCTCTCACCTCCATGGTGCAATTAGATTACCTAGTGAATGATGTTATTGGTAAATTTACTAGATAGTTCATCTTGTCTTGTGATGGGACTATAGTTGCAAATTGCCAAGTGTAGGAGGAATACATATACCTTACTATAATTATTGGGATGATCAATGACTCCCTTAGGTCTTGCGATGGGGCTGTGTCAATTATGTTTAAGAGTGACATGGGGAATGGTGGATGTTTTACCTCATTAAGGTTTGATGAATTTGACCATGCGTAATAGGAAACCCTTCTCCCTCCCATGTAAAACATAGTTGAGGTGTAGTCAATTGCCCTTTGTGGTCTGAAGGATTAGACCCTTTAAGTAAAAGAATGTGATGATAAAATAATAGTACGTGGTGGTTGAATTGGTTCTCTGGTTGATCTTGGTACCAATTTGGATTTTCACCGCAAGTTTTGCATCGTCAAACTTATTTTAATTATTAATTTATATGTATAAAAGAAAATTTTTCAGATTTTATCGATGGTTTTGGAACCAAGTCACCACCACAAGAAAGTTTGAATTGTAGAGAAACCCTTTAATGAAGAAGCACTTGACTAGAATGATGAACCTAAAATCCTAGGACTGAGTGTGGTGTAGAGAGAAAGAAGAAGCTTTGGATACATAAGACATAGATTCACCCTTTCTTCCTCTTTAGGTGATTAGATAAGTCATAGGTTAACCCTTTTAAGGGGTGAAGTCTTATATGCTTAGGAGTGTAGCTTAACTTATGGAATAATCAGTTGTAATTGTGGGTGCAATAAGTTATATTTGGACAACTCTTAGTAATATAGACAAATAAAGGTGGCTACCACCTAATTAGGACTAGTGTATGAGTCTTACTAATTATATCACCACAAATGTTCTTGTGATTTACCAAGATACATAATACTAAGTTAGGAAAAAAAATGAGCTACACCTAACCGCACGAATAAATACTATGTTCTCCAATTTTCTAGTTATTAAATTGCAAGGGTAACTGGACACTGGAGACTAGTTTGAACACACTTAGAATATTGGAATGTATGTACATATGTATATACGTGTAATATGATCATAATGGACTAGAGTGAATATGAATTATGTACACCTTAATCAAATTGGGTGTATAATCTGCGTGCTCAAGCCATGTTTGACAAATTGATTAGTTGCATACAATACACTATAGTGCTTGAATCGGATGGTAAGACATTCCTGCTAACAAAACCCTAACATTACACCTTAACACCTAATGTGCCTAATAGTACATGAAAAGGGCTTGGTCATGAGGCATGAGTTAAGACTAGGTTTTGATGTAACTTCCATGCCTCAACACCTTACCTGAGAAAGCCAATGGAAACTTGATGCATGAATAATATAGTTTCGTCATGGGACTTTGGCCATATGAATATTTCATACATTGGTATGACTTGGTACATTAGGTTAGTGACGGATGGATTTCGGGGACGAAATCCTCTTTAAGGGGTGGAGTGTTGTAACGTACTCAATCTCATACATATAGGTTAATACTTCCCTCTTCAACACGCCTTATGACTATGTTGTCATCTAGCACTTTTATCGCTAATATAAGATATATTATGATAATTGAAGTGAAATAGCATAATATAGTTGTAATATCCTTCTTCAACACGTTGTAATATCCTTCTTCAACATATAGGTTATGATGATTATAGTAAGTGAATTAAAATACTTAAATTGGTTTATTAGTATGACTTGGTACATTAGGCTAGTGACGGATGGATTTCGGGGATGAAATCCTCTTTAAGGGGTGGAGTGTTGTAACGTACTCAATCTTATACATATAGGTTAATACTTCCCTCTTCAACACGCCTCATGACTATGTTGTCATCTAGCACTTTTATCGCTAATATAAGATATATTATGATAATTGAAGTGAAATAGCATAATATAGTTGTAATATCCTTCTCATGTGAGACAGTAAGATTTCAAGGCCAAATTAAATTAATAATATAATTCAATGTATGAATAAACCACTTAATAGGCTAGATTCTAATTTGACCCCCTACAATCCAATAGGATTGAAAGATAAAAGGAATTTATTTACTAGAATTGCGCCATCATTGATTATAGGAGCAAATACATTTAATGAATGGTTAATATACAATTAATGATTAGATTTTTTTTCAAATGTAAAATCAATGCTAAAATTGGATTCCTCATATCCAATTTAGCTACATATCAAAATTCATATCATTTGAATAAGGTTTTCTCAAACAATTAAATTAGTAAAGTAACAGATTAGAACTTATGTTTAATGGCTATATAGTCTCACTAATATCATTCAAAATTTATTTATAAACATGTCCCCAGGCCAGGCCCATCTTTTCTCACAGATCTCGTATGGGACTTATCCCCTACCTAAAGACCGCTTCCTTCACAGGGGAGCAACGACCGTCGACCTAGTCTCTCACCTGTGCCCCTATGTCTCGCAGCACTTTCCTCGCCCTCTTAATCCACGCCTCCAGCCTCACGAACCTCCGAGTGTCTACCCCTCCCCGCTCGTCACCCGCCTATTCCCCTCTGTTCACGCGGCCTACTGGACGTTGCCTCTACCTCCATCTTCCCCGCTACATCAGCTGCCGTGATAGCTTTCTGAGATCAATTGCTGCGACCACCAGACAAGCAGTCACGAAGGACTCACTGGCCACCCCCAAAAACCTACTCATACCTTCTTTCCAAAACCAATGCAGTGCTCAGCACCGTCCAACCACCTGGTCATGAATATCCATGCCACATCCTCCATCCGATTCTCCCTCGCCCTTCCTCTGTTTGCTCGTCCTCCACCTGCGCCCAACAACGCGAGACAGCACTGCCTCCTCCTCTTCTTCTCTTCCTTTTCACCCGACTCTTCACTTCCTCCTCTCTGACGAACCCATGGTAGCCTTGGAGCTGTAGCCATGGCCTGCTCCCTCACCGCGGTCACCCTTCCCAGGCGCCGGTCACGTATGCTTAGCAGATGCCGCAACCTGCTTCAAAAGGGAGCAATGGACCTGCAGGTCACCTGCTTCAGTGAGCTCACTGACCCTTCAACCCTGGCGGCGCCACAAACCCCACAATTCTACAGCAAGCAGTGTCAAGCAACACCCTAAAACTCCAAGCATCATCAGGTAGTGCTGACCAGCGCCAGTCAGCACCGTCGGCGTCTTCCTCCTCCGAGAATGGATCCACTGACAATGTGGCCCACTACCATAGTCACTGCTGTCACATAGTCTCCTCCAGCTTCCCCATGATGAATTTCTGGCTCTTCTACAACTGCCGCCTCCTTCTCAATCCTCCAGCACCATCTAACCTCTTCTCCTCCCCTTGCTCACACTTCCACCAACACCGCAGTGGTGCAGATGCCACCACCTACAACTATTGTGAGAAACACAGGCGCTGGAGAGGATTGAGAGCTAGAACCCACCCTATCTTCTCTCCTATGCCTCCTTTGTTCGCACCTAACATCGCCTCACCATACCTCCTTCCTCCTTGCATCAGCTCTGGTGGCCACAGACTTCCTGAAAGCCACCTCATATCTGCCTGCGATTCCAACGGCCAAGGATGGTGTCTGCACACCACAAAACCTCCTTTCTCTTCATATGCATAAAGCCTGCAACAACGCTACCATTTCTAAGATGCCTCCAATCAAATTCACCTTCGAACAGATGCACTCTCACCCTGGTCGTCCTCCATGCACCTTCTCCTACCTTGCGCCTGCCACCAGGGCTGCTGGGCATGGCCGCCACCTCAAGTGGCCAACGAAAGACCTACAACCCCACCGTCCTCCTCTTCTACTCCCTTGATCCCAACTGAACCAGTTGATCATCTTGCTAGCTCTAGCCATTGTTGGACTCATCAGTGGAGTTTGACACGTCAGATGCCACCATGTATGGCATAACTACTGGATACAACATGGAGTCATTGTCAGCTGGCACATGAAGCAAGAATGTAGCAACCTCATGCTTGTTGAATAACAACTCTAAATGGAGGTATGTACTACATTGTGTATTTCAATTTCAGAACTAGATCTTACACGATAGATGGGATACAGACACGAATTATTAACTTGATGGACTTAGCAGACCCCTTACAATCATGTATATGCTTATCACGATGGCATGCATTTATGTACTAGAGTATTAGTCTATAGGGAACCTAAATCCAGTAGCTCATGTGTTCTTACTATTACAAAATCCATGCGTAACAATAGGTTAAAAAAAGATATACAATATGTTCTGAGTTCTTTGCATCAAAATGATGATAATGTATACTATTGGTTCCCATAATAGGAGGTGGTTATGTGTTTAAAATACAAGTATATGAGAGACTTGAATCCTAAATTCCTTCAAGAGCATCTTAATAAATGTACCTAATGCATAATGCATACTCAGTCATAGTTGACTAAACCTGAGCCATACAATAAATATATAGAGTGTAAACCTATAACACCATAAATAAAGGAATGTAGATTACTATGGAACACCTATGTGTAACCTAGAAATATTTAGGCATATGTATGTCAAAGATGGATATTAGAGCTAATACTAATACCTAATGGATCATATATCCACTTAATAAGACTCCAACACTTGTGTCATTAGTGATTGGGACTAGGATAAGGACAATATGAATATCTATAATAGAAATGTATATACATGTTAGCTTTGATTTGACTAACATACATAATGTATTCCTAGGATGAATACTCAACTTTGAGGATCAAGTGTATCCACTGAGTTAACCACTAGTCATGAAAATCAGGTATGTACATCCTCTATTTTATTTTGGGCATTATTTGACTGAACCTACCTTTCTTTAATGAGGCATCTCTTGAACTTTCAATTTTATTTAAAATCCAATTGTTGGAAATTCATACTTTCTGCTTTTGATTCATATAAATTCATGTGATTGCTGGAATATCCATTTATAATGGATCTTTGGATTCCCCTTCTATGATTGCCATTTTATGTGAAAT
The DNA here is from genome assembly GCA_963693085.1 of Alisma plantago-aquatica. Lineage (NCBI taxonomy): Eukaryota > Viridiplantae > Streptophyta > Magnoliopsida > Alismatales > Alismataceae > Alisma > Alisma plantago-aquatica. The sequence continues at coordinate 438,048,763 of OY856414.1, read as the reverse complement.
TGAATAAAATGTTAGTCTTGCCACTCTATTTATGCATGCTACATGTTTGACTAGAATATCTAAAATAGTGGTACTTATGTAAAACCATACTTATATAGGGCATGCGTATTCCGCCCGGGGTGTGTGTTTCCACCCTTATTTATTTTTAGGCCATGATCCTATGGTGTTATGGCTCTGTTTTAGGTATATTTAGTCTACATTGTTATGCATGCAAATATTCTTTGTTTTAATATGAAACTGTGGATGAATGTTATGGCAAGACACTCTTTTATTATCATGTTTGTAATCTAAAATTTTATATGCCTCATTTCTTTTGTTACTTTTCTCTTGAACATACCTAATTGCAAATAGCCCCTTTTTCCTATGGGAACATCTCTTTTGCACTTTTACCCCAATATAATGCCCAAAGTGTTTTATATATGTACATACTCAACCTTTGCTGACCTCTATATTTGTTTCCTATTTTCTGGGTGATGTTCCTTTCCACCCAGGTATATGTACATCATACGACAACAACTCAAGAAGATCATCTACACGGTTTGGAGTTAAGGATAGCTTGCAATAGTTAGGTTGCCCTCTGTTGTCGGCTTTAGTTTTACCTAGTTCAAGTTTTTGTAAAATCACCTTTTATGGTGAGGAACAATTGTATAAATGAATCATGAAGTGACTTTGTAATAGTTTTATTTCCTCTGCTTTATTATTACATGGCTCTTGTATTATATCATTTGAGTGGATCCCCTTTCGGGTCCCACTCTTTACACCAACCTTTTAGTTGATATTACTTTTTATTATGATAATGTGAGTGGGCTTCCACTCAACCAAGATCTTTTTTTGCCCAAGCAAGACACAAGCTCGTCCAAAACTTTTCTATTTCATCCCTCAACTTTTGGTTGAAGGGCTCCTCAATTAATTTATTTCTTTTTGCATGAAATTAAATTAAAGTTCCATTTATGCTTAAATCTTGATTATTTTAATGTCAAGATTCTCTCTCCTCCATAACAACTCAAATGAGGCACCCCTCTCATTTTCTTTGCTCTACTTGATGCCAAGAAACATGAGAGACTCTCTAGAGGTGGTATTTTGCATATTGAACCCTAGGTTTTGAGTAAATTGTACATTACACCAAAACTAGGTTTTAATGTACAAGGATTGCTCTACAAGCTTTATCTTGGTGCCCAAGCTTGTGGAAACCATACCAATACATCATATTCATTCTTATGATGTCTCAACATCATAGGAACATATTATCATGTGCAATTTGCAAGTTAACCCCTCAACTTGGGTAATTTGCACTTTAGTCCAAAATTAACAAAACAATGTTTCAACATTATTCAAAAAGGGACTGAAATTGAAATATAAGTTCCTCAAAAGCCTTATTTACTTTTCAAAAGGTAAGAGAAAGCATCTAATCAACTTTATTAAGTAAAACACCAAGGGTTACTACATAACCCAGGTCAGGGATGTTACAAATTATCCACCCCTTATAAGGATTTCGTCCCCGAAATCATTAATAAAACATTTTAAGAGAAAAGAGTAGGGTATTTCCTCCTTATTTCTTCCTCTAGTTCCCATGTAGCTTCTTCAACGCCACGATGATTCCAGAGGACTTTTACAAGATTAATGTCTTTCTTCTTCAGCTTCTTGATTCTTCTATCGAGAATCAACATAGGTCCTTCAACATAGGATATATCATCGTTCAATTCTACTTCCATAGGCTGCAAAACTGATTCTATGTCAGGATGGCATTTCCTTAACATGGAAATGTGGAACACTGGGTGCAACTTTTGTAGCTCAGGTGGTAACTCCAGCTTATAAGCTACCTTTCCAATCCGTTCAATGATTGGATAAGGCCCCATAAATCTAGGAGCTAACTTTTCTTTTCTTCCAAATCTAAGAACTCCCTTCCAAGGTGAGACCTTAAAGTACACTCTGTCTCCAACTTGGAATTCTAAAGGTCTACGAAGCTTATCAATCCTATGCAGTTTTTAACTGTTGTTGTATCATTTTAATCTTCTCGGTGGTCTGCTACACAAGATCAGGACCCAAAAGTTGATATTCACTAGTTTTTTTACCAACATAGGGGAGATCTACAATGTCTACCATACAAGGCTTCATAAGGTGCCATGTCGATACTGTATTGATAGCTATTGTTATAGGCAAACTCTATCAAACTTAGATGCAGATCCCAACTTCCTGTAAACTGGAGGACACATGCCCTAAGCAAATCCTCCGAGGTTTGTATAGTTCTTTCTGATTGTCCATCTGTCTGAGGATGAAAGGCTGTACTAAACCTTAACTGTGTGCCTAAGGCTTTATGAAGTCGTTCCCAAAAACAACTCATAAAATGGGGACCTCTGTCAGAAACAATGGTAACTGGGACCCCATGCAGCCGCACTATCTCATCTACATATAACTCTGCCAGCTTCTCAGCAGAATAGGTTGTTTTGACAGGTAAGAAATGTGATGTCTTTGTCAACCTATCAACTATTACCCAGATGGAATCATGACCTTTGGATGTTCTGGGTAAACCAACCACAAAATCCAGGGTTACATGATCCCACTTCCACTGTGGTATGGGCAAAGGCTGCATTGTTCCTGCAGGCTTCTGGTGTTCAGCTTTAACTTGCTGACACACAGGACACCGCATAACGAACTCAGCAACATCCTTCTTCAAACCAGGCCACCAATATATATCTTTCAAGTTATGATACATCTTGGTGCTTCCTGGATGCATAACATACATTGAAGAATGAGCTTCTTCCAGGACTAACTTCCTTAAGTTACCCATATCAGGTACTATCATTCTACCATGATAACAGGCTATCTGTTCATCTGAATCATGGAAACCATCTTGTTTTTCACTGTCATACTCTGATCTAATCTACTGCACTACAACATCAGCTTGTTGTGCTTCCTTAATCTGCTGTCTCAGAGTTGGTTTTATGTGCATCTCAGCTAACAACCCAGATAACAAAGATTCTTTTAATTGTACATTGTCTTGCCTTAAAGAGATAAGCATATCCCTCCTAGAGCACACCAAAGAATTCAGCTGTGCTCTATCTAGGGCTGGTGTTGCTGATTTCCTACTTAAAGCATCAGCAACCACATTGTCATTCCCTGGATGATAATCAATTGTACAATCGTAGTCCTTGATTAACTCCATCCAGCAGCGTTGCCTCATGTTAAGCTCATGCTGAGAGAAGATGTACTTTAGGTTTTTATGGTCTGTGAAAATCTGGAATGTCTCTCCATAGAGATAATGTCTCCAGATCTTCAAAGCATGGACTACAACAACTAGTTCTAGATCGTGTGTCAGATAATTCTCCTCGTGTTTCTTAAGCTATCGGGAAGAAAAAGAAAGCACTTGTTTATCCTGCATTAACACACATCCTAGTCCATTCTTAGAGGCATCACAAAAAACTATATATCCTTTCCCTTACTCAGGTAACACCATCACTGGTGCACTTGTCAACCTCTCCTTCAATAGCTGGAATGATTGTTGACACTTGTCATTCCAGGAAAAAGGAGCATCCTTCCTGGTCAACTTTGTTAAGGGTAAGGCTATAGAACTGAAGTTCTTAATGAACCTCCTGTAATAGCCTACCAACCCTAAGAAACTGCGAATCTCCATTGGTGTCTTCAGCTGCTCCCATTATAGGACATATTCTACCTTTTTAGGGTCAACACATATACCTGAAGCAGATATTATGTGTCCAAGAAAAGAAACTTCTGGTAGCCCGAACTCACACTTTCTAAACTTAGCATATAACTTATGTTCTCTTAGAAAAGTTAGAGCCTGGAAAATATGCTGCTCATGCTGCTGAGCATCTCTACTGTAGATCAGGATGTCATCTATAAAGACAACTACACAATGATCAAGAAAAGGTCGAAAGATTCTATTCATGAGTTCCATAAATGCAACTAGTGCATTGGTTAGTCCAAATGACATAACTGTGAACTCATAGTGACCATACCTTGTCCTAAACACAGACTTAGGTATGTCACCCTCCTTAATACGTATCTGATGATATCCCAACCTCAAATCTATTTTTGAGAAGATAGTTGCACCACGCAACTGGTCAAAGAGATCATCAATTCTTGGCAAAGGATGCTTATTCTTTGTAGTTACTTTATTTAATTGTCTGTAATCAATGCACAACCACATCGACCCATCCTTTTTTTTTTAACAAAGAGGACCAGAGCACCCCAGGGTGAAGTGTTTGGTCGGATGAAACCCTTCTCAAGAAACTCTTGTAGTTGTTTCTTGAGTTCTGCCATCTCAGCAGGCACCATCCTATACGGTGTTTGTGCTATTGGTTGCGTGCCTGACATTAGATTAATCTCAAAATCAATCTCTCGGGACAGAGGTACACCTGGAAGTTCTTCAGGAAATACATCTTCAAATTCCCTGACTACATGAACTTTAGTAGGATTAGAACTCTCCATGGTGGTATCTACCACATGGGCCAAGAATGCATAACATCCTTGCCTCATCATCTTCTCAGCTACCATAGCTGACACAAGGCAGGTTGGAAGAATCTTTCTATCTCCTTGAAAGATCCATGTGTCACTTTCATCTGTGAACACAGGTTGCTTGGACTCATAATCCAAGACAACCTTATACCTTTCTAAGGTATCCATCCCAAGGATTATATCAAACCCATGCATCTCAAGTGGTATAAGATCCACTTGAATGCGATGCTCAGAAAAGAAAAGAATGCATGGAGAGCACACCTCCCGCAACACAGCAGATCCCATCAAAGGAGTTTCTAACAACATACTATCTGCTCTATGACTTGTAGTCATATTGCAATCAAGAATCACTCTTCGAGTGATAAAGGAATGCGTAGCACCCAGATCAATTAAAACAGATATGATGCAGGATGTAGACATATCAGAATAAAACAGTTTCATCTGACCTGTCACAACCCAAGGGTTGATCACTGCATCAGGTGGATTCATCACATAGAATCTCACCGTTGGTTGTGGTTGATTCGGTGCTCGATGACTGGGTGCCAATGATCCAGCTTGTGACACTTGTCCACATCCTCTAGCACCACCAGAAAACTGTCTCCTTTGAGAACCTTGCTGACTCTGCCTTTGGGGTTGAGTCACACTTGCCTCTCGGGCTCTGCAATCCTTCATCAGATGTCCCATCTTTCCACATATGAAACAACTTCTAATCCCTTGCTGTGGTCTGGATGGTCATGTAATAGACACTAATGCTGAGCTATGGGCTCCTTCTGGTGGTAGACTTCATCCTCTACCCTATTTGATGTCCACTGTGTCTGGGTACTGAACCTAGGTGGTGGTGTAGGCATGGAAAACCTCAGTTTCTTGAAACCTGTGGATGAGGATCCTTGGAATTGGGGGTACACCTTCTTGTTCTTGGTCTGTCGCTTCTCAGTCACAAACCTCTCTATTCTTCTGACAGACTCTACAAAAGTAGCAAACCTTTCCCTTTTTTCTAGAGCAGACACAGGGGTGGTCAATTCAACATTTAATCCCTTCTCAAAATGCCGAATATGCTCTTCATCTGTAGTTGCCATATGCGGACAGAACCACAAGAGCTCCATAAAATTAGCCTCGTACTCACTAACGTTCATTGGTCCTTGCCTTAAACTCTCAAACTGAGAGATTTTCTCATCCAGGAACATCTTAGGAAAGTATCTATTGACAAATTCTCGTTGAAATACTTCCCATTCGATCTCCACACCTAGCCTTTTTCCCTCCTCTATGGTCCACCAGTGACAAGGACTCCCCTTGAGAAGGTACACAACATGTCTAACCTTCTTAGCTTCTGGGATGTTCAGGATTCTAAATGCCTTCTCTAGTTCAGTTAGCCACATGTCAGCATCTGCTGGGTCAGCTGTCCCAACATATTCCGTGGCTCCAACCCGGTGTAGTCGTTCAAACGTCTTGCCAACTCCTTGTCCTTCCTGATGGGTAGGTGCCCTAGGTGCAGGCATGGGCATTCTATCAGTCATGTGTGTCATGGCAGCCATAAACTGCCCAAACATAGTTTGGAAGGCTGGGTTCCCCATGTCATCTTGATTGAACTGGGGTGGTTCAAGCACAAGCTCTTTCCTTCTTTGGTCTCTTGCACCTCCTCTGGGTGCAGCGACACTACTTTCAGCAACATATTCATCATGTGATCCAGACATCTTTAGTTTTCTCTTCTCCTCCTATATGATCAGAAGACACTATCAGATAGACTGGAAGACACTAGAACAAACTCAACAACCTTAGTCCTATGTCTATGTAGAATCAGCGAACCTAGAGCTCTGATACCACTAAATTTTTATGTCTGTTGCCAAACATCGATTAAGATTAATGCAGAAAGGATAGTTAACAGCAGGATTACTGAAAATCACTAAAAATTAAAATCTTTTTGCACTGAGATCCACAAACTGTGAAACTCTTTCATAAAGAACCAAAGTAAGTTATTTACATTCTGATACATCAATACATCTTTGTACCATCTCATCTCAAGAGTCATAAACATTGACTGCCATATTAAACTGTACATGAGCAGTATATAGAAAAATCTTGAGGCATCAAGCCAAAAATCTCAGATCTGTATCAAACCATCTAACGACTCCTAGGACCTGAGAGTACAGATACGACACATAGGGCTCTCTATATACAGAACCAAACAAACAGTGTCTCCACCTGAAGATCACTGCTGTCCTTGTTGTTGTTGCTGCTGTTGCTGCTGCTCACCCACTGAAGGGTTTCTTCTTCCTCGACGTCTACCTAAAAAGTTGAATCCCACGGGGGTGAGACAATTGAAAATTGTCCCAGTGAGAGATATAACTCTCCTCCAGAAACATTGTTATTGCTGATAAAAGAATAATAATGAGCAGTAGAATTATAAATATCTAACAGTAGGTAATTCACTGAATAAATTAAGTAGAGCAGTATTCTCTATACAGTTCATTTCAATTATAACTTGATAAAGAAACAAGTCATTTATTCAATAAGGATTATGAATAACATGTATATCATTTATCCAACTAGGACATAATAGACAATGTATCATCAATCATTGATTCTCATAATTCAACCCTAAGCAAATATGCTACACGGCTGATTACATTTTACAATCATACTTATGCCCTGAGGAGATGAGGTATACCGCTCATACTCCAACCGACCATTACGAAATCGAAATCGGTACCATACATAGGTCAATAGAAGAGTCAGGTTTCTATGACCTCATCCTCCTCAGTCAGTGTGAGGAACAACATGCAGGACATCTTGTGTCTCTGCCAAAATAGCTTTCTAGGGTATACTGGCAACTTCGCTATTAGAGTTACAGTGCCATGCTGTACTCTCTTTGCAATCAAGAGATTTCTTGTTTATCTCACATCGATTCGGCATTAACATCATAATCGGGAGATTAATGATACATCATCCCGGCATATACATATAATGAAGGATTGAGAGATTTAATGTTTATCTCACATCAATTCCCCCATTAGGGCGTAAGGATATTCAGGCCCATAACCCCCACATACTCAAAAGTATGCTCTCCAAGAATTCCCTTAGGAAAACCTATTTCACCATCACCAAACTACTAACGATGATGGATCTATGGTCAGGGCTCTACATGATATCATTTCACTTGATTATTTAAGTGCATTACATCATTCTTTTAGCATCAGACATGTTTTCAAACATAAACCATTATATCAATTACTATAAAGAATGAGTACTATTTCTATCAAGTTCATTTTAAAACTTTAATAGCATTGGGAACTCAATCCCTTATCATCTCATCATCATGATTCAAGAATATGGGTATTCAAACCCTTAGATCATCAATATACTTGTTACCACTTTAATAGGTAACATAATGCCATCAAGTCATCTGACACTGTAAACATAATAATTACAATGCAGGTATTTCACATGGCTCTTAAAGCCTATCAATCACTTTTATTACCTTTCACTAGGCAACATAGCATATCATCAGTTACAAAGCTCATAAAGTACTTTCAATAAACAAAGCATCATAGCTCATACCTAGCTATGTTCAATATCTCATAAAACCTGCATGATTAATACAGATGATAATAGATACATCAATTTCATATCAGCATAATGCAAAACAGATATAACATCACTATTCATGGGGTTACACAACTATTCCCTTGATAGGATTAGGGTTTCCCTTCTTATTTTAATTAGGGTTACTCATCCCCTTTAGCTCAATTAGGATTAATGATTCATCATTTCATTATCCAACCATAGAGCTTCATGTTAAAAAGTATAACCCAGAATTAGGGTTTCACACTTCCATTTACCTTATTTGGAATTAGGGTTTACTATTCACATCACATCACCCTTGATTAGGGTTTATAACCAACAACCTATAATTAGGGTTTACTATTCACATCACATCACCCTAGATTAGTGTGACGACAATCAGCAAACTGACAAACAAATCATCATTAATTAAGCGGAATTAAACATAAACAACAGATTAACGAAAATCACTAAAAATTAAAACCATTTTTCAAAGAGATCCATTCCAAAGAAAACTCTTACTAAAAGGTCCAAAACCTTATATACATCATTATTCACATTGTACATATCCGGTACATCTCATCTCAAGAATAACATATAACAATTGCTTTACCAAACTATTCATGAGAAACATAAAACCTCGAGGCACGTAAGCCAAAATCTCTTATTGATTCATAAAACCAGTACAAACCAACTCCAAGGACCTGAGAGTACATAGACGACACATAGGACTCATATCTACAAGACATGACAGACAATACACTCTACCTGAGCTGTCATTACCGCCTCAGCTGTTGTTCTTCCTCTGTAGAAAGGTCTTCACCTCCTCGTGTAAGTCCACCTAAAAATTTGGGTCCCACGGGGGTGAGACAATTGTAATTGTCCCAGCGAGAGATATAACTCTCCGCCGACCATATTATTATCACATATTAAGCATTTATAAACTGAGCAGAGGTTCTTTTTATATTAACAAGCAGGATAATTCACTATATGAATAGAATGAAGTAATCTCCTTTCATAAGGAGAACATTGCATCTACCCATGGTAGATTATAATTCATCTATCTGCTTTTCAAGGAATGTAAAGAAACATAAATAACATCTATCAAATAGAATGTATAACTGTATTGCGCATCAAGCAATGTTTCTTGTATTCGATCCTTAAGCAGATATACTACATGGTTGAACATATTTTACAATCACACTTATGCCCTGAGGAGATGGAGCATACCCCGACCATCTCCAACTGACCACAAACTTCTCACAAGTTGGTACCATACAAGGTCAATGGTAGAGCCAGTTTCCATGACCTCCCTTGTCTCAGTCAGTACGAGACCACATGCAGGACATCTCGTGTCACTGCTAACAAGCTGTGCTAGGGCACGTAGGCATCCACGCTTAGAGCTACAACGTCAACTGCACTCTCTTAGGGGAAACATCTACACACAACCGTCCCCAGTCTGAGTCATGGTGACACAAGCACCATACTCCGAGCCACGGGCCAGTTCACCGTGCTCAACACAGAGTCTACGACCGAAGTCACACTCGATCCAGGATAGGGCATATAGCCAAATCCCCATTCATTTCGGGATCGTAAGGGGATCGACTCACACAACGCCGTCCGTACTTACGCCCTCACATACTCAAAAGTATGCACTCTGGGTTATGCCGCGGAGCAACCCGTTTCACCATCAGCAAGTTCTGACACTGATGGATCTATGGTCAGGGCAATGTTTTATAGTTTCTAGTGATATATTATGTGCATTACAACATTTTTTTTTGAGATCTAGAGATTAATTATTATTCATACTGCTCTCTAGTACAGTCATAACCGAGTTGAGATGGACATTTATGTCCGGAAACAACCATGGAGGTTTAACAGAAGTAAAAGTACATGGACTAAACTCAAAAAGGGAGTGTTTTTCTACTGCATCCGCGACTTTGTTCAACTCCCGAGGAATATAAAGCAAGGTGAGCTGACAATGTGCTTGGATGAGCTGGAATTGTCTCCAGTGGGACTGGAGTTTTGGGATAGGCATCTTGTTGCTGGAGAGGAGTCTGATTACTGTAATGGAATCTGAAAGAATGGCTACATGCGTTATACCCCTATCTTGGCATAGCCTGCTCGCGAGGAGGATCACGTGGGACTCAGCCTCCAGCACAGAGGTTGAGAAGAAGGGTACTCCCTGACCTTCTAGGCAATGTCCACTGTAGTTGATGAGGTGAATCCCTACACTCGCCTTTTTGGAAGCACGACTGAAGGCCGCATCAGTGAAGGCAAAGGCCGAGTAATCTGCGACTACTGCAGTTGCTTGGGTAGGCTGGCAGCTAGTCCGAGGAGGAATCCTGGATGGGAGGTGCACTATAGAGCGTGTTCTCTCCTTAATGAAATTGACACTACGTTGGATGTTAAAGGGGCGGTTGTTATGGACTTTATCATTCTGCGCATGCCAGAGATGCCAAACAGTCATGATGTTCTGAATTGCCCATGGGTCCTTATCATTGCTGGGAAGAATGAGAGAGATCCAGTCATCCTCGTCTATGTTGAAGAAGGGATCCGTCCTGCCCAGGCTTGTCCACACTTGCTTACTAGCTTGACAGTCACGTAAGCAGTGTAGGATAGTTTCAGGGGCATTGTTACAGATAGTGCAGGTGGTGTCCATGTCGAAATGCCACCTATGCTTTTCAATGTTCGTCAGGAGTGCCCGGTGTTGAGTCAACCATGCAAAGATCTTTAGGCGTTCTGGGATTTTTAGGCACCAAATAGATTCCCAATTGCCTGGGGTGCTGACATTCTTCTCGTCTCTGATCCAGTTATAAGCTGTGGATGTTGTGAAGAGTCCGGAGTCCTTGAAAGGCCACGCCCATGTGTCTTCCCCATGGTTGCAGAGCGGTGGTAGGATGGACTGGATTCTGTCCCCAATGTCGTGGGGAAGGAACTGGTTTATGAATGAATGATCCCAATCGCCATTATCCAGGCGCAGGGATTAGACAAGGAGATCTTCAAGGTCATGAGGGATGGTCCAGGAAGGGTATAGACCCTTGATAGGCTCACTGTGAATCCAGTTTTCGGACCAGACATTGGTAGACTTACCGGAGATGACAACTTTATGGCTGACATTCAGAACTGAGGCCATGTTCTTTTTAAAAAAGGCCCAGGCTGATGAGCACAACTTCTTACTGATGGTGTTATTCCACATGTATTTTTCTTTCATAATACGGACCCAGGCAGCAGGGTGATTGTAGAGGAAAAGCCATACGTTCTTGAGCATGAGAGCATTGTTTTGATCATGGACATCTTTTATACCAAGACCACCCATGCTCTTAGGGGAGGTGATCTTCTTCCAAGAGACTAAAGACAATTTATTTTGTTCACGGCCACTGGACCAGATGAAGTCTTTGACTTGTTTGTTGATGTCGGCACATAGTCTCGGTGAGAGCTTGACAGTTTGCATGGTATAAGCTGGAATGGCTTGCAGGGTTGATTTGGCCAGAGTGACTCGGCCTGCTAGGGAAAGACTTCTCGCAGACCAGCTGGTCATCCACTCTTTGATGGTGCTAGTGATCTGTTGATGGGTTGTACGATTGAGTCTATGGTGAAGGAGGTATCGACCCAGGTCATCCGTGTGATCGAAACCAATGTGCCTACAGAAGGCACACTGCTCGACCCTGCTTGTATTCTTCGAGAAGAAGCACCATGCCTTGGTGTGAGAAATTTCCTGGCCCGACGCTTCAGAGAAAGAAGTTAGAATCCGCAAGATGTTATCTGCCTGTCTTGGGCTTGCTTACGACATCAACAGGATGTCATCAATAAAGAGGATGTGGGAGAGAGGTGATCCATGCCTTGTGAGCCTAATGGGTTGCCAATGACCGTCTGAAACTGCTTGGGTAATGCATTGTGACAGCCGCTCCATACATAGCACGAAGAGATAAGGGCTTAACGGGTCCCCTTGTCTCACTCCCTGTGACGAGTGGAAGGGTTCCAGGGGTACCCCATCCCAGAGAATGGAGGTACTCCCTGAAGAGATGATGTTCATAATGAGTTTAATGGTGATCTTAGGGAGCCCAATTTTGATTAGGGTATCTTTTATGAATGCCCACTTCATCTTATCAAAGGCTTTCGATAAGTCTAGCTTAATTGTGACCCATTTCTTCCGCCCTTTCTTCTATTTCATAGAGTGGATAACTTCTTGTGCCAAGAGGATGTTGTCACTTATTCTTCTACCAGGGATGAAGCTGGACTGCGTTTCTGAGATCCAGTTGTTACGGTGTGGCTTGAGCCTTTCCACAAGAATATTTGCGATAAGCTTGAAGAACCTGTTATTTAAGGAGATGGGGCGAAGGTCCGAACATTGAAGAGGTTGGCGTATCTTGGGGATAAGCACCATATATGAGTTTGCAATTCAACGATCAATGTAACCAATCTTAAATGACTCTTGCACTGTATAGACAACAAATTATTAATGGTGTTCTAGTTGGATTGTAAGAATTATGTGTAGACACCGTCGGGTCCGGGGGCCTTCGACGGGGACATCAGGAAGGCAGTTGTTTTGATCTCATCAGGACTAGGCATGCGACCTATGTAGTTGAGCTCATGCGGTGACAGAGTGGTGAAGTAGCCTGGGAACCTTGATACAGTATCCGGTCTAGAAATTCCAGAGCTGACGGTCATTAACGTAAGAAAGAAGTTGTGGACCATCTGCTTTAGGGCCGTCGGGTCGTCCACCCAGGCGCCGGAGCTGTCTTGGAGGCGGCAGATCTTTGTGAAGTGCATGCATGCCTTGACATAGTTATGGAAGAACTTGGTGTTGCCATCACCCGCTTGAAGCCAATTAATATGTGACTTTTGTTGCCAGTCCAGCTCATCTTGAAGGAGGAGCTTACTGTATTATTCTTCAAGGGAAATAGAGCGGATGTCATTAGCATAAGAAGGATGGGTGCTGTTCAGTACCTGGCAGCGGTCAATCTTGGCAAGGATGTTGCGTTTGTGCTTCTGCTTGGCACGCCGATGTTTGGTATCCCACTTAAGGGCTTCTTGTTGGAAGGGTTCAAGGGCCTCTGGGAAAGGCAGCTGTGAGCGCCATTGAGGAAGCAATTTGGTGTGGAATTCCAGCATTGTAGCCCAGCTCGCCTTCGTTTTGAACACCTACTTGTGAGGAGCTTGTTGTTCTACTTTGGAGAGAAGGATAGGGTTGTGGTCGGAGTAGAGGTGGGGGAGGACAGTAGATTTGTACCCCCATCCACAGTAAGCCAGTCGTCATTAGAGATGACTCTGTCAAGCTTTTCTAATAACTTCAAGTGCTTAAAGGTGAAGAAGTGGCCATTCATGCGAACTTCCGAGAGACTGGCTTGGAGCAGGAGTTCATGGAAATAGTGGCTATTGCAGTGGTCAAAATGTTTCCCGCCCTTTTTTTCCGTCATGTCCAGCATGGTGTTGAAGTCCCCACTATTGCACAGGTGCCAGGGACAGTAGGGACAATTTCTGTGAGTCTTGACCACAACAACCGGCGCTTTGTAGGATTAGGGCTCCCATACACGAAGGTGATATGCCATGAGTCATTAATTCTACAGTGGATGAGTTGGCGGTGATTGAGGATGATGTCGAGCTTGCATGAAGCGTCGTCCCACATGATCCATATCCCACCTGAGAACCCCAGAGTTTCAACTCTGTGGGAGGAGGTGTAACTGAGTTTTTTAATGATTGTGTTAGCTGAGTTGCCACTGCAGTGCGTTTCTAAGAGGACTAGAACTCTGAGCTTGTGTTCCAGCTTATATTCCTTGAGAAGATGAATTTTGTCCTGGGAGCGAGCCCCTTAGACGTTCCAGCATAGGATGTTGCACATGATTAAATAGGAAAAGATTAGAGGATCGTAGCACACAGACTTACAGCTTGGCCAGTGTCTGCGTTTGCGACCTCTGGTTCAACATAGGTTTCATTGATATCTTCCATAGTCTGGTTTTTGTCATCAAAGGTGAGTTGTTTCTTGCTGGATTGGGGGTCACTCATTCTGTTGATTGTCTGAGGAATCCTCCCTTACGTTCTCTGCCCGGACTGACTGCGACGTTCTGGTAGATAATTTTACAGTTCCTTAACAGAATGCCGCTGTCACTTGTGCTAGTATCTGCCCAATTGAATTGAAGAGGGGGGTTCTCCGCGTTGGATGACATTGTGCCTTTAAATAAGAAGGCACTGCCATCGTTAGTTGCAGTGTCTCTCCCGACGGATACCTCATCATCGACAAGGATTACCGCCGAGTTCTTGACAGGACCTGTCGTGTGCTTCTGCTTGTCTTGGTCTCCATGTTTTTTTTTCTTATACTTCATGGACTTCACCTCGTGTCATTCATCTTCCTTTTCAGCGGGGTTGTTTGCTGTGATGGTTGCCTCACCGGTTCTTTTAACTTCAGCGTGTTTGCTCAAAGCTGGAGTAGCAGCATGCTTCCCCTTCGTCGGGCCGTCGCCGTGGGGTGTACGTCACACAGGCTTAGGGGTGTGGATTGACATGGTGTAGGTCGGGGGTGCCACTAAAGGAGCCGTAGCCATGGACGTGGGATCTTCTGCCGGGACGAACGACTTGATGAAGGTGCAGTCTGCGTCTGCATGGCTGATTCTCCCACACTTCAAATAGACTACTGGGAGGTTCTCATACTCCAAGCGATACTATTTTCCATTCAGAACTATGGCCGGAAGGAGGGGGCGGGTGGTGTCGACTTTGACAGCCAGGCGGGCAAACTTTCCACAGTCGCCGGACGTGGTTCTGCCATCGATCTTGATAGTCTTTCCTACTAGATCACTGATACTAGTAAGTAGCAGGTTTTGGTACAAATAGACTGGTAGGTCAGCCACCCGGAGCCAGACGACGACCTTGCGGGGGATAGGGTCTGAAGGGCAGAAGCTTGGGCTCCAAGATTGCACAGACAAGTAGTTCCCGTAGATAACCCATGGGCCGCCTATCATAGCTTTGACGAAGTCGGCATTGTTACCAAGTTGAATTATATAATATCCCTTCTCCAGAGCGATGGCCCTGAAGGAGTCGGACGGAGACCACATCATCGCTAGTCTGTTGACGAGGGCCTAGAATCCTATGTTGCCACCAACAAGCTTGATGATGACCTCATGCCTATATGGTTCTAGTAACTGTGACAAAGAGTTAGGACCAATTGAGATGGCTGGGATCGCGCCGCTGTGATCAATATTGATATCCTCCGACGTGAGTGTATCTGGGGAAATGACTTTCACTTGGTCGGAGACCTTGCGCCCAGTAATGGCGTCACGGTAGGACTTTTCTGCGGCTGTAGCTGTTTGTTTGGGATTATTAGGATCAGCGTCCGAGGCAGCGGCCGTTCCTTCTGGGTCATGGTGGTTGCCCTCCCCCGCATGACCCAGACTGCAGCCTCCCCTGCCCCCCGATCGTCCTCCTCGACCTCGGTTGCCGCTGCCGCCCCCTCATGGGTGTTACAACATTCTTTTAGCATCAAACAAGTTATCTTTATCAAACACAACAAATGCTACAAAGAAAGGTGTAATATATCTATCACATACTTTTTCAAATCTTTAAAACACGTGATACTTGGGATCTCAGTCCCTAATCACATTACTGGAAATTCTCATCCCTTCACATCATCATTATCATGATTACTGGATCTAGGTATTCAAACCCTTAGATCATCACTGAACACTGTTACCACTTATCAGGTAACTATTACCTCTGGGTCCTCAGACCAAGGTATACATGATACTTGTTATACAAGCATCTCACATGGCTCACAAGGCCCATTTAATATCTTGTCACCTCTCACTAGGAAACAAACTATCACATGGCTCACAAGGCCATTACACATCTTGTCACCTCTCACTAGGCAACAACTTATTCACATGGCTCACAAGGCCATTACACATCTTGTCACCTCTCACTAGGCAACAACTTTATTCACATGGCTCACAAGGCCATTACACATCTTGTCACCTCTCACTAGGCAACGACTTTATTCACATGGCTCACAAGGCCATTACACATTATACTTGTTATACAAGTAATTAACATGCCTTACAAGGCATACGCAATAAGAGAAATACAACCTTCCCATCATTAGGGTTAGGGTTTTCCCTTTCTTATCGATTAGGGTTTCTCTTACATATCATTACCCTTCATTAGGGTTAGGGTTTTTAATTATTAAACATTTAGGTTTTCAAGATCATATTATCAATGATCAAACCCTAATTCATTGCTCCACACATCTAGGAGCAAACATTGATATCATAAGTATTCAATCATACTTATTCATTCTCATCATTTATCATTAAATGAATCATCAACACAAGGTGTGAGTTCCTCTCTAATCCTTACCAGGGTATGATTACATCAGACTTTATTAACCTGGCTTAACCCTTTCTCAAAGTATGTTAGCCCACACTTATCAAAGTGCATTAAACTTATTACATCTCAATGTAACAATTGACATAACACACTTCATGTGTTACTCATCCAAGTATATTGGATTTAAGGTGCATCAAGGTACATCAACCTTGAAGTGCTGGATGTGATATCTATCATGTCTTGATGTATCACTTCCCTCATCACTTTTATCATACTTAAGTTCATAAACTTATCTTGTATTAGGGTATGTCCCATCCTAATACTTTATGCACTAGCTCATCACATTTATCATGTAATGTATTGGTCATAAGTCACACAATTGAATTATTCAACCATCATTAATGATATGAACTCATCTCGGGTTAAGGAATTATTTATATAGGATTAACCATTATCAATCACTCTAGGTGTTTCACCTATCAAGGTATTATCCACACCATTACTTGGTGTTACACTCATCACTCCTAAGAGTGTCTTGCCCTTACCTTTACAAGGTGTATAGGGTTAAATCATGTGCATATGTTCACCATATCGGGTTGTAGGTGTATAGACACTCACCATATCGGGCTAGGATTTGCACTTGTCTCCATATGGGGCATGAGGTACCTTCTTGACCTCATATCGGGCACAAGATATATGTATGTGTTGCCCATGATACTTATGAGGTATCAACCCATCACCATGTTGGGCTAGAAGTACATTCAATCACCCTATCGGGCTAGTCACCATCTAGGGTTAGCCATGATGGGTTAGGGTTACCATATTGTTTAGGGTTGTGTATCGTGCAACCCTGTCGTGCAACCATGTCATACAAGGTCATGTAGGCCTCATGATACTAAGTACTAATGATGTATCATATGATCATATCATGCAATAACACTTGTTACTCTTCACTTAAATCGGGTTACCCAATTTAGGGTTTCTTGTCAACTTACAAGTATACAATTGACCTTGTATCATGCATGGAGTCTATTATAGACTCCCTATCATGAAAGCATCTTGTACAAGCATCTCGTGCAACATCTTGTGTAACATTTTGTGCAAGACATATCAGACAAGTCATACCCATATCGGGTTATAACTACTTGTATTTATACTTGAACCCGATATCACTTTTACAAAGTGACACCATCTTCTTCAAGCTCTAGACCTTTATTCTAACTGATATAATTCATGGTAATAGGTCTAATAAACTACTAGAACTCATAATTTCATCAACTATTTCAGGAAATTTCAGTATTAAAAGTATTTCACTAATTATAACAATTTAGGTGAAGAATAATAACATGGTTGAGTTCAAGTTATAAAACCCGCCTTAAGAACCACTTCAAAGCTTCAAGGTCCAAAGATCCATGTTCCTAAGGTTGAATATGACTTTATCAAAGGTCCAAGGCTCGTTCACAACTCCTTCATATACAAGAAATCACCATGGATAAGCAATTGGTGAAGAAGTAAAGAAAGGTAGATCATAACCCTAATTCCATGCTTCAATTCAAGCTTGAAGACAACTATATCTTACCTTAGGGTTAAATTTTGAGTTACTTAGCTCCTTGGCCGACACCCTACCACTCTTGGGCGATATGGACTTCTCTTGGCCGACACAACTTTGCTTGTGGCCGATACCCCCTCACTTGTGGCCAAAATCACTTCAATTGGCCGATATCAACTTGCTATGGGCAATATCAACATGGTATGGCCGATATACTTGCTATGGCCGATACCCAAGGCCTATGCACGATACCCTTGTGATATTGCATGAAATTCCACCCCTCTTGCACGATATAATACTCACTTTCACGATATGGCACTCACTTGGAGTCAAAACACTTCACTCTATGGCCGAGATCAACCTATATAGCCGATATCACCTACTTGGGCGACATGGTCTTGCCATGGGTGATATCCCAAGGCCCATGCACGATACCACAACATCCCTTCACGATATGGGAGCTCTATGAACGATACCTTAGGGTAGGAGGGTGGTAAGGGTCACAAAATTGCACCAAGGGGTGAAACTAGGGGTATATATACTTGTTGTTCATGAAGAAAGGCAAAAATGAGGTGTCAACATTTTGAGCTAGTAGGTGCCACGTGTCATGCATGGGTGACACGTGTACATGCATGCATCAACATTTATCTTGACATGCAAAAAGGTTGAGGATCATCTAGAGATGCAAATTCGTCCATTACTTATCCATTTGAATAAGTCATCTAGGTTTAATCACTATTTTAAGTCAAGCCGATACACTTTTTCTAAGGAAACTTGTTGGCCGTCATACCTCACCTCCTTGAGCTGCTTTGAACGATATGGACTTTGCCAAGAGGTCACAAAACGAGATGAGGATTGTCCTATGGTTCCTTGGCCGATAGGCACTCATATATAAGCTTTTCAACTTGATACAACTCAAGTTAAGCTTTCATATTCAACCCTTTTCTTGGTCATTTCATCACCAAGAGTACCATCAGTCATAATTGATTCAAACATGGTGTCTCATTCATTATATATCCTCTAAATGATACATAGAGGAAGTAGGAACACTCTAGAGGAAGTAGGAACACTCTAGAGGTGGTAGTTTGCATATCAACCCCACATTTTGGGTAAATTACAATTTGTACCAAAATTGGTGCACAAGGTACCAGCATTGTTCAAACAAGTTCACTCTTGGAATTTAGACTTTCCACAAGCCACCACCTTGCATCATTCTCTCAATAATGATTCTACAACACATGAGGCATGTTCAATATGTGACATTTTGCATTATAGCCCCTCAATTTGGGTAAATTGCACTTTGGTCCAAAACAAAGGAAAATTGCTCAAACAACATTCAATCGGGACCAAACTTGAAACATGAGTGTGTCACATGATAACAAATCACCTTAGAGGATTATATTAAAGTTATAATCAACTTAATTAGCCAAAACAAATAGGGTTACCTCATAACCCAGGTCTGGGTTGTTACAATTAGGGTTTACTGTTCACATCACATCACCCTTGATTAGGGTTTACTATTCACATCACATCACCTTAGATTATGGTTTACTATTCACATAAAATCACCTTAGATTAGGGTTTACTATTCATACCAAGTAGGAGTGAACATCAAGGTACCCTGAATTAGGGTTTCTCATGTCATCACTATGAATTAAGATCATACTATCATCATGTATTAGGATTTCACCTATCAACACCCTCAATTAGGGTTATGATTCATTAACCTTCATAATTAGGGTTTCATGATCTCACTATGAAGGATCATGCCCTTATTAGACATCTATCCATAATGAGAGTCCATTACATAATTAACATTCATGTAGGGAATCTTTTCTCTCATCTTCTATAAGATGATGTTTACATCAGCCTTGATTAAGCTAAGTCAACTCAATCTTGAAGAAGAATTGACATCATGAATTATGTCATTATCACCATGATCATTAAAGATTAATTATTCAAAGGGTAATAATCACTTTATCTCATTAAGATTCAATTACTATAATCATCTTTGATTACATCTTGTATTGATCATTTAATCAATTTGTCCTTTAACTACTTTAAGTACCCATGCAGTTTTGGTTAGTTATCCACTGAACAGTCTTGGACACTTAAACCCCAAACGGTCTTGACCAAATCAGACCTCAAACGGTCTTGCTCAATAAACCTCCAAATGGTCTGGGTTACATATTTGAAAATCGTTTGGTAAAGTTGAGGTTGAAACCGTTTTCCAAAGGTGACCCTTGAAATCGTTTGCTAAAGGTGACCCTCAAGATCGATTGTTAAAGGTGACCTTCAAGATCGTTTGCTGAAGTACCTTTTTGAAACCGCAAGAACTCAACCGATTTGGGATCGTTTTGGTCCCAAATGGTCTTGAGACCGTTTGGTCCAAACCTCCCCAAAACCGCATGGACCAAAAATAGTCTCAACTAGTCAAATTGAATTAGGGTTTCCAATGTTGGTTCCCTCAACCATTGAATTCATGTAACCAATTATCACTTGGACCTATCACCATACTTTAATTGAGTTAAATAGGTCATCCTTAAACTGTTTTGACCCTCAATTAATCCTCAATTGGTCATCAATTAGGGTTTGAATCAATTGGATTAGGGTTTGGAATCGATGATCCTTCAACATTAATTAATGTGTAACTAATTACTTTAAAACTATTGGACCATCATCCAAATTGGACATGAACTGACCCCAAACGGTCTTGAGGTCATTTGGATGTCCTCCAAACGGTCTTGAGACCGTTTTCCCATGTCAACATCAAAATCCAAGTCATCCAATTAGGGTTTGGTTCATTGGATTGATCACCAAATCAACATTTGATTGCACTTCAACTTAGTACCTTTGGATCTTCAACCACCTAACCATACTCAACCCTAGACCTCCAAACAGTCTTGGGTGACCACCAAACGGTATTGAGACCGTTTGGGTGATCCCCAAATAGTTTTGAAACCATTTGGGTCAATCAACCCAAGTTTCTAATTCAATCAATTTAGAAACCAACACTTAACCCAATTAGGGTTTTGGTGATTGATGGACCTTCAGCTCTTGAACCAATTGGACATAATCAAATATAATTGATGGGTCACTAACCTAGATCATTTTGAACAAATCTCCAAATGGTCAACCCTGGTCAACATCACCAAACGGTTTGAAACCGTTTCCCTCCATGCGGTTTGATGAAACCGTTTCATTCCAAACGGTTTGAAACCGTTTGAGCAACTAAGGAGACCGTTTGACCTGGAATTTTCTTTGGATAAGAATCTATGATGATGTCATCATCTGCTTCCTCTATTTAACCAAGAGATACTACTGTTCTTCACGGAAACTTCAGCAAGGAATCAAAGGGATACCAAAAAGAAGAAAGTAACCAACAAATATTGAAGAAAAGAGTGCAATACTAATGTTTAAGGGTTTGAGTTATAAAACCCACCTCTAATAATGATCCCAAGCTCCAAGCTCCATGGATATAATGGTGGATGGAGTTCCAACAACTTTCCAAGGTCCGTTCTTGAGCTTTTGGATGAGCAAGTTGGCTAGGATTGGAAATCGGGTGAAGAAAACCAATAGTCAATCATTGATTTAAGGTTTTCACCATGAAGAAAACCGAGGTAAAAGATGATCAAAACTTACCAACAGGTTATGGTAGTCCTTATCCTTCTCCTGAGCACTTCCTTGGTCGGCCAAAGCAAAGATGATAAAAGGAATTCCCAAGGAAATGATCTTTAAGTGTATTGGAAAAAGGATATACATAAGGAATTTTCAAGGAAAGAGAAAAATGAATTATTTTCCTTAAATTCCAAAATAATTTCCACCAAATCCCCCTCCATTTCTTGGCCACGAAGCCATATTCATGTTCTTGCAAAAACTCTTCATTATCAAAGAATTAATGGAAAACAAATTAAGCACCTTAAAGAGTTTTATATTAATATCCAACCTTTTCGTGGATATTACTTTTTATTATGATAATGTGAGTGGGCTTCCACTCAACCAAGATGTTTTTGTGCGCAAGCAAGACACAAGATCTTACAACACTTTTCTATTTCATCCCTCAACTTTTGGTTGAAGGTCTCCTCCATTAATTTATTTCTTTTTGCATTAAATTAAATTAAAGTTCCATTTATGCTTAAATCTTGATTATTTTAATGTCAAGATTCTCTCTCCTCCATAACAATTCAAATGAGGCGAACCTCTCATTTTCTTTGCTCTACTTGATGCCAAGAAACATGAGAGACTCTCTAGAGGTGGTATTTTGCATATTGAACCCTAGGTTTTGGGTAAATTGCATATTACACCAAAACTAGGTTTTAATGTACAAGGATTGCTATACAAGCTTTATCTTGGTGCCCAAGCTTGTGGAAACCGTACCACTACATAATATTCATTCTTATGATGTCTGAACATAATAGGAACATATTATCATGTGCAATTTGCAAGTTAACCCCTTAACTTGGGTAATTTGCACTTTAGTCCAAAATTAACAAAATAATGTTTGAACATTATTCAAAAAGGGACTGAAATTGAAATATAAGTTCCTCAAAAGCCTTATTTACTTTTCAAAATATAAGAGCAAGCATCTAATCAACTTTATTAAGCAAAACACCTAGGGTTAGTACATAACCCATGTCAGGGATGTTACAAATTATCCACCCCTTATAAGGATTTCGTCCCCAAAATCATTAACAAAACATTTTAAGAGAAAAGAGTAGGGTATTTCCTCCTTATTTCTTCCTCTAGTTCCCATGTAGCTTCTTCAACGCCACAGTGATTCCAGAGGACTTTTATAAGATTAATGTCTTTCTTCTTCAGCTTCTTGATTCTTCTATCGAGAATCAACATAGGCCCTTCAACATAGGATATATCATCGTTCAATTCTACTTCCATAGGCTGCAGAACCGATTCTGTGTCAGGATGTCATTTCCTTAACATGGAAATGTAGAACACTGGGTGCAACTTTTGCAGCTCAGGTGGTAACTCCAGCTTATAAGCTACCTTTCCAATCCGTTCAATGATTGGATAACACCCCATAAATCTAGGAGCTAGCTTTCCTTTTCTTCCAAATCTAAGAACTCCCTTCCAAGGTGAGACCTTGAGGTACACTCTGTCTCCAACCTAGAATTCTAAAGGTCTACGAAGCTTATCAGTGTAAGATTTCTGCCTATCATGTGCAGTTTTTAACTGTTGTTGTATCATTTTAATCTTCTCAGTGGTCTGCTGCACAAGATCAGGACCCAAAAGTTGATATTCACCAGTTTCATACCAACATAGGGGAGATCTACAATGTCTACCATACAAGGCTTCATAAGGTGCCATGTCGATACTGTGTTGATAGCTATTGTTATAGGCAAACTCTATCAAACTTAGATGCAGATCCCAACTTCTTGTAAACTGGAGGACACATGCCCTAAGCAAATCCTCCAAGGTTTGTATAGTTCTTTCTGATTGTCCATCTGTCTGAGGATGAAAGGTTGTACTAAACCTTAACTGTGTGCCTAAGGGTTTATGAAGTCGTTCCCAAAAAAACTCGTAAACTGGGGACCTCTATCAGAAATAATGGTAACTGGGACCGAATGCAGCCACACTATGTTATCTACATATAACTGTGCCAACTTCTCAGCAGAATAGGTTATTTTGACAGGTAAGAAATGTGATGTCTTTGTCAACCTATCAACTATTATCCAGATGGAATCATGATCTGTAAAGACCCAAAAGTCTCTACTAAAAACATGATAAACAAAATCATCAAAAGTATGGCAGCGGAAGAATTAAATCTTGACATTATTCAAAAAATGTATAAAGAGTACAATATAAAATTTCCCCAAATGGGAGTACAACTTTATACAAGCAACTACGAGGATCTAGGTAGAGGAAGACTTAACTAATACAACATTGTCTCCAAACTAAACAACTATATAACATAAAAGCAAGCATGATCACTCAAGCTATACATTCCTTTCTTCTTTTCCTATCCTTAGCTTTGGGTTCACCAAGCTTCCATGCGCACTCTGATCCTAACCTGGATGGTTGGGGTCATCCAGCAAGAGAAAGATAAAAGGTATGTGTTAATCAAAAGGAATAGGACAATTAATAATAAAAAGCTTTGCAATATAAAAGATTCTCCACAAGAAGAGATTTCCAAAGAAATGAGTCCAATATATGAATATGAGAGAGAGAAACTGCCACATTTAAATATCAACAATTATCACATTTGCATGAATATAAATTATGACTCAACGTCCTATCAATGTAGGGTGAGGCACCTACCGGACCTCACCAATGGCAGGGGGACTAAAACCCCAGTGCCTAAAAAGTGGCAGGGGGAATAAAACCCCAGTGCCTAATATATAAAATGGCAGGGGGACTAAAACCCCAGTGCCCGGCAGGAGGACTAAAACCTCAGTGCCCTGTGGGTGGTTTGTACTCATGTACACTACATTGTCAATTGGCCAATAACTATATCATGCATAATCATTCACTTGGCAGCATAGTGAAAAGTATAACAAGATGCAACAAGCATTGGGAATAAAACCCAAACAAATAAGTAATAAGACCATCATAGGTCACAACCATATCCAAGAGTTCCAAGAATAGTCAATGAGCATCAACAATATATAATGTTCCAAATAATTCCAAGAGAATGAGCCACATAGTAAATGACAAGATCAAGGAATTACATTCAAATGAGCCACAAGAACAACCACAGTATGTATAAGATTTCCAAGTATTTCAAAAGATGAGCAAACAATGGTATTAGTAGCATAAAATAAGTTAAGAGCCAATAAATGCAATTAGAGGGAAAATGAGGCTAGCACAAGTATAATTGGTGGGGTTGGATAAAAGCCCAACTGAAAGATTAGGATTGTTTGCACATTATATATTCCACACATTCATCATAGATGTCACATACATAAAATAAGCCTCATATACAAAATAGGGTACACATACAAAAATAGGTTTTCACATACATAGGAATCACATACCTTAGATTAAATACATTACCATCATAACCACCAAACAGATAGCAATCCATCCATATAATATCCTAGTTATAAACATAACACATGTATTAATATATATAAACACATAAAGCATAGAAAACCCTAATTTTACAAAACTATGATTTAGAGCTCAAAACCAAGTCCAAACGATTTCTCATAATCTCCTGATTAACAAAACATATTTTATTATATAAAACAGAGTTAAAATGAATTAATTATGTATTTTAAAACAATTACATATTAAAAATGCCATTCAAAGTAAACTTCGGAAAATCCTTGAGAATCAGGTCTCAAAAACCACAAAATCAAATTCTACGTTAAAAATCCTTTCCATCGACTATTTATTCATATCTTTCTGATAAGGGATCGATTTACTATGAATTAAGTAAATCTGACCAATCAGAAATTAAGAAAACCATAGTGTGACATATATTTAAATAAAAATAGGATTCGATTTAAATAACAGAGTAAAGGACCAAAATATCCTTGCTCGTTAAATCAAGCCAATTGAAACTTCGAGGGTAAATCGGTCATTTGAACAGATCAATTGCTTTGCAAGCGAGAAAGAAGAAACGGGGTGAAAAGACGACAATACCCTTCCATAAAAACACTAGCGATTGAAGCAGCGGGGGACTCCAGGGTCATTTGACGACCTGGATTGTTTCCCTCGCAGCCATGGTCGCGAGCAAGCAGCTCCAGGGGACAGGCTCCCATGTCAACCTGGTGATTTGATGAGGCTCTGATCAGGGGACCATGTCGAGGAGCTTCCTCGATTCCAGGCGGAGGTGAAGGAGCAAAACAAAGAGAAGGTCGATGCAGCGGGTACTCAACCACCGCGGAGATCCAGAGAAACATGGGCATCGTTTGGAGATCGAAACCCAAAAGGAAACAGCGGAACCGGGAAACAAAGATCTGGAAAGACTTCGTGTATGGGCTGCGAGTCGAATCCATGCTTCAACGAGTGCGGAGGTGGACCAGAACCCCAAAACGCTAGGCGCCGACCAAGGTCGATGGTGGCACTACGGCGGCCCTAGAGGTTACGGTGGTAGGGGACTCCACGAGACAAACTAAAGAAGCGAAAAGAAAGGAAAGAGGCTAAGGATGGTTACCTAGCCCATGATTGCACTAAGGAGGTCGGAGGTGTGAGAGGCTGGCTGCCGTTGCCGGAGAAGAAGAGCGAGTAGGTCTGGGTGGCTGAGGGTAGCCTAGGGCCAATTGATAGTGGAGGAAGCTAGAGCGGGGGATGAGGATGGTTTTTCCGACCTTTAATAGGCGCTAGGGTGGGTGAAGGTCCCACTGTGTGTCCATGGTGGAGAGGAGGAGGTAGCCCCGATTGGGCGTTTCGTCTCCGGTGAACGAGAGAGGGAAAGCTTAGGATCGTTGGAACGGACTTGAGGAGCCGAACTTGATGCGCCAAAAACGAAGTGCATTGATGAAGGAGGGAGAGAGAACGAATCAAGGGATGATCTGCCGTGAAACGGCTCCTATCTCGCGTTGAGCGGGAGGTAGGGGACAATGTCCCGGCCGTCAGATCAAGCCAGAGATGCGATGGTCAAACGCGGGCCGTCCGATGGAGCATACTTGGGTGCTGATGCGTGACAGGGTGAAAAATAACGGAATCATAGTGTTACAATCAAATAAATGCATCGATTAATGCACTACACTATATTAAAAGCTAATAAAATGCATTAGAGGGGTCAAATCAACTCCAAAAGCCACCAAAATTGAACCATAGGCTCATAATAACATATAGAACGATGCTATATAATTAAAATCTCGTTTAATGCATAACATGGCCATTAATAAATATATAGCTCATAAAGGAGTATAAAAAATACATTAAAATCAAGGAATTATATGAAAAAGCTATTAATGAGAAACATGTGAGTACATTCGACATATAAAACATATTAGGGTACAATTACTCATTACTCAACAAAATAACATATTATTATGAACTAAAATCATATTTTGAGGAGAGAGAAACAATAAAGGTTAATACACTCATATATGAACTCAAATACATATTAATAATAATATATTTATCCAAAAAGCTCCAAATAAATATAATCTACTCTATTATCCCATTAAAGACCAAACTACAATATTAACCCTAACTTATCACCTAATGTGGGTTATTTGTGCAAACACCCCTCAATTATCATGAAAGAGGGTAAATAGTGATTTCAACCTCAGATTGTGCTCAAATTGCACAAGGTGTACAAAAATGATCCAAAAGGATGTGGAATTTGTGGAAAAGGTCCAAATGGACTAAAAGGCAAAGAAAAGCTCAAGAATGGGTAAATTGCAGGGAAGACCCTGAGATTCAGTATGTTACAGCACACCACCCCTTAAAGAGGATTTCGTCCCCGAAATCACAACAAGAGAAAAGAGAGGGTGACTGTGTAACATCCCAACCATAAACAACTAGGTTATAACCCTTAATCTAGGGTACCACATAAAATCTACATAAGTCAGGTGTTACTAAGGTTTCCACAAAACCTATAGCCTTTAACAAACCCAACATAACATCTTGTTACATAAACTCTATCATGAAAAGGCAGCATGTCTATCATACTAACACTTGTGCCACATTTTATTACAAAACAATTATATCTCAACTATATATCAAGGGTATCTCCCTCATTAAGGGTTTTAAGCACAATTAGGGTTTACAAGGCCATTTATACTAAAACCATTCCTAACAACAATAATGTATTAGGTCAAAACCTAAATAACTCCACATTATTACCCAACAACTACATCATGTGGAATTATGCCATCTAATATCATCCAACCCATTATTACCCTAATAACAGGTCTAAGGGTATATGGCTTATCTCCAAGGAACATATGGTCACAACATCTAACATACTCATATCCATGCCATCACTAATCATATTCTCTCACAATACTAATTACTATGAATTAACCTCACATTATATGAATCTAATTACTCATCATCTCATTACTGATTTGATTCATAAACCAATAAGATGATTAATGAGATGTATTTTAGTCAACGAGGTGCTATGCCTAACATGTGTGGATAATTAGGTCACAACTATGATTAAGGGATTATAATCCATTTACATGCATTAAGGTATATCATGTGATTACACCTAATGTCACTAATGTGTCAAGAAAGGCATGAAGGGTATATATGTATTGTCAAGGCTAGATGATTACATCTTAGGGTTTAGGTCAACATGACCCTTACATATCAAGGCATCCTAAGGGTGCATTTTACCATACACATTTTATCATTAGGGTGACCAAACCCAAGCTATGTGTATCCACATATGAACAATTAATGATTAGGTGCATCAAGAGTATATTAGGGTTCAAGCATAAGGATTACATGACTTATCCATTAGTTATAAACAAACAAGATGAATTACAAACATATTAGGTTTATTAAACTCTAAACACATAAGCTCTCTATTCCCATGTCTAAGGAGTTAAGGTTACTTGATTTCAAAGCATTGAGGGACTCCAACCCCCTAAAGAGGATTTCGTCCTCGAAATCAAGAACTCCAAAAATCTACAAGGTACTAACACTACCTCTTCACTCAAAGGGTTGACTAAGTCAAACTATTTTAAGGGTATAAGATCCAACATAAAAGCCTTACTAAACTCTTATCTTCCAACACAAGATATAGCATAGGGTACACCAAACCCTAAACATAGGAAATCTAAGGCTCATATAAGATACTTAGGGATTACTAGATGATTTTTGTTTGAGAAAAGAAATCAAATCATCATATAAAGGATTCTAAGGTTATTTAACAATAAGGCAATATGTCTAAGGGTAGACTATTTCGAGCTGTCCGTTTCAGATCAGGCCAGGCCAGGTCATATGAGCTCAGGAGTCCTCGTGACCAAGCTAGTGGGGCGGAGGAAAATATTGCCAGCCCCCAAGCTCTGACCCTTTCTAGACACCATCACTTCAACTTCTTGCTCTAATAGTTACTCAATTAGACAATTCACCAAAAAGTTGACAAATTTTTATTTCTAATAAGAAATTATTGTGATCCTAAATCAAACATTCTGTATAGGTCAACTCTAAGGTGAAAAACTAGCTAAAGGGAAACTATATCCTCTAGGGAGACAATTTTGAACTAGTCAAGAATCCGACTACCTTGATGCTCTGATACCATGCTGTAAAGACCCAAAAGTCTCTACTAAAAACATGATAAACAAAATCATCAAAAGTATGGCAGCGGAAGAATTAAATCTTGACATTATTCAAAAATGTATAAAGAGTACAATATAAAATTTCCCCAAATGGGAGTACAACTTTATACAAGCAACTACGAGGATCTAGGTAGAGGAAGACTTAACTAATACAACATTGTCTCCAAACTAAACAACTATATAACATAAAAGCAAGCATGATCACTCAAGCTATACATTCCTTTCTTCTTTTCCTATCCTTAGCTTTGGGTTCACCAAGCTTCCATGCGCACTCTGATCCTAACCTGGATGGTTGGGGTCATCCAGCAAGAGAAAGATAAAAGGTATGTGTTAATCAAAAGGAATAGGACAATTAATAATAAAAAGCTTTGCAATATAAAAGATTCTCCACAAGAAGAGATTTCCAAAGAAATGAGTCCAATATATGAATATGAGAGAGAGAAACTACCACATTTAAATATCAACAATTATCACATTTGCATGAATATAAATTATGACTCAACGTCCTATCAATGTAGGGTGAGGCACCTACCGGACCTCACCAATGGCAGGGGGACTAAAACCCCAGTGCCTAAAAAGTGGCAGGGGGAATAAAACCCCAGTGCCTAATATATAAAATGGCAGGGGGACTAAAACCCCAGTGCCCGGCAGGAGGACTAAAACCTCAGTGCCCTGTGGGTGGTTTGTACTCATGTACACTACATTGTCAATTGGCCAATAACTATATCATGCATAATCATTCACTTGGCAGCATAGTGAAAAGTATAACAAGATGCAACAAGCATTGGGAATAAAACCCAAACAAATAAGTAATAAGACCATCATAGGTCACAACCATATCAAAGAGTTCCAAGAATAGTCAATGAGCATCAACAATATATAATGTTCCAAATAATTCCAAGAGAATGAGCCACATAGTAAATGACAAGATCAAGGAATTACATTCAAATGAGCCACAAGAACAACCACAGTATGTATAAGATTTCCAAGTATTTCAAAAGATGAGCAAACAATGGTATTAGTAGCATAAAATAAGTTAAGAGCCAATAAATGCAATTAGAGGGAAAATGAGGCTAGCACAAGTATAATTGGTGGGGTTGGATAAAAGCCCAACTGAAAGATTAGGATTGTTTGCACATTATATATTCCACACATTCATCATAGATGTCACATACATAAAATAAGCCTCATATACAAAATAGGGTACACATACAAAAATAGGTTTTCACATACATAGGAATCACATACCTTAGATTAAATACATTACCATCATAACCACCAAACAGATAGCAATCCATCCATATAATATCCTAGTTATAAACATAACACATGTATTAATATATATAAACACATAAAGCATAGAAAACCCTAATTTTACAAAACTATGATTTAGAGCTCAAAACCAAGTCCAAACGATTACTCATAATCTCCTGATTAACAAAACATATTTTATTATATAAAACAGAGTTAAAATGAATTAATTATGTATTTTAAAACAATTACATATTAAAAATGCCATTCAAAGTAAACTTCGGAAAATCCTTGAGAATCAGGTCTCAAAAACCACAAAATCAAATTCTACGTTAAAAATCCTTTCCATCGACTATTTATTCATATCTTTCTGATAAGGGATCGATTTACTATGAATTAAGTAAATCTGACCAATCAGAAATTAAGAAAACCATAGTGTGACATATATTTAAATAAAAATAGGATTCGATTTAAATAACAGAGTAAAGGACCAAAATATCCTTGCTCGTTAAATCAAGCCAATTGAAACTTCGAGGGTAAATCGGTCATTTGAACAGATCAATTGCTTTGCAAGCGAGAAAGAAGAAACGGGGTGAAAAGACGACAATACCCTTCCATAAAAACACTAGCGATTGAAGCAGCGGGGGACTCCAAGGTCATTTGATGACCTGGATTGTTTCCCTCGCAGCCATGGTCGCGAGCAAGCAGCTCCAGGGGACAGGCTCCCATGTCAACCTGGTGATTTGATGAGGCTCTGATCAGGGGACCATGTCGAGGAGCTTCCTCGATTCCAGGCGGAGGTGAAGGAGCAAAACAAAGAGAAGGTCGATGCAGCGGGTACTCAACCACCGCGGAGATCCAGAGAAACAGGGGCATCGTTTGGAGATCGAAACCCAAAAGGAAACAGCGGAACCGGGAAACAAAGATCTGGAAAGACTTCGTGTATGGGCTGCGAGTCGAATCCATGCTTCAACGAGTGCGGAGGTGGACCAGAACCCCAAAACGCTAGGCGCCGACCAAGGTCGATGGTGGCACTACGGCGGCCCTAGAGGTTACGGTGGTAGGGGACTCCACGAGACAAACTAAAGAAGCGAAAAGAAAGGAAAGAGGCTAAGGATGGTTACCTAGCCCATGATTGCACTGAGGAGGTCGGAGGTGTGAGAGGCTGGCTGCCGTTGCCGGAGAAGAAGAGCGAGTAGGTCTGGGTGGCTGAGGGTAGCCTAGGGCCAATTGATAGTGGAGGAAGCTAGAGCGGGGGATGAGGATGGTTTTTCCGACCTTTAATAGGCGCTAGGGTGGGTGAAGGTCCCACTGTGTGTCCATGGTGGAGAGGAGGAGGTAGCCCCGATTGGGCGTTTCGTCTCCGGTGAACGAGAGAGGGAAAGCTTAGGATCGTTGGAACGGACTTGAGGAGCCGAACTTGATGCGCCAAAAACGAAGTGCATTGATGAAGGAGGGAGAGAGAACGAATCAAGGGATGATCTGCCGTGAAACGGCTCCTATCTCGCGTTGAGCGGGAGGTAGGGGACAATGTCCCGGCCGTCAGATCAAGCCAGAGATGCGATGGTCAAACACGGGCCGTCCGATGGAGCATACTTGGGTGCTGATGCGTGACAGGGTGAAAAATAACGGAATCATAGTGTTACAATCAAATAAATGCATCGATTAATGCACTACACTATATTAAAAGCTAATAAAATGCATTAGAGGGGTCAAATCAACTCCAAAAGCCACCAAAATTGAACCATAGGCTCATAATAACATATAGAACGATGCTATATAATTAAAATCTCGTTTAATGCATAACATGGCCATTAATAAATATATAGCTCATAAAGGAGTATAAAAAATACATTAAAATCAAGGAATTATATGAAAAAGCTATTAATGAGAAACATGTGAGTACATTCGACATATAAAACATATTAGGGTACAATTACTCATTACTCAACAAAATAACATATTATTATGAACTAAAATCATATTTTGAGGAGAGAGAAACAATAAAGGTTAATACACTCATATATGAACTCAAATACATATTAATAATAATATATTTATCCAAAAAGCTCCAAATAAATATAATCTACTCTATTATCCCATTAAAGACCAAACTACAATATTAACCCTAACTTATCACCTAATGTGGGTTATTTGTGCAAACACCCCTCAATTATCATGAAAGAGGGTAAATAGTGATTTCAACCTCAGATTGTGCTCAAATTGCACAAGGTGTACAAAAATGATCCAAAAGGATGTGGAATTTGTGGAAAAGGTCCAAATGGACTAAAAGGCAAAGAAAAGCTCAAGAATGGGTAAATTGCAGGGAAGACCCTGAGATTCAGTATGTTACATGATCTTTGGCTGTTCTGGGTAAACCAACCACAAAATCCAGGGTTACATGATCCCACTTCCACTGTGGTATGGACAAAGGCTGCATTATTCCTGCGGGCTTCTGGTGTTCAGCTTTAACTTGCTGACACATAGGACACCACATAACAAACTCAACAACATCCTTCTTCAAACCAGGCCACCAATATATATCTTTCAAGTTATGATACATCTTGGTGCTTCCTGGATGCATAACATACATTGAAGAATGAGTTTTTTCAGGACTAACTTTCTTAAGTTACCCACATCAGGTACTATCATTCTACAATGATAACATGCTATCTATTCATCTGTCATGGAAACCATCTCGTTTTTCACTTTCATACTCTGATCTAATCTGCTGAACTACAACATCAGCTTGGTGTGCTTCCTTAATCTGCTGTCTCAGAGTTGGTTTTATGTGCATCTCAGCTAACAACCCAGATAACAATGATACTTTTAATTGTACATTATCTTGCCTTACAGAGATAAGCATATCCCTCCTAGAGCACACCAAAGAATTCAGCTGTGCTCTGTCTAGGGATGGTGTTGCTGATTTCCTACTTAAAGCATCAACAACCACATTGGCCTTCCCTGGATGATAATCAATTGTACAATCATAGTCCTTGATTAACTCCATCTAGTGGCGTTGCCTCATGTTAAGCTCATGCCGAGAGAAGATGTACTTTAGGTTTTTATGGTTTGTGAAAATCTCAAATGTCTCTCCATAGAGATAATGTCTCCAGATCTTCAAAGCATGGGCTACAACAGCTAGTTCTAGATCGTGTGTTGGATAATTCTCCTTGTGTTTCTTAAGCTGTCGGGAAGCAAAAGAAATCACTTGTTTATCCTGCATTAACACACATCCTAGTCCATTCTTAGAGGCATCATAGAAAACTATATATCCTTTCCCTTGCTCAGGTAACACCAGCACTGGTGCACTTGTCAACCTCTCTTTCAACAGCTGGAATGATTGTTGACACTTGTCATTCCAGGAAAAAGGAACATCCTTCCTGGTCAACTTAGTTAAGGGCAAGGCTATAGAACTGAAGTTCTTAATGAACCTCCTGTAATAGCCTGCCAACCCTAAGAAACTGCGAATCTCCTTCGGTGTCTTCGACTGCTCCCATTGCAGGACAGATTCTACCTTTTTAGGGTCAACACATATACTTGAAGTAGATATTACATGTCCAAGAAAAGAAACTTCTGGTAGCCAGAATTCACACTTGCTAAACTTAGCATATAACTTATGTTCTCTTAGCAAAGTTAGAGCCTGGCAAAGATGCTGCTCATGCTGCTGAGCATCTCTAGTGTAGATCAGGATGTCATCCATAAAGACAACTACACACTGATCAAGAAAAGGTCGAAAGATTCTATTCATGAGTTCCATAAATGCAGCTGGTGCATTGGTTAGTCCAAATGAAATAACTGTGAACTCATAGTGACCATACCTTGTCCTAAAGGCAGACTTAGGTATGTCACCCTACTTAATACGTAGCTAATGATATCCCGACCTCAAATCTATTTTTGAGAAGACAGTTGCACCACACAACTGGTCAAAGAGATCATCAATTCTTATTAAAGGATACTTATTCTTTATAGTTACTTTATTTAATTGTCTGTAATCAATGCACAACCGCATCGACCCATCCTTTTTTTTAACAAAGAGGACCAGAGCACCCAGGGTGAAGTGCTTAGTCGGATGAAACCCTTCTCAAGCAACTCTTATAGTTGTTTCTTGAGTTATGCCATCTCAGTAGGAGCCATCCTATACGGTGTTTGTGCTATTGGTTGCGTGCCCTGGATTAGATTAATCTCGAAATCAATCTCTCAGGGCGGAGGTACACCTGTAAGTTCTTCAGGAAATACATCTTCAAATTCCCTGACTACAAGAACTTCAGTAGGATTAGAACTCTCCATGGTGGTATCTACCACATGGGCCAAGAATGCATAACATCCTTGCCTCATCAGCTTCTCAGCTACCATAGCTGACACAAGGCAAGTTGGAAGAATCTTTCTGTCTCCTTGAAAGATCCATGTGTCACTTTCATCTTTGAACACATCTTGCTTGGACTCACAATCCAAGACAACCTTATACCTTTTTAAGGTATCCATCCCAAGGATTATATCAAACCCATGCATCTCAAGTGGTATAAGATCCACTTGAATGCGATGCTCAAAAAAGAAAAGAATGCAGGGAGAGCACACCTCCCGCAACATAGCAGATCCCATCAAAGGAGTTTCTAACAACAGACTATATGCTCTATGACTTGTAGTCATATTGCAGTCAAGAATCACTCTTCGAGTGATAAAGGAATGCGTAGAACCCAGATCAATTAAAACAGATACGATGCAGGATGTAGACATATCAGAATAAAATAGTTTCATTTGACCTGTCACAACCCGAGGGTTGATCATTGCATCAGGTGGATTCATCACATAGAATCTCGCCGTTGCTTGTGGTTGATTCAGTGCTCGATGACTGGGTGTCGATGATCCAGCTTGGGACGCTTGTCCATGTCTTCTAGTGCCACCAGGAAACTGTCTCCTTTGAGAACCTTGCTGACTCTGCCTTTGGGGTTGAGTCACACTTGCCTCTCGGGCTCTGTAATCCTTCATTAGATGTCCCATCTTTCCACATATGAAACAACTTCTAATCCCTTGCTGTGGTCTGGATGGTCCTGTAACAGACACTGATGCTGAGCTATGGGCTCCTTCTAGTGGTAGACGTCGTCCTCTACCCCTATTTGATGTCCACTGCGTATGGGTACTGAACCTAGGTGGTGTAGGCATGGAAAACCTCAATTTCTTGAAACCTTTGGATGAGGATCCTTGGAATTGGGGGTACACCTTCTTGTTCTTGGTCTGTCACTTCTCAGTCACAGACCTCTCTATCCTTCTGATAGACTCCACAAAAGTAGCAAATCTTTCCCTATTTTCCAGAGCAGACACAGGGGTGGTCAATTCAACATTTAATCCCTTCTCAAAATGCCAAATCCGCTCTTCATCTGTAGTTTCCATATACGGACAGAACCACAAGAGCTCT
Source organism: Alisma plantago-aquatica (assembly GCA_963693085.1). Lineage (NCBI taxonomy): Eukaryota > Viridiplantae > Streptophyta > Magnoliopsida > Alismatales > Alismataceae > Alisma > Alisma plantago-aquatica. The sequence continues at coordinate 438,012,996 of OY856414.1, read as the reverse complement.
ATAAACTTAGCCTTGTACTCGCTAACGTTCATTGGTCCTTGCCTTAACCTCTCAAACTGAGAGATTTTCTCATCCAGGAACGTCTTAGGAAAGTATCTATTGACAAATTCTCGTCGAAATACTTCCCATTTGATCTCCACACCTGGCCTTTTCCCTCCTCTATGGTCCACCAGTGACCAGCACTCCCCTTAAGAAGGTACACAACATGTCTAACCTTCTCAGCTTCTGGGATGTTCAAGATTCTAAAGGCCTTCTCTAGTTCAGTTAGCCAAATGTCAACATCTGTTGGGTCAGTTGTCCCAACATATTCCGTGGCTCCAACCGGCCGTAGTCATTCAAACGTCTTTCCAGCTCCATGTCCTTCCTGATGGGTAGGTGCCCTAGGTGCAGGTATGGGCATTCTATCAGTCATGTGTGTCATGGTAGGCATAAACTGCCCAAACATAGCTTGGAAGGCTGGGTTCCCCATGTCAGTTTGATTGAACTGGGGTGGTTCAGGCACAAGCTCTTTCCTTCTTTGGTCTCTTGTACCTCCTCCGGGTGCAGTGACACTACTTTTAAGATAAGAGCAAGCATCTAATCAACTTTATTAAGAAAAACACCTAGGGTTAGTACATAACCCAGGTCAGGGATGTTACAACCTTGGAAGGAGAACCAGTTTTGGACTCCCCCAAAGTCGTCAATTTATACCTTGACGCACCATATTTCAGACAATATTTTAAATCCACATAGTCCTTTTTAAATAATACACAATCATTCGGGCATGCATGTATCTTCATGGCCTCCATTCCCATTGGGCACAACAATTTCTTTAACTGGTATGTTGAGATTGGCATCTTGTTTCCTTCAGGAAGAATTTCTTTCATCAAAGACAACAATGACGTGAAGCTTTTGTCGCTCCATCTATTGTTAGCTTTTAGCTTATACAATCTCAACACAGTGCTAAGCTTCTTAAACTTACAACCTATGTATAATGGTATCTCAACATCATGCACAATGTTTCTAAATATGAGAGGTGGATCAGTGTGCTCTACCCCACAACTATGCAACATCGCATCGACGATGTCTACTGGAACTAGTTCGTTCACATCTACATCATCGGAGGCAATTTATTTTCCACACAAGCACTGCTATCGACATCCACTGATTTCAGGTTTGAAATCTCTCCATGCCAGTACCATTATGTATAGCCTTGTACAATCCCGTTGCACATGACATGACTTTTGATTTCGTCACCAGTGCTGACTTTCAAGTTGCTACCACAGTCCCTACATGGATAGTAGAACCTATCTCTAGGTTGTTTCCTATGTTCCTCAGCAAATCTAATAAACTGATCAAGACCAAAAATAAACTCTGGGATGCAGTGATTTGGAATGGACATCCATGATCTATCCATTCTATGATCAAAGAGAAAACATGTATATATTAGAACATGATTAGGGTCTAGGGTTAACAAATTAGAGTTTATGGTTAAAACTTTAGGGTTTAAGGTCTTATATATAATTAATGGTTAAAACATCCTAAGTGAGATTAGGTGTTCAAGAATAGTCCCAAACCGGGGACTATCCAAGATTTACTCCTAATGAGTAAATCTTGGATGAGTTTCCAGGCTAACAAATACACGTGCTATCATTCTTATATATAATAAATGTGTACCACCTATCCCATTCTTGAACACCTAATCTCACTAGTAAGTGTATAATGTGTATTGGGTTTTCAAGACAATTTCGGCATCATTTGCTCACCGTTCTCCAAGTACATATGTACTTAGAGAACAAACGGGGAAATGCTACCGAAAATTTTCTTGAAAACCCAATACACATTATACACTTACATCCTAAGTGAGATTAGGTGTTCAAGAACAGTCCCAAACCGGGGACTATCCAAGATTTACTCCTAATGAGTAAATCTTGGACGGGTTTCTAGGCCAACATGATACATACATATATACTAACCAAATACATATTTAATTTAGGTTACATACCTATGAAATAGGTTACATAAATAGTCAAATACACATTAAAGATAATTTATCATACAAACCCTATCTGGATTTCTCCACATTTCCAATTAGGAAGTATAACTCCAACATATAATTTCAAATACTTAAAACCAAAATATTAGATTACCAATTTATCATCAATCACATTAATCTATCATTATGAATTGATTATCATCAACCAAAACATAAAAATGTTGCAAGCATCAAGCATCATTTGACAAGTAGGACATGCGAGAAGGGAAAAAATCACAAAGAGAGAGGAGCAGAATCGATGCAACATGTGTAGAAGAGAGTGTATAAGGAGAGAGATCTTTTTCAAGAGATAGTAGTAGAAGCAATAGGGATGGCAGTAGTGGTGGTGATGGAGGAGTTAGCAGTGTCAGTGGAATTAGCTTGCAACAACTGAAACAGAGGCAGTGGTGGAGGCTTGCGGTAGGGGTGGCTGTCGGCAAGCATGGGCGACAATGATAGTGTGGGGATCAGGGAAGGAGAGAGTGCACACAATCAAGGGTTTCATGATAGTTGGGGAAGAGGAAGTGAGAAATGGGGGAAAGAATGGGGTTTCATGACATTAGTAGGTGATTGGGAGGACAGTTTAACAATGGAACGAAAAGCAGGAAACAAGGTTGGGTTGGAGGTAGGTGATTGTACATGTGAAGAGATCAAATGCTGTAGGGAGTTCCCTTACCGGCGAGACCAGGAGCAGCAAGCAGCGAACGACGGTGGCTGGAGCAGCAAGCATGCAACGACTTGGAGCAGCAAGCAACGAACGACGGCGGTCGGAGCAGTGAGAAAGAAGCAAGGAGTGGCGACGACGCAGGGAGCGGCAGCTGCGTGTAGGGAGTAGGGACCGGTGGCAGCGCGCAGGGAGCATGGGAGCAGGGATCGGCGGAATCGTGAGACCTAAGCAGGGAGCGGTGGAATCGACAATGAAACAGAGAAAGGGGAAGAGTCTGGCTCGCGTGAGTGCTATTAATTTAATAATAGGCGTCGATTATTAAAAAAACTGACGCTTCACACATTAGGCGTCGGTTCCCACCCAAAAACTAATACCTATGTTTAATGATAGTCATCCGTTTCAACTAGAAAAACTGACGTCTATCTACATATGCCGACAAAAAAAATGTTCTCGATTAATGACCATAGTCGTCGGTTTCTGTAGAACACCGACACCTAAGGGGGGTGAAAATTTTCCCAGGGACAGTGTGGGAAAACACATCGACATCGGTTATTGTAAGAAAACCGACGACAAAAATGTGCCCAATTTCTATCTCGTGAAAAACCTTTAGTCATCGATTTATTAGTTAATAAATGACGCCGTATGTTAAATTTTGGAGGTAATTTTTTTCCACTGGGAAATTTGGATTTGGCGGTCGATTTTAGGTGTCGGTTTCTTATTAAGGAACCAACGCTAAATTAAAAGCGATACCCGTGTCTGGCCGCTCTTCACAGATAGATGTCAGTTTGTGTATTTAACCGACGATGTAGGATTTAGGCGTCAGTTTCTTGTATACAACTGACGCCTGTAAATGTGACGTTATAAGCTATTTCTGTAGTAGTGTTTGTTGATTGGATTGCTTGAACATAATTGAAGTGTAATCTACATGATAACCTACATGGCTCTTAATCAAGGTATGTGGGTATGCCTATGACTAAACCACATTAATTTGCTGATGTTTTTCGAGGTTTGTCGAAATGATTGCAAATAAGTGCTTGCTTGTCTATTTACTTCCTACAATCTATAAAGTCATTATGGATATCACATTATATGGACATGACTAGCTCGAATCCTATGCCACATGTGGATGTATGGAAATATAAGAAAATGATGATTGAGCCCATAGGACAGAGGATCATCAAAGATCAACACTGGGTGGGGAAAATTGATATGGCACCTTAGCACCCAGGCGGAGAAGGTGGCCTATGTCCAATGTAGGGACAAAACCCTAAATGGGTTTCATAGAGGTTGGATAGATCAGGGTTGAGTAGTTATGGTGAAAATGTTAATTTTGATTATATAATAATAATTACTGTGAATATGTTGTTACAACTAGATATGAACATTTTGTTTCCCCTACATACCAATATAACTTGTTATACTGACCGTGTTTTGTTTCACAACATTTAGGTACATGCAAAATTTAAAGAGCTTAGAGACATGATAAACCAGATGCAATGACATGGAGGTATTAATTTATGTAAGGAGGATTATCTAGTCACTTGTCTCTGTATACAATTTAATGACATGAATTCATGTAACTCTTTAGAAGAGCATTTTGTAAACATTATTTGAAGTAATGGAAACTTTTTGCTATTTTTTATTGTTTGGTAGAATCTGGATCCTTGGAAAAATTCTAGGTAATGACTCTCCACTTTAAGGCCTTTCTTAATTGGGGGTTGCTGAAAAGTGAGGTTTTACATTTCGTATTAGAGCGCCAAAATTTTGAAATAATATTTAACGGTGAATCATATTTAAACACTCTATAGAAATATGAGGGAATTATTAGGGCATTTTCTAAAGACGATGGTGTCTAGAAGGGACCATGACCCGAGGGTTGAAAAAACTTTCCTCCACACCACTAGTCCACTTATGAGGACTCTCAGGCCTGTGCATATTGCCTGGACAAAGCTGAATGATTTTTCCTGAAGTAAAATACCTTTCGGTTTTCTTCTCATCTTGATTCGTCCACTCCTCATGTAACAAACTAAAATCCAGGGTTCTCCCTACAATTTACCCAATTTCTCTATTTTCCTTTCTTTCAAGTCCTTTTGGACCTTTCTCATAAATTTCCCATATGTTGTAACCTTTTTGGCCTCCTTGTGCAATTTGAGCACACTTTGATGATGAAATCAATATTTACCCTCATTTATGTTAATGAAGGGGTGTTTGCACAAATAATCCAATTAATGTAATAATTGGGGACTACTGATACAAAATGTCCATTTATGAGTCATAACTAGTGGATAATGTCAATTTGGGGATTTTATATCCTTTTGGAATAAGAAATGAGAATTTAATGTGCACTTGAAATTATTAATGTAATAATCACCCTCATTTTTCTCTCTCTACTCCAAATTGCTATAAAAGCAATAAAATGGAGAATGAGTGGTGGTACATGACACTTAAATGATTTTATGGCAATTGCCTCGAATTTTATTAAAGAAATTACTTAGAAAATGATTTTGGGTTTCAAAATGCATTAAAATACATATTAATGGGCCATATGGTGTTTAAGGGCCAAATTGTGCATAAATACAAAGTATAATTGCATATAATTTCTCTATGTAGTAATGTGAGCTAATGGTTAAATTTTGGGGTCAATTGGACTTCATTTGACCCTCCAAATTGATTTTATACGCTTTTAATATTGTGAGTCTATAGTATTAAATGGATATCATTTAAATGCGAAGTTCCGCTTTTAATCGATGTCACGCGTTACCCCTTCACCCCGGCGCCATCCTACGGTCGTCGTCTGATCATCGCGCATCCAGCTCGGTCCAACGGCCGAAAGATCATCAACAACCTCCCGCCTGCTCGCGTACTAAGCCGTTTCACGACAGCTCTCTCTCTCGGCCCCGTTCTCTCTCACTCCTCCACCAATGCACAAGATTTTTTTTTTTGCATTGGATTCGTCTCGCAATGATCGTTTGAACGAGCCATTACTTGCCACCTAGATCTACGCGGCCGCGAAACGCCCAATATGAGACCTTCTCCTCCTCTCTGCCGTTTTGCGCAGAGGGGGTCTCGACTCCTCCTAACACCTATAAAAGGTGCCGTCTAGAACACTTAGTTTACCACAATCCCTCATTTCCTCCCAATTTCTCCTCGTTTTCCCCGTAGCTTGCCCACCTGCTCGGTCCTCTCCCCGGTGACGGCGAACTCGTCCCGATCGTAGGCATCACTCCAGATCAATTATCCGCGAGGTAAGCTTCCACGGAGCTTGCTCTCCCTCCCAGTGCTCTCTTTTTTCCACGCGGAGCTCCCATCCTCCCTGTCCTATAAACCCACCGGAAGCTCGCCGCCGTCACTTGGCTTTTTCACTTTCTGATCCTCCTCCACCCGCGGCGAGGTATGGATTCGCTTCGGTTCGGCTTCACGATCATTTTGGAACCATTATCAGAGGCTGTTCTCGCGTTTGTCATGGTCTTTGACCCCGTTTTGTAATGGCTCTGTTTCTCAGTTTTCTCTGGGAGAGGTAGCGTCCTCAAACCACAGCCCGCAAATGGTATTGGCTATGGTTTTTGTACTTGCCTTATTCCACTTACAACAGACTCTAATGACCGGGTTAGCTTTTGAATAATGCACGGCAAAATGTAACCTTACGACGACGTGCTTGATGATGGGTTTTGTTAGGGATTCCTTTTTCACAGAAAAATATACAATATTCATGATACCCTTAGGTGGGCATAGATAGTGAAGATCCAATTCTATGATAGACTGACGCACGACGATTCTGCATGGCCCACCCCATCGCCTTAGGGCATAGAACAACACACATGACAAATGCATGTTGGTTTAGTAGGTAATCAAATTAACTTTCATAAATAGCTGCGAACTATGCATATTTAAAAATAACCGCTCTACTATCATCAATCCACATATTTACTGCCAAACAAAGTTACTGGGATCATTTGAATACTGATATACAACATGCCTCATACCACTACTGACATCCCAATTTCGGGACATCTAAACAATTAAATATACGGTATTGAGGCAACACACTTTCATAATGCCAGTAAAAAATACTCACAATGTAAGAAGACTACCATCACAACCAAACCATAGCACCCACCGCGACACAAACATAGCACCCAGGCTGCCGTCATTACCAGCCGGCTGTTGTTCCAGACTGCCGTCGTGATTAGGACGTCATCAGGCACAGGCTGAAGTGCACCCACCATTTACCCCTCCATGCCAGTCAATATGTCCCGCTCGCCGCCGTGCACAAGCTGCCACGGTGACAAGGACGGCATCGCGCCTAGCCTAATGACGTGCCCTGCACGCGCACGCCATTACAATCAACCTCTGCCTGGCGACGACGAAGCTCCTCGACACGATCCCCTGGCCAATCGTCTTTGTCATGGGAGCCTAGCTCCTAAAGCTGATGCTCGCGGCCATGGCTGTAAGGGAAACTATCCAGGTCGTCAAACTATCCCCGCGATATTAATCAACAAAGTAGTATGGGCTTTTCGGTAATCTCGCGTCCTCATTTTGTTTCTCGCAACAAACTTTGATACTTGCAAATGATCATGCTATTCTCGTTGTTTTAATTAATTTGATCGGACGAGCAAGGGCAAGATGGTAATTTGCCTCTCTCCTCAATCGCCATTGACCTGGACCAGCGAGCGTGGATCAGCCGACACGGCCAAAGATGATTGGCCCGCGTCAGCGTGGGTCCGGCCTCCGTGGCCCACACCCATTCGCCTAATTATTGGCCTATGTGGCTTTTTCTTGCAATCTGATTGGTCCAGTTTAGTTAATTCATAATAAATTGGTCCTTTCTCAGAAAAATACAAATAAATAGTCATTGGAAATGATTTTTCAAGTAGAATCTAATTTTTTAGTTTTTGATCCTTGATTCTCTTTCTTGTTTTGAAGTTGCCTTAGATACCATTTAATTCATGTTAAATGTTCTAAAAGTGATAATTAATTCATTTTAACTCCAAATTGATAAATAAGATATGTTTTCTTAATCAGTGAAACTCAACTAAGCTTTTGGTCTAGGTTTTGAGTCACAAATTGAGGTTTGGTTTTAAGGTATAAAATTAGGATTTCAACCCTTATATATTACATTAAAGCGTAATCCATGTATATACACTTGAATCTAAGACCAAAGTGGATTGGGATACAATCTAATCAATGAAAGTGATGTATATGAAGCTGCATTAAGGTATGTGATGCCTATTTTTGTATGTGACACCTATTTATATATGTGATTGTGAACATCTAAATGTGCAATTCATACCCTATCCTTCAGTTGGGCCTTTTTATCCAACCCATTTTCTCAATGAGGCTTTAGCCTATTTTACTTATTCATGAAATTCTTATATTTCCTTTCTTTGGCTCTTTATTTGAGTTGGATTTCGTATTATCAATTATTCTTGTTATTGCTGAAATTATTCTAGGGTCATGGACCCCACTTGCTATTGTTGGAAACTTATCATAACCGCCATTTAATTACTTAGCATGATGATGAAAATGACTAGTTAACTAATGTAGTGTACATGAGTACAAACCACCCATAGGGCACTGAGGTTTTAGTCCTCCTGCTAGGTATTGGGGTTTGACTCCCCTGCCACTTTATATATATTTAGGGTTTGGGAATGTGTTATGCTCCCTCACCCATAGGTTGAGGTCTGGTAGGTGCTTCAACCCTATATTAGATTAATCTAGCCACATTTAATCATGCATGCTGTTATATTATTGTTGTTGAAATTATGGCAGAATTCCTATTTGATATACTTGCCTCATTCTTTTGACACCCTTAATATAGTGGATCTTTTAATATGGAATGCTTTAGCTTATATTTGTCCTTTACTTCTATTGACACATACTTTTATCTCTCTCTTGTTGGGTGACCCCAACCACCCAAGTATAGGATCAGAGTGTGCAGTTGAAGCTTGGTGAACCAGCCTAAGGCTAGGATGTAGAGTTCAACCATCTAGCTTGGACTTGGCTTTATATGTTAGTTGTTTTTGTTTGGAGACAAGCTGGTTTGGTTTTAGTCTTTCTCCACCTAGATCCTTTTTAAGTATAAAGTTGTACCCCTTTTGGGAAATTTCGTAAAGTACTCTTTATACTATTGAATAAATTCAAACTTTAAAATTCCGCTGCTTTACATTGCTGTTTTTGTTTACCATTATTTTAGCAAAGGGTTGGTTGATTCCAGCTCTTCACACCTCATCCCCTTGCTTAATAAACCATAAAAAGATACTTCCCTCCTCGTCTAAAGTTAGTATTTTTGAAAAAAAAGTAGGATTAAGGCATCCTCCGCAAATTAATGTTCATGAAATTATAATGTACATGTAATGTGGAGATAATAATGTGGAAATAATGATAATGAAAAAGGAAATGGTTTTATGGGGTTTCCTCATAAAGGTAAACCCTAGATAGAGTCAGGATTGGTTTAGGAAAACCCTAGTGGGTCAAGGGACATAGAAACCCAAAGAGGAAGGGTGTAGTCTCTAACCCTAACATAACCCTAATCCTGGGAAATGTGAGTGGTGTGGGTGCTAGAATAACCCTATCCATATGAACCCAAATTAGGATAAGATTAAAGAGAAGTAAGAAAATATAAATGAGTTTATGTGGCCCAACCTCCCATGCATGAATGTGGAGAAATTCATGCATGATAATGTAAAAGAATTTGAATATACATGAGAAACATCAATAACCAATGGTTATACATGAAAATGAAAACATTAATATAACTTGCTCATCACCCTAATGCTATCTATGGAGGAATGGATGGATGAAGAGTAACCCCAATGAGTGGGCATGGTGCCCCCAGTGAGTGGGTATGCAATTGGAACTACTCCCGGTGAGTGGGTATGTTATTGAGATTATCTTCAGAGAATGAGTATGCTACCCCCAACGAGTGGGTATGCCATTGAAATACTCCCAACAAGTGAGTATGATATTATGGATACCCCCACCGAGTAGGTATACCACAGAGATCGGGCAAATAAAGGTTGAGAAGTTATAATATAAAATGTATAAATAAGTTAGGTGACTCAGTTTCACGAGCATATGTGCATATGAAACAAAGGCATTAATGAGAAAAGTTTTAAGAAAACACAAGCAACCTTTGAATAACACATTTAAAGATGTAACCTACTCAAACCCTATATTGGTCTCTTTTGAGTTAAAGTGCATGTGGTGAATAAAGTCATCACATGGGGATGACTAATGATCGAGCTTGCCAAGGGAAGCCTATGTATGAATGTCCACTACAAGGACCAAAATCCTTAGAGAGTGTTCCCTATAAAGAGGCTTTCCTTAGAGAGGGGATGACATTGAGAAAAGAGGATAAGGGTGGTGAGGTTAAAACAAGAAATACTTATTTAGGTTGCATAAAAGATGATAATATGAAACCCTTGGTTCAACTGTTAGGGTTGGTGTTCGGATCTAGGGTGGGTCAACCCAAAAGTGGGAAAAGGACCTATGGAGGAGGCATAACCTTAGACCTCAGGATCATGTTGTAGCTAGAGAGCCTAAATTCCTCCTATGAGCAAAGAGGGCACTCTAGGTTAGGACCTTCCCTAGAAAGACAAGTTGACTAAATCAATTTGAAGATCGAGGTAACCTTAACTGTTACCTAAAGGGTGTAGAATTAAGGATATAAAATATAAAAAGCATATATTGAGTATATGATTCTTTGAACCGAGTATGCCATCTCTGAGGAACATGAGGAAAAGTCACAATGGAAGCTGACAGTATGAGACCAAGTAGACATAATTGGTCTACTTTGGTCATGTGAGTCCTTTATGGAATGGAAAAAGGTATATTTTTTCTGGGAAGGGGCATTCTGACCTAACCTCATCCCTAGATTTTGATCTTCCTCCTGTTGCAGTCCACCACCCTGAAAGAGAAAGTTTCCATGAATCCAATGAGGAGATATAAAATGAATAATAAACATCATAAGATATGGAGGAAATCCGATATAGAGAATTACATATGAAAAAAAATGTGCTTGAAAATGGTTAAAGTTGTAATATCTCAAAGAAACCCTTGGGAAGGATAGAACCCTAAGTCAATCCTAAGGTCAAGTAGGGAGTATTAAAGGTGCATGGGACCGATGGGATTAAGAGTTGATTATGTTGGTATGTATGCCCTGAGAGACAATCATGGGATGATTGGTGGGATACAATAAGATTGATTTGATAAACATCAAAGGCAAGCTTCCAATTCTTTCTGGTTTAGTCATATGAGGTAATGATCGAACAGATTGAATGTCTAGAGAGTGACAATACTCAACAAAGTATGCTTTCAGGTTGAGGACCTGAACGATGAAATCATATGGATGCTAAGAGTTTGTACATTCTTATTATGTCCCTAGTCGAATGTCATTATGGAAGGTAGATAGACAACAATGACACACAAGACTAGATTGTGGTGTTGGTTGATGATAGAATCTCATTAGTCATGATATGGAGATATCAAACTAAACACATAGGTACTTGTTAGAGAACAAGAGTACCAGACAGACCCACCGTGAGTTTGACACATGGAACCATGACATGGTAGTCACAGTCAGTTCTCACAATGATGGTGGTGAGTGTGATTCTTTGACCTGAAATCACTACACTCAACACATGTTGTTGGGTACACTCTGACATCATCAAATGCAGTCCTGAAACATGGGTTGTTATAAAGGTGATGATTGAGTGGTTTTGACACATGGGGCTTTTGAGGGGTGAGTGATAGATATGGGATTTGTCCCTCCTGAGGGAGTTTGATATCCATTGCCACTTGATGAGTTGGATTGAGATAGGCGTGCACACACATGTGTGAATCAGTATGTGATATTCATGTCATACATATCTCCTCTAGTCTACTCTGAGATCAAGAAAGTGAATGAACATTGACAAGATGATTGTTCCATGCCTTGAGTTCATTCGGGATATCATTGACAAAGGAATTATACATTCACTGTAACACCATTCACATATTGTAGGATTGAAAGTTGTTCTCCAACTTTCCTTTTCACTTGGGTAGGACTGATGTGCGACTAGGCACCACTCTTTGCTTGTGAAGTCATAAGTGTTATGGACTTTCACTGCCAACGTGAAATGGGCCTCTAGGGTCACACACATAGGATTTAACTTGGAAGAGGAGTTTATCCACAAATGATGTTTAGATTGATTGCTAAAAGAGTTTAGTAGTTCAATTAAACACTCAATCAATTGATAGCTCAATATCATAGTGTTCAAGGTGTTGGACTGATTGATTAGAGTATCAGATTGATTGAAACTGCAATTGACTGATTTTGCACAGTCTGCACTCCCAACCGATCGGCTCATATGATGAACCGATCGGCTCAGCTTGGTGAACTGATCGGCTCATGTGATGAACCAATCGACTCAGGACATGTTGAGATGACTGGTTCAAGGGTTGAACTGATCGGCTCAATAGGTCCAAACGAGCAAGTTGGGAAAGTCAAGTTGGTGAGAAATTTCTTTTCATTTCACTTGTCCAATTTGATTGGAACAAGGATTGGTATTTGGATAAATTCGAAACAAAAGAGGAAAATTCAATCAGGAACTGACCAAGGTAGTGAGCCGATCATATCACAAGTGAACCGATCGGCTCAGGTGCCCCAACCGATCGACTCAGGTTCCCAACCGATTGATTCATGCTTGAAACGATCGGTTCAGCTGGTGTAGTTGGTTGTTTTGTGGAAAATATCGAATCCTTCTACTCCTGTTATAATCCCGCATTGCACGGGGTAGAGAACCCTGTCCCATGACCCTCCTATATATATAGGGGTATTGGGGGCTTCTCAGGAACAACTCAGAATACTAGTTGCTCTGTAAAGTTGTCGTTCTCTCTGGTTGTGGTAACCAGGAGAGCCCGAGCAAGTACTACCCGATAAGGGAGGCGCAACAAGGGAAAGACAACTGCACAAAAGCGACTGGTTACAGGAGAGTGCGTCGGTGACTAGTACGCCGACAGGAGGGTGTGACTCCTTCCGATTCCTTATGCGACAAGGCGATCAGAGTTCTAGGTGGTCCGTGTGGACTACTACAGAGGCGGGAGACTTCTGCCGCTCGGAGGACAGCTGCCAATCCCGACAGTCCTGATGTGACCGGGAGCTACACAGACCGTCCAAGACCGGAGGTGAAGACCATGCAAGCCGTGAGGTAACGTCACCGAACAAGCTTCAGGACAAGGTATGTCTCTACAAACCATCCTTCCTACTGTATAGACGTTGACACGATTCCTTTATTCTGGGTTTTGGGAGGAGAAATTTTTTGTTTCCGCTACCTTCTCTATCTCCCTTAAAACCCAACAGTGGTATCAGAGCCACTCTATACTTTGGGATTATCGATATGATTGACTTTGGTTTGTCGCCTTTATTTATTGCATACGATGCGAATAAAATTGGCTTTATGCATGTCCAATCCTAAATCCACAAATCCCAATATACATATATGATATGTAATATGAATGCACTCGATGCACGTCGCCCTTAAATGAGTTTTGTGGTGGATGTATAGCGTGGTTATGGACAATAAACCCTATGTCTATGTATGGTTGAATGTGGTTGCTTGCATCTCGGTCTGCGCACTAATTCCTTACCTCTTTTTTTTGATGTAACTTGAGATAACTTGAGATTTCTTTCCTACCTTTGCTCCCCCCAAATGTAACTCAGGGTTTCTCAATTTAAATGTAAATATAATAGATTTTTTTATTTCCTGTTATGTCAAAGAACGGCGGACAACCTGACGACAACTGAGACGATCGGTTCAAGGCATGAATCGATCGGTTGGCGATCCAGACGATCGGCTTGGGGAGCGAGTCGTGCGGGTGGCGACCTAAGGAGATGCACGACGAGCAAACGAACCGATCGGTTGGAGGAGCCAATCGATCGACTGGTGGCACCCAACTGAATGTCCTGATGGTGAGCCGATCAATCATGGAGATGAGTTGATCAAACCCAGAACGGCAAAGCACCGAGTTCATCTTGTACATGTTGCATGTGATGTAGACCTAGATGACCGTGATTTCTCTTGGCTCGAGGAATCACATTAGGATGGCCATAATCATCGCTTTTATCGTTTCACATGTTTTTTGTGGGATATAGCATGTATATGACACATACTATGTATTGTGGTGATTGGATATGTATATGTACCTATAAAACCAAATCCCTCATTAAATATTAAAGTTTTAGATGCCTTCCAAATGTGACACACGTGAAAAGTTTGATCGGCCAAGTGTGGGCACGCCCTAGCGTGGTGCACCGTCTATCTCGTGGAAGCATGAAGGATGAATATGTGGGTCTGCCCTAGTAGGGTGCATATTCATCGTGTTGGCTTTGGGTCAGACTTAACAAGGTGACCTAGATAGGATCTAGCACCTTGAGGCATGGAGGTGATCATGGAAAGGAGTTGCATATGACATCTTTCGAGAGTTGCCTACCTAGAAGATCTAAGTTGTGGGTGACAGCCCTAGCTGGTCCATGACTCAGAGGATTTCAAGACCTTGACTCACTAGAAGATTGTACGCTGTAATCTTCTAAATTGATGATGAGGGCTATCAATTTGAACAAAATAGTGGGAGTGATAATTAATTAAAGTCCTAATTATATCGTCAAACTTTCAAATCAATCAAATAAGTCAAAATTGAGTTTTAGACTAAATTGCATATATTTCCTTTTATAGCACAAATGACAACAAACAACAATCACTTTTAATTGCGATCAGTCCTTGAAAAGGACAAGCTGAATGGGACTAACTTCCATGACTGGTTTAGGACATTGAGAATTATTCTCACTCAAGAGCGAAAGCTCTATGTCCTGGACACTCCAGATCTAGAGGAACATGCTCCTACCACACCAAAGGCAGAAAGGGATGCTTATAAGAAGCATTCTGAAGATGCCCTTGATGCAAAGTGCTTGATGTTGTGCTCCATAAACCACGAGTTGCAGAGACAACATGAGAACATGGGTGTCATTGAGATTATTCAACATCTGAATAACATGTATGAAGATCAAGCACGACAAGAGAGATATGATGTCTCCAAGGCGCTGTTCAAGTGCGTCATGACAGAAGTAGATCTAGTTGGTCCACACATGCTCAAGATGATTGGGTATGTGGAGAACCTGATAAGACTAGGATTTCCCCTGAGCCAAGAGTTGGATACCGACGTGATACTACAATCATTGCTAGAATCCTACAATCAGTTTGTGATGAACTACAACATGAACAACTTTGACAAGTCGTTGACAGAGTTGTTGGGCATGTGGAGGACAACCGAGGCACAGATGAAGAAGGATAAGCCTAAGTCTGTGATGATGATCACCAACAAAGGCAAGTCCAAGGGCAAGTGCAAGGGCAAGGCTAAGAAAGGTTCTGATGCTAGACAGCAGCCCAAGTCGTCTTCAACTCTCAAGGCCAAGGGAGGCGTGACCAAGAGAGGCAATTTCCACCATTGTCAAAAGATAGGGCATTGGAAAAAGAATTGTCCACTATATCTGGAAGAACTAAAGAAGAAGGAGGCGACAGACGTATCCACCTGAAGGTGTCATGAAATAAACTTATAACACTTTTAAGGTATATGATACCAAGATATAAAGTGTAAAGCACTCAATACATGGGGCAAGTGTTGCCACCATAGATAGGAGTACTTTAGTTTATTTTCATCCTTGAAGGCATGTAATAGAGTTATGAACTGCTATTTCATATTTTCCAATGGATAGAAACACATTATTTTTGCATATTGTATGACAATGATAGCAATTAATAAAGTTGATGTTTCAATTTCAAAGATATGATCTTTATGGCAATGCCTTGTTTATCTTGTGGTACTTGGTATGCATAAGATAAAATGATACCTAAAAGTTATTGATAACTCAAACAATCAAATTAGCATAAATCATGAGAAATTCATTTCTAGTTTCCATATGATGGATAAATCTCGACTCTTTTGGTTAGAGAACCAGTAAGAGACATGAATCTCTTGGACATGATCAATCTTCACTAGTCACAGTGGGAGATTGATTATCCTATTAGGTATAATACATGTGATGTATTCACATACCTATTGGACTTAATGCTAGTACTTCAAATGGTGTTTAGAGAAATACCAATATGAGTATCTTGAAGTGTTCAAGAATATCATAGATGAAGTATGAATTTGGTAAAGTGTTAATTCTTGATGAGATCAATGAATGAAATACTTGAAGCAAATGTTTGAGAACCTTATGAGTGATTGTGATAGTGTATCATAGTGAACTCATGATTAAGACATGGTGATGTCTAAATCAAAAGGAGTCATACTCTAATGAGTTAGAGGATGATTATGAAATAACTAATTTCTTCTTAAATAAAGAATACCCCACAGTAATAAAGGACATTAAGAATCACAAGGAGTTGTGAGTTCTTATATCCTTGACAGATACACTTCGATTATCTATGTGATGAGTTGGTCATGTGATGAGTCAACTATCTAGATGAATATGAGGAATCATATTTTGAGTTATGGTTTATGACCATTACTTCTTAAATGACTTCCATGTGAACCATAAGGTATGACCTTGATGGTAGCACCCATTGGGATGAAATCTATAAGTACGAATGAGTCTTAAGCGTTAAGACACATGGATAACATTTTGAGAAGGATGATTCTTGTTGATTGCAACTTAATGACTAAGAGATTTGGCATATGGATACTAAAACCGCATTCCTATGAGGAATAAAATAAGGATGTGTACGTGACGCAACCTATAAGGTTTATGAATCCATTAATTCAAATAAAGTCTATAAGTTATAATGGACTAATCAATGTGATTGATTGAGTACAAGCAACTCAGAGCTGAGATCTTTACTTTGATAATATAGTCAAAGGGTTTGACTGATATGACAAAGATAAAAAAGGGATCTATGATTTAGTGGGAGTGTATTTGCATTCCACATGTTGATGAGGAATGAGATGTTCTAGAATGGAATCCTTTGTGGAAATTATCTTTAGGGAAGATAGAGACGTTTCCTATGTAATAAGAATAGAGATATATAGAGATAGTTCTCAAAAACCTCTTGACCTGAAAAGAGAAAGCATACATTGGCAATCTATACTGAAGGGTTCAGTGTGCACAGATTCAGTGGGAGAAAACTTGTCCATGTTACATGGAGTTAGTATCTCAAGGCCAAGTGTCTAATTCTTATGAAGAATGGGAACACTGAGAATATATATGGATCTATCATGTATGTGATCATACCATTATCTTGCATGTTTAGGACATAGCAAAAATAAAATGCATTCATCATCTTGTATGAAAGACACGACAATATGATATGCTCATCCTGATAACTCATATGTGGGACATGATGAGTGGATGTCTCTCTAGTTCTAGTAAGGATTACTGGAATCCCATAAGAACTTGATAAGTACTTGAGAAGTACTAGTTCTATGGAAATAAGGAAGGGTTCACTGTAAAGAGTTACACTGATGCAAACTTCCAAAAAGGACAGAAAATTAATCGCAAAATATGAGATATATAAAAGTGAATGTTTGTTGATAAATGAAAACGTTCCAATAAAGCCATTTAAAAGGAAAGTCTGAGTATCCGTGTGTTAGAGAACATTAGTGGATACTATGTGGATCTAGAAGTTCATGAGATGAACTTATAAATATTCTGTTCATTGATGACAAGTTAGGAGTGCTTGGTCATGCAATGTGGCTAAAGGTTAGCAAAGGAATACTAGATCACATATTACGACAATTCCATCTCATACGTGTGAAGTACTGCGAAGAGATGAGAGACATGTAGTTAATACCGAATTTGGCAAGGTGGTTCCATAACTCACTATGTTAGCACTAGAGCACAGTAACATGTGGGACATGTTTGAAGATCACTAATACTATGATTCAAGGGTGATTGGCTCGCAGTGCAAGTGAGAGTCTGTTGGTATGTATGCCCTGAGAGCCAATCATGTGATGATTGGTGGGATACATTAAGATTGATTTGATAAACATCAAAGGCAAGCTTCCAATTCTTTTCTAGTTCAGTCATATGGGATAATGATAGAACATATTGAATGTCTAGAGAGTGACATTACTCAATGACGTATGCTTTCAGGTTGATGACCTGAACGATGAGATCATACAGATCCTAAGAGTTTGTACATTCTTATTATGTCCCTAGTCGGATGTCATTGTGGAAGGTAGATAAACAACAATGACACACAAGACTATATTGTGGTGTTGATTGATGATAGAATCTCATTAGTCATGATATGGAGATATCAAACCAAACACATATGTACTTGTTAGAGAATAAGAGTACCAGATAGACCCACCGTGAGTTTGACACATGGAACCATGACATGGTAGTCACAGTCAGTTCTCACAGTGATGGTGGTGA
This sequence comes from Alisma plantago-aquatica, assembly GCA_963693085.1. Classification (NCBI taxonomy): domain Eukaryota; kingdom Viridiplantae; phylum Streptophyta; class Magnoliopsida; order Alismatales; family Alismataceae; genus Alisma; species Alisma plantago-aquatica. Next base: position 437,994,903 of record OY856414.1, on the reverse strand, counting down.
GTGTGATTATTTGACCTGAAATCACTACACTCAACACATGTCGTTGGGTACACACTTTGACATCATCAAACACAATCCTAAAACATGGGTTGTTATAAAGGTGATGATTGGGTGGCTTTGACACATTGGGCTTTTGAGGGGTGAGTGATAGATATGGGATTTGTCCCTCCTGAGGGAGTTTGATATCCATGGACATTTGATGAGTAGGATTGAGATAGGCATGCACATGCATGTGTGAATCAGTATGTGATATTTATGTCATACATATCTCCTCCAGTCTACTCTGAGATCAAGAAAGTGAATGAACGTTGACAGGATGACTGTTCTATGCCTTGAGTTCATTTGGGATATCAGTGACAAAGGAATTATACATTCATTGTAACACCATTCACGGATTGTAGGATTTAAAGTTGTTCTCCAACTTTCCTTTTCACTTGGGTAGCATTGATGTGTGACTAGGCACCACTCTTTGCTTGTGAAGTCATAAGTGTTATGGACTTTCACTGCCAACGTGAAATGGGCCTGCAGGGTCACACACATAGGATTTAACCTGGAAGAGGAATTTATCCACAAACGATGTTTAGATTGATTGCTAAAAGAGTTTAGTAGTTCAATTAAACACTCAATCAATTGATAGCTCAATATCATAGTGTTCAAGGTGTTGGACTGATTGATTAGAGTATCATATTGATTGAAACTGCAATTGAGTGATTTTGCACAGTCTACACTCCCAACCGATCGGCTCATATGATGAACCGATCGGCTCAGCTTGGTGAATCGATCGGCTCATGCGATGAACCGATCGACTCAGGACAGGTTGAGATGTCCAGTTCAAGGGTTGAACCGATCAACTCAACAGGTCCAAACGAGCAAGTTGGGAAAGTCAGGTTGGTGAGAAATTTCTTTTCATTTCACATATCCAATTTGATTGGAACAAGGATTGGTATTTGGATCAATTTGAAACAAAAGAGGAAAAGTCAATCGAGAACTAACCAGGGCAGTGAACCGATCATTTCATAAGTGAACCGATTGGCTCAGGTGCCCCAACCGACCGGTTCAGGTGTGAACCGATCGGCTCAGGTCCCCAACTGATCGGTTCATGCTTGAAATGATCGGTTCAGCTGGCACAGTTGGTTGTTTTGTGGAAAATCTCGAATCCTTCTACTCCTGCTATAATCCCACATTTCCCGGGGTAGACAATCCTGTCCCATAACCCTCCTATATATAGGGGTATTGGGAGCTTCTCAGGAACAACTTAGAACACCAGTTTCTCTATAAATTTGTCGTTCTATCTGGTTGTGGTAACCAGGAGAGCCCGAGCAAGTGCTACCCGATAAGGGAGGCACAACAAGGGAAAGACAACTATAGAAAAGTGAATGGTTACAGGAGAGTGTGTTAGTGACTAGTACGCCGACAGGAGGGTGCGACTCCTTCCGATTCCTTGTGCGACAAGGCGATCAGAGTTCCAAGTGGTTTGTGTGGACTACTACAGAGGTGGGAGACTTCTGCCGCTCGGAGGACAACTGTCAATCCCGACAGTCCCGGTGTGACCAGGAGCTGCACAAACACCATCCAAGATAGGAGGTGAAGACCACGCAAGCCGTGAGGTAACGTCATTGAGCAAGCCTCGGGACAAGGTATGTCTCTAGAAACCATCCTTCCTACTGTATAGACGTTGATGCGATTCCTTTATTCTGGGTTTTGGGAGGAGAATTGTTTTGTTTCCGCTGCCTTCTCTGTCTCCCCTAAAACCCAATAGATTATAACCTGGATGCATAAAACCATATGGTTGGAAGGTAACAACTATGTTTGCCCGAGGCTCATGTCTCAGGATATTGGACACCTTCATGATGTTCATGTGGCCCAATGAGTGAATGTGAAGGGCACCCCCTAGTTGCGTAAGTATAAGATCACTCCAAAAGTACCTATACCCCTAGAGGTCCCAAGGAAGTGACTAAGGCTCATAATACATGAGATGTAAATATAAAAGGTACAAGAAGTCAAGTAATAATAAAATCTTAAGAACTCAAGAGTGAAGAAGACTTTTGACTTCATGGAATATTAGACTGATGTGGAATTGAAAAGTATGGTTTAGAGTCACATTGAGAATGATTCAACCTAAAATGTGAAATTTTGAGATAATGTGGGGATACACCATCTCTTCTCTTGGAATGGGATGAATTTTGTATTTGGGCTGCTGTCAAGTGCTTATTTCATCTCATTATGAGGGAGAGAGATTAGGTAGAGACATGTTGTGCTTAATATTGACCTAAAATAATGAATACCAGACGTTGAACTTAATGACATGATCTAGAGTTGGAGGTGTTACCTCAGCCTTATGTGGGAAGAAATGAATAATAGGTTGAAAACCTAGGTGAGAAGGTAATCACCAAATGAAAGTGTAATCATTAAGAGATGATATAATTTAAATATTAGGGACCTGGATATACCTTGATTTGAATTTAGGTACAAGCATGAGTAATAATGTGTGGAATTTGTATATCAATAAAGTTATTAAGGATATCTAAGTAGGGTTGTTGACTGTAAGGGTTGAAACAAAGATGAATTTTCATTCACCTTAGGCTTACTATATTTGAATTTTAGGGCAAAATTCCTTGTAAGAATGGGGTGAATGTAATTTCCTCAATTTGTGAAATTTAATTATACAAATATAAGGTGTGAATTGCTAAGTAATTCCTTAATTGTATTTTGATAGAATAACATGGGCTTGACCCATGGACCAAGTAAGCCCCATGAGACTACTTGTTCTACAAATAGGTCCTTATTGCATAAATTAAAGTAAAGGAGGGAAGTAGCACATAAATAAAAGTTAGTGGCATTATGAGATGTTGGTTTGGATGACTAGTCAAATTTTTAGGGCAAAATTCCTATAAGAGGGAACAGATGTTGTTACCTGGTTTTCCCATGAGATGGTTCTCTATGTTTCTCATTTAGAAATCGTGGTTTAAAAGTGCAAATACTCCATATAGGATGGATTTTGTGTAGTTCACTATTTTCAACATTTTGGACAATGAAAGAGAGGAAAATCGAGTAATATAGAAATTACTAAAGGTAGTTCACAATGGATGTTTTAAATATAGAATTATGTGGAATACTTTATAAAAGAGAGTTTTTTGACCATAAATAAAGAATGTTGACTTTGTTAACTACTTGACAACTAAAATATAAGATAATATGCATGTTTCCAAGAGAAAATAAAGTGTATGGTGTTTTAGATAATTAAAAGAGTAGTTATCTAGACAGTTTGGAAACACATGCTTTGAGACATCAATTTTTATTATTTTGGTATACTTTAAAATAATAATGGAAAAGAAGGGGATTCTAGAGAAAAGAATATACCATAGGATAATGACATTGTTTTAAAAAATGTTTATAAAGAGCAAGTTTTATGTACAAAATACATTCCAATAAAATTAAATATGAAGGGAGACCCTCTTTTTGACCCTTGATAAGGAATTGGGCCTAGCCAATTTGGAAGAATTAGAAGATTACATCAAAAGAACTAGTTCTCAATCAAGTTGGGTAGGGATTCTCTACGATGAGATTTTTGGGATTCAAGAAATAGTATAAAAAATGGCTGGACGAGACCTCAGGGAAAGTATTACTGAGTTTCCTAGAAATAAGAATCATTTAGTTAGGGGAGATAAAGAATGATCTAGATCCCAAATCATAAAGAGTTTCCAAAGATTTAAGAATCAATGTATTCAATATGTGCCATAAAATGGTGTGCCTTCCTTTATGGATTTTTTTGGGTGTAAAAGTTGGTAGTATTTCGAGGACATATGTGTTTCTACTTTGAGAATCTATTAAATGTCTTCCTCTTGGAAAACTATGCATACTTTTCCATGTGTTTTTCCATAACTAAGAGAGAGATTAATAAAAGGAATACTTGGGAAAAAAATCCTGTAATCACATACATAGCAAGGATATAAAAGTGTTGGAAAGTAATTAAGGTGGGGAGGGGAAAGGAGACAGGACCAACAAAGGTTTTATGTATTCATGTATATATATACACATAGTTGTAGACTCAATCCTCTTTGTCAGACACCCTCTCCCTCATCATTCTTCATCACCTTCCTCCTCTAGGGTTTTGTCTGGGACATGTTTGAGGCCACAATACCCTCTCCTTCTGAGTTGCGGAGTCCTTGGCATAAAAAGCAGTCTCTAGAGATATCAGACTGACCTCCTCATAGTCGCACACCTCCTTCCTCCTCCCTTCTTCCATCTTCTAAGCAAAATGGATGAGCAACATGCTTAGGAGTCGGTCATGAGACGCAGCCGGAAGGGCATGAGCAATCTCAAAGGAAAACAACCCTTCTATAAGTGTTAGACTCTCCTCTTACTCCCTTGAACACACAGATAGGCATAAGGAAATACAGAGCCTGACATGACCACCCTCTTATGTGAATCTTCTGGCCAAGCCGTTCAGGGCATTTTTGGCTGACTCAATGCATGGGAAAGACCAACAAGGGTACCCAGAGGTGCTCAGGCCATGCCTGAGCAGTTGCAGATAGGGAGCCATGTTGAAGAAAGTAGCTAACATTTTCCCTCATAGAGCCAGTGGCGTACGGACGCACACTCAGGGAGACGCAATGCCGAATCAGAGCTGAAGGAATCGACGATGGATTAGGGAAGACAACAAAGTCTGATTCAACCCTGATCGACCATACAACTAGGATCCAGCTGGGCCAAAGGGGGCGTGGGACCCACTCTTCTAGTGTTGCCCTTTTGACCAAAGGATCACCGGGCCAATGGGGAGAAGACATGTGGCCCAAACTTAAGGTATAAAAGGTGATTTTTGCAAAAAATATAGAAATTGCTTGTATGCTTTGAGTAAAATTATATATCATTTTGATTGAAAAAATGAGAGGCAAATACAATATTAATGAGACCTAAATAAGTTTCCTATTCCAAAAGTAGTGCAAAGATGGGTCTAAGTGGTGATTAGTGTATTAAAACCCTAGATTGTTGTATTAACTTGTTAACTACATTAATGCTCTCAAATCATGTTATAATCTGATGATATTGAAGATAATGATGATCCAACATAATCATGACCACGTTGATCATACTTAGGGTTTCTAATGAGAATAATCATGTGTATGAATAATTTGGGTTAAAGATCAAATCCTACCATGTTAGTAATCAAGTTAATCTAGGATAAGTATTGATGATGCAATAATATGGTAAATTTGGTAATCATGGCTAAACTTAACGTGAATTAGGATTCATAAGTCATCAAATCAATGAACATGGAGATTAGGGTAATGAAGCATAACTCTAATGATAACTTGATACCAAGGAAACCTAAACCCTAGATTAGGTATCGAGTAGGTTTTAATCTATTTAACGAAATTGTTGTAATGATGACACTTTAGGATTTACATAGATATAATATGATTTCCTAGATTCATCTTTGTTGATTGGATTTCTTGAACGTAATTGAAGTGTAATCTGCATGTCTCACCATCAAGGTATGTGGTTACGCCTATGACTAAAACACATAAGTTTACCAATGTTTTTCGAGGTTTGTCAAAATAATTACAAATAAGTGCTTGCTTGTATATTTATTTCTTACAATCTATAAAGTCACTGTGGATATCACATTATATGGACATGAGTATCTTGAATCCTATACCACATCTGGATGTATGGAAATATAAGGAAAATGATTATTAAGCCTCTGGGGTAGAGGATAGTCGAAGATCAACCCTTGGGTGGGGAAAACTGATATATCACCTTAACACCCGAGGGGAGAAGGTGGCCTATGTCCACTGTAGGGACAAAATCCTAATGGATTTTCATAGAGGCTGGGCAGATCAGGGTTGAGTAGTTAGGATGAAAATGTTAATTTTGATTCTATAACAATAATTTTTGTGAGTATGTTATTACAACTAGATGTGACATTTTGTTTCCCCACATACCAGTATAACTTGTTATGCTAATCGTGTTTCATTTCACGATGTTTTAGGTACATGCAAAATTTAAAGATGCTCAGAGACATGATAAATCAGATGAAATGACATGAAGACATTAATATATGTAAGGAGGATTAGCTAGACACTTCTTCTCTATGTATAATATAATGATAGAAATTCGTATATACTTTGAGCATTTTGTAAACATTATTTGAAGTAATGGAAATTATATGCTATTTTATATATTTTTAAAAATCTGGATCCTTGGAAATTTTTTAGGTAATGACTCAACATTAAGGCCTTCCTTAATTGAGGGTTGTCGAAAAGTGAGGTGGTTACAACTTCTATCTTCTTGCCACCCCGACTCACAAAGATCACTTCAGACCTCATCTTGCTTATATGATGCGACCTTGAGTGCCACTAGTCCCTACTAACTGCTCCTCTTCCAATTGCATCTCATGTGCCTCTCAATTCAACAATTTACTCAGTTTCTACCACCAGAGACCTCGACCTCGCCCTGACGTCCTCCACCTCCCTTGGCTCAATGGAGTATCAGGGAACCATCCTTGGTTCAACTCATTCATTTTTCAACCCCTAGTTGTTTGTGAGTTTTCCTGAGTTTGTCACATCCTATAGACTAGTTCAAGGTGCTCGTCGACAATTCAACTCCATGGTGTTCCTTTGGTACTTTGGCTTGAGAGAATCCTTGGGTGAGTCATTCTGACCCTTACAAATCTCTCTGTAACATCAGTTGATGTTTTTGCTCCCTGAATCATCACACTGGACTCCGAATCACCTCCTCTGTTTTCTCTCCTTTGCCAGTGAATGGTGAGGCCACCATGTTTCTTTTCCTTTCATGATCGCACACACAACTCCGCTAGGTCTCCATGAACTTCCTTGCATAGTTTGCTCACATAGTTTGAACCCTCTTTTTATAGCATGTCTCTAGATATTTTCTTCTTCATACTCCTTGTCCCGTTCAGAGAAGGCCTTTGAGTTTTGGTGCTCCCCTAATTATGAGCTTTAGCTCTTTTTCATTGGGATGGATCAAGAAAGCCTCTGACGGTATCAGTTTCCTATGAATGAACTTCCTTCTTGAGCCGTAGATCCCTGTGATTTGCTCTGTCAAAGTGTATGTCACCATGGCCAAAGGGGAAACAAGCCAAGTCATTAAATGACCTTAATATCCCCAAAATGTTAATTGAATGATTAATATCACAAGGGTATTCTCACGGACACTATGATTCATCAAGAACAACTTTTGATTTATAATTGAAAGACATTTTTGCCCCTGAGTATGTGATTAATGTGTAACGTGCGCCCAAATTCATATTGTCATTTCATGTATTATTTACATCGGCTCATTTTCTGATTTAGATGATTTAACTCTAGGTTTCCTAATTACTAATTGATCCACAATGAAAAATTCATAACTTTTGCATATAACCTCAGAAAAATATGAAAAAATATGTTTTACAAAGCTCTTATGATTTTCTATCAAATTAACTTGTTTACAAATTCTATTTTCCACATTTAAATCCTTAAATAATTCAATGAACGAAATAAGGGTTTTAGGACCACAAACTCATATACACCTTGTGATTTTAATCAAATACAGAAGACTAGAGGCTAAATCGAGTCAGAGGACTTGAACCTAAGGAGGTCTAGTCTAGGTAAGTAGACCACACATATTTGGTAGGGTTGGCAATTGGGTCTGGGTTGAGCGGGTCCTATTTCGGGTCAACTCATGTCAGATCAAATATACTTGACTCGAACCCGACCTGAACCCAACTAGAAAATAATTTCGAGTCATACCTGCTCGACCCGAACCCAAAATTCATATTTGTGGGTCTGACCTGATAGACCTGGAAATATTATGTTATATGCAAACCAGAAAAAACTAAAATTGCAAACAAAAAAAACCCAAAAACTAGAACCCGTTAGACCCAAAATTGCTACAGAATTTGCTAATTAATGATTCTTTTGGAAGCAAAGACTTGTATAAACTATCATATTTTTATGTTTGTATGTGTTCAAAATTTATATGGCTAAAACATGGGAAAAATATATATACATATTAAGATATAATTTTGGGTCGAGCGGGTTTTACAGGTCGAGAATTGCAAACCTGGACCCGACATGCAAATACTTTTGGGTTTTTTTGGGTTTGGGTCATTTTGAGTCAGGTCAAAAAAAATCAAGACACGGACCCACTTTAGTCCGGTCAGGTCGAACGGGTCAAGTCTGATTTTTTCAGCCCTAATATTTGGCATAAGGGATTTTGGTTTATTGGTTATTTATTTATGATTATGCATATTAGTATTCTCCATGATTATGAATGCTTTATCAAAAGATATTATGTATAGTTATCACTTTTTGATTGGTTGTTTATTTGTAGTCTATTATGAAATCCTAACTATAGTTAAGAATTAAGATTTAACGAATCATGCTCAAGAAGGGAAAACAATATTATGGTTTATGAGGGAGAAATCCCATCTTATTAAAGTTAAAGGATCATGATGATGTTAATATCAATGTTAATGTTAATGTTAAGATAAATGGAATTGAATTAGTTTTATATTCTTCTCGAATCATGGACCTAAAGAGATTGTCAAGGGCTTTCCTATCATCAAGGGCTTTCTTAACAATCATGTGCTCTTAAGTGGGCATCATAGAGAGATGCATATATTACTATTTTCTTCATGTTATTAATGACTCATGAATGCTTAAGGTAGTCCATGTTCAAGTCAAGATATATTTATTTTTATGTCATATAAAGTGCCAAATACCACTTACTAATGTGATGTTTATTTTGCTTGGCTGGGGACGCGATGTCTGTAGTACTTGGAGAAAGTGAAGGATAAAAAGGACAATCAAGGAATAGGATCTTTTCAAGTTTTTCCTATTGGGGTGATATTTACCAGACCGATCTAGAGGTTTGGAGATCATCTACACTATGTTTAGTCATGTTACCAAGTAGACTAGATTTCATAGATGAATATAATGTAGTTGTTTTTTCCCAAGAACTATGTATGAATCCATTTTATATCAATGCAAAGTGTTTCATTTATTCAGTTTGCTAAGATCATCATTTTGTGACACCCCCTTGAGTAAAAATGCTTCTTCTCATGTGATATGAAAGGTGGGGTGTTACACTATGGTATCAGAGCAATTTTGGTAAGTGGCCACTAAGCAAAGACGATTCTCATTGCCATCCTAGAATGAAGATCATGAGATTAGGTATAGGGATGAATTCCCAAGGAAAGATACCATGGCCTAGAATGACTAGAGTTTTCACCCTAGAAGAGATAAAAAGGCTAGAGATAGATGTTTACCTAGTTTTGATATATCAACCTAACCCTAGCTAATGAGATAGCTAGGCTCATGTCCAGCCAATTGAGAACTGAAGAGGTATGTCATAAGCATTAGACTTTTGATGCATTTCTCCTTTCTTACTAGTGCATGTGGTATGGGACACATGTATTAGTAGAATAGTGAGAGATAGCATGTGAAGATCCCACATCTCTGGGTATGTGCCTGATCAAAACATATCTAGGAATGTAGGAGGTACCTAAAGACTAAAGGTTAGATAGTCGTCTACACCTAATAATAGAGACTCATGACGACATCTAGGGTAGGTGACCTAAGTGTAGTGACAAGTTTGGTTTCATAAACCCTAAGTATAAGCTGAGAAGATGAGGAATGATGTAATAGTTAATTCATGTCCACATGAACCTTTTATGAAATATATTTCTTTTCAAGCAAATTTTAGTATGCTAGCTTTCATTAAATGAAGAAGTAAGAAAAACCCTAAGGTGTGTAGTACCCTAGAAAATTTCAAGGTCGAAATTCATTTTAAGGTGGGTAGAATTATCACACCCCAATTTCAAAGATAATTAAAACCTTAGAATGGGGTTTTCCTAAATAACAATAGTTGAGGGGTTTAATGTAAAAAGACCATAAAGTGATTTTTCTTATGTGAAAATGAAGTAAAAAAGTTAAAATGAAACTCATATATATTTTCTCTTTCATATGTGCATTATATGATTCAATTAACTCAAATTGATAGATAGTAGTTCCCCTTACCCTTTTCTCTCTCCTCCAAGATTATAATGCCATAAAAGCATAAAGGGGATGAAAGAGGATACTCATTTACCATCTCATTTTAAAGTCAAAGGGAATAATTATGAAAAGATATTACACATAATTCAAGATAATGTTTCTTAATGTATTAATGGACATGCAATGGACAAAACATAAATCTAGGTGTATAGGAAGAATCTAGACTCCTTATTGGGCATGTGGTCCAAAATTTGCAGCATTTTGGTTTTGTTCGATCTTGTAAATTAATTAAACAACTTTATATATGGTTTTGAATTAGATTTAATGGAAAAATATAGGTAATGCAACAGTCTATGATCTGGTCATTTAATATGTCATGCGTTACTCTTTTCACGTGCTTCATCTGAGCAATTTATTCTATATCCAACGGTCATAATATTCTCATCTACCTATGGCTATTCATTAGTCTATGAATTGTTAACCGTGATTCCTACCTCAGTCTTTCCCTTCCTCATTACTCATCCATTTATGAAATTATTTCTCCACTGATCTCATCTCTCTCTCCCAAACATAATGAGCCATTACTTGCCCCCCCCATTGACCTATTGATGAAATGCCCAAAACGGGCTTCTCTCTTCTCACCACCTTGACTCACGAAGATTACCTTAGACCTCATCTTGCCTATATGATGCGACCTTGAGTGCTGCCAAACCCTACTAACTACTCCTCTTCCAATTGCATCTCATGTGGCCCATGACTCCACGACTTACTCAATTTCTACTACCAGAGACCTCGACTTTTCCCCGACATCCTCCACCTTCCTTGGCTCAATTGAAAATTAGGTAAGCATCCTTGGTTCACCTCATTCTTTTTTCAACCACTGGTTGTTTGTGAGTTTTCCTGAGTCGTCGCATCCTATAGACTAGTTTGAGGTTCTCATTGGCGAATCAACCTTATGGTATCCCTTTGGCACTTTGGCCTGGGAGAAGCCCTGGGAGAGTCATTCAGACCCTGAAGAATCTCTCCCTAACATCATTTGGCATTTTTGCATCGTGAATCATCACACTAGACTTTGACTCACATCCTCTATTTTCTCACCTTTGCCGGTGAATGGTGAGGACACAATGATTTTTTCCTTTCACGACCGTGAGCATGACTCTACTGGGTCTTTGTAAACTTGCTTGTGTAGTTTGTTTGCATAGTTTAGACCCTCTTTTCATAGCATGTCTCTGGTTGTTTTCTTCTTTGTACTCCTTGGCCCTGTCAGAGCATGCCTTTGAGCTTCGGTGCTCCCTTGACCTTGAGATCTAGCTCTTTTGCATTGAAATGGAGTAAGGAAGCCTCTGACCCGTGAACAACCTTCCTTCTCAAGCTGCAAAGCCCCATGATTTTCTCAATTGAAGCATATGGCGCCATGTCTAAAGGGGAAACAAGCCATGTCATAAAATGACCTTAATATCCCCATAATGTTGATTGAATGATTAATCTCACAAGGGTATTCTTGAGATTTCACAGATAGTATGATTCATCATTTGTCGGTTTTGGTTTATAATTAAAAGACATTTTTGCCCCAACATCTGCGATTAATATGTCACGCACGCCTAAAGTCATATTGTCATTTCACGTCTAATTTACATCGACTCATTTTTCTAATTTAAATTATGTCACACTATGGTTTCCTAATTTCTGATTGGTCCATAATGCAAAATTCATAACTTTTCCATACAACCTCAAAAATACAGAAAAATATGTTTTAAAAAGCTCAATGATTTTTCTATCGATTTGTTTTCAAGCGCCGCTTTCCCCATTCAAACCCTTGAATAATTCAATGAATGAAATAGGGTTTCAGGACTCTGAAATCATATACACCTCATGATTTTAATCAAATTACAAGCGACTAGAGGCTCAATCAAGTCAGAGGACTCGAACTTAAGGAGGTCTAATCTAGGTAAGCGGGCCATGCATATTTGGCATAAGTAATTTTGGTTTATTGGTTGTTTATTTATTATTATGCACATTAGTATTCACCATGAAATTACAAATGCTTTATCAAAAAAACCATGTATAGTTATAATTGTTTGATTGCTTGTTTATTTATAGTCTATGGTAAAACCCTAACTATGATTATGAATTAATATTAATGAATCATGCTCAAGAAGTGGAAACCCTATTATGGTTTATGAGGGAGAAATCCCATAATGTTAAAGTTTAAGGATCATGATGATGTTTGTGTTAATGTTAAGAAAAATGGAATTGAGTCAGTTTTATATGATTCTAGAATCATGGACCTCAAGAGGTCGTCAAGGGCTTTCCTAGCATCAAGGGTTTCCTTGCAATCATGTGATCTTAAGTGAGCATCATAGAGAGATGCATATATTACTGTTCAATTCTTCATGTTATTAATGTCTCAGGAATGCTTAAGATAATCCATTTAAGTTTATGTCAATCTATTTCAAGTCAAGATATATTTATTTTTGTGTCATATAAAGTTCCAAATACCGCATACTGATGTGATATTTATTTTGCATGACTGGGGATGCGATGTCCGCAGTACTTGGAGCAAGTAAAGGATAAAAAGGACAATAAAAGAAAAGGAGCTTTTCAAGTTTCTCCAGGTGGGGTACCATTTACCAGACCGATCCAGAGGTTTAGAGATCATCTACACTATGTTTAGTCATGTTATCAAGTAGACTATTTTCATAGATGAATACGATGTAGTTTTCTTTTACCAAGAACTATGTATGAGTCAGTTTAAAATCAATGCAAAGTGTTTCATTTATTCAATTTGCTAAGATCATCATTTTGTGACACCCCCTTGAGTAAAAATGCTTCCGCTCATGTGATATGAAAGGTGGGGTGTTACAATGGAGAAGTAGGTGATGAGGATGACACAGACCAGAGAAGAAAATGTCAAAACTATTTGGTTACTTGTTTCTAAGTAAGGATAAATATGCTCTGTTACCAAGTAATCAGAGAGAAGATGGAAAATATGTTTTATGTATTATACACAAGAGGGAAAACTTTATATAAGACTATTGACGACTTCCAATACTTGTTAATACAAAGTGGGACTAACCCCAATATATAAGATTGTAGATAGACTTATACACTTAACATAATATATGTAGGGATAGGGGATGGCGATAGACATATCAGAAGAAACATGTTTTAATATACCAAATCTTAAAAAATGGATCTTGTCAGCAATTGTATATCCATAAAGAGGAGTCATGATGTATACATTGTCATTGATTAGATCCAAAGATGCCTCCTCTTGGGGTAGCGTGCATCACCAATTGTTGTGCTCAAACCTAAAAATGACATCCTGGTGCGTCCCCACTAGTGGTGCTTTTACACCCTACGAGGTCGGAGCGCACATGATATGGGATCTTATGCTTTAGAAATTTATGTTATCCCTAACCGAGTCGATCACTAAGACTAAAATAGGTCGCCCGCAAGCGTACGGGGTACTGTTGTAGTATAGGTGATTGGCAAGATAAGGGGTCGAACCATAGAGATAGAGGGGGCACTAGAGTTAGATAGAGTGGGATATGTTCCTTTTACGGATCTTAGGGTTTTAGGGTTTTAAAAGGTTTGGTTGTTTGATTACGCTAATGAGCAAGTAAGAAATTCAAGATGGAAACTAAGTTATGAAAGATCAAGCAAATTAGTAAACAAATTTAACAAACTAACTAAGAAAGAGCAAGAAGAGCTACACTACTCTAGTAAGGCAAGAAGCAATTAAGAACTAAACTAACCACTAGCTAGAGCAAGAGCCTAAGTTAACACTAAAGAGCAAAACTAAGAAATTAACTAGATTAAGCAAATGCAACTAAACTAGACTAGCATGAACAAGAAAACTAATCAATTAGGGTTTCAAGCAAGGTGATTAAGGTGGGTGGGCTGTTTGGGGGATGTAACTTTGATATTAGTTGGGGGAAATCATTAAACATGCATGGTTATCGTTTCATATCTAGATTACCACACCAAACAATAAGGTCAATGCCATTTTTACATACCCTATACTACTAGTAGTATACTAGGGTTAGGTGTAATTCTAATGAGATTAACCAAATATAGGTTTCTAGGGTAAGTGATAGTGGGTAATTGAGGGTTGAGGGTAGAGATGGGAGTAGAGATGAGGGTATTTAACCTCATGCCACTAGCCACTCTAGCCTTTAGAAGGCCCTAGACAATGACATCAATCTCACTTACACTAGCTACTTAGATCTCACACTCATTTATAGGAGGAGGGATGTGTATGTAGGAACAAAGGGGGCTAGCTAGGGATCCACTAATTGGACCTAGGAGCCATTCCTAAGATTGCCACATACACCCCAATTCCTCCTAGAAACTAAGTGTCATCAAAGACCTCAAAACAAGAAATTCATACAAGAAGCACAAACCACATGCAATAAGATAGGAAAAGAGATAGAAGCAAGAATTATTCATCATATATATGAATTAAGTTCATTACACGAAATTATCCCCCAACATGGTATCAAAGTTACATTTAAATCCCAAACATCCCACCACAAGGGGCTTAGCTAGACATGATCAAGAAAACAAGAAAAGAAAGGGGTATAAGAAGTAGGGACTCCATGAAGCTTGATGTAGAAGCCTCCTTCTTCACCTCCAAGCTTGCTGTAGACGTCCTCCCTCCTCCAAGGGTGCAAGGGTGCATGAAATGGTAGGGGGTTATGGATGAAAACCTAGGGAACTAGGTTTCCATGGTGGAATGAGGGTGGAAATGGTGGATGATGAGCCCAAAATGCAAGGGGATTGCACAAAGAGCTCAAGGGTGGAGAGTGGAGCTTGGAGCAGCTGTAGGGGCGTCTAACCTAGTGGTATGGCCACCACCCATGTATATATAGGTGGTGGTGGAAGCACTAGGGTAAGTAGGGGCAGTTTAGGAAAAGCAGTGAAAAGTAGGGTAGGGTTGGTGGACCACCACGACCGAGGTGGTGTGCCACGACCGTGGTGAGGGTGGTGGAGGACGGTCGTGGAGTGGTGAAACGATCGTGGTGTGAAGGAATTTGGAAAAAGGTCAAGTATGGTGGTAGCCACGACCGTGGCGGGATGCCACGATTGTGGTGGGTTAGGGGCACCACGGCCGTGTTGGGTAATACAACCATTTTAGAGGAGGAGGAGGTGATTGTGGGGAATCACCACAGTCATCTTGAGCTTCTTCGGCTACGGTCGTGGCAGGTGGCCACGGTCTTGGCGTTCTGGGGAAAAACCATGTTGCAAGTTGAACTTTTGGCAATTAATTCTCACGACCGTGGCAGGGTGCCACGACCGTTTTCTCTTCTACTGACCACGACCATGCTGATGGCCAGGGCCGTGGTGTCTTCAATGGACACTGTCATGGAAAAGGGCCACGACCGTGGGATTCTGTGGGATTTCCCTATTGAACTTGGTGTCATATTGCTAAAAAAGGCACGACCGTGGCATAGTGCCCACGGCCGTGGTGAGGTTGGCCTCACTTAATTACACTTCAATCTTTGTCATTCTTGGATGTCTTTGCTTGGGGGCGATTCTTGACCATTGGAGGTAGGTTGAGGGAGACTTTGGGGCCTTCTTTGGGTCCCTCCATGAGTGGGGGAACCCTAGAACTCCTTATTTCTCTCTCTTCCATCTAAGCATGGTTCAAGTACCTGAAAAATAGTGCAAAGAACATCCATAAGCATATTTGCAATGATAACCATATTAGGGAAAAGGACTTGTAATCTAACATGTTTAGATGCAACTTAAGTACAAAATGGCACAGGATGGAGCCCTAAAATAGGGCTACATCACCTCCTCCTAATATTGTTGCTCGATGCCTATGCCTCTACATTGTCCATGAGGAAGATGATAACTCCAAGATGTGTTGATGCAAACTATTGAAAAGGAGCAACTTATCAGAGACATGTTAACATCTTTGTATCTCTTCTCCTCTCTCTCATGCTAGAGAACGATGTCTAAGACTTCTCAGATTGGCTTAGCTATCATACCCATTTAAATAGGGGAGGCAAAAGATTAGGTTTTAACTAAACATGAGAAACTTACAAACTATGGACTACAGTTTGCCCACTCGCGGGCTTGCTATTCGCTTGACTAGATTTCATAGTCAACTAAATATCATGTTCTGGGGAAATCATATCATTGAGTAGTAAGTCGACGAATCACATCATTCAGTCGACTATAGACTAGCCGATCCACTAGATCTAATGTTGCACTGGTTGGCCATTTAGGGGATACTGTAACTAAAACTTTAATTTGTCAGTTGGCTAAATATATTAGTAAGTCATCTAACATTGGGTCAATCATTTAGGTCCTATAGAAAGCCATCTATGGTTCTAGACATTGTTGTATTGTTCAAATTGATTGTCTAATATCCAAAAAAATTTAGAACTTTATCAATTGGAACATTTCCAATCATGTCCACCATTACACACCTCCTTGATAATCCTATATGTATGACCCTATAGGCTCCACATTACATCGACAATGATGTATGTAATATGAAAATATAAATTCACAAAAATGAGTGACATTTTCCTACAAATGATTTACACCAAACTCATTCAGTAAGTTGGAGAAAAACTTCAACCTTTTTGTGACTAGTGTTAGTATCGTCTAATTCGTTTGTCCCTAATGTCTAAATTGAATATGAGGCATGAAATTGTCATCCTCATAATACCTAATATATGTTTTTTTGATATAGACCAGACTTTGAGTTACATGTGAGCTTAATATCTAATATGGACTAACATGAGCATGGTCACACATTTCATGGTCTCATTTATTAAGTGGCTATGATATCACTTTAGTAATGGACTATTTCTATCTATATCAATCACAATTGATCCATATGTGTCACTGTGCACCCAGTCATAAATTTTATGGTAACCCTTGTTCAAGGTCACATTTGAGTAGTGCTAGAGTACATTGAACAACACGTGACCATTTTAGTGAATTCAAGTCTAAGGATCATGGTTACCATAATGGCCTGAAGATATGCTTATGAATGTCATTTGATGGCCTCCGTGAGTGTGTTTGTCGATTGAAATATACTTATGTGCTTGACTTAATATCCAAAATCATGACTAATGAGACATAGTATTCAATTGCCACACATACTAAGCTTGACATATTTTTGTTATCCTAATTTCCACAATAAAACCTGATTAGGGACTAAATAAGAATGAATACTCTTAGCATAACATGATATCAAATGTGGGTCCTCAATCCTAAATTATATATCATTGAGTCTAGCATTCTTGGGATATTATCATATTTTATTATTATCTCAAATTGAAACAAACATAAAAAATAGAATTCATTTTTTTGATAATGCAATAAAGTATAAACTATCACATTCCAACCATCATGTAATTGTAGGGTACATTGATGCCCATATTTTATATCATCTTTTGGACCACTTTTGGTTGCATTTCAAATCAATTTTACAAAATATCTCCCTTATATATGCTAGTTTTTCTACTTTATTGTTATCTTTACATGCTCCATGGTTTTGATTGTAGGTACAACATTTTGGTATCAAAATGGGGAGAGAAAGATCCTCATATCATCCATGAACACATTCCCCAATCATCTAAACATTAAAAAAATCAATGTTACAAAAACGGTCACAAACATGTCATGTTGAGATATCAACACGTTATATTTTTAGCAAAACACTGTGTTGAGATTTCAACATGTCGTGTTTTAGTGTAGAACATGGATCCATAATTCTCTAACATCAAACACACACATTGTTGATATTTCAACACGCCCTGTTTCTTCACTCTAGAATTTTTTGGAGTTCCCTGACTTGCAGCAACACACCGTGTTGGCCAACCAACACATTGTCTCATCATTGATCAAGGAAATTTGACTTCAGAAATTGCAAGTAACATGCCGTGTTGACTTGCCAGCATGTGAAGTTGCCTACAATTTCTTTTCAAATCAGTAGAAAATCACTCCCATTTTTAAATACGAATGCAACTTGGGACAATTATCACGAGTCATTTGGATCAAGAAACGTCCAAAGTAGAGCCAAGGTGAAAAAAAGAAATTTTTAAGAGAGGGGCATAATTACTCAAGAGAGAACTCCCTTCTCCCCAATTCTTCTTCAACCATTAGAGAAAAAATCTTTGATCTCTGTTCCAGCTGCTCGGGAGAGAAGGTTTATGGAGAAAGATCTTTAAAGAGGATGAAGTTGTCACTCTAGCCTGTGTTTGACTTTGTTCCACTTGTACTATGGATATTTTTGTTCTTTTCCTTCTTCGACCATGTTCTTCTTCACATTATACAACTTGTTTCTATTTTCTCTAGCCAAGGATGAGTAGAACCTTTGTTCTTGTGCATGGAGGAGTAACTCTCATGTCATAAATCTATTGAAGTCAAATTTCATGCCTAATGCTAGTTATTTTCACTGTTCTAGGGTTCATCAGTGTAGCTTTCTTTTTACATGCTTTGCTGACCACTTTGTGTGTATGACTTATACTCCTTGTTTGATCTGTGAAGATGTGCATAGGAGTAAGGAGATGTACCTTAGAAACACTATCTTAACCATGAGAGTGGCTGGGATATGTTGAGGAGCAAGGTTTGCAGTCTGAAATTTAGTATAAACATGGTAATTCTATATGAAATTAGGACTATTCTGCACTATTGAGAGGTGTTTGTAGGACACACACCTCCTTTGTATTATTTCCCACATAGCCAATTTTCTTAGTTCATATTGTTGTGATATGGTTGTGAAGTCCTATTCCTAAGACCTTTGATCAATTGAAATCTTGAAACCAAGTGATCTCAATTTTAGTTTAACTCTCTAATTTGTTTAGTTTACTAGTGTAAAACCAAATCATCCTTTGAAATCAATCTACATTGTTGAAATTCGATACTCTTGTGCCTAATAGTACTAAGCTCCTTGGATGACCTCAATTATACTACACACACCCTTATTCTTGTGGGGTAGTGTTTGAGTTTATATATATGAAGACTTGCGCACAATGCTAACAAGTTTTTGGCACCATTGTTTGGGAGCATTGGTATTTTTTTTAGAGTAAGAAGTGTTCAATTGTAAGCGAGACTAGATCACACCACAACCCATCATATCCACCATCATCACTATTTTCACCATCATTTCATTGTAATCATTATAATATCTTTGTATCTTACATTTTTTTTGTACTTCACTCACCTTCTGTACTTGTTGGACTGTTAACAACCTTCAAAAATGGAGGAGTGAACCTCAATCACATTAGGAGGAATAAGAACATTCATCACCTTCATCACCACCACCTTTTCCCGAGCATCTAGCTCAACAAAATAAAAAAATAATGAAATACAATTTTCCCCTTAAGGACTTCATTGTTCCAACTACTACAAACATAAATGGGGCTATTAATATCCCATACATCAAGGCAAATGATTCTTCTATTAGCCCCACCATTATACAAATGTTACAACAAAACAAATATGTCCTATGTAGGATCTCAATTTACATATAGCTGAATTTCTACAATACTTGAGTTCCTTCAAGATTAATGGCGTTCCTACTGATGGGATTCATCTTATTCTTTTCCAATTCACTTTTGAGGGACAAAGATAAGGTGTGATTCTCTTCTTTGCCAAGAAATTCTATTAATAGTTGGGAGGAGCTTCTCTAAGTCTTATTAGACAAGTATTTCCCACCAAGAAAAATGACACAGTTGAGGAGCCAAATCATTAATTTTAATGGATGGGGAGATTCTCTACAATGCATGGGAGAAATTCAAAGACCTCTAATGTCTTTGTCCTCATCTTGGCCTCAACAATTGACTACTTCTTCAAATTTTTATAATGGTTTATTTTATAACATAAAGATGTGCATAGATGCACCCGTGAATGGAGCTTTGATGAAAAAAATCATACTGTGAAGCTTATGGTATCGTAGAAGACATGCATGGATATAGATCATTGCTAATGGAGTAATGAAATTATCAATCAACCTTCTTTTTCTTCTATTGCTTATGGGAAGCAAGTTGGCATACACTCTATTAATGCAATAGATTTCATTGCAATTAAGTTAAATACCTTGTCCCAAAAGTTTGAAAAGCCAAACACTAAATACGATCATCCAATCAACTTATAATAGTGACGAAAGTGAAGTTCTTGAGCATGCATATTCCTCAAGAAATTCTTATTTCATTCCATTTAAGGAAACCATAGAATAATGTGATGTGATAGGGGATTATTGGAGCATTTGGTATTACAATCATCATTCGAACACATATAATTTAGGTTGGAGCAGTCATCCTAACTTCTCACATTACAACAACAACAATGCCCAAATTCCTTAACAACAACACATTCAACAACAATAACTGTAGTCAAAGTTCAACTTGGAGTCACTCCTGGAAATTTTTATTTCAACTCAAATTAAGAAAAATGATGAGTTCTTCAACATGGATTGATTATGAAGGATTCCATTCACCAAATCTCTTCTAATGTTAATGAAGTTTCCACTTGATGTGCATGATTTATATAGCTTTTTTGCCTACTTTTGCATGCATTTTCAATCCGTACTCTCCCTAAAGTTGTCTCTAATCACAATTTCTGATTTTTTATTATATTTACTTATTCCATTGTTGTAATGAAAATTATAATATTTTGAAGACAAAAGGGGGATAATTTTATCACAATCCAACCTTATTCCCTATGAGATTCCACAAATTTGAAGACATTTTTGAATATTCTGATAGAAACACAATGTGTGATTTAACTAACATGACCTCTTAATAGCATGCAAAAGCATATTCTCACTAACGTTTAGAAACATGGCGTGTTGGCAAAATAACACACATTGTTCCCTTGTTCTAGGAAAGAGCCAAGTTCCATGAATTGCAGTAGCACGACATGTTGGCCAACCAACACAACATGTCTCCTCGACTGAGAAGATGTCAGAGACACTGTAACACAACAACACGTCGTGTCAATATCTATACACACTATGTTATCATTGCTCCAGAACTGCCCAAAGTTTCCTGAATTCCAACAAAATGGCATGCTGGTTATTTGAAATGCTGTGTCATTGTCAATCAGGGCAATTCAACTCTAGTTATTGCAACAAACATGCCGTGTTGGTCAACCAACACACTGCCTTCCCTATGATTTTAGTTAAATTATAAAATAAAATGTCTCTCATTTTTAAATATGAATGGAACGCACTTGGCATTGTTATCATGAGTCATTTGAAGCAAAAGACATCCAGAGCAAAGTAAGGAGAAAGGAGGGTGATTTTGAGAGAGAAGGGCATGGTTACTCAAGAGAGGACATGTTATATCCTCAATTTTAATGAATTTGAATTGTATAAATATAAGACATCAATAGATAAGTAAATTCTCCAATGATATTATGGATAGAATGACAATGTTATTTTGAGACTATTTGGGTTGCAAATATGTCCTTGGGGTACAAGAAAAAGGAATAAGAGATTTTGTATACAAATAAATATTAATGGCATTATGAATTATTGGACAATAGAAATATAAGATACTATGAAAATTTACACAAGAAATAAGAAACATGGTGTTTTAGATAGTTAAAAGAGTAATATCTAGCCAGTTTGGCAACACATGTTTTGAGACATAAATTAGTATTATTTTGATCTAACTTTAGGTATACTAAAAAATAATAAAGAAAAAGGAAGTGAATTCTAGAAACTGGGAGAAATAGGATGTTCCATGGGATAATGGTATTGTTTTAATACAATGTTTAAAAGGAGCAAGTTTTGTATGAGAAATACATTCCATTAGATACCACACATTGCATATACAATGGCAAAGGCATTATGAGTTTTCTTGAAGTAAGGACAATTAATTTGGAGAGATATATTAGAGAGAGAGATAGAAGAATAATATAGAATTCAAGTCATGAAGTGTTTTATAATGGTTAAAGGATCATATTAACCCATGTGTACCAAAAAGTTATGTGCTTACTAATGGCTTGCCAAAACCATATCATAATAAGAAAGTGGTGATTTCCTTTTGTAGCATTATGGAATAAAGCCAAAGAGTTTTGTATAAGGGAAGGAGGGAGGAATGTAATTAAGTACTTCCTAAAAGTGATGCCTTGCCAACATTGTACAAACTTGGGAACCAATACACCATCCCACACCCTAATTCTATGCATATAAAAGGGCTGTATACCTCCCTAGATTATAGGGTTGCATGCCTCCTTCCTCATCCAAGCTAGGTACCCTCACCCATAGTAGTCTAGGGTTCCTGACAGGAGGAACCTCCCCATCCGTAAGTTTGGGATCAATTTCGACAACTTTGTCCATAACCAGATACTATGATTGTGTTTCCCTTCACTAACTCTCACCCACACCACCATAATCTATCTCAGAACTCCCATCGACGCCTTTAATCCATAGCATCTTCTTCTTCACACCCAATATGACACTGGGGTTTCTTTTGGGTAAGCTGTGCCATGGGATGTCGTAAGGGAGTCAACAAGCGTGAAGATCTATGACACAACCAATGACTCTATAGAGCCTTTCTCACCAATAAAGGAAGTCAACAGAGAGGTAAAAGGCCAACTCCTTCCTGGCTTGCATCATGAGAAGTAGTGTTGCTATGGCCATGTCTTCAAACTTTGCTGCTAGTGCATGCTCGAGGATGATGAAGACTGAGATGATGTGTCCCCATGGTAGCGACATGGACATTAGAAGTCGAGGTGGTAAGAGTGCACGAGGATGATCACCCTCCAACTATAGGCAACGTGGGCGACGTCCTTGTAACTTGGAGATATCATGAGGGAGAAGGGTGGAGGAGTGATGGTCATCACCAAGGGGAAGCCAATGCCTCATAGACGACATGGGTGTTTTCCTAGTGAGGTGACAACCTTCTGCTAGAGGTCAGAGCCCCTCTGATGCGAGCATGACAGAGACATGTGGTCTCACACGGAAAATCATGTAAGGAAAGAGAAGACACACCGACTTAGCCTTAGACCATACCCTTCCCCTCTTACATCTGATGGCCAGTTCAGAGATGAACCATGGATCAAACCGTGCCGAATTTAATCAGGTAGGCGCTGGCGTGAATCTATGAGGAAGCACGACATGGCCTAAAATAAAGGTATAATCTCTTATTTTGTTTAATTTATAGGAAATGTTAGGATCACCCTAAAATAGCATAATTGTATATCAAAATGATTAAAAAAATGAGAGGAATAAAAATAAAATATATTTGAGACCCAATTCTGATCCTAGTTTCAAAAGTAGGACCAATGCATGATTAATAAGCGATTAAGGTATAAAAACCCTAGTTTTGTGTATTAACTTGTCGAATACATAAAATACACTTGAATCATGTTGTAGTCTCATATTGAGGAATCTAATGATGAACTAAGATGATCCTGATAGTAATGTTGAATAATAAGGTTTCTAAGTGAATAAACATACTTGTTGATAATTTGGGTAACTAAAGTGAATAACCATGCATAGGATGCATTAAGTTTAAAGATCCTAACTTGCCATGCTGTTAATGAACCTAATATGATCTAAGTGATCTTAATGAATAGGATAAGATGAATCTATTAATTAGGATACATCTAATGTTTAATATGTACTGGAACTAGGGTTTGTAGCCTTATTCCTTACCCAGACCCTAGACCCTAGATTAGGACGTGAGTAGGGTTTAATCTATTTAATGTGATGGTGACACATTAGGATTTACATACATGCAGATTAAAGTTGATTGCTTCATTTGCTTACTTGATTGGATGATATGCTTAATGACTGCATAATTTGTATGGCTCACCATTAAGGTAAGTGGTTACACTTATGACTTCCAACATTAGTTTGCTGTTGTTTGCTGAGTGTTTCTCGAGGATTGAATAACTAAAATGTTGGATGTTTATTTACATTATGTTCAATTCTAGTTCCACTATGCGTATCAAAAAAGATTATGTGAAGAAAGTACCAGTTCTTATTTGCAAGTACTTGAGGGAATATATGTTGTTAGTTCACTTGGACCCTTTTGCATGCACCCCACATACATAGTATATCAATATATTGATTCTTTCTTTTGGTTTCATGGAATTTTAGGAACATGATAAATATGAAGATATAAAGATATGATGGACAAATGAAATTAATTGAAGACATTAAGCTTAACTTGTAAGGAGGGTTAGATATGTACTTCTCATATACTTCTCATATGTACAATTCTAATGATAGAAATTCATGTAACTCCTTAGAGGAGCATTTTTCTAACAATATTTGAATTAATGGAAATTATTTGCTATTATTTATTAAATCTGGATCCTTGGGAAATTTAGGTATTAACTCTCAACTTTTTGGGTCTTCCTTAATTGTGGGATGCTGAAAAGTGAGGTTGCTACATTTGGTATCAGAGCCTCAAAATTTTCAAATAATATTTAATGATTTATAATTTCAGCTAATCTGTAGAAATATGAGGGAATTATTATGCATTTTCTAAAGACGATGGTGTCCATAAGGGACCATGATCCGGGGAAAGGAAAAACTTTCCTCCGCACTACTAGTCATCTTATGAGGACTCCTGGGTCAGTGCCTCCTGCCTGGCCGAACTTGGAAGATTTTTCAGAAGTAAAATACCTTTAGGTTTTCTTCTCATCTTGATATGTCCACTTCTCATCCTCTTTCTTAATAAACCCTAAAAGATACTTCCCTCATCATCTGAAGTTAGGGTTTTTGAGAAGAAGTAGGATTATGGACTCCTCCGCTAAATAATGTACATGTAATATAAAAATAATAATGTACATATAATATGGAAATAATGATAAAATAAAGAAAAATACCTTCTGGGTTTTCCTTGCAAGGGTAAACTCTAAATAGATCTAGAATTGGTTTAGGAAAAACCTAGTGGGTAAAGGGACATAGAAACCCTAAGAGGCAGGGTGTAGTCTCTAACACGAACCCAAAATCCTAATCTTGGGAAATGGGATTAGTGTGGGTGTAGTACCCTACCCATATGGACCCTAAATAGGGTGAAATGAAAAGAAAAAAAATTCAAATGAGTTTAGGTGCCCAGCCTCCCATGAATGCATGTGGGGCAAGGATTTAACATAAATGGTTTTAAGAAACATAAGCAATCAATATTTACATAAAAATTGAAGTTTTGTTGTTGGTGTCCCGACCTGGGGTGGGTCAACTCAAGGGTGGGAAAAGAACCTATGTGGGAGGCAAAACCTCTTAGACCTTGAGGTCAAGTTGTGTCTAGAGAGCCTAACCTCCTCCTATGAGTAAAGAAGACACCCTAGGTTAGGACCTTCCCAAAAAAGGGTGAGTTTACTAATTAGTTTGAGAATTGAGGTAACCTTGAATGCCACCTAAAGTGTGAAGGATTAAGTATACAAAATATGAAAACACATTAATTGAACCCAAGTATGCCATCTCTGGAGGACACAAGGAAAGTCACTAAGGAAAGTGGCTAAAATTAGGTGACTAGGATGAGATAGGAAGGTCACTAATCATCCAATCCAGGACAAGAAGGAAGATATAACAGGGAAAGTCAGTGTAATGACTGGTAATCAAGTCAGGACAGGAAGATCACTAATAGGCCAAGCTAGGATAGGAAGAACGATATAAGAGAAAGTCACTACCATGATTGGTGATCAAGTCGGGATAGGAATATCACAAACATGCCAAGCTGGGAAAGGATGACCTTTGTAAGAGGAAATCATTGCAATGACTAGTGATCAATCTGAGATAGGAAGGTCACCGATAGGCCAAGCCGGGAAAGGAAGACCGATGTGAGAGGAAGTCATTGCAATGGCTAGTGACAAAGATAGAAAGGAAGGTCACTAATAGGTCAAGCTGGGAAAGAAAGATAGATATAAAAGACCAAGCCTAGGAAGGGAAGGTCACCATGAGCCCAATGAAGGGACATAAAGTGAATAGGGTGTACCCCAAGATAGACGAAGGAAATATGAGTTAAAGAATTCTATGAGGAAATCATGTTCTTGAAAATGGTTAAAGTTGTGATATTTTAGTAAACCCTTAAGGTAGAGTACATACCTAAGTCACTCCTGAGGTCAAGTAGTGAGCTTTTAAGGTACATAAGACCGATGAGATCAGGATATGATTGTGCCCTGAATGCATAAGACCATAGGGTCATGAGGTAACTACTATGTTTGGTCGAGGCCCATAATAAGAAGATTGGCCACCTTCATGGGTTAATGAGGGCCCAAGGGGTGAATGTGAGAGGCACTCCCTAGATGCATAAGGATGATATCAATCCAAAAGTACATGTATCCTTACAAACCTTGAGGAAATGACTAAGGCTAATTAGACATGAGGTGTAAATATGAAAGATACTAGAATTCATGCAATAATGAAATCTTAAGAGTTGTGAACATACTCAATAGTGAATAAGGCTTTTAAAGAATATTGGAAATTAAAAAGTATGTATGGTTTAGAGTTATGTTAAGAATGATTCAATCTAAACTATGAAATTTGAGGATAATGTGTGTGTACACCATCTCTGCTCTTGGAATGGGATGAAATTTGTTTTTTGGCTGCATTCAAATGCTTATTTCATCTTATTATGAGGGAGAGAGATTGGGTAAACACCTATTATGCTTAAAATTGACATATAAGAATGAATACCTTAATATGAGCTTAATGACATGATGTAGGGTTTTAGGTGTTACCTTACTCATATGAGGAAATAAATGAATAATAGGTTGGAAACCTAGGTGAAAAAGGTAGTCACCAAGTGAATTTAAAATCACCAATAAAAATATAATCACCAAGAAATGATGTTCATGTAAATATTAAGGATGTGGATATACCTTGAATTGAATTCAAGTACCAATCTTAGTCATAATGTGTGGAATTTGCATATCAACAAAAGTTGTTACAAATATCTAAGTAGGGTTGCTAACCCTAAGTTGTCAAATTAAGATGGCCTTAACCTTACCAGGTGTGAATTTTAGGGACAAAATTCCTTTTAAGGAGAGGTGAATGTTATATTCTCATTTTTGGTAAAATTGAATTGTATAAATATAAGACATGAATAGATAAGTAAATTCTCCAATGATATTATGGATAGAACAGTAATGTTATTTTGAGACTATTTGCATTGCAAATATGTCCTCGGGGCACAAGAAAAAGGAATAAGAGATTTTGTGTACAAATAAATATTAAGGCTTTATGAATTATTAGATGACTAAAATATAAGGTAAAATGCAAGTTTCCAAAAGAAAATAAGAAACACAGTGTTTTCAATAGCTAAAAGAGTAATTACGTTGCCACTTTGGCAACACATGTTTTGAGACATCAATTAGTTTATTTTGATCTAACTTTTGGTATACTTGACAATAATAAAGAAAAAGGAAGATAATTCTAGAACTTGGGAGAAAAAGGATATTCCATGGGATAATGGTATTGTTTTAAATAATGTTATAAAGGAGCAAGTTTTGTATGGGAAACACATTCTATTAGATCCCACACATTGTGTATACACTGGAAAAGGCATTATGAGTTTCCTTGAAGTAAGGATAATTAATTTGGAGAAACATATCATGAAGACAGAGAGATAAAAGAATGATATAGAATTCAAGTCATGAAGTGTTTTCTAATGGTTAAAGGATCATATTAACCCACATGTAACAAAAAGTTATGTGCTTCCTAATGGCTTGCCAAAACCAAATTGTCACAAAAAAGTGGTGATTCCTTTTTGTAGCCTTTGAAATTATGGAATAAAGCTAAGAGTTTTGTATAAGGAAAGGAGGGAGGAATGTAATTAAGTACTTCCTAGAAATGATGCCTTGTCTATGACTTGCCAATATTGTACAAACTTGGGAACCAATCCACCTATCCCACAAACTAGTTCTATGCTTATAAAAGGGTTGTATACCCCCATAACTTGAAGGGGTGCATGCCTCCTTCCTCATCCAAGATAGATACCCTCACCCATAGTAGTCTAGGGTTCCTGATAGGAGGACCCTCCCCAACTGTAAGTTTGGGATTAGTTGCAACAACACTATCCATAACCAGACATTAGGATCTTGTTTCCCTTCACCAACTCTCACCCACACCACCAGAATATATCCCAAAACTCCCCTCAACGCCCTTAATCCATAGCATCTTCGACACACCCCGATACACTAGGGTTTCTTTTAGGTAAGCTGCACCATGAGACATCGTGAGGGCATATGAAATCCTGGAGAACTACGACACAACCATGGATCAATAGAACCATGCTTATGGATGAAGGATATCAAGGGAGCAGTGGAAGGCCAAATCCTTCCCGGCTTGCATCATAAGCAGTGGTGCTGCCATGGCTAAGGCTTCAAACTTTGCCACTAGTGTAGGCTCGGTGGATGAAGTAAGACTGAGCATGATGTGTCTCCATGACTGTGGCATGTAAAAGGAGGAGTTGAGGTGGTGGGAACGCACATGGATGATCATCCTCCAGTCCTAAGAAACATTGAGTGACATCCTTGCAACCTGGAGATTGTGAGGGAGAAGGATGGAGGAGTGATGGTGATCACCAAGGGGAGGCCAAAGCCTCAGAGACAACATGGGTGTTTTCTTGATGAGGAGGCAACCTTCTATTGGAGGTCAGATCCCCTGCGACACGAGCACGATAGAGGCCAGTAGTCTCACACAGACAATCACATAAGGAAATAGAAGATGGGCTGTCTTAGCCTTGGGCCGGACCCTTCCCCTCTTGCATCTGGGGGCTGGTTCAAAGATGAACCATGGATCAAACCGTGCCCCAATTTAATTAGGTAGGAACTATCACTAACCAATGAGGAAGCATTACATTGCCTATAATAAAGGTATACTATCTTATTTTGTTTAATGTATAGGAAATGTTAGGAGTGCCCTAAAATAAAAGAATTATAAACCAAAATGATCAGAAAAATGAGAGGAACACAAATGAAATATAATTGAGACCCAATTTTGATCTTAGTTCTAAAAGTAGGACCTATGCATGATAAATAAGTGATAAAGGTATAAAAATCCTAGTTTTATGTATTAACATTTCAAATACATCAAATACACTTGAATCATGTTGTAGTTTCGTATTCTAGAATCTAATGATAAACTAAGACGATCCTGATAGTAATGTTGAATAACAAGATGAGGCATTAAGGTTAAAGATCCTAACTTTCCATGTTGTTAATGAACCTAATATGATCAAAGTTATCTTAATCAAATGATAAGATGAATCTATTAATTAGGGTTCATCTAATGTTTAGTAAGAGATGGAACTAGGGTTTGTACCCTTATTCCTTACCCAAAACCTAAACCCTAGATTAGAATCTGAGTAGGATTTAATCTATTTAATGTGATGGTGACACTTTAGGATGTACTTACATGTAGAATAAAATTGACTGCTTGATTGGATAATATGTTTTTTCTATCATAATTGATTTTTGTAGTTCATATTTTTGTGACATGGTTGTTATAAGGAGTGGGACCCTATAGGGGATCCACTCCCTACTTAATTTGACGAATAAACCCATCTATTCCAAAGCATACTAAAAGGGTATGCTGAAATAGGTGTAAATTTTTCATTTCTCAAATGAGGGTAAACAAAATACCATATAGCAGTGGAAATATATTTCATGACTATATTCAATTTTATAGAAGTACATCATCATCATCATCTGCCATATAGGGTTTACATGAAAGTTACAACATAAGGATCTAAGTAGAGGGATATCCAACTATCTCAACTCTGTCTCCTCTAGATCTCCACCTAGCAGGTCCATGACACTATGCCCAGTCTTCCAAGTCCTACATCTGGGGTTGGAAGCATACCCCTGAAGAGGAGACAAAAATGAAAGTTATCAGCAAACATGTTGGTATGTGTATATAAAGTATTGATTGAGCAATATAAGGAAAAAGGAGATAAAGTATAACAAGTATCCCTTAGAAGAGGAAAGTACCACTTAAGTGGGCATCAAAAGAATATGACTTACCAAAACGAGATGATAAAAAAAGAGATTTCTTGCATTAAAACAATGTCAAAATATTAATATCACAATTCATAAGCAATTGCATGGCGAGTAATAAGCAGACTAGCATGGACTAAAAAGAAGGGTAGGAATCCATCTGTATTCTATACCAAAGGATAGGAGGATGAAAATCTTAGTGGAAAACAAATAAAGTATTTTATAAGGAAATAAAATCTAGTGCATGGCAGGGGAATAAAACCCAATGCCTAATATCATATGTGGCTGGAAAATAAAACTAGTTCCTGGCAGGGGAATAAAACCCACTTCCTAAATATCAAACATGCTAGGGGAATAAATCCCACTGCCTATATGGTATCACTACTTATATTTATGACTAGTCAAATCACACATGATAATATGCTAGAAAGATAAAGTATAGTCAAGCACAATCATGGGATGATAACATCCAACTATTTTAAAGTAGGTCAAAGGACCCAACAACAAGTATTCAATAATCTCCACAAGTAAATGCATCATAAGATCATAAAATCCACCACAATAAGGTTAGGGTATCAAATATGCAAATTAGGGTTTCCACATGTAATAAACTGAACAAGATAAAAATATGAATGCAACAAGAATATCCCACAAGATAAGATGATCACAAGATTATAACCAACATAGAATCTTTCACATGAAAGAAATATTCAGAAGAGAGAGATATTATGTAGGTTAATTTTATCCATTGTATCAAGAGAAAGAGAGAGAGAGGGAAAATAAGTTTATTTATCAATAAGAATAATATGGGATGCCATCATACCTCACATGAAGTCTACAAATGTCCATGATCGAAACCCTAATTCCATCTCAACTCACAAGCAACCTATTAAAGTCATATGTGAGATTAGGGTTAAGTTTACATTAATTGTATAAACCCTAAAAATCACCTTTTTTCTATTAATAAATAAGGTTATCAAAACCTTTCCATATTGTATATTATGTTTTTATGATCTTATGACATATTTTACTTTATTTTTCTAACTTATAGATTATTAATTATGAATTTTAGAAATATTAAGCAATTAGGAAAATCCTTGGAAAATCACATATTTATTATATTTGATTTAGGTGATAAAATGATATAATTTCTAGAGAAAAATATCATGATCCTAAAACATATTTTATTTTATTTTTTGATGTATTAATATTTAGTTAT
Organism: Alisma plantago-aquatica; assembly: GCA_963693085.1. Lineage (NCBI taxonomy): Eukaryota > Viridiplantae > Streptophyta > Magnoliopsida > Alismatales > Alismataceae > Alisma > Alisma plantago-aquatica. Next base: position 437,963,757 of record OY856414.1, on the reverse strand, counting down.
GAATTTTATTTTTCTAACCTATTAGGAAATTGAATAAAGCCACATATATAAGGTTATCTATTTTAAAAATCAAGGCGAGATGGACCAATAAGGGTCTACCACCCGGCCCGAGCCTGCATTCGGCATGGAACACTTTCTCATCATGATTAAACACAAAAGAAGAGTCAGAAGGTCGAAGTTACCCTTTTAAACATAAAAAAAAGTGAAATTAAAATCGGGGCAGAATTGTACATAGACAGGAAATCATCTACCTTGTCGACTCTCACAAGTGAAGAGCTCTGGGATCCAACACAGTTCAAATTTGTGGGAATTGAAATCCAACTTTCAGTCGATACATCTAAACACCAGCTTAACCAACATTTCTAAAGGAACTTCTCGAATTCAACAAGTGCAAACTTAGGGCCATTTGATGACTAGAGGCCTCACTTAAGTCACCGTCAGAACTGCTTGAAGACAAAGCACTAGGATACCCAACACAATGGCTACAGTTAAATAGAGAGTTAGAAAGGATTCAGGGAAACTATACAAAGATGAAGGCGATAAATCATGACGAACAAAATTTCATAACTTGCATAATCCCATAAGAAAAAAGGGTCAAGAAAGGGGGGTTAAGGGAAAATATCCAAGTTCTAAAGGAATTGAAGGTGTAAGAAACATTGATTAGTTGAGATAGAATGGTCCAGTCCCTCTTAGGGATTGACCACCGTCGAGGGTAACAAACTCGGGCCAAGGCCTCCAATAAGGATGAACGGAAATGGGACACCATGGTTGGAAATGGCAACGACCAATCTAACACTACAAAATGATGCTATGTGATGCCTCAAGGGTCACTGAAGTACATTACAACATTATGAAGGCCTAGCATAGAAAGGATAAGGTAAGGAGGGGGAAGACATGGAATGAACATCGAAAGTCAATAGCCAGCTTCGAGGGACAAATATATGTAGCAAAGAACCTTGCAATTAGGGCTTACATGAAGCAGAGAAGAGAGATGGCTACGCAGGAAACCAAAATGTGAGAAAAATGTGAGAGGCAGAGCTCTGGGAGACAAAATTGGGGGTACAACCTGGTTCCCCAATCATGAGAAAGGAAAGATCACTCTTAGGAGAGAATTAGGCATCCTCTCAATCGAGATCTGATGGATAAAAATGAACTTGAGTTTGCTAAATCGAGAAATCCAGTGTGACATCGATATTTCCTAAAAACCTTATCCAAATATGGTTTAGAATAAAGTGAGATTAAATAAATGTCCTCTTTCTTTGAAATCAAACTGAAAGTTAAAGTCTAATTAATGTGAAATTTCACACATAGACTAATTTTGGTATGTAGAATTTGAATTTGGGATTTATTTCCACTTTGAAATCATAGAACATACTATTTAATATTTGAATTAAAACTTATAGTTTCTTTTCTAAATGGAATTAGGATAATTATTATTGTTCAAATAATGTGAAACTTGGTACCCAAGATAATTGGGACCCAAGGAACATTATTTTTCTATTATATTTCACTTATGAGATTTCCTTTTATGAGTTATGACACCATTAGGATTTTTGTCTCTTTATCATTATAATTATCAAAATATTATACTTTTATTGTCAAGATTTACTTGATCAAACCCTATTATCTTCAATTCATTTCCAAAAGAGTTATATATTATCATTATGAACGAAATTTCACATTTTACTCATTTAGCATATCTAGTCAATTAATTCTACTTTAAAAATTTACACATAAAATTCTAATTGTTAGACTAATACATATTTGAAGTACATTATTCTTCTTATTTTGCATATATGTGAAGATTCTTAGCAAAGGAAATATATGTAACATATTTCATGAATTTACTTATATGTTGGCACATAATTAAGTTATTATGTAAATATGTGATGTTGATTATAGAACTTATTGCCACATTATATGTTATATGTTTTAACATTATTCTTTAAGGTATTATTTTTATCCTTGTTTGGTCAAATCTAGGAACCAATGTTACTAACCTTCTAATCATGGAATTGGATAGGATCCTATATTTCAATATGTGACAACACTCCACCCCTTAGAAGGATTTAATCCTTTAAATATATCATTTATACATTACCAACCACCTATAATCAACCCTTTAAAAGATTTAACCTAATAAGTAAAGCTAAGAAACATCAGGGTACTGAGTTAATTATTCATCTTTTAGTTGGAATATTTTAGGAGTTTATGTTTTTCATTGATAATGCACCCAACTAACATGTCATATACAACTAGGGTTAATCCTTTGGTCCTTGTGTCATTAAACTACCAACCCTAAGGATCATATGAGTAACTCAAAAATCACAAATTATATAAGGAAGGGTATGTCAACTAAACATTTAAGCAGAAGCCTCATACGCATAACTTAGTGTTTACGATTTCTACTTCTATTAAATCTAGATGTTTCTATATCAAACTTCATACCTTCCTTTTTTGTGACTCAGTTTGATAAATCATCGCTAAATCCATAAAAGTTTATTTTGTACACATAAAAGTATAATGAAAAATAATTTAGACGATGAAATATATTCAGAATAAAACAAAAGGTGGATCCAAAATCATTTGCAAGAGTTAAGTCACAAATTATTCCATAGTAACATCTTAATATCCTAATACTTTTCCATCCTCATATCTATCTCCATCCTAAAGTCAAAACCTATAATTTCTATAGAGATATATTATCGCAAACCTACTTATCATCTTAAGGGTTTCTTCACACTTGGGTTTACTCATCAAGATTCTTGTGTGTACCTCATAAAATCCTAAATTGACCTTTAATCATTTCATGAATTATATAGTTTAATTCTATGGTATAAATATCACTTAAAGGGTGACTATGTAAGGTAAGAGTTCTAATTAGGGAGACAAAATTCAAATAGTCAGATTCTAACTACCATGGGTTCTGATACCTTCTTGTAAGGAGTGGGACCTGAGAGGAGTTCCACTCCCTACTTAATTTGATAATAAACCCATCTATTCCAAAGCATACTAAAAAAAGGTACACTGAATAGGTGTAAATTTTTCATTTCTTCAATGATGGTAAACAAAAGACCAAAGTATAGAAACAAAAATATATTTCATGGCTATATCAAATTTAAAAAAGTACATCTTCATCTCCCATATAGGGTTTATCTGAAGGTTACAACATAAGGATCTTAGTAGAGGTATAACCAACTATCTCAAGTCAGTATCCCCAAGAGATCTACCTAGAAGTCCATGCCACTATGTCTAGTCTTTCAAGTCCTACACCTGGGGTTGGAAGCATTCCCCAAAATAGAAGACAAAAATGGAAATTACCACCAGACATGCCAATATGTGCATACAAAATATGGATTGAGAAATACAAGGAAAAAGGACATCAAGTATAACAAGGATTCCCATAGAAGAGGAAAGTACCGCTCAAGTGGGTATCAAACGAATATGAATCACCAAAATGAGAGGAGAAACAAAATAAATTTCTTGCCTTAAAAGAATGTCACAATAATAATAACACAATTCATAAGTGATTTCATGGTGAGTAATAAGTAGACTAGCATATACTAAAAGTCACGGTAGGAACCCATATGTTTTCCATACCACATGGCAAGATGACTAAATCCTTAGTTCCAAACACATATTATTTTGCAGGGGAATAAAACCTAGTGCATGGTAGGGGAATAAAATTCAGTTCCTAATATCGTATATGGCAAGTAAATAATACCCAGTTCCTGGTCGGGAAATAGAAACCAATACCTAAATATCAAACATGGCAGGGGAATAAACCCAGTGCCTATATGGTGTCACTACTTATAGTTATGAATAGTCAAATCACACATGTTAATAGGGCTGGCAAGATAAAGTATAATCAACCACAATTATGGGATGAGAACATCCAACTATTTTAAAGTAGGTTAGAGGACCCAATAACAAGTATTTTATAATCTCCACAAGTAAATGCATCATAAGATCATAAATCCACCAGAAGAAGGTTAGGGTATCAAATATGCAAATATGGGTTTCCACATGGAATAAAGTGAACAAGATATAAATATGAGTCCAATAAGAATATCCAACAAGTTATGATGGCCACAAGATTATAATCAACATAAAATCTTTCATATGAAATAAATTCTTAGAAGAGAGAGAAATAGTGTAATTTTGTCCATAGGATCAAGAGAAAGAGGAAAAAAGGTTTTATTTCTCCATAAGTATAATATGGAATGCAATCATACCTCACATGAAGTCTACATATGTCTAAGGTCAAAACCCAAATTCCATCTCAGTCCATAAGCAACCTACTAAAGACACATGTGAGATTAGGGTTAGGTTTACATTAATTGTATAAACCCTAAAAATCTCCCTTTCACTATTAATAAGTTCGGTTATCAAACCTTTCCATATTGTAGATTATATTTTTTTTGATTTCATAACATATATTACCTTATTCTTCCGACTTATAGATTATTAATTATGAATTTTAGAAATATTAAGAAATGAGGAAAACTTTGGAAAATCACATATTTTATTTTAATTTTCTAATGTGTAAATATTTAGTTATGAATCTTAGGGTTTCTAGCCAGTTGTTGTGTGTTTTACACATCATCTTTTCACATGATATCACACACAAATTTGGTTCATTTTTGATCTCACTTAGCCTCCTTTCATATTAATCTTGCCATCTTTTTTTGTTTTACTTATCACATGATATGCATTGCAGAGATGTTCTAAAAAGACTGATTTGGGGATTTCCTGACTCAAATTCCAAATCATTTGGATTTCCCCATGTACAACCAGCTATTTGGAGTTTAATTCTGCTAAAATAGCAAAATGTACGACGTGCATGATGAAAGCACGGCGTGCGAGTTTCCAGAAAGTGCAGAACAAAGCGAATACATGATGTGTTTTCTCCAACACATCGTGCACCTAGGAATGTCAAGTAGATTGAAACCTACTGGAAAGTCACACGACGTGCATTACTTCTGTGCACGCCATGCATAGTGCATTCTGAAGCAACTATTGTAGGCTTTGCACGGCATGCATGAGGAACACACACCATGTCGTTGTCAGTTTTAGAATTTCAAAAATTATGATCCTTTATTTAAAACAAAGAAAGAACTTAATGGGAGGTTATCCATAATCATAATTCAAAGTTCTCTCATCCCAGAGCAAGTATAGAGAAGAGGAAGGTGATTTTGAGGAGAAAAGGGGTGGTTTCTTGCCAAAGGAGCCCCAATCTTCTTCTTTTCTTCTCCATTGTCTTCTCTAAAGGTGCAACAGAGCTTCCCCACTTCACGTAGCTTCTCAGGAGAGGAGTTGGTTCGTTTTGGAGCAGCTGGAGGAGTAGAATTTCATCTCCAAGCCAGAATTTTACCTTCTTATGGTTAAATCTTTGGATCTTCTTGCTTTTCTTCCTCTAGATCATGCTAGAATCTGAAATTTCTGTAACAATTCTGCAAAACATGATTATGGACGAGTAAACTCCTTTTCTTGGGCATGGGAGAGTAGCTCCCATGTCATAGCATGTATGGACCAAGTTAATTTCATAATAAATACTATGTTGCTTGTTTTTCTACCATGAGAATACCGATTTTATCATCTCTTGCATGTATTGTTGGCCACTTTATATGCATGTGTTATGCTTTCTTGCTTAATCTGAGAAGATAGGTAGGAATGTATGGAGGTGGTTTTCTTGGAAACTCTTCTTCTACCACGAGAGTGGAGATTATAGAGTTGAGGAACATGTTGTGATCTAAAATGAAAATTATGCATGAAAACTGACAAAAAAAAAGAAAATTATGCATAAGAATGTGGATTTGAGTTGAGATCGTTGCACCTACACCGGGAGGTGAAGTGCAACACATACCTCTCCTTTAAAACAAGTACTTAGTATGTTTAAATTTCGTGTTCCTATGATGTGCTATGATATGTGGGTGAAATTCTAATGTCCAAGATCCATTAACAATTGAATCTAAACCCTTTTTAGTAGACCTTTCATTGTTTGTTTAAATCTAAATTTCTGTAATGAGATCAACATCACCATCCTTTTAAAATTGATCTAGATTGTTGAACTTTAGTGCTGTTGTGTTTGATTAATTACCAAAGCTCCTTGTGTTCAACCTCGACTACAACTACCTCCGTATACTTGCGGAGATTGGTTAAGTTGACTAAACGATCCTTCTTAGGATTGAAACTCGTTAGTGTAAACATCCAACAAGTTTTTGGCACCGTTGCCAGGGAGCTATGGTAATCTAATTGGAGTAACAAGTGCTAATTAGTATTTGAGACTAGATCACCATTTCCACTTTTAAATTTTCTTGTACCTTTTAGTTGTGTTCTCAATTCCTCTTGCTATTTTTCAGGTTGTATGCGTCACTTACATAGGGGTCTTCAAACATCAATGTTGTTAGACCTTGAGATCGAGCGTACTCTTTCAAGCTTAAGAAGAGCAAGGAGAGTGGAACGACCGCTGCTAGGAGGTGCTCTGCCATCATCACCATCACCATTTTCTTCAATCTTTGAGGAAGAAACACCAAGCAATCCAACCATGGAGGACGACCGTCCTTTGAAGGATTTTGCAATGTCGGTCGCCACAAACATTTGTGGGGCCATTGATCTGCCTGCAGTAGAAGCAAACAATTTCTCTATTGCTCCTTCCATGATGCAAATGATACAGTCGAATCACTTTGGAGGTACAACTAATGAAGATCCAAGTCTTCATGTTGTCAAGTTCTTAGAGTATCTAAATACTTTCCGAATCAATGGGGTATCTACCGAAGGAGTAAGACTTATGCTATTTCCTTTCACCCTAAGAGATAGAGCCAAGGTGTGGCTTTTGTCTCTTGCAAAGAAGTCAATCAAAAGCTGGGACCAACTCTTAAATGCTTTCCTTGCAAAGTATTTCTCGCCAAGCAAGACAACCCAACTAAGAAATCAACTCACCAATTTCTCTCAAAATGATGGAGAAACTCTGTATGACACATGGGAACGGTGTAAGGACCTTCATCGCCTTTTCCCACACCATGGTTTGACCAACTGGCTGCTACTTCAAACATTCCATAATGGACTGTTCTACAACACCCGATTGACATTGGATGCCGCAGCTAATGGTGCATTGATGACTAAGTCTTATAGGGAGGCTTATGACATCATTGAAGATATATCACTTAATCACTGCCAATGGGGATCAGATAGGGGGAGCAAAATCAGCCTCTACAGCTAGTTCCTCAACTGGGAAGCAAGGATGGAAACATAATGTTGATGCCGTTGATCTTATTACTGCTAAACTTGATTTTCTTACATAGAAGTTCGAGAAAATGACTACTATGCAAATCCAATCAGCTAAAGTTATATGTGAAGCTTGTGGCAATGCAAGTCATACTTCCTCTTCATGCTTTGCTCCTAATGCAAATGAAGGGAGCTTTGAACAAGTCAATGCAGTTGGAATGCAAGGGAACAAGCAGTACAATCCCTATTCCAACACCTACAATCTGGGATGGAGAGATCATCCTAATTTCTCCTACTAGAACACAAGCAATGCTCATAACTTCCAATAAGGACAACAACGACTGTAGCAGCAACAACATTTCAATCGATAAGGGAATCCACCGGGTTTCAACAATAGGGGTTATCAACAACCACAACAACCCCAAAACTCTTCTTTGGAGGCCATGATGGAGAAATTTGTTTCTACACAAATGTAGAAAAATGAAGAGTTCTGGGGGAATAATAAGCTATTGAAAGATGCTATCACCCAACTTTCCACTAAAGTGGATGGCATTTCCACTCATACCAAGATGTTGGAAAATCAAACAACAGAGCAAAGGAGTCCACAATCCGATTCTCTTCCAAGCCAACCGGAAGTGTGTCCAAGACAATAAGTAAACTCCATAACTTTGAGGAGTGGAGATGAAATTCAGATACCTTCTCCACAAAAAAGAAGAACACTGAGGTGACTGATGAGGAGGAGTCCAACACTACTATTTATAGCAAGGATAAAGGTACGGCTGAAATACCACCTTCTTACAAGGCTAATGCACCATTTCCACAAAGGCTTGTGAACAAGAAGGATGATTTAAAGTTTAGGAAGTTTATGGACATTCTAAACAAGCTTCATGTCAACCTTCCTCTAGCTGAAGTTATTGCCAAGATGCCATCTTATTCTAAGTTCTTAAAGGATATCTTAACTAAAAGAAGAAAGGTGGATCAAGTTGAAACAATAATGCTTTCAGAAAGAATAAGTTCTATTATTCAAAACAGACTTCCGCAAAAGTTAGATGACTTGGGAGCCTTCACACTACCATGCAAGATCAGTGACACCATTTTTGACAAAGGTCTAGTAGAACTTGGTGCTAGTATTAGTCTCATCCCATATAGTCTGTGGCAAGAGATAGATCTTGGAGATCTAAAGCCTAAAAAGATGGCCATTGAGCTGGCCGATCATTCTATCAAATAACCAAAAGGTATGTATATGATGCTATGAAAGCACCCTCTCATGTAGAAGAAATCTGTTTATTGGATTCTATTGATTATGTTATACAAGAAGCTTGTGATGTTATCGATTTGATGCTGAATTACTGTGATGATGATGAAGGTATGAATAATGGATCTAAAAATTATGGGGTATTTTTTATTGCTAAACTAGGTGCTACAAAAGAAGACAATCCAATTGTTGATGGCAAAGTCAAGGAAAAAGCAACAGGCAGAAAGGTAGAACTTAAAGCCCTTCCACCAGGGCTAAGGTATGCATTTCTTGATTTCGACTCTACTTCTCTTGTTATAATCAATAATGAGTTAACAAATGAATAAGAAAATAAAATTGCTTGCCGAATTGCATGTGTATAAAGATGTCATTGGTTATTCTATTGATGATTTGAAAGGCATTCCTCCCTCCATCTGCATGCATAGAATAAATATGGAGGATGATGCTAAACCAACTATTGAACCACCTAGGCGTTTAAATCAAAACATGCTTGAAGTGGTTAAGAAAGAAATTTTCAAATTGATTGATGCCGGAATCATTTATCTAATAAGTGACAACCCTTGGGTTAGTGCCATTCATGTGGTGCCTAAGAAGGGGGGGTGCAACCATCATTAAAGGAGACAATGATGAGTTAATACAAACACGAATAGTCACCAAATTGCGTATGTTTATTGACTACCGACGCTTGAGTAAGGCAACTCACAAAAATCATTTTCTGTTGCCCTTTATTGATTTGATGCTTGAGCGCCTCGCTATGCACTCTTATTTTTGTTACTTGGATGGGTATTCCGGGTTTTTCCAGATTCCTATCTACCCTCCCGACCAAGAAAAAACTACATTCACTTGTACATATAGAACATATGCTTATCGCCGCATGCCATTCGGTCTTTGCAATGGTCCCACGACTTTTCAACGGTGTATGATCGCCATTTTCTCAGATTTCATTGAAAACATAATAGAAATTTTCATGGATGACTTTAGTGTATATGGAGATTCTTTTGATCAATGCTTATGTAACCTGTCATTAGTCTTAGCCCTCTATAAAAAGGTTAACCTAGTGCTGAACCGGGAGAAGTGCCATTTCATGGTACAATCCAGTGTAGTACTAGGCCATGTTGTATCTAACAAGGGTATTGAAGTGGACAGGGTAAAGGTTGAAGCCATTGAGAAGATGCCTACTCCATCTTCAGTTAAGGATCCACAACTTTCTTGGCCATGTAGGTTTTTATAGAAGATTTATTAAGGACTTTTCAAAAATTGCAAAGCCGATGTGTTCCCTACTTGCAAAAGATGCCAAATTTGTATTTGATGATGACTGCCACACAGCTTTTTCCAAGGGCAAGGAGGCCCTCATTTCAGCCCCAATTATTCAACCTCCGGATTGGGATTCTCCTTTTGAGTTAATGTGTGATGCAAGTGATTATGCAGTGGGAGATGTTCTAGGACATCGGAAGGATAAGAAACTCCACACCATTTATTATGCAAGAAAGACCCTTGATGAAGCGCATATCAACTATACAACCACTGAGAAGGAGATGCTTGCCATTGTATATGCCTTTAAAAAATTTCGACAATATTTGGTGGGATCTAAGGTGATAGTATACACTGATCATGCTGCCATAAAATATTTGCTGAACAAGAAAGATGCCAAACCACGTCTTATTTGTTGGATTTTTCTCTTACAAGAATTCGATCTTGAAATCTGGGATAAGAAAGGTATGGAAAATAATGTTGCTGATCATCTTTCTAGATTAACTACGGAGGCTGGAGATTCATTTCCCATTGAAGATCATTTGCCCATTGAAAAGCTTTATGCATTATCATCTACTCAAGCACCGTGGTTTGCAGATATTGCTAACTTTCTTGCCATCAGACAACTCCCACCTGACTTGACGTATCAACAGAAGAAGAAATTCTTTCATGATGTGAAATTCTACTATTGGGATGATCCACTGTTATTCAATCATGGAAGTGATGGGCTGATCTGCCGATGTGTTGCTGAAGAAGAAATTCCTACCATTATTGCTGAATGCCATGCCTCTCCTTATGAAGGCCATTTTAGAGGAGAGAAGACTGCTGCAAAGATACTACAAGCTGGTTTCTATTGGCTCACATTATTCAAGGATGTCAATCTATTTGTCAAATCTTGTGATAGATGTCAAAGAACTGGAGGTATATCTCACCGTGATGACATGCCCCTCAAATCTATCTTAGAGGTTGAGGTATTCGATGTATGGGGAGTGGATTACATGGGATCATTCCCATCATCTTGCGGCTACCAATACATTCTGGTTGCTTGTAAATATGTGTCTAAATGGGTTGAGGCCATCCCAAACCCAAGCGCAGGATGCCAAATCTATAGTAAAGCTTTTTCAAAAGACCAACTTTCCTCGGTTTAGAGTTCCTCGAGCCGTAATTTCAGATGGTGGCACACATTTTGTTGAAAGACAATTCAACAACCTTCTTTCTAAATATGGCGTAACTCATAAGATCTCTACGCCCTATCATCCTCAAACTTCTGGGCAGGTAGAGGTCTCAAACCGGCAGCTGAAAAACATCCTTGAAAGGACTGTTTCTAGTTCAAGAAAAGATTGGGCTTTAAAGATAGATGATGCATTATGGGCATACCGCATAGCCTACAAGACAATCATAGGAACTACTCCATTCAAGCCGATCTATGGCAAATCCTGTCACCTTTCGTTGGAGTTAGAACACCGTGCTTTGTGGGCTATCAAATTCTTGAACTTTGACATGAAGAAGGCAGGTGAGAAGTGCCTTTTGCAGCTGCAGGAACATGAGGAACTCCACCTTGATGTTTATGAGAACAAAAAGATATATAAAGAGAGGGCAAAGGCTTGGCATGACAAGAGGATTCACAGGGAGGACTTCCAAGAAGGAGATAAAGTTTTGCTATTTAACTCTAGACTAAAGTTATTTCCCGGAAAGCTAAAATTAAAGTGGTAAGGACCGTTTCTTGTGTTAAAGATCTTTCCATATGGAGATGTGGAACTCCAAGGCAAGGAAGGCAATTTCAAAGTGAATGGACAGCGTTGCAAGCTATATACTTGTGGAGATGCAGTAGATAAGGGAGCCTCTTGCTCCCTCCAAGATGCTTGAATGGAGAATTGAAGAATTGAAGAGTCTTACTCCAGACTCTAAACGGAGGACCTCGTGGGAGTTGACCCCATATTAGGATCGATTTTTTTAAAGTTCTTTGAGTCAAAAACACTATTTAATTTCATCAATAAGGTTGTCGTGGATGAATGTAATAATTTAGACATAGATGTCACCACATCTATCATTATTTTGTGCTAACTGACTGCTATTCCCTACAGAAATTCCAAAATACACGGTGTGTCTTTATTTGACACAACGTGCAACCCATCAGAATGGATACTAAAATCAGACTACATCTCCAGGTACACGTCGTGTTCAGTTTACAAATAAAGTTTCTGGAATGTTACACAATGTGCTTAGTTCAGTACACACCGTGTACTTATCACTCAAAACAATAGCAAAAGTTTCTGGAAACTTGCACGACATGCATTAACAGATACACGCCGTGCATCTGGATGAAAAGACACATCTAAAAAGAGAATTCTAAGCACAACATGCCGTGCATGTCTAATACACGCCGTGCATGTCTAATACACGCCATGCATCTGGGCGTAAAAGGCAGATCTGAAAAAGGAAAATTAAAGAAGAACACGCCGTGCAGGTCTTATACACACCGTGTCTTTTCTTGTAAAATCTGGCCTAAAAGAGGGGCGCACGACCTAGCTTCTCAACTCACTTGAGAAACGAGTTGTGTGAGAGCAAAAACTCTAACTGCAGTGCGATTCAGTCGTGCATCCGCCTCCTTCTTCCCGACTCACGCTGTGTATTCATGCACGTCGTTTCCTCCTTCCTCAAGCCGTGCGTCATTCGAAGCAGCTCACGCACGACTGCCACCCTCGCACTGATCCCGTGCTCGAGCTCTGCACCTCTGTCGACGTGAGCACAACCACCACCTAACTTCCATGCGATTCAGTCGCCATCCACTATCTTCTTCCTCCTCGCCCTTCGCGCAACGACAACAGCTTCAGCGGCGAAATCGACAGCCACAAACGCCGCAACCACCGCCCTTAGCAGCAACTGAGCTCTGGTGCCAATGATCTCGACTACAACTACCTCCGTATACTTACAGATATTCGTTAAGTTGAGTAAACAATCCTTCTTCGGATTGAAACTCGTTAGTGTAAACAGCCAACACCAGTCAAAAAATTGAATAAAGCCACGTATATAAGGTTATCTATTTTAATAATTATTGTGAGATGGACCAATGAGGGTCTTCCATTTAGCGTGACATGGAACATTTGCTCATCATGATTAAACATAAAAAAAGTTGAAATTACCCTTTTAAATGTGATGAAAAGTGAAATCAAAACCTACCAAAACTCTACATAGATAGGGAATCATCTTCCCTGCCGACTCTCACACGCGAAGAGCTCCATGATCCAACATAGTTCAATTTTGTGGGAATTGAAATCCATCTTTCAGTCGATACATCTAAACACCAACTTAACCAACAGTTCTAGATGACCTTCTTAATTCAACAAGACAGAACTTAGGGCCATTTGATGATCGAATGCCTCACATAATACATCATCAGAACTGCTTCAAGATGAAGAACCATGATATCCAACATAATGACCACAGTAAGATAGAGAGTCAGTAAGGCTTCATGAACACTATGCGAAGATGAAGGGAAAAAATCATACAACAAAGCAAGGTGACGACCAAAATTTCACAACTTTGTATAAGACAAGAAGAAAAAAGGGGAGAGAAAGGAGGTTAAGAGAAAATACATGAGTTCCAAAGGATTTGAAGGTGCAAGCGACATTGCCCAAATGAGATGGAATGGCCTAGGCCCTCTCATGGATTCACCACCACCGAGGGTCACAAACCTGGGACAAGGCCTCCAACACAGATGAGTGAAAATGGGGAAACCATGGTTGGAGATGGGGGTGGTCAATTTAACACTAGAAAATGATGCTATGTGACGCCTTAAGGGTCACAAAAGTACATTCCAGGATTTGGAAGGCCTAACATAGAGAGGATAAGGCAAGGAGGGGGAAGACAGGGGATAAATAGGGGATGTCGACAACCAGGTTCGAGGGACAAATATTGGTAGAAAAGAACCCTACAATTAGGTCTTACACAAATCAGAGAGGAGAGACCGATGCAAATGAAACCAAAACATGATAAAAATGGAAGTGAGAGTGAGAAATCTGGGAGACAAAATCGGGGATACAACCTGGTTCCCCAATTGTGAGAAAGGAAAGGGATGTAGGTAGGAGAGAACTGGGTAGCCACTTGATCAAAATCATACAAATAGGAATGAATCTGGGTTTGCTAAATCGGTAAAGCCAACATGATAGAGATATTTCCCAAAAAACCATAGCCAAATATGATTTAGAATAAAGTGGGATTAAATAAATGTCCTCTTTCTTTGCAAATTAAATTGGAAGTGCAAACAAAGTCCAATTAATGTGAAATTTCACATGTAGACTAATTTTGGTATGTGGAATTTGAATCTGGCATTTATTTTCACTTTTGAAGTTATAAAACATACTCTTTAATATTTTGAAGTGAAACTCATATTTTCTTTTCTAAATGGAATCAGGATAGTTATTATTGTTCAAATAATGTGAATCTTTGTAACCAAGCTAATTGGGATCCAAGGAACATAATTTTGCTATTATATTTCACTTTTGAGATTCCCTTTTGTGATTTATGGCACCATTAGTATTTTTGGCTCATTACCATTATATTTATCAAATTATTATATTTTTATTATCAAGATTTACTTAATTTAACCCTATCATCTTCAATTCATATTCAAAAGAGTTATATATTATTATTATGAATGAAATTTCACATTTTCCTCATTTAGCATATTTAGTCCACTAATTCCACTTTAAATGTTTGTACATAAAATTCTAATTTTTCAGGCTAATATAATTTTCAAGTATATTATTCCTCTTATCTTGCCTCTATGTGAATGTTAGTTAGCAAAAGAAATATATGTAACATAACTCATGAACTTACTTACATGTTGGCACATAATTAAGTTTGTTGGCTAAATTGGACATTACCTTATCCTCGATTTTGATAATGACAAACATTTCATCCTTGTGGATCTAACTTGCTACTTAAGTGTTTCAGGGTTCAAGGAGATCACACTCAATGGATATATGAAGTTAACATATTCAAATGCTTTTATTTTCATGTTCGTACAACTTGTAATAGCTTCTACAAGTGTATAATGTACAAGTACCTAGAAGTCATGTAAAATCAAGCATTATATTTTCTTTATCCACCCAAAACCCTTAGTTAGGACCCCCCTTAGAGTCTAGAGTCATTATCCTTCATTAGAAAAATCATTTGATAGGGTTTTCAAATATTTGCACACTTGTTTCTGGTAACATTTTTGGTCGAGAAACTAGGCATCCGAGACATACTCGGTCAAAGACATTGTCAACCGAGAACCACTTCGGTCGAGGAAAAGAGCACCAGGAGGAATATTACACATTTTTTCTCTAAATCATTTTCGGTCAAAAATATTGTCAAGTGAGACACCTTTGGTACAAGGATACATGACCGTTAGACCAAGTAGTTCGAAGTGGTAACTAGACATTAGAAAGGTAGTTGAGCACTTAATCACACTCATTCGAATAAATCCTCGACCGAGACATGGTCGGTCAACAAAATTCTCAACTGAGCTGGGTTCTGGACTGATTTCTAGAAACGACCAAATTAGTCATTGCGCCTAACATTAACTCATCTAAAATGGCTAATTACAACTAAGAATCCTCTAGACACTTTCCTAAGGTACCCTAGTCACTTGCAACCTACTGCTATCAATAGAAGTGACCTTAGGACACCAAAGACACACAAGCTACACTTGAGCAATCATTCTAGAGAGCAAAAGAGATGATTCTGACTTGCCATCTTCCTCATTTAGCTCTGAGTTAGTGTCTTAAAACTACAATATTCTAGCTACCACCTAGCAACGTCCATCCTAAGTGGTTAGGAGGTCTAACACCTGATATAGGATCAAAACACTGTACTACATTGGTGTAATCTTCCTTCTTCCAATCTACTTCTTCAAGTTGATGTAATCTTGATCCTTGACTACTCCAAGTGTTGGAGGCTATCCGAGGGAGCTTTCTTGGAGCTACTTCAAGGTGCGAAGGCTACTCCTAGGTGATTGGATCTACTTCAAGGTGTGAAGGTTGCTCCTAGGTGATTGGAGCTACTTCAAGGTGTGAAGGCTGCTCCAAGGTGATTGATGCTACTTCAAGGAGGTGAAGGGTGTGTCAAGGTGGTGGAGGTGGATTGTCATCCTCTCCTTGGGTTCTCTTCCACATTCCAGTAAAGAAGAGGTTGAGGTTAAGTGATTGTATTTTATTGTAATTCCTTGAGAGGTAATAAAATTGACCACTTACAAATCCCAATTGGAAACAATTGGATAGTAGACTGACATCCTTTGATTCGAATGGCGGAACCACTCTAAATTGTGAGTCTCTTCCTTGTGTCCCTCTCCTTCTTGCAATTTAAATTTTAAATTAACTTTAAAATTATCAAAAGATCTATTCATCCCCTCTAGATCTTTTAGTTGGTACCAGAGTAGGTCTTCAAGGAGCTCCCACGAGTCTTGAAGCATGGGGGAAAACTTGCTTAGCAACCTCAACTTCAAAGGGACATGTGAATAATGAGTGTCCTAAAATCAAGAAGGGAAATAAATCCTCATTCAAGAAGAAGGAAAAGGGAGACAAAACTTACAAAGCGGCTTGGGATGAGTCAAGCGATGACAACAAGAGTGGAGAAGAAGAAGTTAAGTGTCTTATGGCTAAGGAAAATGAAGATGAAGACTCAAATGAGGTAGACATTTTTGAATTATCTAAAATTGCTCCAGTTAATAGTCTTGAAGAAACTCATACTAAATATGTTGATTGCAAAAGAAGATTGAAAAAGCTCTCTAAAATAAATGATGAGTTGCATGATAAACTATATGATCTTACTTCTTGAAAATGAAAGTCTTAGTTCTGAAAATGACACTTTGAAAGCTTCTATTGATGACTATAATGCCAAGTTGCTTGTCTTAGAAAATAATAATTGTAAGACCCTTGCCTTAGATTTATGATTAATTGTAATTTATTTGTATAATGAGATTCTTAAACCTTAATTTAATCTTATGAGATGTCTTAATATCATGTAACATGCTTATATTTTCATTTTGGTCCAATTTGATTGATGTTTGAGCCATCTTTGCTATATGTGCTTGTTTTGGAATAATTTTCAATTTACCCATAAGTGAGGTTATCTTGCAAATTATCACATGTTGAGATTGTTTCTTGTACTTTAGCATCATGAGAGAGGAGATGATGCAACAGGGCACCTTGTTTGAATCATGGTTAGTGATGTGACATCTCATGGCGATTCTAGGGTTTGCTTAAGTTGATAAAGTGACTATGCTAAGGTTTGAGTGTTGCAACCCTACACCACCTTTGGTGAGGGTAGTGAACAAAAAACATGTAGTGCTGTCTCCATCGAGATGACCTAGAGGTGAGGATGGTCAAGATAGTTTGTCCCCTAGTGTCTTGACTGTGTACATATGGTGACTTATGGTTTCGACCTAGACAAGTAGATGGAGTGTCTCGATCGAGACAAGGTAGTAGCCAAACTTGGAGGCCACTACACTTTTTATGGATAAACATGAACCTTTTGATTTATGCATGTGAATGGAGGAAAGTTTATTTATTTGAAGGGCATGTGTCCCTTGGTGTTCTATTATGTCGACACCTCAAAATATCCTACTTCCCTCCTTTTTTGGGTATATAATCCCTTCTCTTCATAAGAGAGCAACCTTTTCAGCCCCAAATCTTTTTCTTATTTGTTTGGATCATCCTTAGAGCTTTAGGATCAAGGAAGATCAGAACTTGAAGCTTGGGTGGCCGATCCATCTTGCATGTTGACGATCTTGTACTAAAACCACTCTTTGGTGTAATTTCTTATAGATTCTTCTCTGGGTAAGCGATCTTATTTATTGGATCATGTTTTCTTTTTTGAAATCTCCATCATCTTGTTGTTCCTCCTTGGCCACATACTTTGGATCATCTATGGTGGCTTTTCTTGGAGATATCTTCTTCACAAGGATCATAGATCATGTTTTGACAAGATGGAACGCGAGTGAGAGGATGATTTCATCTCTTTCTTCTTTCTTCTTTCTTGGTTTGACCTAGGGTATGGGATTACTATTTTATTTAAGATCTCCTTTGACCATGTCTTCCTTTTCCCTTTAGATGTGATCCTTTGGCTGAGCTGTTGAAGCTTGGTTGAAAATCTTGGAGCTTGAGATCTTGGGAGGTTGTTTCTCTTCAAATTAGATGGGTTATATAACTTTTCCCACCTCTATTATTTGCATCTTAAACCTGATCGTATGTTACTATTCTACTTATTAAAACCATGTTCTTAATGATTAAAGAATGACATGGTTTAGGGTTTAGTTTGTGGAGTATTCTTGAGAAGAGTATCTTTCTTATAAACCCTAAAAAGTCTTGTACCTGATTTTGTAGTAAATGGAAGCTGACGTGTTTTATTTGAACCTTTACCAATGAAACCATGTTATTTTCTATATGGTTTGGTTATCATGAATAACAAGAGGTTTGAGTATGATAGAATATAGAAGAATTGTGATTTTTCTCTCTATACATAACTCTATTGGTGACTTGCTATGCTCATGTTTTAGGGTTGATGAACACCTTGGTATAGGGTGTTGTTCACCCTATTGATGTTTGGTATTCCTAGTTTGATCACTTGTCTCGACCTGGTTTTGATTGTTATGTTGTTGGGCATATAGATAGAGACAAACCCTTGGTATTCTATCATGGTTAATACCCTTACAAGTGATGGTTTTGACCGTGACAACCCTAACCCTAGGGTTTGTTCGCTACACTGGCCGCGATGTAGCATTGCTACATGGTTGCTTAAGTCTGTTGGTTGTGATGCAGCATAGCTGCTTGATCACTTAAAATATTGGTTAATGTTATGGGTGATATGATAGGTTGTGATGATGAAATCACCAGTTAGGTTGTATCTTGGTTGTAATAGGTCATGGTGGAGTTGGTTTCACTCACAATACTCCTTGGTGGAGTCACGGCTGTGATGCCCCATTGTGGTGTCTCTTTATGTCCCAGTGGTAACACCATGCATAGGTCGTATCATGGTCGTAACACCTAAGGTTGTGGTTATGTTGATGTGTCTCAGTATTGACGATGAGGAAGTGTCACGATTGTGACATTGTTGTTGTGTGAAGGGTCAAGACACATATGCTGACTCGGCTGTGACATGTGTGTGTTATGAGAGGTTGAGACACCTATACATATGTAAGTACATGGTAATTACATAGTGTAATGGTATACACATGGAAAGGTAGTTATGAATGCTTAATCATCAGTATTAATTCTTAACCCTTGTACTTTCCAACAATTTGGGAGATGATGGAATTAGGGTTTAGTGGTTGAGGGCTGTGATGAAACCCTAATCAGATATATATGAACCCCAACTCTAATCTTATGATAACATGATGTATGTGCTCATACTACTCAAAGTATTTATTATATGATTTTGTTTTCTCTCTTCTACTTGTGTAACACTAACTTGAAGGTGAGATGAATGTCATAGCTATGAGTATGCTATGATGATCCCTATGTAATACAAGGTGGTGACTATGAGTAGTGTTGAGGCATACTGTGATATTGAAAGTGCGAGAGTTATATGAATTGGTCTAATGACCTAGAAAGTACCTTGTGCATAAATTGAGGGACGGATATCACATAGTGATGTGATATTGGTGATGACATTGTGAATGGCGATACTACATGTTCCATATGATAATGAGACAAGTTCTCACGTAATCCATTTTATATTTTCTGAAGTTGTATCAATCCTTAATTTTGTAGAGTTTGTTTAGGGTTTATACATTGTAACTTGATTGATGCATTAAAAGATACCCAATTGATAAATCTAATAAAGTGAAACCCTAAGCATGTAGTTTCCATGTACCATAGATCCATCTTCAATGTCAGTATCTAGCTGGATGGTGAAATGAGTTATTCCTACGGGAAACTCAGAGCGCATATTATTGAATATGCAGGGTGCATGTGGAGACATCTCCTTGTATCCTCAAATTGTTGAAATATAGTGGTATAATGCTTTATTATGGAACAACCATGTATGAGCCTGTTCTCTAGTGTTGTTCCATGTACCAAGACATGCTAGTTGTTTTACAGGACCGTAGCATTGACTATAAGTTGTTGTCTTCAGGACTATAGCTTTGACTATAAGTTGTTGTTTAGCTGTTTGACTGTTATGTCACCGCATTGCAGACTCGAACTAAACGAGTAGTGTTGGTCATGCCCATGGAGTCCAACTTTTCCATTGATCTTGTATGGTACTAATTTTGACTTAGCAGTGGTTTGTTGGATTTGAGGGGTATGCCCGAAATCCTTAGGGCATAATAATAAAAGTGATAATATAGCCATATAGTATATTTCTTAGGGTCATATACAAATCACATTTTATGACCCCATTCCTGATTTCGTGTAATATTTAGTTCATAACAATTATACATGTTCTTCATATTTCTTCTCAAAGCATAATATGTTCTACTGCTTAGTTGCAAGTGCTTAAACTGCTTAACCATTATTTACTGCTTTACTTAACTGCTATATTGTCTTACTATGCTTATAATAGATGTCGGCGAATAGTTATATCTCACACTGGGACATTTGGTCTCACCCAGTGGGTTCCAAAACTTTTTAGGTGGTCGTGGATGAGGATGTCAGGGTCATGGTGTAGGTGCTGAGCAGCAAGGACATCAGTAACTTTTAGAGGTTGTATATGCTGCCAAAGTTTTATAGTAGAGTCTTATGTGTCATTCTTGTAATCTTAGGTCTTTGGGGGAGATTTCATTGTATATATCAACGCATAGATTTTGGCTTTGTGGCATGAGTGTATAGAATGGCATGTACATATAAATAGGTTGTAATATGTAACAGTTGTGGATTGATATCCTTTGAACATGATATGTAACATCTTTTGGCATATATGGAATACAAATGGCCTGAGTTGAAGGCTTGTTTATAATATACTTCCGCTCAAGATAATACATTGCAAATGGTTTTAATTTACCCTATTTTATGGTAACATTGTTAATAGTGGTAATTCCACTCTTTGCTTTGAGTAATCTTGCTTTGTGTGGAAAAGGGTGTCACATTTGGTGGTGTTAGAGCTATATGTTTGTTGAGTATACAGATACATAGGACTAGGGATTGAGTCTATTCTAGTGTCCTCCAATATATCTTATGGCCATTTTTGGTTATGTAGAAGAAGAAGAATAGAAGAAAAGATGTCTGGAGAACATGAAGAACACGTTGCTGAGAGTGGTGTTGTTGCACTAGTGGTGCAAGGAGACAAGAAAGGGAAGGAGTTGTGCCAAAAGTGCCTCAAGTTGACCCAAATGATATAGCCAACCCTACTTTAGAGTCCATGTTTGGACAATTTATGACTACAATGACACACATGGTTGATAGAATGCCTATAGCCCAACCCAGGGCAACTATTCTCAGTGCTAAAACTCATGGTTCTGGAAAGACTTTTGAAAGACTTCGATGTGTAGGAGTATTAGAGTATGTGGGGACATCTAATCCAACAGATGCATATATGTGGCTGATTGATCTGGAAAAGACCTTCAAGTTCCTTAACATCCCCAAAGAAGATAAGGTGAAACATGTAGTATATTAGTTGAAGGGGAGTGCTGGCCACTGGTGGGCCATAGAGGAGGAGAAAAGGTTGGGTGTTGTGATTACTTGGGAATAATTCCAACATTAGTTCATAAGTTGATACTTTCTAGAGACTTATTTGGATGAGAATATTGTATAGTTTGAGAATATTCGACAAGGATATATGTCAATTAGTGCTTATCAAGCTAAGTTTATGGAGCTTCTAAGGTTTTGTCTACACATGGCAGCAACAGACAAGGAGAGGCTCATCTTTAGAGAACAGAGAAAGGTTTGCCATTTTTGTGGAATTAGTTAGGAGAGTGGAGAGGTCTGTGATAGAGAAGCATGAGATAAAGGATAAGAAGAGGCATGTGCAGTACCAAAAATGATATTATGAAGGCTTCAATAATCCTATGTTCTCAACACCTCAGTCTCAACAGAGGTCAATGACTCAGTCACAGTGGACATAGAGCAGAGGAAGAGGCCATAGTTTTCTACCTACGGGAGCTCACAATGCAACATCAATGTCTGTGATGGGGTCGTCTAGGCCGTGGTATGAGAACAAAGCCTATTTTAAGTGTGGACAGGTGGGGCATACTAAGTGGTACCGCCCTGTGAAGGATGAACAGGTGAATCAACAGTCTAGGTAGAGTCAGCAAGGGTTGTAGCAGCGACAACAATACAGTGGTAGTGGAAGAGGATGCAAATAGGCATTACAGGCCGATTCTTAAGGACATGTTGGTAGAGGAAGAGGGAGACAACATGTGACAGATTGATTCTATGTGATGAGTCAGCCGAAAGGAGTCGTTAACCCTCAGTTTGTGATAGGTTAGATGGAATGATTTCATTCTAATTTGTCTTCTTCATTTTTTATATCTGTTTTAGTTGATTTGGGTGTGACACATTATTTTATCACTAGAGAAGTGATAGCTAGCTGTTTCTTGCCTATTAGTTGTAGACAAGATAGTCTTCATCTAGAAACTCCTCTAGTTGGCTCCACAGAGCTGTAGGAAGTATGTCCATCCTGCGTTCTTTCCTTTTTAGGATGTAGCATTCAAGTGGATCTTCTACCACTTGATATGCATGGATTCAATGTGATCCTTGGGATGGATGCTTTGTAAAAGTATTAGGTGATCTTGGAGTATAGTGCCAAGGTGGTGACATTTGTGGATGGTTACATTTTGTGGGTCTTTTAGGGTGATAGAAAGATTCTTCTGACTTGTCTAGTTTCAGTATCTTGCCACCAAAAAGTAATTCATCATTTTTAGTATATCTTTTATGGAACGGTCTAAAGCTTCAATTGTATGTTTTTTTGCCATTGGAGCTTCATACCAAATTATCACTTCTTCTTGACGAATTAAATCAGCTAGACCACTTTGCTTTTTGATAGAACAAGTAGATGACATATTGACATCAAGTGGTATTTTGAATCTAAAGTGAACATTACCCCCCACCCCCAGCATTATTGATGATGCAACACCACATGTAGCTATAAAAATTGCTACTGAGTTATTACTTCTTACTTGAGCTAATATTGCATGGTATAGAAATGTTTTTCTGCCCCCCTGTTCCATCCACAAAGAAAATTTCATTTCCTTTAGTGTTAATCCTTTCCATGATAATATCAAATGCACACTTTTGTTCTTCATTCAAAAATCGAACAATAGTAATATCATCTATAGAAGTTAGTATGGCTAACTCATCTAGTATCTCTCTCAAAATATTATTATGCAATTCTTTTTCAATAGTGGCGATGGGAAAATTAAAATCATTGATATCTTTTCCCATGCTTTCAAGTATAACTTGAATATCTTCTACTATCATTTGGATTTGATCTTCAATCGTTACTTCATTATTTTTAGAAAAATCTTGCATCATGTCTTTCAAGAATATTGTCCATAACATTTTTACATCATCTGGTTCACAAAAAACCGAAACCACAGTAAACAATCTTCGCAATGCTTTTGGCATTTCATATGATTTTGCCTCTTGCAATCACAAATATGACACATTATCGCATTCAAGAAGTCCTTGATTTTGAGATGCTTCTCTAAATGTAGAATAAGTCACACCATTAGCTGTGTAGAGATCTGTAAAAGAAGTAGGACCCATTACATGATTCAAAAGTATTCTTAGATAATATCTTTCACCTCCAGAGGGATTTGCAGCACTAAGAAAGCCAATTGCTTGGGAAGACTTTCAAACATTCCAACTGGAAGAAGACTTGTTCCAAACAAGATGTTCAAGAAATTCTCTATATAGATACTTTTCTTCTCCCAATGTTTTTTAGATTAGATCTAAAAAATTCCTTCAACATAGTCTTTTAGTATGACTTTCACTTAGAGTATTATGGAAGTTCTTTGATTTTGAAAAATATACGAAATGCTTATTTGGTAGATGAACATGTAAATGAATAACATAGGGATACATTTCATTGAGATTGAATTGAAATATCCTCCACATAGCTTCAGGAGGTGAAACCCATCTTGCATCTTGAAAATTCTTTATCTCATCTATTTCTTCAGGATGTAAATAAACAGTTACCCTGTCATGTCCTTTGTATATGTATTTGTATAAATATTTAACTTCTTTTATACATGAGCGTATCTCTACATTTATATGACAATTGTAACACTTCAATATATAAGGATTATATGGTACAACCCATTGATTATCAACTATACAATTTCTCACCTGTGCCATAACACCATTATTTCTTCTCCTATATATAGGGTAAGAATTTATTCCTTCCATTAAAAGTTGACAATAAGGTTTAGGATAGTGTGACCTACACACATTGTTTAGGATGCAAGGTGAGCCCCTTCTCAATTTTCTACATGGACCATGAATCATATGCTTTAAAACCATTTCATACAGGAAAGGGTCATCTTCCTTGTTTGGAATTTTAGCACAAATAATGTCATCATACTTATCAGGGCTAATTATTTTATCTTCTTGTTCAAAAATGATTAAGAAATGTGCATGATGTAACCCTCTTTTGTGGAATTCTATCACATGAACATGAGCAACAACTCTTCCAAATATTTGATCCTTAAAAATTTTAGTTTTCAAATCCTCAAGCTTTGCATGAAAAATGCGGACTATCAAGTCAGGCATGTTAGATGAGTGTTCCCATGGCTTCAATAAAGATTTTATCTCATCTCATTCAGGATTACACGTAATGGTTAGAAAAATGTCTGGTTTTTCATATTTGTGTACCAAAGCCATTGCATTCAAGTATTTTTTTCTCATATCACATAGACCTCCTATAAAAGATGCAGGTAGAAAGATTTTTTGACCAATTTTTGATGTCTTAGTTTCACCATTATGTACTACATCGACTATACCATCATATAAATCCCCCTTATATCATCTTGATGTTTATATAAGTAATCTAATCTTGTAGTTTCTATCTTGATATACATATCTACCACAAATTGTTGAAATAATCTTCCACTATGCAACAATAATATTTTCATAGAGTCACAAATTTGAAACAAATAGCAATAATATTCTCGAGTGGAGACATAATGTTTTCTTCTATTTTCAAGATATGAAAAAAAGTAGTCCAACAACATTACTTTCAACATTTTTATATCTTACCAAATGAATATTTTCTAGAAAACACATCAAAGAAACAAATAAATGTAACTATTTGTTAATAAATAGTCACGATTCAAATATTTTCTTCAATCGAGTAACAATACTACTCATAGTATACTAGTAAACGTTCCTTTCATTTAGAAGATAAAAATAAAATAAAAAGTTTAACAATGGAATAATTATGAAATATGTTGCAAAATTATACAAAGTTGGAGATGTTGAGTTTCCAAATTATGTTAAAATCCAACAATCAATCAGTTAGAGTCATATTCATATGTAGACATAAATTTTCCTATAATTTCAACATCTAAGAAATTATTCGATACCTCTTATAATGAAAATTCATGATACAATTAAGTATAAAACTGAAAGCCAATGAATTGATAAGATAAATTATAATTTTCATAATATTTGAGTAAAAGTGAAAAGCAATGATACTATTATTATTATAAAGACTTACATTTTTTAATCAATATTTATAGCAATAATTTTTTTATATCAACATATAATTAAGTACAAAAATAAAATCAATGAATTTATAAGATTAATTATTAAATCCATAGAAACAAAAGTTGAAAGCAAAGCATTCACATGCACACATTCTTTTTCTTATTATTATGATAAATTAAACTTCAAATAAAAATTGTTAGCATAAAAAGTTGTCAATAACAAGATATTTAATAAACAAAATCAAATATTATAAAGTAGTTGCAAGTTAGTATTTATTTATATTTCATCAATCTAAATATTTGTCAACATACCTCGTTCTTCTTCGCTCAACATTTGTTCAAAAGTATTGAAACATAATGTTGGATTGCTTAACTCAATTTGTGGACGATATGTCGAATTTTCTTTTTTACCTCGTAGTATATCTCTGTGCCGTCCACATTCACCTCTAGGAAATAATAATGGGTACTGTAATGGATTATGACATCCAAAATATGATTTCACATTATATGTTCTTCCACTAGTACCATGAACAATCACATCTAATGGGTATCTTGCATTTAGGTAGTTCCCCTCAACCCAAATTACAGCAACTTGAGAAGTTGTCGGTTCATTATATACTCTTTGACCAATGTCACATTTCGTGAAGATTGCAATATTATGGTTGTCTAATGAGTCATAACTCCTCAAACTTATTAGAAACTTAGAATATGGATTGATTAGTAAGATTGATATCAACTTTTCAATCGTTTGATGATTTAGTTTAGGAATATGTTTGAGTCTGTTCTTGACTTCATTTTTAGTGTCAAAAATATAGAGTTGTAAAAATCTTACTGTGTTATCAGAAGAAAATAATGAGGGGATCATGTGGTATGTTTTTCCTTGCACTCGAAATGTATATATCCCATCTTTCATGCTAGCTAAATATTTATCTAAATTCCCAACTCTGAAAGAAGTAAATGAAAATACATTGTTGTAACCACGAATAAGATTTTTGAAGTCTTTTGCTTCCTCAGAATTAGATGTATATAGAGCAACAAGGTCTTCAAGGGACAGGTTCATTTTTGTCACAACTTCTCCTTTATGATAACAAAAGGTTGGGCGGTTCAAATTCAAATCTCTTCGCTCCACAATATACACAATCAGGACCAATGGACACTTTGACTGCGTTTGGCAACATGGCAGATTCTGTCGCCAGTGCTCCCCATCTAGCTGACCCACCGTAGATTTTTAACGCGGTGAAAGTTTCACGAAACCGGATGCTTGCAATAGCTAAAATGAACAGAAAAGAAGAGCAGTAGATCAACTCTGTTTTTGTTATAGCGTTAGACGTCGTTTAGATGCTGCCCGTCATAAGAGACAACTGCCCGGCCGCTACCGAACGTGTTGCCGAACACAACATTTGTGTATGCCATTGACTTCTACCGTTGAGTTTGAATGATGAGCATTCCAATAATTGTAAATATAACACTGATAAAACAATTGTAAATATAACAATCACCTTGTCGATAAGTATCTAGTTTATTTTTTTGATATGATTCTTTTTTCTTTAATAGCATTGCTTCCTTCATCTCCTTTGGCATATTTGCATAATGCTGCCTTCGTTTCATATTTCTCTATAATAAATATTATAAATATAAAAATTGGCATATTAAAAATATACATATATTAGTTATGATATCTACCTCTTCATGTTTCTTGTGTATTGTCTCAACGTCCATTACTAATACAAAAAATAAATAAGCCTTTTCAAATATACCTATTTAATACACATGTAAATATGATAAAAAATACATTATATACGACTTCTCATTTGGTCACTGTAAGTACATCTACATCATTGCTATATTTATGAGCTACCAATTCTAGAAAAATGAAATCTACAATTGAAGTCACGTTTCACAAGATGTTTGTCATATGCAATTGTAAACTGCATGTAGATATGTAATATGCTTCGAACATCATATCTATTACTCACCACTTCCCTAATATGTTATATGTTTTGGGCAATGGGGGTGCAAAAAAAAATTAAAGTTTGAAGTTTTGATATCTCCGACATCAATACTTCATCTACTTCATATTCCCAGGGAACATATATTAAATACAACAAAGAATATACAAAATAACAATATGCTCATTTATTGTTCGTGTACAAAAGAAATCTGAAACGATAGTATCACATTTAAATACAGTCGTGGTGTGTATTTATTGACATCCTTTTGAAATACAAATTCTACAATGATTTTTCAATTAAAAGTTTTTTCTTTTAATATACACATGTTGTGGAAGTTTATAATTCTTTCGTATTCACAGTCTTCTCATAGTCCTAAAGAACGTTATGATAAAGGGACTTCGAGAATGTCAAGCAGCAAAGTCGATACAATACATCTCCCTTTTACCAATGTGTTTACCACATGTCTATCGTCCTCCTGGTGTGGTTGTTTTCCAAACAACTCCCATGGTGAGACTTTGAATGACCATGATTGGAATTTGACTACCACAATTGTTAGGACTTAGGATCTTGCTGCCACAACTGCTATATAAATAAAGTACGAACAAAATAAATAAAAAGCCATTGGGATCACACTATTTCATGGTGCAGAGTCAAATATTCTATGCGGCATATCATTTTTAGGAAAGAGATCTATATAAACTAATCATGTTGACGCTAAGAAGTCAAAAGGAATAAAAATACGAAGATGAACAATGCAGGATATGCCTATTGGCGATGAAATTATATTTAACTTACGAGCAATGTGCAGGCAATTACCGTCTAGTCAGGTTGCCCCTATCCAGATAGATATAAATATTGTTTTGCAGAAGGAGAAGTAGTTGTCGGTAGTACAAGCCGTATGAGACAGAAAGTCCTGGACAAACAGGCAGAGGGGGCAGATGTGAGGATGACGGAGTAGACAAATACGAAATGTTGGTCGTCCAAGACGGAGTAAGTTCACGTTCGGGACAAATTAGTTAAACCTGAAAACAAAAAATGAATTTAAACAACCAAAAGATAGTTTCCAACGGATAGAAATTAATGAAAAAAATAATTCTATAGAAGAACACACTAACATTGAACCAGAATAGACAAGGATAAACTGATAATGAAAATTGAACCTTCTCGATAGAGCAATCGAAGTTACAACAACAAGGGACACACTTGTTTAACAGTGCAAGACACAAGGGAAAAATTATTAAATTTAATTGAAAAAAGAAACTCTACGTAGAAGATAAAGATTGCATGATGATTATCAACATCCAGACATAGTGAAATCAATTCTTCGAACAAAGCAAAAGACACGTATATTGATAGTACCATATATCTATTATTAACGATATTAGTAGATGTATGATAGGTGTGCAATTTGTCGTCTATCTAGGTAAGAAAATATGTAGTGCGGATGAACTATTATCTCATACATACCATGCGTACACACTACCCTTCGGCTTAAAATAGTAGTGTACCTTACACTTAGTACTTTGTTTCATATCACAAATGAACTTATTCAATTTCATTGCTCTATTTCAAATTGTCTGAGTTGGTAGGTGCAATAAAATGAACGCAAAGAACATATAGATCTGGAAAAGTAAAAATAAGAGGATGAAACAAAGACCTGGAGAAGATCAGGTCGTCTACTGATCGGCAACTTGATGTCTAATAGGCTGCAAAATTACTACGCCAGTAGCATGAGGTTGTTTATTCAATTTCGTTGCTCTATTTCAAATTGCTGAGTTGTTAGGTGCAATTAAATGAACGCAAAGAACATATCAGATCTGGGGAAGTAAAATAAGAGGATGAAACAAAGAACCTGGAGAAGATCAGGTCGTCTACTGATCGGCAACCTGATGGCAATGGAGCATTCACTAATAGGCTGCAAAATTACTATACACAATCCCAGTAGCATGAGAATTACGTCCTTGTGATCAAGGGGCACAGTTCCCACCAGTAAACACAACTGAAACCATAAAATTTCATCACCCTTACAATCTTCACCACCGAAGTCCTCCGGTCAACTCCACTGAAAAATATGTATCTCTGATTGCTTCCAGTCAAGCCTCTTCTCCTATTCTTTATTGTGCACCCAGGAGAGTCATGAGCACCGTCATCATTGTGATCAAGGGGCACCGCAGTCAGATACTCATGGATGATAACAGAAGAAAACAAATCTAAGTCGATGAAGGGTGAACTTGCTACTGCACCTCCCGAGATCCACAATTTCAGAAGGCTCACCCCACATTAACAACAACAATATATAAGCCTTATCTACCGGGGACATTTGAGGATTGATTTCTGTTTATTAAATAAGAGTCGTACACCATGCGGATGATGGAGAGAGAGAGAACACGCATGACAACGAGGAAGCCAGGAGCGATAGACTAATCTATACTAGTATATAAAAAGAGCGTGTTTGTATTTTAAATTATAACACTGCCACTAAAAAACTTCTAGCCAATCAGGAAACCTGAATTTAAATTCTTGCGTTCTCCTTAACCATCTCTCTTCTCACATTTTTTTTCTTCTCTTTTTTTGTTATTTTTTAACGTTATTTCTCTCCCATGTCAGTCCACCATAGACCCACTAACCCCTATTTTGTTAGCCACTAATACACCACCATCCCACCAACTCTTGTCTCTCTCCAAAAATGTCTGCTATTCACACATTTTTATCCATCATGCACTCCCAGTTCGATAATTTTTATCTATACTACTAATAAAATAGAGACTTTATTAAATCAATTATAAAAAAATATCATTGACCAATCAAAAGACTTTGTTTTCAAATATTATATTTTCTTTAACTTTTTTTAAAATTTTACTTCTTTTATTCTTTTTCCTATCAATACGAAAACGACTTCTCCACCCACTCTCTTCCTAGAACTCCCATCATTTCTAACTAATTCACATGACGCATGCGTCAACACACAACACAGTCTGCCACCATCGTCCCACGTACAATCTCTCCCTCTCCTAATCCGCCTCTCATCCCAATTTCATGGGGCATAACCTCTTCTACCTTTTTATCTTCTCACGAAATCCTCTTTTCCTCTTCCCTCTTCTCCTCTTCTTACAACTTCCTCCTATTTTCTCTCAACAACTCAACAATCCAATCAAAAGTTCTTCGTACTATAAATCCTTAGCATATACAAATTAACCAAAAGCTATAACAAAGTAAAATTTGTTTGTTTATTTATTCACGTGCATGAGCACGTGTGTGTTAACTAGTAAGATACAAAAAGGGAGTGAATTAATTAAATATTAAATAAATGAGCCAGGACGGAGACGAGTTGGTGTTTAGTATGGTAAGATAGATGTGAGAGATACCAAACTAGCCTATATTGATATTAAATGGATCAATGTCATCAAATTCCATATACAATAACCATATTTGGAAATGAAAATTTTATTGAAATTCTTTTATGATGAATAATTTTACACATTTAGTGCGAATGATGTACTAATTTTTGTATAACCATTTATTAGTAAAAAACAAGACAAATTGTCCCTTTAATATTTAATTAGATATTTGTGCATGTTTTTAACATTAAATCATATATGTGTATATCATAATATATATTACTACATGCCTTGTAAGTATTATTAGGTGTGTTTACTAAGTCATGACATAATTGTATAAATACATTTATAAATTAGAAACTAGGTTACATATTTAGTTACACGTTACTCCAAATCACAACAAATTTTTATATTGCTTTTTATTCAAATGTCTACTTAAACTTCTATTATATTTTTCCAAGAAATAACAATAGGTTTCCCTAACATAATTTAATTTTCTCATTAACAAGGAATTGACTTCTACAACCAATAAGAAAGGAGAAAACTACTTTTCTCACAAGTTTTCACTTTTGAAGTCATTAAATAAATTATTTAACACTTTTGGATTTTTCTCCTTTTTAAAATGTATTTAAGATAGTTATTATTGTTCAAATAAAGTGAAACTTGGCAACTAAGCTAATTGTCACCCAAGGAGCACGTTTTTATCATTATGTTTCACTTTAGAGATTTTCTTTAATGAGTTATGACACCATTAGGATTTTTGACACATTACCAAAGCATTATTAAAATTTTACATCATTACTATTATTATTTCTTTTTTAGAGTTCTATCATCTTCACATTGTTGTCAAAAGAGATTTATTATATTATTATGCAAAAATTTCTATATTTTACTTATTTATCATATTTAGTCAATTAATTCCATATGTATTTAGATTATAGCACATTATTAATATTTATGGTCATGGAATTACTAATTATTACTCCAAAGTACATTATCCCTTTTTATTTAGCCATTATGTGAGTAAAAGAAAATGTATGTAACATATTTTATGATTTTATTTACATATTGACATATAATTAAGTCATTATGTAAATATTTTTAAATATTTATCTTGTTTGATAAAATCTAAGAAACCAATCTTACTTGATTTCTAATCATGGAATGGCATAACATTCAAAGTTTTGGTTCGTTACAATATGATCCCAGATTTCAATACATTACAGTTGTGAAATTCTATTCCCGAGGCTTCTAAATCGACTAAAATGTTTTGAATCAAGTGATCTCTATTTTAATTTAATTATCTTGTTTGCTTAGTTTATTATTATAAAACCAAATTAGCCTTTAAAATTGATCTCGATTGTTGAAGATTTTTTTTGATGTGAACAACGTGTTACTCTCTTTCTATTGCTTTTGTAAGAAAACTATACAAAACTGTCCTATGGCAGAGAGCCAAAGGAAAAACAAGAAAAGAAAATCAGAAATAGAAACCCTGTACAAGGCCTCGAGAAAACGGCCACCAACCACCAACTTAACACCTAATCAAAAGAAAGAGAAAAGTATATCCCGAGGTCAAAAATATATATCCTTCAAAACTGTCATCAGATTAAAGACCAAGTTGCAGCAGGAACATCTTCAGCAACTGGCGTAAAGACAACTCCTTTAGATCCCAGCCAACAACCAGATAATCTGCCACCTGCCTTTGCAAGGCCATAGACCACTAGAAAAGAATGGGGACAGAATCGAATTCACAACAAAACAGACCACCCCTTTAAACTTGTAGACTCCTTATATCCAAGACACATTTAGACCAGAAAGTGTCTACTGTCCTGTGAGGACCTCCAAAAATTCTAGCGTTCCTTTCGTGCCAAATATAAACAACCACAACAATCGCTGCCAGTTTCTTTTCACCAGAAAGGGAAAGAAGATCAGTTAGGCCATTAGGAGCAGCACCATAGGCATAACTAAAGAGAATCCAGATACAAGAAGAGTAGGAGCATTGAAACAAGATATGTTCCAGATCCTCTTCACAAAAGTTACAAAGATAGCATCTAAAAGAAAGATTAAAGCCAATTCTTTTCAGGTACTCGAGAGTAGGAACCCTATGATGGAAACACTTCCACATAAAAATAGACCAGGGTCTCGGTATCTTCTTTCCCCAAACCCAAGAAGACCAAGTTACAGTGGGGCATTTATTTCTTATAATTTGCCATGCATCTCTAGAGTTCAGAACATCTTTACCTCTGTAAGTGATCTTATCAGCAACATTAGTAGACTTGGGAATACTATCAAGAATTTTTTCAATCTCAACTCCACCTCTAATTTTAGGGAAACACCATTGTCCATCCACCAAACATGAGTTTACCTTACAATAGGGGCCTCTTCTAGAACGTATAATGAGTTGATGATTACAAATATCAGCAAGAGTCTTCTTCTTTAGCAACCAAGGATCATGCCACAGCAAAAAAAGATCTCCCCAACCCAAACATAAATCAACATTTACTTTCAGAAAGTACCTATGGTTTATAAGTCTTTTCCATAGACACGATGCACTAGGCTTACACTCCACACTCCAAACATAACTTTGATTAATATACTTTTCGTGTACCCATTTGACCCATAGTGATTCTTTGTTATTTGCAACATTCTAAAGATTTTTAATTAAACCTACCTTAGACCATTCTTCCACTTTACGAATACCCAACCCACCTTCCACCTTGGGCTTACAAATAGAATCTCAAGAGATAGAGTGTAGATGTTTATGTTCTTCAATATCATGCCATATGAAGTCTCACATTATTTTCTCCAAATCTAGGATCACAGATTTAGGAAAAGGAAATGCTGCAGTCCAGAACATGTGATAAGAAGATAAAGTAGAAATCACTAACTCCACTCTTCCTGAAAAGGACAACATCTTACTCTTCCAAGTATCAAACTTTTTCCTCATCTTGTCAATAATAGGGTTACACATAGTTTTAGTCAACCTCCCAGTGAAAAGGGGGAGGCCTAGATAATGAACAAGTAAATCAGCAACACCAATATTAAGGACAACGGAAATATCCATGTAATTCTCCACATTTTTGCTAAAAAAACTTGACTCTTTAAGGTATTGAGTTTAAGACCAGAAATATTTTCAAACATCAAGAAGATACTAGCAATAGCCTGAGCATTCTCCACACTAGATTTAGAGAAGAATAACAAATCATCCACAAAGATAACATGGGAAATCCCAAAATTACTAGAATCTTGGATGGGACTCAACTTTCCAGCAGTAACAACAGAGTTAAACAAGGAAGTTAAACCCTGTATAGCAATCATAAACAGATAAGGAGCCAAGGGATCACCTTGCCTGACTCCATTTTTTGCATAAAAAGGGGCAGAAGGAACACCATTAATAAGGACTTGAAATGAGGCCATATCAAAGAAAACATAAATCCATTTTAGCCAACAAGAAGGGAATCCCAACCTCTTCATCAGAAAAAGGATATAATTTCTACAAACCGAATCATAAGCTTTTGCCAAATCCACTTTAACACATAATTTATTAGACCCAGAAGCCGGGAAGGAACTAAGAATATCATTAGCAAACATGATGGCCTCTCCATTAGATCTACCTTTGATAAAAGCCACTTGATTTTTACCAATCAACTCAGGAAAAATGTCAACTAATCTATTAGCCAAAATCTCGGTAATAATGTTGAACATGACATTGCATAGAGAAATTGGACGAAAGTCCTTGAGAGACGTAGCACCAAGGGTTTTTGGAATAAGAGTCACGAAGGATTTTTTACACTCCTTCAACATCTTACCAGTCTCAAAAAATTTAGAATCGCCTTTGTCACATCCTTGCCAACTATGCACCAACAAGACTTGAAGAAACATACATTAAAACCATACGGACAAGGCACTTTGTCCATATTGAAATTACTGACCACCTTCTCAATTTCATCCTTGGTAACCAACAAACTAAGAGCATCCGTTTGAGCTTTAGACATAGTGGGGATGACCCAATCCTCATTCCACTCCACAAAATCAGAAGGAGAAGAGTTGAACACAGAGCTATAATAACCCACAATATGAGACTCAATAGCATCAGAATCCTTCAAAACATTGTCACCATCAAGAAGCATATGAATGCTATTATGCATTCTACGAGTTTTGAGAGAAGCATAGAAGAAAGAAGTGTTGTGATTACCTTCTTTTAACCACATAATTCTAGATTTCTGCCTGATAAACCCTTCTTCAATAACAATAGCTTTATTTGTTGCTTTTCTAGCTTCAATAAGGTCCAACTGTAGCTGATGGTCATCTGGACGGGCATCAACCAACTTTTGTAAAATCAAAGCCTTGTTCTCCAAATAATGAGCAACCGATGAAAAATTAGCTACTTTCTTCCTATTCCAGTGGAGCAAATAAGTAGTAAGGGAATTTAATTTCCTATAAAGCTTCAACATGGGGGCGCCAGAATAAGTAGAATCAGACCATGACTTTTTAATTACTTCCAAAAAGTCAGGAAACTTAATCCATACATTAATGAATCTAAAGGGGGATTTCCTCCTTTTACACAAATTAAGGTAGATGATATGCATACAATGATCACTAACTAAGATAAGAATAATCTCCACCCCCACAAAGACGGAAACAACGACATAAAGGGTAGGTTACATAGACACCTATCAATCTTTGAAAAAGTGCTAATACCCTTTTTGCTTCTGCTATCCCAAGTAAAGAAGTTACCCTTAGAAGAAGTTTCCAGCAATCCAGTAACAACCAATGAGTGCTTGAAATCACTCATGCTCTTCAATGATGGAGGATGTTTACCTTTCTTCTCAGAATTAAAACGAACTGCATTAAAATCTCCAATAGCACACCAAGGGGTAGATATATTGCCAATAGAGTTTAAGGAATTCCACAAAATGGATACACTGCAGACAGGAGAAAATAGGTATTACCAGAATTAACTTCACAGTGAAGAATCTGTTCATTATCAAACAACTTCCTAATGACCAGAGAGTTATCCTTCCAAAATAGAATAATCCTTGTATATGAGTAGAAATCTGATTTAGAAAGAAAACTTGCACCCGGGCACACATAATCAACTAAATTCCCGACATCATTCTTACTCATCCTTGATTCCAAAATAATATATATATTCGCCTTATTCCTACTAAATTCTTTTTGGATGTGAGAGATCTTGTTATGGCTTCCTCTCACGTTCCAAGCCACTATAGTACAAGGACTATACATTAGGGATGAATGACATTGAGGTCCCTGCTCCATTGTTCAGATTCGCTAACAAAGAGAACTTATTTGGAGTAATTTGAATATTCTTTGCAGTAGACAATGGCTTTGAGCTAACACGAGGAGGGGATTTTGATTTCCTTCTATGCACCTCCCAATCTGGCGATGGAACAAGAGTGATAACATGAGAAGATGATGTACCATTTCCAGCAGACAAGACATTCTTGGAACCTATTTCATTTTCCAGGGACCCAGGTATTTTAACAAGCATCTTCCCAACACTGGGTTCCTTACGTGACCCAGATTCATAGTTACTTGTATCAGCTCCAACAACAACAACCTCAGTATTCATCACTTCAACCGCATCGCTAAAGACTTCAGGGTCCTCATCAACGCAGTCATTAGCTTTCACTTTTGGCACCCATACCTTTCTATCCTTCCTTCTATTATCAGTAGATGGATAAACAACCTCCTTCTTAGGTAATAAGAGACCTGCCTCATGCCCAAAAGTACCACACTCCGAGCACTTGGTTGGGAGCCATTCATAAGCAAATCTAATTCGATCTGTCTGACTGTAATCACTCAGAATTTCCAAATCACTCAGAAACATGAACTCTATTGGAATCAACACTTGTAACCTTACATACTCTAATCTAGTAAACTCAGCTGTGAGCTTGTCGATTCCAAGAGGTTTTCCCAAAAAGGAACCAATAATGGTGAACATTTCCTCATCCCATAACTCAAGAGATCATATATTTTAATCCAAACAGGGATCTCCATCAACTTTAACTTCTCCATGGGCTCA
Source organism: Alisma plantago-aquatica (assembly GCA_963693085.1). Lineage (NCBI taxonomy): Eukaryota > Viridiplantae > Streptophyta > Magnoliopsida > Alismatales > Alismataceae > Alisma > Alisma plantago-aquatica. Next base: position 437,927,060 of record OY856414.1, on the reverse strand, counting down.
CCCCGTTCCCACTTTTTGATCAACAATGGCTTTCCTGCGACGAACCACGACCCTCCTTCAATCATTATTCGTAAGTCTTCATCATTAGAGAACATCAAAATGAAGAAACCTTTACCCCTTGATTGAATATCAAGGGAGCCTTTCACATTCCATAGATGAGCAAGGAACTTGACCAGAGATGGTCAGTGTGGATTCAATCCCACGATGTATCCCAACTTCCATTTTCCCCCATCTATTCAGATTTCTCTCTGCAATGGATTTGGAGTAGTAAAGCTTCCCCTCTGTCAATTGGATGTTCTTCTTAGAAAGATTGATAGGACCCAAACTCTTACTGTTTGAAGCTACTTCCACCTAGGATCTCGCATCCGGCGCAACTCGAACTGAAGAGCCACAACATTCTTTGATTAGCTCTTTTCCAGGGTCTTTCACCATCCCTTCATTTCTCAGTTCGACCCCCCCTTCCGGCTGACCATCAAGAAATTCTATCTCTGCCATCTCTTTGTCTAACTCTATGTAGATGGAGAGCTCTTCTCCGATTGAAGATATATACTCTTACATCTAACTATACCTTGCTCCTTGGATGACCTCGATAATACTACACATACTCATATACTTGCACGGTAGTGTTTGAGTTTATAAATAATAATACTTGCACATTGTGGGCTAACAAGTTTTTGGTGCCATTGTCAGGGAATATCGATATTTTTATTAGAGTAAGAAGTGTTGATTAGTAAGCAATATTAGATCACACCACATCTAATCCACTATCATTTTCCTCATGATCATCATCATTATCATATTTCTGTATTTTAATTTTTTTACTCCACTCACCTTCTTTACTTGAAGGACTGATAGATGTCTTCAAAAAAGAAGGAGTGAACATCAATCTGATTTCAAGGAGTCAATCAATTTACAGCCTTCATCATCACCCTTCACCGAGCGTCTAGCTCAAAAGAATAACCAAAAATAAAAGATGATCTTCTCCTTAAGGACTTTATTATTCCAACTATTTTAAAATCAATGAGGCTATTAGTATCCCTCCAGTTGAGGCAATAAGTTACAACAAAATAGATTTGGATGACACCTATGGAGGATCTCAATTTACATGTAGCTAAATTTTTGCATTACTTGAGCACCTTCAAGATCATTGGAGTTCCTACTTATGGGATTCACCTTATTCTTTTCCCATTGACAGTGCAAGATAGAGCCAAGGAATGAATCTCTTCTTTTCCATAGAATTCTATTAACAGTTTGGATGCGCTTCTCAAAGTCTTCTTAGTCAAGTACTTCCCACCAGGAAAAATGAAACAACTGAGAAGTCGAGTCTCAAATGGATGGGGAGACTCTCTACAATGCATGGGAGAGATTCAAAGACCTCCAATGTCTTTGTCCTCTCCATGGTCTCAAAAATTTGCTGCTTCTTCAAACTTTTTATAATGGTTTATTTTATAACACAAGGATGTGCATAGATGCAACTGCAAATGGAGATTTGATGAAAAAATTCTACAAAGAAACTTATGTTTTCATAGAAGACATGTCGATATATCATTGTCAATGGATCAATGAAATGATAAATAAAACTTCTTTTTCTTCTATTTCTTTTAGGAAGCAAGAGGGCATACACTCTATTGATGTAGTAGATTTCATTGCAGCAAAGTTGAACACCTTGTCCCAAAAGTCTGAAAAGCCAAACACTCAATCCAATTATCTAGTCAACTTATTTTGTGAAGCAAGTGAAGTTATTGAGTATACATCTACCTCAATCTATTCTTCTTCCATTCCGTTTGGGGAAACCATTGAAAAATGTGATGTGATAGGGGATTATGGGAGCAATCAGTCTTACTATCATCATTCAAACACATATAATCCAGGCTGGAGAGATCAACCTGACTTCTCCTACTACGACAACAACAATGCCCAACTTTCTCAACAAAAACACATTCTAGAACAACAACCACAATCAAAGTCCAACTTGAGATCACTGTTGGAGAATTTTGTTTCAACTCAAATGAAGCAAAATGATGTGTTCTGTCAACATGGACTGTTTGTGAAGGATGCCATTCACCAACTCTATTCTAAGGTGGATGAAGTTTCCAATCATGTATGGATGTTGAAAAATTAAATTTCACAACAAACACTTTCAAACCAAAACGCACCTTCAGGGTCCTTACATAGTCATCTAGAGATGAATCCTAAAGAAACCTACACGACATATTTTAGGACTGGAGTTGTGATAGGATAACCTACTTTTCCATCAAAGAAGACATTGTATGAACTTATTTACATCAATGAACATATCGAAACTAAATCTCTAACAGAGAAATATGCAACACTTGCTCCACAAGATGATTCTTTAGAAGACAAATGCTCCCTTACAACACATGTTTGATACAATGCTTGGTTATGGGAAAATTCTCTTTGAATCCAATTTTTATTATTTTTAAGAAGCAAATGAAGGAACAAACAACATTGGTGTCCAGAAGGATATTCCTATTGCAAATCATTAGATCAGAGCTTTGTCCCAAATCAAAGAAATATTGACAAAGAGGCGTAGATCCTTACCACTACAATTGATGGCCTCAAATCAGAGCACATTACCTCCCCTTTGACATCTCCATTATGGTAGGTATTCAATTGTAAAGGTTCTGAGTTTGATTTATGCAGTGAGGATACTACAAATTTCAAGCTTAGAGGGGAGAAACTGACTGATAATTTAGTTCTAGTTTTCCTTTGCATTTTCTTTTTCTTAGTTTTTGTTTTAGACTGTGGTAAATTTAGTATTTTCTGAGGTTTTCTATTTGTTACATTGATTTCCCTTTATGCTAAACCTTTTGTCCCAAATGTTTTTGAGAAATATCAGTTGAAGAAAAATTGTACAAGCCTGGCATCTATTAAATGGAATCTGCTACCAACCACATTCACTATATTTGATTTCTTACTTTTAGCCTACATGTTCATCTTTCACTCTCTTGATTATTTAATACATGTAATGGTTGAATCTTTTAGGATTAATCAACACTACAACATTGTTTAGCATTCTAGATGTACTTATCAAATTCTTAGTGCATTTTTGACCACCCTTTCTATAAATGATTTGTTATTAAGTGTGAAATCTAGTTGATTATGCAATCCAGTCAACTCTTTTATGCTTGCAAAACAAAAGTTCTAGTCTAAGGTTGCATGGTTCTTAAGGGAAACTTGACTCACGTTTGATCATTTGGACTACTTATTCAAAAGTTTTACATAAATTTCTCACATAAAATGGCTAAAACATAAACATGTCATGCTAGCCTAGTGTAAAGCAGATCTGGCTGTGATGGTTAGGTGTTATGTCCTTAAGAGGGTAAATTAAACTGAATTGGTATTCCACATGTGCATAAGTCTATTTTAGCTTCTGAGTACTATAACACATGCTTTATCTAGAATTAAAGAGAGAAATACTAGATTGTTTATGTTAATTCGAATTTCATCTTTTATCATTATAGTTGATAGAATTAGTTTGCATATTCGCTGATCATTTAGCTTGGTAATCTATTTCTACTTAATGTTGTTTTGTTAACTATTCCAATTAGATTTTTGTGACTTTTGCTAAACTAAACTTTCATCTTCAGTTTTTAATTTGAACTCATGGATAATAACATAAACCCATAGACTATTGGATTGGCTTGACACTTTTTTGATTTCACTTGATTGATACATGTGTTTTGCATTTTCTTCAATTATTTTTCCATGTTCTTTTTATTTAAGGAAAAGAAATGGATTAAGCTTCGGGGGATTTGATGTGCATTCTTTATATAGTCATTTTGCCTACTCTTGCATGTATTTTCAACCCAATTTCTTCCTAAAGTTGCCTCTAATCATGCTACATTTCTAACTTTGTTTTTATCTTCACTTGTTCTATGATTGTGATTGCAAATACAATAATTTGACAACAAATTGGGGATAATTTAATTACAATCCAACCTTATTCATATTTCCCAAGAGAACTTTGAAGACATTTATGAAGATTGTGATAGAAACATGATGTGTCAATAACAAACAAAAGTATATTCTCACTGATGTGCACAAACACAGCGTGTTGGCCAAATAACACAACGTGCCTCCTTGTTCCAGGAAAATGTTAAGTCTCATGACGTACAACAACACAACATGTTGTCCAACCAACACGGTGCGTCTACTCCATCCAAAAGAATCAGGGATCGTTGTAACACAACAACACAACATGCCAATATCTATACACATCGTATTCTCTTGATCCAAAACTACCTAGATTTTACTAACATGCAACATCATGATGTGTTGGTTATTCGACATGCTGTGTCATTGTCGATTATAACAATTTGGCTCTAGTTGTCGCAAATAACACACTAGGTTGGCAAACCAACATATCGTGTTCCCTATGATATCAGTTCAATCTTAAAAGAAATATGTCCCTCATTTTTAAATACAAATAGGATTCACTTGGGACGGTTATTGTAATATCCTCAATTTTGGTAAAATTTAATTATATGAATATAATGCATGAATTGATAAGAAAAATCATCAATGGTATTATTAGTGGAATAATAGTGTCCTAATGACACAAGTAAAATAAATATAAGGAATTTTGTGTGTTTTATGGTTTGTAATAATCCATAAATACTTTTGGGAAAAAGAAATAGTGGAAAATACAATAATAAAGAGATTCCTAAAAGTAGTGGACAATTGGTAATTTCAATATGGACTTCAGTGGAATACTCTAGAAAAGAGAGTTTTTTTACCCTAAAATAAAGGATACTGACTTTATGGTTTGTTAGAAAAAGGAATTGTGGAATAATAGACAAGTTTCCAAATTATTCTAAGATAATTTGTAAATTAGATAATTGATGGATACAATTAGTTAACCATGTCTTGCAACACAAGTTTGAGGCATCAAATAAGAATAATTTGTTCTTATTTTTGGAATACGTAAGGATGACAAAGAATCTAAGATAAATTTATAATTTGAGAGAAAAAAGACTTTCCATGTGATAATGGTAATTGTTTTAAGGAAATACATAAAGGGTAAGTTTTTCCTATGAAAATTATCCCAATGAATCCCAAAATATATCTGTAAGTTTAGAAAGATATTATTGCATTGGCCTCCAAATTTCATAGAGAAAGGATGCTCCTAGTATCCTATGCAAAATCAGGAAAGAAGAGGGACTTGCTTGTGGTAATTAAATGTTGTTTCCCTGATTTGAAGAAAGAGGAAATGGTATTTAAATGTATGCTTTTGACACCAAATCTGGTACAACACATTATGATAAAATTATAAATAAAGTATCTAATTTTGGGACCAATAGGAGTAAGGATGAGAGAGAGATTTGAATTACTCAATTTCCACAAACACAATTGACAAAGGGGTCCCTGGGATACCAAATAGGGAAATAAGTATTTCTTGCTCATGATTAACACCCAAGATAATATTTATGTGATAGATAATACTAATATATAATTATGGACGAAAATATAGAGGATGATAAGATATATTGTGGCCTAGGTGATTTATTTAATAATCATCTTGTTTTGCCTTGGAAACCAAGTTTCAGATATATAGGGAAATAAATAAGGGAATAATTAAGGAGTTCTCCTTGTCCCAACAAAAGGTATAGTATGAATATAATTTTTTCAACATAATGGTATGAGGGGTGGTTTCCTATATGTGACTTTTGGGTCTATAAAGTAAAAATATGAGTTTGTTATTATAAGGACACGAGGGAGGGATATAGTTAACACTATCCTAGCACGATACCTTGCCAATTGCATGAAGAAACTTTTATGGAAGTAGACCCATTGATCTCCAACTCTTGTGCAATATAAGAAGTGGTACTAAGAGAAGATGGACTACCCCAATCCCCTCCTTCCTTGATGTGAATCCTTCCACAATAGTGCGGTAGAGAATATCTCTCTCCTCTCATCATGACAATGCTCTTCCTCATCCGTGGCAGTCTCATTGTATCTTGTAACATGGGACTTGCCATAATGAAATAGAAGTCCATGATCTTCCAAAGTACTTTTCCCCTCACCCCTTTCCTTTTGAGTCTCCATGGAAGCAACCACCACGTCACCCCTTGTTTGAGGTATAAATGCTTATATTGTTTGAATCATGGTAATTGCTAGGATTGCCCAAATATAGAGGAAACTATATATCAAATTGATCGAGAGAACAAGTAGAATACAAATAAATAATATCATGACCTAGATCTGATCCTAATTCTAAAAGTAGGGCTAATGCATGATAAAGTATTGATTAATACATGGAAATCTTGGATCGAATAATTAACATGTTCAATATATTAAAAATGTTAACTTTTCCATGACTACAATGAGATCTTAGATGATGACGATAAGGATGATGAATGTAAGGACCCTGACTTTCGTTTAGGGTTTACCCTATTTGCTTTGCTTAACCTTGGTGGTTTGATGCTTGCTAATCACCTTTAGTGGTGATTAGGGTTTGGTTATGCTTTGTTGAGAGTTTTGAGGGGCTACTTGCAAATAACCCAAGTTTAGGGTTTTGTGTGCAAGTTTGCCATCTTGTGAGGTGTTTTCCTCTCTTTGCTTCCTCTAGGGTTGAGAGGAAGGCTTGGGCTTGTTGTTTGAGTTCTTTGGGCCTTGGTTGAGTTTGTTTGGGCCTTGGGGTGCCTTGTTTGGGATTGGTTGAGCCTTGTGTCGGCCAAGACTTGCTTGTGTCGCCCAAGGTGAGGTGTGTGTCGACCTAGGGTGGTTGTGTCGGCCAACAAGGTTGTGTGTCGCCCGGGTACCTTGGTGTGTCGCCCTGTAGAGTTGCTGGTTGTGTCTCCCATGATGCTTGGTCCAGCCTTAACCATGTTTGGTGGACACTTGGTGCACATCTTGGATAAGTGTCTTAAGCTTGCTAGAGTGGTGGCTTGAGCTCTAGGACAAGTGTCCCTTGGGTGGACGACACATAGCATGGATCTACCTTGTTTTCTCCTCCCTTTCCTTCTATATAGGTGGTTCTTTCCCTTGCCTTAGCCTCCTTTGATCCTTTGGTCTCTCCTCCACCTTGAGTGCACGACACTCCTTCCTTCTTTGCTTGTGTTGGCCGATACACTTCCTTGGAGTAGCAGTGGTGGCCGATACACCCCCGTGGAGGAGCTTTGGTGGATGATACCCCTTAGAGCTTGGAGTTCTTCTTCTTCCTTGGAGCTTGGAGCTTAAGGCGGGTTGCATAACTTCTAACCCTAACTCCTTTACCTCTAGCTATGATCTTGTTGCATGTTAGTAGTTAGTTCCTTGCTTTTGTACCTTTGGTGTCCGATCCTCCTTAGGGTTTAGGGTTTCCTTGTGCTGGAGGTTGATGGTGATCCCTGTTGGGAGATACCCTCCCTTGTCTTGGTGTGTTGGACGACATGAGTGTCTTTGTGATGGACGACATAGTGAGTGTTCTTGGTGTTGGGCGATATCCTTGCCCTTGTGATGGGCGATAGGTTAAGCTAGAGAAGTGTTGACCGATATGGTTGAAGTTGGATGACATGATGGTTCTTCTTGTGATGAGAGACACCCTTGTTCTTATAATGGACGATAGACCAAGAGTGGCTTGGTGGTTTGTTGGTGTTGGATGATAGGGCCTTGTTTGGCAAGCTTTCTTGGGTTGTGACGACCGATAGGCTGGGCTTGTGACGGGCGTCACGCCCCTCTCTTTGGAGCATGTCGGCCGTTAGGCTTGGTCTTGTTGGTGGCACGTTTTGTGGTGTGTTCCTTCTCTCTTTATCTCTCTCTTGGTGGTTGGAGATGGTGGTGACCTGGCCGTTTTGCTAGCAAGAGTATCGGGCGTTGCGGTTGGGAGCTGTGACGGGCGTCACACTCCCTTGTGTGTCGGCTAGTAGGAGGTGTGACGGGCGTTGCCCGATAGGCATGACGCGCGATACCCCTTGTGACGCTGTGTCGCAGGTTGGGTGCTGTTGTAGCAACGCAGCGTTGCTGCACTCCCTTGTACCAGCCGTTGTTGCTGTGTTTGGGTAAGGGTTGTGAGGAGTTTTTAGTGAGGGTCTTGTAATCTTTCAGTGACAGTTCCTTGTGTTATGAAAGTGAATAATTATGCACAAACAAATGATGGTGATGCCTTGATAATAATGTTAATAATAGCAATAATGATAATGATGATAGTGATGAAAGTGGATGGTAACAGTAATAATGGTAGTAATAATAGCGCTTGTTCTGTATACTTAACATGGCTACTTGCATAAAGTGAATATCCTGATTATTCGTATAATCCTAAAATAAGGATAAGCATGGATATGGTTTGATTTATACACTTGATCACCAAATAGTGTAAGAATGATAAGTAGAGTATCTTGAATGGAATTTCATGATAAGTAAGCATATTCCTTATGATGAATCTATGAATATTGAGTATCCTAACCATGCATGTGATGATTAGCCATGAAAAGGCTATGAGACATATGTGATGAGTAACATCCCTGTGATAATTAATCTATGAGATTGTAGGTAAGATGTGTTAGTCCCATGATGTTGATGTGAGCCAAGAAGAGGCATTGGCAGTGCATGATGAGGGATTGAAGTCCCATGGTATGTGATGATCCTTGAGATGGATCTGGATGGTTGGCAAGAGGCCAAGTGGTAACATGTGAAGTTGGAACCTTGAGATGGATCAAGTTGATGTGGTTATAATAATAATATAATGTTGTTTACTTTCTGTTATATCTTGCATATTATACAACTTGGTTGAAGCTTGCAATCCATATAAAATATACTAAATAATTACAGTGGAATCTTATCATGTAGTTTACCCTGGCCATAGATCCATCATCGTCAAGATTTGGTGATGGTGAAACAGGTTCTCCTACGGGTTAACCTGGAAGCGCATATTGTTGAATATGTATAGGTTGCTCCTTGCCTAAAATTGAGGAGGTAAGAGTGTAACTTCGATTGCAGACTCGGATATGTATATAGAGCATGGTGAACAGGCCCATGGCTCAGGATGCGTGATATGATGAGCATGAATGCGTTCATGGCTCAGAGCACGGTGAACAGGCCCGTGGCTCAGTTATACTAGCGCTGAGACCTGTACCAAGGCGGGCTGGAGAGAGGGTAGCCTATGGAACTGACCCTGTGGCTAAGACCACTTCAACATGAGACTGCGGTCCTGCTTGTGTTGTACTCGTGTACTGACCATGAGGTGGGAGGTCATGGAGTCCGGCTCTTCCATTGACCTTGTATGGCACCGGCTTGGGTTTCATAACCGAAGGTTGGATTTGAATGGTACGGTTCACTTCCTCAGGGCATAATAATACGTGACTGATTAAGATAAACACGAAACATTGGTTGAGGCCTTGTTTGTGTAAATATCTTTGTTACATCTTGTAGGTTATGAGGTAATATGTCTCATCTTGATAATCAGGTTATGTGGCATTATATATTATTCTGATAATCATGTTATATAGTGATATATCTTATCTTGTCAATCATGTTCCACTGAGAGATATCTGGTTATATGCTTTTGTACAGCTGGTAAGCTTATTGGTAGGAATTGCTTTTCTTTATATAGACTGCTCTTGTTATACCTGTTGTTAGTTATCTGCTTTTATAGTTTATCTTGCTGAGGTTCCGTAGTTGCGGTGGGGAGTTATGTTTCCTGCTGGGACAATGTTCAATTGTCTCACCCCGCTGGTTTACACCCTTTTTAGGTGGTCGAGCTAGACGTGGTGGTGGTCGTGGTGTCGCGGCCGAGCAGCTTGACGAGAAGTAGAAGGCAAGCGATGGATATGCTGCTATTTTGGATGTTTTGTAGTAGAGTCTAGAGTCATCCCTGTACTCTCAGGTCCTTGGCAGTGTTTGATGTTGTTTCACGATGAACGATCGATAATGTTTTGTATATCCTGCTGTTGGCCAGATGTGGGCCTTTATGTACATGAACAGGTGGTGAACTCATGTGATGGATGAACATCTATTCCTGAGCTGTGGACATGTATCCGATCTCATGTATGTATATATATATATGACATGTTTCTGTGCAGGATGAGGACTGGAATGTAATAGTTTCACAGTTTATCAGTTTTCCGCAATCGGTTTTAATTAACCCGTATTTTGATAATCTGTGGTTATGGTGATTTCCGCACATTTTCACGTAACACCTCGTTATCTGTATGATAATGGGATGTGTTGCCACAATGAATAACTAGGGTTTCTAGACCAATAATAATCAACATGTGTAATTAGGATTTTGAACACTGATGATGTAACTTCCTATGACCTCAAGGCACATAATTTGATATAAGTGTTCATGATGCAATAATATGGTAGTTTTAATAATCATGATTACACCTAGTATGAAGTCAGGTTCTTGAGTCATTAGACTAATGAACATGCAAATTAGGATACTAAGAAAACCTAAACCCTAGGCTAAATCATGATTAGTAATTTGAATGCGATGGTGGCACTTTAGGATTTACATACATGTGAATTAAATGATTAGATTCCTCTCTGCTTGCTTGACTGAATGATATGCTTAAAGTATGATTTGATAATCTGCATGGTTCTACAAGAGGTATGTGGTTACTCTTATGGCTACATGCATTAGTTTGCTGATGTTTGCCAAGTGTTTCTTGAGGATTGAACAACTAAATTGTTTGTTGTTTATTTACATTATGTTCAATTATAATGCCACTATGACTATCACATAAAGAAAGAATATGTGGAGAAAATGCAATTCATATTTGTGGTGGAATATATGTTGTTAGTTTACTTGCACACCTTTGCATTCACCCCACATACATGATATATTTTGATATGCTGATCCATGCTTTTTTTGTTTCATAGTGTTTTAGGTACATGCTAGATAAGATGATATCAGGATATGATGGTCATAAAAAATAACTTGAAGACATTAAAGCTTACTTGTAAGGAGGATTAGATAGATGATACTTCTTCTCATTTGTAAAATTTTGATGAAGGAATGTTATGTAGGTTCTAGATGAACATCTTGTAAACAACATATTTTAATTAATAGAAACTATTTGCTATTGATTATTATTTGTTTAAAATCTGGATCCTTGGGAAAAGTTTAGGTAATGCATCTCATCTTTTTGACCTTCCTTGATTGGGGGTTGCTAAAAAGTAATGTCATTAAATTTGGTATCAAAGCACCATATTTTTTAAATAACATTTAATAGTTTATAATTTCACATAATATGTAGAAATATTGAGGAAATTATTAAGGAATTTTCTAAAGACGATGCTGTCTACAAGGGACCATGACCTGGGGTTGGCAAAAGTTTCCTTTGTACTGATAGTCAGCTTACAAGGACTCTGGGGCTTGTGTATCCCGCCTATCTAAGGTTGGATGATTTTTCCTGAAGTAAAATACCTTTAGGTTTTTTTCTCCTATTGATTCATCCACTTCTCATCCTCTTACTTAATAAACCCTAAAATTATATTTCCCTCCTCCTCATCTGAAGTTAGGGTTTTTGAGAAGAAGTAAGATAAAGGCATCCTCCGCCAATTAATGTACATGTAATGTCTAGATAATAATATACATGTAACATTGAACACGTAAGGTGGAAATAATATTGTACATGTAATGTGGAAATAATGATAAAGAAAAGAAAAATCATATTATGAATCACAATGGTATACTCTAGATGGGGCTAGGGTTGGTTTAGAAGAACCCTAGGGGGTCAAGGTACATAGCAACCCTAATAGGTAGGGTGTAGTCTCTAACCTAGACCCAAAACCCTGATTATGGGAAAGAAAGTAGTGTGGTGATATAGAACACTACCCATATGAACCTTAAAAAGGAATACGAATCAGGTGACTCAGTCTCCCATACACATGTGCATGTGGAATAAGGAATTAATGAGAACAGTTTTAAGAAACATAAGCAACCTACGAATAATTCATTATCAACCCCTATATCGATATGTAGTGAGTTAAAGAGCATGGGGTGAATAAAGTCATTATTGGGATGACTAGTGACCAAGCCTAGAATGGAAGATCACCTTAGGCCGAGCCCGGAATGGAAGGCCCATGTTATGAAATGTCCACTACATGGACCAAACCGTTAGAGAGGGTTCTCCATAAAGAGGCTCCTCTCAAAGAGAAACCCCATTGAGAAAAGAGTATAATGGTGGCGAGGTTGAAATAAGAAATGCTTATTTATGTTACATAAAAATCTACATATAACTTTCTCGAACCCCCATGCTATCTGTGGAAGTTTGAATCTGGAAAGAAAGTCATTGAGATGACTATGATCAATCCCCTGGAGGGGAAGTTCACATAAGGTCAAGCCCCTGGATTGGAAGACCGACATAGTACCAAGCCCATGGATGGAAGGCCGACATGGAACCAAGCCTTAGATAGGGAAGGTGGCATGAGTCCACAGTGTAGATGACCAAGCCCCAGATAGGGAAGGTCATAGAAGGTCAAGCCCCAGATTGGGAAGGCCGATGAGGCAGCAAGCCCCTACAGGGGAAGGTGGCCCAAGTCCAATGTAGTGACAAAACCCCATGAGAGGATATTCCAAAGATTGAGCAAACAAGGGTTGAGATGTTATAATAAAAGCAATGCATAAAGATGAAAATATGAAACTTTTAAGGTTGGTGTCCCGACCAGGGGTGGCTCAACCCAAGAGTAGTAAAAGGACCTAAGGAGGGGTAAACCCTAAGGCCTTGGGGTTAGGTTGTGGCTAGAGAGCCTAAGCTCCTCATGTGAGCCAAGAAGGCACCCTAGGTTAGGAACGCTCCTAGAAGGGTGATATTCTAAGTCAATTTAAATATTGAGGTAACCTTAAATGTCACCGAAATTGTGAATAATTAAGGATATAAAAGATAAAATCACATATATTGAATATGATTCTTTGTACCCAAGTATGACATCTCCGAGGGACATGAGGAAAAGTCACTATAGAAGTGGCTGACAAAATGAGACTAAACCCAGAAGTTGAAAGTTTCCATGATTCCAATGAGGAGACATAAAGTGAATAATGAGCATCATAAGAGATGGGGGAAATCCAATTTAAAGAATTACATATGAAGATATTGGAATCTTGATAAACCGTTGGGAAGGATAGAGCCCTAAGTCAATCCTAAGGTCAAATAGGGAGTATTAAAGTTACATGGGACCGATGGGATTAGGAGTTGATTGTTCCCTGAATGTACAAGACCATATGATCAGGAGGTAACAACTATGTTTGCCTGAGGTCCATGACTCAGGAGGTTTTCCACCTTCATGATGTTCATGCATCCCATTGGGTGAATGTTAGAGTCACTCCCTATATGCGTAAGGATGAGATCACTCCAAAAGTACTTGTACTCCTAGAGACCTAGAGGAAGTGGGTTAAGGCTCATAATACATGAGGTGTAAACTATGCACGATATAAAGAAGTCATGAAATATTGAAGTCTAAATAAGTGTTGTATACAAACTCAAAAGTGAAAAAGACACTTGACTTCATGATATATAATAAAGTCATGGAATTTAAAAAAGTTTTTTTTGAAATTTTTAGATAATGTGTGGATACACCATTTCTGCTCTTGTAATTATAGTGAACTTTGTATTTGGTCTGCACTCAAATGCTTATTTCATCTCATTATGAGGAAGATATATTGGGTAGACACATGCTGTGCTTAAAATTAACATATGATAATGAATACCACAAGTTGAACTTAATGACATGATCTAGGTTGGAGGTGTTACCTCACTCTTATGTGGGAATAAATGAATGATAGATTGGGAACCTAGGTGAAAAGGTAATCACTAAATGGAAAATGAGAATTCAAGTGAAATGAAATGACTAACTGATAATGTTATAAAATGAATGGGAATGTGGAAATATCTTGAATTGAATTCGGGTATCAAAATTAGTCATAATATGAGGAATTGGAAAAACTGCTAAATAGGGTTGATAACCCTATAGTTTGAAATTAAGTTGAGTTTTCATTTACCTTAAGCTTATTGGGTGCAAATTTTGGGGTAGAACTCCTTTTATGGAGGGGTGAATGTAATATCCTCAATTTTGGTAAAATTGAATTATATATATAATGCATGAATTGATAAGTAAAATACCCATTGGTATTATTAGTAGAATAATAATGTCCTTACAACATAAGTAAAATAAACAAAAGGAATTTTTTGTGTTCTATAGTTTGTAATAATCCACTAATACTTTTGGGCAAAAGAAAGAGTGGAAAATACAATAATAAAGCGATTCCTAAAAGTAATGGACAATTGGTAATTTAAATATGGAATTAAGTGGAACTCTAGAAAAGAGAGTTTTGATGCATAAATGAAGTATAATGACTTTACAGTTTGTTAGAAAACGGAATTGTGAAATAATAGACAAGTTTTAAAAATATTCTAAGATAATTGATGGAAATAATTAGTTAACATGTATTGTAACACAAGTTTGAGGCATCAAATAAGCATAATTTGGTCTGGTTTTTGGAACACATAAAGATAACAAATAAACTAGGATAATTCGAGAATTTGAGAGAAAAATGACTTTCCATGTGATAATGGTAATTGTTTTAAAGAAATACATAAATGGAAATTTTAGCATGCAAAAGTTATCCCAACAAATCCCAAAAAAATAGAGATATGTTTAGAAAGATATTAATGAGTTTCCCTAAAAATTTCACATCAAAAGGAAACTCCTAGTAGCCTACAAAAAATAAGGAAGGAAGAGGGATTTGCTTGTAGTAATTAAAGGTTGTTTCCCTTATTTGAAGAAAGATAAAAGGTTAATTAAATGTATGATTTTGACACCAAATTTGGTACAATATAATATGATAGAATTTCAAATAAAGTATCTAAATCTGGGACCAATCAGAGTAAATATGAGATAGAGATGTGAATTACTTAATTTCCACAAACAAGGTTTACCAAGGAGTCTCTAGGATGCCAAACATGGAAGTAAGTATTTCGTGATCATGATAGTTGCCCAAGATGATTTTTGTGTGATAGATAATGCTAATATAGAGTTATGGACGAAAACATATAGGATGATAACATATCTTGTCACCTAGGTGATTTATGTGGTAATCATCTTGTTTTGCCTTGGAAACCAAGTTTCAGACATACATGGGAATAAATAAGAGAATAATGAAGGAGTTTTCCTTTTCACAATGGAAGATAATAGTATGAGGGGCGGTTTCCTATATGTGACTTTTGGGTCTATAAAGTAAAAAATATGAGATAGTTATTATAAGTATAGGAGGGAGGATATAGTTAATCTTTGCTAGCATGATACCTTGCCAATCGCATGAGGAAACTTTTATGGAAATAGACCCATTGATCTCCAACCCTTGTGCTATATAAGAAGTAACACAAAGAGAATATGGACTACACCAAGTCCCCTCCTTCATTGATGTGCATATTTCCACAACGATGTCATAGAAAATCTCTCTCCCTTCATCATGGTAATGCTCTTCCTCATCTGTGATTGTCTCATTTTATTTCATAACATGGGGCTTGCCACAATGAAATAGAAGTCCATGATCTTCTAAAGTACTTTTCCATTCATCCCTTTCCTTCTAAGTCTCCATGGAAGGAGACGCCACATCACCCCTTTTTCGTGGTATAGATGTTTATATTTTTTAAATCATGGTAATTTCCAGGATTACCCAAATATAGTGGAACTATATATAACATTGACCAAGTGAACAAGTATAATAAAATTAAAATAGTATCATGACCTGGATGTGATCATAATTACAAAAGTAGGGCTAATGCATGATTAAGTATTGATTAATACATGGAAATATCAGATCGGATAATTAACATGTTGAATATATTAAATAATGTTTACTTTGCCATATAAACTTATATAGTTGACTACAATGAGATCTAAGATAATGATGATAAGGATGATGAATTATCAAGGTTTCTTTACCAATAATAATCAAAAAGTGTAATTAGGATTTTGAACACCAATGATGTAATTTTCTATGACCTAAAGGCACATAATCTGATATAAGTGTTCATGATGCAATAACATGGTAATTTTAATAATCATGATTACACCTAATATGAATTAGGGTTCTTGAGTCATTATACCAATGAAAATGTAAATCAGGATACTAAGGAAACCTAAAACCTAGGCTAAATCATGATTAGTATTTTGAATGTGATGGTGACACTTTAGGATTTACATACATGCATATTAAATGACTAGATTCCTCTTTGCTTACTTGACTGGATGATATGCTTAATGTATGATTCGATCATCTGTATGGTTCTACAAGAGGTATATGGTTACACTTATTAGTACCTACGTTAGTTTGCCATTTTTTTTAGTGTTTCTTGAGGATTGAACAACTAAATTTTTGGATGTTTATTTACATTCTATCAATTATAATGCCACTATGACTATCACATAAATGAAGAATATTTGAAGAAAATGCCAATTTATATTTGCAAGTATTTGATGGAATATATGTTGTTAGTTTACTCGCACACCTTTGCATGCACCATACATATTATATTTTGATATACTAATCTGTTCTTTTATTTCATGACATTTTAGGTACATGCTAGATAAGATGATATCAAGATATGATGGACATATGAAATAACTTGAATACATTAAAGCTAATTTGTAAGGAGGATTGGAAAGATGATACATCTTCTTATATGTTCAAATTTGATGAAAGTAAGTTATGTAAATTCTAGAGGAGCATCTTGTAAACAACATATTTGAATTGATGGAAATTATCTATTGATTATTATTTGTTTAAAATCTAGATCCTTGGGAAAATTTTAGGTAATGGCTCTCATCTTTTTGGCTTTCCTTGATTGGGGGTTGCTAAAAAGTGAGGTCGTTACAGTTATCATGAGTCATTTGAAGAAAAAGATGTCCATAGTAGAGCAATGAGAAAGGATGGAGATTTTGGGAGAGAAGAGCACAGTTACTCGAGAGAGGAATGATTCCTCCCCAATTTTTCTCCAGCCATTACAGCAAGGATCTCATCCTCCATTCCAGCCACTTAGGAGAGAGGTTTCCTTAGAAAGAGCTTCAAAGAGACAAAACTTCCACTCCTAGTCTTAGTTCTACTTCATCTCACTTGTACCTTGGAGATTGCTGTTCTTTTCCTTCTTCTACCATGTTTTGCTCTACATTGTACTACTTTTTTATGTGTTCTCTAGCAATGGAAGAGTAGGTCCCTTATTCTTGGGCATGGGAGAGTAACTCCCATGTCATAAATTTATTGAACATGAATTTCATGCTTAATGCTAGATGTTTTCACCATTCTAAGGTTCATTAGTGTAGTTTTCTTCTTACATGATTTGCTGGCCACTTGGTATGTTAGATCTATTCTCCTTGTTTGATCTAGGAAAATATGCATAGAATTAAGGAGGTGTGCTTTAGAAACGCTACCTTGACCACAAGAGTGGATGGGATGTGTTGAGGAGAAATGTTTGCAGTCTGAAATTTGGTAGAAGCACGAGAATCCTATTTGAAATTAGGATTGTTCTACACTAACTGTGAGGTGTGTGTAGGAGGCAAACCTCCTTTGAGTCATTTGTAGCATAATTGATTTTTGTAGTTCATATTGTTGTGCCATGGTTTGTGAATCCTATTCTCAAGACTTCTAAATCGACTAAAATCTTTTGAATGAAGTGGTCTATGTTTTAGTTTAATTCTTTAGTTGGCTTAGTTTACTAGTATAAAACCAAATCAACCTTTCAAAATCGATCTAGATTGTTGAAGCTAAACATTCTTGTGCCTAACAATACCTTGCTCCTTAGACAACCTCATAAATATTGCACACCCCCCTATACTTGCAGGATAGTGTTTGAGTTTATAAATATTATGAATTGCACATACAGGGATAATACCACTGATGCACAAATGTTGGAAAATGAAATTTCCTAATAATAACTTTCAATCCAAAAAGCACCTTTAGGGTCCTTACATAGCCAACTGGAGATGAATTCTATAAAAACATGCATGATATATTTTAGGAGTGGTGTTTTCATAGGAGAACCTATTTTTCCATAAAAAGGACATCAGACAAAGTTATTGACATCAATGAAGATATTGAAACTGAAGCTGTAATAGAGAAATATGCAACACTTACTCCACAAAGTAATTTTTGAAACAAGACAAATGCCTCCTTGAAATACATCTTTGATACAATCTTAGTGATGAATTTTTTTTCTTTGAATCTAATTCTGATTATATCCAAGAAGAGAATGAAGGACAAATAACATTGATGTCCAGAAGACCATTCATGCTAAAAACATAAGCATAGATCTTTGTCCCAAATCAAAAATATATTGACAAAGAGGCATCAATCCTTAGAGCAACAATTTATGGCTTCAAATTAGAGCACATGTCCTCCACTTTGACTATATGTCAGACATCCAGATGTGATCCTCTTGAGTTTGTTATATGCAGTGAGGAATTAAAGATTTCAAGATTAGTGGGAGAGAATTCGGCCACTAGTTACGATTTAGTTGTACTTTTCCTTTCTTTTATCAATTTCCTATTTGTTTTTCTTTTCTAGATCAATGAAAATCCATGCATGACCATGATGAGTTGTTCTATATGGGTAGAAGTTGACTCCTATTTATTGTACTCATTGAGATAATATTTGAACAACTCCATCACACACATCCATCAAATAAATGAAAACAATTGGCCAATCACTTGTGTTGCCATGATGTTTTTTCTCTACCATGTTTTTCATTTTTCTCACTCTCAACCAAATGCATGTAATAATTCAAATGCTATGGATCAATCAACTTCATAGCCTTGTATATCATTTTTGATGATTTTTCCAAATTTGTAGTGCATTTTCTACCACCCCTATGATGTTTTTTTTTGCAAATAAAAGAATTCTAGGATTTGAATCACCTATCTACATAACTCTTCAGCTTTGATACTTTGACTAGCCAAAGACGTGAGGTTCCAAATAGGACCCAAATATTGTTTAAAAGGGGTATTTATTTGCTCAAAATAAAAAATTTCTAGATCCCTACTAAAGATGGCTAAGTCACCCACATAATCTCCTCACCCAATGCAGGTCAGTAATTATGTTAGAAAGATAGAAAATAAACCTTAAATAACACTCCACGTGCATGTACGCCTACATTAAAAGCCGAGTGCAATACCCAAAGCTCTTGATTTTAAAATCTTAATGATTATGAAGAAGTCTGCAGATGTGTTTATATCAAACCAAAATTTCATGTTATTCATCCATATAATCAGAAGTTTTGGTTGCATATTCACTACATTTTTGGCTTGCCATCATAACTCTATTAATTTCTATCTTGTTGATTTTTCCAAAGCACTTTGACCACCTTTTTGAACTTAACTTCCAATTTTGAGTGTTTGAAATGAATTCATACCTAGTTACATTATCTTGACAGTGATTGGCATGTTATGATTAATTTTTTTGTTTCATTGAATTGATGTTCATGTCATGCTAGTTCTTCTACTATGTATCCATGTTTCTTTATGCTTGAGGACAAGAAATATTTTAAGCTTAGGGGGATTTAGTGTGCATATTTTATATCATCTTTTGAACCAATTTTGGTTGCATTTCCAAATTAGTTTTACCCAAATATCACCCTTAATCATGTTAGATTTTCTACTTTGTTGTTATCCTTACTTCCTCCATGGTTTAATTGTAGGTACAACATTTTGATATCAAATGGGGAGAGAAAGAGCCTCATATCATCCATAAAAAATTCCCAATCATCTAAACATTAAAAAATTTAACGTTGCAGAAACTATCAGCAACACGCCATATTGAGATATCAACATGTAATGTTTTTGGCCACACGTCGTGTTTTACTACAAAACTTGGATCTACGATTCCTTGACATCAAGAAACACACTGTGTTGAGATTTCAACATACTGGGTCTCACTTCAAAAGTTTCCAGAGTTCCATTGATTACAACAACATATTGTGTTGGCCAACCAACATGTCGTGTCATCATCGATCAAGATAGTTCGGCTTTAGAAACTGTCAGTAACATGCCGTGTTTACTTGCCACCACATTGTGTTACCCATATTTTGTTTTTAAATCAGCAGAAAATTGCCCCACACTTTTAAATATTAACACAACTCACTTGGGACGGTTTTCACAGATCATTTGGAGCAAGAGACATCCAGAGTAGAGCCAAAAATGAAGGCTATTTTGGAGAGAAGAGCATAGTTACTTGAAAGAGAACCACCTTCTTCCCAATTCTTCTTTAGCCATTACAACGAAGATCTCCATTCTCTATTCTAGTAGCTCATGAGAGAAGGTTGCTAGATAAAGAGCTTCAAAGATGGCAAAATTGTTACTCCTAGCTGGAGTTCTACTTTGTCCCACTTGTACTTTAGAGTTTTTTGTTCCTTTCCTTCTTCTACCATGTTTTGCTTCACATTCTATAACTTCTTTCTTCTTTCTTTATCGATGGATGAGTAGAGCCTTTTTTCTTGGGCATGGGGGGTAACACCCATGTCATAACTTTGTTGAACTCGAATTTCATGCCCCATGGTAGTTATTATAACTATTCAAAATTTTATTGGTGTAGCTTTATCCTTACATGCTTTGCTGGCCACTTTGTGTGTATGATTTATACTCCTTGTTTGATCTGGGAAGATTTTCACAGAAGTAAGGATATGTGCCTTAGAAACATTACCTTGACCACGTAAGTGGTTGGAATATGTTGAGGAATAAGGTTTGTAGTCTGAAATCTAATATAAACACATGAGTGATATATGAAATTAAGACTATTCTACACTACCAAGAGGTGTGTGTAGGATGCAAACCTCCTTTGAGATGTTTCTAGCATAGCTAATTTTTGTAGCTTGTATTTTTGTGATATGGTTGGGAAATCCTCTTCCCAAGGCCTTTGACCAGTTGAAATCTTAAAGCCAAGTGATCTCATATTTTATGAGACTGTAGGATATGAAATATGGATTTTGATTTTAACATTGCTTTGGATTGTCTTCACGTCATAATTCTGACTTTTACTCTTATTAGTTTTACCAACAAGGAAACCGTCCTCCCCTAAAGCCCAAAATTCTTTGGTGAGTGCCCTTTTTAGAAATTTTTTTTGAGACACAAAAGTTAAGTTTGACATGACTGCTAGACAAAAAGTAAATTTCAATTGTCTACAAGCTAGTCATGCTCAGGATTTTCTTCTTACTATTCCTATTGATGGAGTAGGCCTACATTAGTCACCAGTGGAGTATCACTCTATCCTCAAGTACCACCTTATTATACCTTTATTTCTAGTTGATGATGTTTGCCCAGTTTGTCATAAGGCATGATTGTACACTTTTGGGGAGCACACAATTAGTTCATTGTAGGGAACTACCTTGTTTCAAGTACAAACATGACTTTTGGAGATGTTCTCTATGATGTACTCAGACACACATGAGTTGCTACTAAGAAAGAGGCACCTGTCAATTTTTTGACAGATCCACATGATAGGAAATCGACACTTAGACCAGTCAATGTTTTGATTTTTGTCTGAGTTGAGGTAAACATGCATGCATGGATTTAACTGGGGTTTCTCCACTAATGGGCTTGGGAAGTGGCTACTTTGTTGTAGAACAGGCTGTACTTAAAGCCACCTCATCTAAAGTAGTCAAGCATGAGAAAGTGTGTACAAACAATCAACATGTGTTTATTCCCTTTGGTTTTGACACCTTTGGGTTTTTAGCACTAGATGTAGTGGATCTTCTTAAGAGAGTTCAAAAAGTTATTGATAGTAATGTTATGACCCCTAAGTCAATGGATGTTGTGTTTGGATGATAGATATTTCCATCCAAAAAGGGTTCACGGAAAAACTTGTTGCCCGTCTACCTTCCATCTCAATGTAATCACATGTAATGTTACATTTGATCTCTATTTTAGTTTAATTCTCTAATTTGTTTAGTATACTAGTGTAAAGCCAAACCATCCTTTGAAACAAATCTAGGTTGTTGAAATTTTGTAGTCTTGTGACTAAGAGTACTAAGCTCCTTGGATGACCTCGAGTACACTACACACACCCGTATACTTGTGGGGTAGTGTTCGAGTTTATAAATGTTAAGATTTGCATTCAATGCTAACACATACTCATTGAAAACATAAACCATTAATAAATGAGTTTCCATTGTATTTTCTAAATATGCCTAATGTAGTTTATGTGTATGATTTTGAGTGAAAAATAAAGAGTACACAAATCATGTTTACCATGAATAGGGGTATAGTATCGGGATGCTAGTAAATATGATACTATCAATAAGATGTGAATATTCACTGTCATGATGAGTTATCCATCAATCTTTATTTTGTAATAGATAAATTAACTAAAATGTTTAAAATCTTATGTATGTGATTATTATTTTAAGAAAGATTCTATATGTTGGTGTGTATGCCTTAGAATGATGTCTATAAGGATATATCCATCAATAGTTATCCATCATTAGATGATGGTTTTTGGGATATATTGTACCTTTTATTTGATTAATAATGTTAAATCCAATTCAATGATGCACATTTAATTACTGCTATATTAACATAAATAATAAATGTCCTTAGAATGATTAGTTAAAAGACATGGGACTTCAAGTACATGACTGAAATGTGAGATCCTAATGGATGCTAAGAAAAATATTCTTAAAACATCCTAGTCAAGTATCATTGTGTATTGGACAACAATAATACACACGAGACTAGTATGTGTGATTACTAATGACCATGTTTGGGTCGTAGGTATTGGATACCCATTCAGAACAAGTGTTTGTTAGACAACAATTGTACTGGACACACCCTCATTGAGAGTTATTCGTGGACCATTATACGATAGTCAAAATCAACTATCAAATGCAATAGTGGTGTTGTAATCCTTCAACCTAAAGTCACTACAATCATGATATGATAATCATCATGCTTTTACACTATACAACATGATCTTGAAGATAGTTGTTAAATAGGTAGTCATTAGGTGTGGTGAGAATCATGTTACACATTGTTAATGATGTATAAGGAATTTGTCCCTCCCATATAATAGGATATATGTCCAAGACTTCTTGATAAATGAGATTAGATAAATGCATGACCATGTTCATGTGACTCAGTATATGATACGAATCTCATATGTATCTTTCTAGTCTACTTGGAGATCAAGGAACTTATATTTAATATAATGAGGATGATGTGTCCATGTCTCTAGTTCAATCTGAATATATGTGGTAAAAGGATTATACAACATGGAAACACTAATCGTTGTTGGTTTAGTCTTGTCTGAAAAATCCTACTACTTAGGTAGAAATGATGTGTAGTTAGAAACCACTCATTGTGTTTGGATCTTAATATTAATTAGTGAATCCATTGCAACATGGTAACACATATAAATATAGCTTGAAGAAAGGCTGAATTGGACCTTATTATAATTGTTATAATAAATCTAGGGGCCCAAAAGTAAGTTTTGAGGACCTAAATAAAATATGAACTTAGACTTGAGAAATAACTTTTCATAAGTCATGAAGTCCACAGTCTGGCCAAATAGGGCTTAGGAAACCCTGACTCTCCACTCCTATACATATGATATTAGAGGAGGCTTTCATGGTGCTCACTCAGATTCTCTCATTCTTACCTCCAAGATTTGGGAAATTGTAAGAGCAACTTAGAGAGAGAAATAGGGATAGGCAAATATTAGCAACTTTGATTGTCTTCGAGAACTCATATGTATACTGTGGAGATGAGGTCACACAATAGATTCATTCCAGACGAAGATCTTCACTGATGACACATGAATCAAGATGAGGATGTAACGATACCATCCGCCACAAGTGTGGATGGTAGAACGACACGATCCACCAGGAACACAAAACAAAGTGGTCTCCCTATGGAACAACACAAATTTCCTCCAAGTGCATACATCTCGTGACAGCGGATGAACACAATCCACCACACATGTGTACGTCGGATTGGTGTGATCTACCAGAGTTAACATTGGGGTTAATTTTGGGGTCAACAAAGCCATATCTGTGACCTTGGGATCTATGCAGTTGGATAGATTCCCATGATCCTCCACATGTAGTCATTGATGAATCACCATGATTATACATGAAAAAATAGTTTTCTACACACATCCTAAGGTGACTCCCAGAGTGCCAGAAACCCCATGAAGGAGTTCCACAACTGATTCATAAACATTAAAGTGAGGCATAGATTGGAGGGTCCAATCTACACCAAGCATTACAAGTTGAATAGTGGGAACATCATCCATAATGAAATATAAACTTGTAAGTTCTAACCTAATTTTCTTACATCAGATGGATCCTGCTTGAAAGATTATATGGAGAATTTTTTCAATGCATTTTCCGCTCCCAATCACTATGAATAATAAAAAGGCTGAAATTTAATAATTTTTTTTCAAATACATGATAGAGAATGAGAAACGAATTTAGTGTAATCAATAATCTATAAATGTAATGGAAATAAAAAAATATTAGACCTCCTCATAAGTTGTATGTGAAATAAACAACAACTTGTGCTTTACCAAAGGTAAAAAGGCAATGATTTATTTTTATCACATCAAATACCATTTGAATAAGATGATGTACTCAATATTTTGAGGAATAGTCTATAGAGTTTTCCTTGGTACTAGTGACTTTCTTCTTGAAATATTTTATGAGGCATAAAAGTACTATTCTAAACAGTCACACAACTAGGTATCACATGTCAATGCCTGATTCCTACAGACACCTACTTATTGTAAAATATGTAAAAATGGAAAGCCCACTACAAAGAAAGGGATTTTGTATGTGGACTCATTATTTAACCCAATTCATTCTCCACTACAAAACAAAGGGTATCTAACTAAAATAACATAGTGTATATGTTATATCCTTTGTTTTATGGTGAAGTAGACTTGGGTTCCTTTTTGGTTCCAAAATGGTGTCCACGTAGCATTATCCTATAAGCGATTTGCTATGTGGATAAACTAGATCTACAACAAAGCCATGTGTACCACCTTTGGCCTACAAAAACATCAATCAAACACCTGCATTCACTAAAATATGTCTATGCTGGTTAAAACTCCACAACCATTCCATCATCTACCATCATGATGCCATCCTTTCCGACTCAACATAGTCATGCTGCCATATAAAAGACCTACCACAACCTTCTACCATGTCATTTCCATCATATTTAGATCTTCATATGTAATGTGAGGAGTTACATCCCTTTCCTCTCCCAATGCCAGAAACTCTATGAGCATATGACTCCAAAAACTTCCACAAATCAATGATAAACAATAGATAACCTTTCTCCTTGATCCCACTTTGACACAAATCACCACAACCAAACATGTCCACTACCTTTTCATCACCTGTGTCTCCTCGAAACTAATCCTTGAACATTTATAGTAAGACCATCGATCATTAGGCCAATCAAATTCCTTACAGACATGACCTTCTATGAATGGAGACAGAACCCTATAAGTACGATGATGATGGCAGTAAGATGATATGTATACTGACATACCCTGATGATGAGCTACCACCTAGGTTGTACTTGGAGATAATCAAGTCCAATGTTCGTCACCAATACATCATATATCTATTTGATCAGATACAACGTGAGTTAGTATTTTGGTAATTTTTGCTTGAAGATATAGAAACCAATTAGTAATAGTTAAGACAATGGAGTGTTATGTATAAGTGTAATAATTATCCAAATGACTTATTCCATTAACTTTATCATGAGAGTATGCATTTACAATTTTAGTATCAGTGAATAATGAGTCTTCAAAATTTTGGTTTTGGAAAATTTGTTATTAAGGACATGATATATAAGAGATTTTAAGACTATACGAACTTTATAGATATAAAGTATTATTACTTGGTATAATACACCAATATTAATGAGCATGTATAGATTCATTAATAATAATTTAATAATGAAATTCAAAGTAATAATCTCATTGTTTTCATGAATAAAAAATCCTATGTACACATAGAGGTATGTCTACACATACGACGATGATTATAAATACATATGGATATGGTGAAAACCTCAATTTAGATTGATGTATGTTGAATAAATTGGAATATGAGATAAATAACATGTTTAAGAAGGTTGCTTAATACACATAAGTACATATGGGAGGTTATTTAAGTCGATTTTGTAATCTACTTCCATTTATCCATATTATTCATGATTATCTAGGGCATATTCAATAATTGGATAATAAAATATGTATACTTACTAGTATACATGCTAAATTTCATGTTACAAATAATATGGAATCACATGGTATTAGAGAGAGAATAAAATTCAAAACCTGAATTTGAGGATCACATATGGTTACGAACAAATATAGGTAATCTAGATATAATTAAAATTATGTGACTAAAGATGGATCTTAGAACTAAATTGATATCTAATGGATCATATATTCACTCGATAAGACTAACACACTTAATATGACTTAAGTGATTATAGATAAGAACAATATGTATATCTATACCAGAATGTATAGACATGTTTTCTTTGATTTGACTAACATATGAAATGTGTGTCTCAGATAAAAAAATTGACTTTGTGGATGGAAAAAATGATAATAGAGTTAACTATTAGTCATAAACATCAAATATGTGCATTTTCTCTATTTTATTTGGGCAAATAATGAATAAATCATAATTTGTTATCATTCAGGCATATTTGAATAATACTATCCTTTTTGAATCTCTTAAGATCCTTTTAGAGTCTCAATTATCATTCACACATTTTTTTTATGATTGTTGAAATTCTACTTCTCATGTATATAAGTTTTGTTACTCCAACTTCCGTGCATTAGATGTTTTTGTCCCTTTTATACTTGGATATTATTTGGACTATACTTTATACCTTGCCTACACTATTTTTGCATGTGTTTTTTAACTATTCATATTATAGAAGTATATTAACCATATTTTCGACATAAGGTTTTATTCTCCTGATAGCATTGCGGTTTTAGTCCTCCTACCATGTTATATAATTTGACATTGATATTTTTAGTCCTCCTACCATTGATTTTGAATTTATGGGTTATAACCATTCTTTTTTATTATGTTAGTCTTTAAGAAACATACATCGCTTCACCATTTATGTTTCTGACTTTTTTAAAAAGAAAAAAAAATCATCTTTATCATTTATCATCTCCAAACAAGAAACACCTCATACTTTTGATATGGGTTCTCTTATTTTTTTTCTCTTAAATTTACTATGTATTTCTTTAGAGCCCCTCTTTGTCTGGGAACCACCTTCTTAATTGCAATCAGTTCTTTAAATGACCAAGTACTATTTTTTGTTGAACATAGCGACATTTTTTTAACTCATAACTTTTCTTGTTTCTTCATCATTCGATTGATATTCCTAAAATTCCCAGATGTAGGTGACTTAGATGAAGATGACTTATGTAAAGCCCCTAACATATCTTGACCCTAATATTGCTTTGTTTATCATAATTGAATGCTTGATTAAGAACTTGAATCACTTGATCAAAAAAGAATCCTAATTTGGTCATGATTGCACTTTGTTTACCCTAAATTCATGGGTTGCATTATTAATTAAAAGTATGAGGACTTAATTTCAATAATGATAAAATTATCTAAGATTATTGGTCTTCTCTATGAATTTGCCTTTCTATTTTGAGGATTCTGTGAATTCAATCCTTGATTGTATGCACTTTTCATTTGTGTTGTTGGCCTAACCCTTATGTAATATTTTGAGGTGGTTGAATGGAGGTCGATGACCTCACCCTTTGAGGGTCGACGACTCATCACCACTTATCACCTAGGTTTAGGTGTTCTTGATAGAGTCGGTTCAATGTATCACATATAGATCAGGTTAATGAAACAATATAGTGGGACCTAGCTGGCTTTTCACCATGTCCTATGGTTATGGAGTTTCCCTACTTGGAGGTTAATGGGTTATCTCTATAGGGACCATGATGGGTCAAGTAGCGTGACCTTGATTGGTCAAGTAGTGATAAGTTCAATTAGTCATGAGATTGGTACCTCTATGGGTAATAAAGTGGTGACCTTGATGGGTTAAGGAGTGGTGACCTTTATGGGACAAGGAGTGGTGACTGGAATGGGTCAAGGAGTGGTGACTTCCATGGGTCAAGGAGTGGTGACCTCAATGAATCAAGAAGTGGAGAACTCGATGGGGTGTAGAGGTTTGAACTCAATGGGGGTGTATGGGTTGGAAATTAATGGGGTATGTAGAGGTTTAACCTCGATGGATAATGTAGACATTGAAGGTCGATGGGTTGGCTAACTCTAGGATGGTCAATGGGTTCAGTTATCTGAGGTTGTTTTGACTTTTCCACTACTAAGCCCTATAGTACCCCTACCACTTGACCATGTGGACCATTTAACACTTTGAGAGTTGATAGAAAGTAGAGAATATCCCACAGAGGTTGAGGGATGATTTAAGGAGGTCAATGGGAAAGGCCGAGAGCTTACATGTACATAAAATAAGGTGACCATACTTCCTTTAGTGGATCTCAAACACGATAGCTTTATTTTGGCAATAGATCATGTAAGACATTCCTTACTTCTTTTTTTGGGTGTTTTCCTTATCTTCTCTCTTCTTGGCTGATATCCATGGATAACCATGGTATGCATTGATCCTTATGTCAAAAGATCCCTTCTTTCCTCTTTTTTTGACTTAGTTGAACATAAATCTTGCTAAAAAGAGCCTTTTGAGGGTTTTTTGTGACTTTTGAAACTTGGATTGTGATGTTATTGGTTGGAACTCATTCAATTCTTCAAGAATAGAGTGACATAACTAATTTTAGCCTTATTTGTCTATATTCTCTATATCCAAACTATGATAACCTGGTGTTTTTTTAGAGTTTTTATAGCCATTATAGTATTTGAGGTCCAAAAATATTTCTGGTTGGTTAATCCTAAGGCATTGTGGGTTTAATTCAAAAATGGTTCCTTTTGTCTCAAATATGACCCTAATGCCATTAGAGGTTCAATAACATCTATCTAAGTCCTTTTATGCACATGGAGATGATTACAACCAGTTAGCAATCCATTTAGATAACATATGAAGATAAATATCCGATGAAGTATATAAGGATTCATATGAGTGAATAACAAAATCAAGGATGCATCATGGCCCATGCTATGTAGGTTGAACTTGTGTTGATGATGTTAGAGGTAAATTAATATATAGTGTAAGTTCAATATAGATATACATGTACCCCTCTGGAGTATTTTTTTTATTGAAGGACCAAATAATCAAGTTTGGGTACTCAATGTTTACTTGAGGTGTAGTACACTGTGATGAATCTTGAGGTTCAATTTCAGAGCCTAATCATGGTTCTGCAAGGAGCTATCTAGGTTTGGATATTGCAAATAAATGTTGAATTATATGAATTTTGGAATATGGTTGCTGATATGTATAGCAAGCAGTGTCATTCAAGTGTCACGCAACCATCAGGAATATAGGGCAGACTGCATAGGTGTGGCATGGCTTAATCTGGGCTGTCACTAAGGGATCCGGCAATGAGAACATTGTCCCCTACCTCCAGATCTCACGGGAAGAAAGAGTCAACAGTTCAACACCCCTTTCTCTCCATGATTCCAGGGGTGATCAACCTTTTCTGTGCGAGCCCATTTCTCCGTGAGGGTAGGATCTAGCCAATGACTCCTCAGTTGTGCCAAACTACAGAGAGACCAGAGAGATCGACCCCTCCCGCACTGTTTCTCCATCTCTTCTCATGGCACAAAACCAATGAAATAGGGTGGGGTAGAAGGATGAACATGAGAAGATAACTGGGGGTCAACAAACCCCAGATCTCGTGGCGGCGCCTTGGGAAGAAAGGGTTGCATTATGCTGATGAGGAGGAGAAACTAGTGCCCTATCACCTGCTTGAGGCTGGAGATTCCACCCCACCCGGCCTGGCGGTGGCCTTGCCATCATTAGGAGACGACGGTAGATGCAGATCCCAGGCGAGCAGAGTTGCGCCGATATCCCACCAAGAACCAATTGGCGACGAGAGGAGACCTTTTCTACCTTCTCATCATGTTCTTACGGTCCTCTTGAGTTCCTACAGACCTGGAGAGCCCTTTGCCGCTTCTGATGAAGGTGAAAGGGGTTCTAGGGCAGACGCCCAAATCATGCCGGCGAGCTCCAACAACTATCAATGACGGGCTTGAGGGGAAAGCCTCAGATCTATTTTGGACTTTCTTAACCTATTTCTTCGTATCTGTGAGGAAGGGTGAGAAACCATGGAGGCCTTAGCTTTGGCCAAGAAGGTGCTCACCAGCACAGAGTCCTCACCACTCTCTGCCGCTGTGGCAGTCACGCTCACAGTCGAACAGAGGAGTACCGAGCAAACCTTTAGTTCCCTGCCTGCCGTTCTCCACTCGCTGAGACGTGGTGCTGGTAAGGCGGGATGGGGGGGGAGCCGAGCTTCTCCATCCCTTAGTCTGTGAGGGAGAGCTCGCACCTTCACTCACCTGAGATCAAACATTGCAGCGCTGCGGCCGCTGCTGTAGAAGAGGGCTCGCGTGGGAGTCCAAAACAGGGGAGTTGAAAGCCCATCCGTTCAAAAATTGACCAACTGAGAGGACTATTGAATTGGTGGGCCAATCACATCAACCAACGGTCTGTTCCTAACCCCACCAGATAAAGGTGCTCTCTGAAGAGACAACGCGGCACTACCTTGGCCACATGATCTGTAGAGTAGCACATTAAATCAATGGTGCTAGTAATATCCTTCAAGTGATGACCAGGGATGTAGATGATCCATAATATAAGTATGAATCTCTGAACTTAGGTACGTGGATATAAGTATATGACTAGTTTTTTCTGGATGATAATTATGAGTAATTGTTTGCATGTATTTGAATATGTTGTTGGATGTACATCTATATGTATTGTTGTTTCCGCCTTGAACACTAAGATCACTAAGAAAAGAAAATGGAATGTAGTTACTGATGGTTCATTAATCTCCCTATTATAGAGGGAAAGTATTAATGTTGACTAGCACCTCCCTAATGGTACAAGGTACGTAGGGAGATCCCTAATGGTACAAGGTACGCGGGGATAGGGCCCAATAATATATGTTTGTGCTAAGTCCACCATAGTAATACATGGCCATTGAAATATGGTTAATAACTTGGGTTTACCTGATTTTCTGCCTTAAATAATGCTTTCTTTTTTCTTTCTTCTTTTTCAAGTATTTTAAATATGACAACATAGTATAGTATCTTTCAACCACATACCAACTTTATGTTGATTCGTTGTTTCACGTATATTTTAGGTTCAGAGCTAGCATGGGATAAAAGAATAGGATGTGAGCAAGTTGCACAAGTTGTACCTATTGTGTAGATCCTAGTTTAGCATACATGTTCTTAGACTATAGAATTTTCATTCAATATGTAATTGTAAATCGTGTTGTAATAACTCACTTGGTAATATATACATGTTGAATGTTGAGAAATTTTTATGGTGTATTTTATGGTTTAATGTTCATGTATGCATATTATGCTTCCGCATCGCTCTCTAATATAATTGCTAACGTTTTCAGATTTTGTCTTCTCATCTCCATGGGGTTTTGAGAAGGTGAAAATCCAGGGACTTCACAGTTGGTATCAGAGCATGAACAATAGCTACACCTAATAATTGCTCACCATGAAACATAAAAACTAAATTCCACCTTTCACATTAAATCCTAGAAACTTAGTAAGTTGTTCTATAGGAATAAGGTTTGATTTAGCCTCTAAGTTAGAACCTAGATGTTCGAGAACTTTGTTTAGACAAGTGTGTGAAACCCTTTGCATATAGAGCTCATATGTATTGGGTAGCTACACTAATCTACACCTTGTTCTCACCATTTCATTAGGTGACATGACACTAGACTGTCTACTGTGTGTGGGACACTCGATTTTGCTGATTTGGTTTTGTTTTCCAATCGGCTCGAGCCTCGACAGTTTTCTCTGACGTCTTCTTTCTCGGAGAAAAACTATATAATATTTTGTTATATATATGTAAATATAAAAATGTGTCCCTCACACTGGAGAGTAGTTAGTGTTCATGCAACCTAAGTGAAAGGGGGTGACATCAGTCTAGAGGAGAGAGTATATGTAGAATAGATGTCTAGAGCCTTATAAGGATATGTGATAGATAGATTAGCAATAGAATGATAGATGATGTAAGCAAGGATGATCTAATAAAAATTCGATCTCTGAGGTACATGTTGTTTATAAAGACCTAAGTTGTAAATGAGGTCTGAATCCAAATTTGGATAATCTAAGCTAAGTCCTAATGATAAAAGTACATACTCTTCGTTACTTAAGATGAGCTAAGTTAAGATAAAGCTGAATATGCATGAGCCTCAAGCTCTTTTACAAAGGAGGACCTCGAATGTTAGGACAAGATATGTGGTGAACTCCAGAGAGAGTGAGACCCACAAGGAGAGGGTCATAGGACCTAGCCTGAGATATTTGTGAATTGATGTGTCCTAAGTTGGGTTACTCCTGAGTAGATGAGTTGAGTCCTTTTGCATGATTCTATTCTAATGTGATAGTTGGGTAAAAAATATATGGGTAGGTGACTCATAATGAGAAAGTCAATCGTTTTGATTGAGTTAGGTCCTAGTTTGAGTGACATATGTTTATGAATCTCATCATTAGCTGCAAGTGAGGTGATATATGAACTGTGGTTATGAGAGTAAAATGCTTTATGCATAAGATACCCATAAATATTGTCCTCCCCACTACTCTTTCTTAATATATGATGTTAGAAACCTCACTTGAGCTACATAGATGATTATAAATGAGGAGTCACTCATAGAAGCTTGACCTGTTCTATATTTCCTCCCCATATCATACATGTGATATCCAAGTGTGAAAGCATGGTAAACTTGGCTTAGTATATTCCCTTTCTCTCTATGTCATGCATGAATGATATAAGTTTGAAATCATGAGCTTAAAAAAAAACCCTTATCCATAAGGGACTATGAGGATGTAAATCATAAAATATAAGAATGTCATACGATGACTAAGACACTAAGTGATGCTACGATTCCTTAAAAAAAGTGATGGTTTACTCTATATAAGGTGGGGTGGGTACACCGTAAATGTTGTAATATCCTAAGGTGACAACTTAGAATATTCCCATAGCTATAAAGACTGGACACATACAAGTGATGGTCTAGAGTTAGTATATACTCTTTGGTAACACCTTGAGTATGAGATTAGTTGAATTTCGAGGAAGAAATTCCATATAAGGTGGGGTGAATGTGATAACCTGGTTTTTTTTAGAGTTTTTATAGCCATTATAGTATTTGAGGTCCAAAAATATTTTTGGGTATTTAATCCTAAGGCATGGTGGGTTTAATTCAAAAATGGTTCCTTTTGTCTCAAATATGACCCTAATGCCATTAGAGGTTCAATAACATCTATCTAAGGCCTTTTATGCACATGGAGATGATTACCACTAGTTAGAAATCCATTTAGACAACATATGAAGATAAATATCTGATCAAGTATACATGGATTCATATGAGTGAATAACAAAATCAAGGATGCATCATGGCCCATGCTATGTAGGTTGAACTTGTGTTGATGATGTTAGAGGTAAATTAATCTATAGTGTAAGTTCAATATAGTTATACATGTACCCCTCTGGAGTATTTTTTTTTAATTGAAGGACCAAATAATCAAGTTCGGGTACCCAATGTTTACTTGAGGTGTAGTACACTGTGATGAATCTTGAGGTTCAATTTCAGAGCCAAATCATGGTTCTGCAAGGAGCTATCTAGGTTTGGATATTGCAAATAAATGTTGAATTATACGAATTTTGGAATATGGTTGCTGATATGTATAGCAAGCAGTGGCATTCAAGTGTCACACAATCATCAGGAATATAGGGTAGATTGCATAGGTGTGGCATGGCTTAATCTGGGCTGTCACTGAGGGATCTGGCAATGAGAACATTGTCCCCTACCTCCAGATCTCGTGGGAAGAAAGAGTCAATAGTTCAGCACCCCTTTCTCTCCATGATTCCAGGGGTGATCAACCTTTTCTGTGCGAGCCCATTTCTCCGTGAGGGTAGGATCTAGCCAATGAATCCTCAGTTGTGCCAAACTACGGAGAGACCAGAGAGATCGACCCCTCCCGCACTATTTCTCCATCTCTTCTCATGGCACAAAACCAGTGAAATAGGGTGGGGTAGAAGGATGAACATGAGAAGATAACTGGGGGTCAACAAACCCCATATCTCGTGGCGGCGCCTTGGCAAGAAAGGGTTGCATTATGCTGACGAGGAGGAGATGCCACCCCGCCCGGCCTGGCAGTGGCGCTGCCATCATCAGGAGACGGCGGTAGTTGCAGATCCCAGGCGAGCAGAGCTGCGCCGATATCCCACCAGGAACCAATCAACGACAGGAGGAGACCTTTTCTACCTCCTCATCATTTTCTTACAGTCCTCTTGAGTTCGTACGGACCTGGACAACCCTTTTCTGCTTCTGATGAAGGTGAAAGGGGTTCTAGGGCATACACCCAAATCATGTCGGAGAGCTCCAACAACTATCAATGGTAGGCTTGAGGGGAAAGCCTCAGATCTGTTTTGGACTTTCTTGACCTATTGCTTCGTATCTGCGAGGAAGGGTGAGAAACCATGGAGGCCTTAGCTTTGTCCAAGAAGGTGCTCACCAGCACAGAGTCCTCACCGCTCTCTGCCGTTGCAGTAGTCACGCTCACAGTCGAACAGAGGAGTACTGAGAAATCCTTTAGTTCCCTGCCTACCGTTCGCCACTCGCTGAGATGTGGTTCTGGTAAGGCGGGATGGGGGGGAAATG
This sequence comes from Alisma plantago-aquatica, assembly GCA_963693085.1. NCBI lineage: Eukaryota > Viridiplantae > Streptophyta > Magnoliopsida > Alismatales > Alismataceae > Alisma > Alisma plantago-aquatica. The sequence goes on along the minus strand of OY856414.1, from coordinate 437,892,253 downwards.
AGCTTCTCCATCCCTTGGTTTGTGAGGGAGAGCTCGCACCTTCACTCACCTGAGATCCAACACTGCAGCGCTGCGGATGCTGCCGTAGAAGAGGGCTCACGTGGGAGTCCAGAACGGGGGAGTTGAAACCCATCTGTTCGACAATTGACCAACTGAGCGGACTATTGAATTGGTGGGCCAATCACATCAACCAGCGGTCTGTTCCTAACCCCACCAGATAAAGGTGCTCTCTGAAGAGACAACACGACACTCCCTAGGCCACATGATCTGTAGAGCAGCACATTAAATCAATGGTGCTAGTAATATCCTTCAGGTGATGACCAGGGATGTAGATGATCCATAATATAAGTATGAATATCTGAACTCAGGTATGTGGATATAAGTATATGACTAGTTTTTGCTGGATGATAATTATGAGTAATTGCTTGCATGTATTTGAATATGTTGTTGGATGTACATCTTTATATATTTTTGTTTCGCAATTAGTATTGATGATTGTTATGTTTTACTTACCAATTACTAATGATGATGATTAGCGAGAGCTCCACGAGAAAAGGAAACAAGACAAGTTCACCCCTGAGGGCACAAGGGATGAATTGACAGTTGCTCTAGGTGACCTAGAGCATCCTAGGTGTGTTAGGACTAATGTTGTGGGTATCAATATAAGAGCCTTCTTTGGGCCACCAAAGCATAAGTGGAAAGGGGGACTCTCAGAAAAGGTACAAGATCTGATTATAAAGGGTATAGAGGAAGCAATGAGAAAGTATCATTCTTCTCAGATAGTACCTATAGTGCCCCACTCTTCATATGAGGTGGAGGCCTCCTATGAAAGAGGTGGTTAGGAGTAATTCCATTGACCCACCACCTAGCACGTCCACTGTAAGTATTTTTATGACGTAACAATCTTTCAGAATGATTGTATAATATGTTTGAGTTTTGGTATATATATGTATATATATGCGTGTATATATATATATGTATATATATATATATGTATATATATATATATATATATATATATATATATATATATATATATATATATAAACACTCTATGTAAGTTTGTAGGGGTTGAGGTCATGCCATCTTAAATTATAAGAATACACCATTGTACTGGGTGAGGCTTACCCACACCTTGAAGGTGACATAATTCATGGTGCAATGTTGCCCGCAGATGCGGTTCGCATGACGTTGATGCTTGTCTACAATTCTTGGAAGCAGACTACACTACCATATGACCACCCCAAGCATGAGATGATATGTGATGCAGAAGGCATCGTGGTCACATTGTCCAAAGTTGGAGATGTCTATACCAATGTATGGTAAATTTACGTAGTGTTTTTATCTTTGTATACATGACACCATTTATATGGATTATATATTCAAGACATAGAGTCTAAAAAACCCCTTACATATCATCATATACCTACAACTCCTCCTCAATTACCTAGTTGTCTTACAAAGGACCTATTTGACTCAATAGGTCCTCAATGCGGGGGTATGAAAAAATGGATAGGCGAACATGAAGAACGGTCGCCTATGATGGTCCATCTTTAAGAGGACGCTGTAGGTCAACCTCCTAATACTAGTATTTTTCTGCAAGATGTTTTGGAGATGTTTAATTATGCTTGGTTGAATACATATATAATATAACTTTAGATATGGTGAGCCATTATATACCTAAATACCTCATTTTATATATGTTGATCTGTTATGACCGCATTTGTGCTTAATTGGTAAACTAGGGTTTACCTGAATGATTACATGTTTAGATTGAACTTTGTTTAATCTTGATTAATGATGTTAGATAAATTGTGATGTTTGAAACCTAAGAAGGAACTATTAACATGATTATAATTTGAAGAATTATGATTTTAGAAATGTAAACCGTAGTCAGCAAAAATTAGGGTTTTGATAGTACATAAATATGGAATTTGATTAGGATAGTAGTAAGGTAAATGATTTTTCCTTTTTCTAGGTAACTTGGATTTAATTGAATTTTGGATATGATATGTATAACTCAATCATTAATTCTAGTGCACAATTTCATAATATTTGGATGTTCTTTGAATGTGGTTCTCGGTCAAACTATCTTCGATCGACCATGCTGACAAAATGCTATTTAATAGTGTAGTGTTTGATTTTTATTTATTTATTGGTTACTTAGAATGATCTGAAATTATTTTTGGGGCTCTAAAATTACATTCCTAATATCATGCTAAATTTTCATAATTTTTGAGGATGTTTGATATATAAAATAAATGAATTACAATAACATTTTTATGACAGAAAAATCTAGTGAAAGAAGAAAAAGTATAGTGAGGGGTCAGTGTGCAAATTAGCCAAGCACCTAAATTTCTCTATATGAGCAAGCTATCACCAAAGGACCTATCATATTTTGTGATCCATTCTAGAGAATTAAAATTCTAGAGAGAGAGGTGATATAGGGTTTTGAGACAAGAAAGTGGTGGAGATGTTGACCTAGGGTTTCACTATCCGAGATGTGATGAAATCCAGTTTAGCTTCTTTGCATAAACTTTCATGGTGAATATTCTCTATCATGTCAAGATTCCATCCCTCCTCTAATTTAATTTGAAATACTATCAAATATTCCTCTTTTCTCTCTCTCTCTCTCTCCATAAATCTCTGTCTCTAGGGTTTTCGGGTTGAAAGGAAGAAGAAACTAGTGATTTGCTAGGGTGTTGATATGGATTTGATATTTTCAGATGTTTGCTACATTTTTAAGGTGTTTTCACACCTTTGGGTGAGCAGATACTTCCTTTAAATAGTAGATTGCACAAAAATGAGTTAAATAATCAATAATCTTCAATTACGTATGCGATCTAGCTTTTGCAAGATGATATGAAATTGATTATTTCTCTGTTGTTATGAATTTCAGATGATAAAGTCATATTAGAAATGGATACAGTCCATCTAAATGAGAATTTCTAAAGTAATTGTAGAGGTTAAGAATAAGATGAAATCTATAATTTTTTACTATGACTGAAATTGTTGTATAATTTAAAAAAAATTGTCTATCTAAACCTCCTTGTTTATGAATGATTTTTTTTATCTAAATGCATAGTACATATATGTCGGATACTATCTTGGATTTTTTGTGATGTCATCAATGTTTGTTTGATATTCAATAAAGAGGGTAAAACCCTAGATGAGTGGAAAGTTGGAAATTTGTGAATAGATATTGTGAAATCCATTTGAAGTGCTTCTCTTGACATCATAGACTTCATTTATTCAATATTATTCATGATGCATGATATCTTAGTGAATGGCTTGGAAATCCAAATTCAGATCAATTCTAAGGTTTCATACATATGTTGATTGTATATGAATTGTTGAAAGTAGTCTTCATTCAGTGAATGTTTATGATGCATTAAATCCTTATGCGAGTCATGTGATAAGCGAATGAGGTAAATTAACCCTAAGGATAGGGTGTTCAGTTAATCAAGTATTGTGCTATCAACATTTCTTAGTATGAGATGTGGTGATGCTTAATAGTTTAGTTTGTGGTAAATATTATCAGATGATCTATGAAATGAGCGGTTTACAAGGCTAAACTAAGATACATTGATAAGACGATTGAATAGTGGATCTAAAGAGTGAATTAGACATTCAGATACCTAGAACATTGTACAATCCTCATAGGATGAGGCTTGCGCTGTGGGAAGGAAACAATTTCCCAAGTGGAGGTAGTCCAGATTGAGGTATGTCAGAGCGCACCAGTAGGGTACGAGGGTGTTGATTGCCTACGGAAAAGTAGTTTTAATTCTTGTATATCTCAACTCATTAATCACTCGTAAGTATAAAGAATCAATTATAGTCAAGGTTGAACCACAGGGAGCACAGTTAGCTAGGTGCAAAAGAACAAATGTTTAACAATCTAAGTCGATTACAACAGTAAAATTTGGTTGCAATCAGTTGAAAGACTAGTAAACAACAAAAGAACTTAACTTAGGGGTTGAATTCAAATTTGAGAGAGTCTTGGATAATAGATTTCACTACCACAACATCACATCGTGTGTAACTACTAAATTAAAGCATGCTATTAACTTTTAAGGAGGTTGTCATCATCATGCACCTCCCAACGACATGAGATGGTTCTCATCTTCACATAACTCTTTCATGTCTATGCTTAGATGCAAACACAACCTTGAACCCTCAACATTCTCCAGCCACTTCCGTTGTTACGACCCCACCTCCCGATAACCCCCAATTAAGGGAGACCGAGAGGTCAAAGCCGCACCCATGACTTCCGGATCAAAGGTTCGGCAATTAACCAAGAATACTTATCAAATTTCAACATACTATACTGAAAGCTGTAAGAAAATAAATTTTTGCATACCTTTTTAAAACTTGGATCTATAAACTTCTATCCACACCGATACTAATCTATCTAATCCTCCTTTGCACTTTAATTCTCATTTAGTATCACATGTGCCACTTTACTGTTTGTTCTTTTCATTGTACCTAAAACGCCGACAAACAAAACGTTGGTCAGCCGTAGCTGGTATGTGGGGGAAACAAATAAACATGCAACTATGTAACAATGTAGTCATTCAATTAATCATTTATCAATCAAGTTTACGTTTTAAGCCAAACTACTCAATCCATCTTTTCACAACTCTGTGTTGTCCCTATAGGACTTACATGGTACCTCTATTAAGGTGACTTGATGGACCTGCCCTCTAGGCAGCCAAAGTCATTAATGACCCTACCCTCTAGGCAGTCAAAGTCATTCATGACCCTACCCTCTAGGTAGTCAAAGTCATTCATGACCCTACCCTCTAGGTAGTCAAAGTCATTCATGACCTGATGTACCTACCCTCTAGGTAGTCTTTTATCAGGTCAGCCATTACGACACAGAGGGAATCAAGGATTGAGCTAGAAGGCATATACATTAAGTGATAGTCATAGTCACTTTATACTTTGCATGACAGAAATAAACATCCAAACTGTTTAGTTGCATTCAATGCAATTAAACATTCGGGAAACATCGGGAAACATAAGCGGTTAACCATAAGTAACCACATACCTGTCTTGGAGATCTCAAGCAACAATTTATCCAAATCCAACTAGATGTCCAATCAAGCAAGCCAATCAATCAATCAAGAAAACATTGATCCTAAAAACATGTATAATGTCTAAATGTCACAAGCATATCCAAAACAACTCCTTATTGACTTGGGACACCTTTCTAAGGTTTCTAAGTCTCATTAGGATGCATTAGGGTTTCTTAGATCAATTTCTCGAACTTTATCCTTTTTAAGTTAACAAACCCTAAAACAACTTATCCACTCATAAAAACCCTAATTACTCAAAAACCCTAGTTATCTTATCTATTCTTCAGTATTAAGGTTATCTCAACAACATATAACCCTATTTCCACATTTAAAGGCACATTACTCATCAATTAATTTCACTAAACTTCTTTTGCATTAAAGCCACTTTTTTTTTACCCCCTTTACTTCATGACAAGATCATTATGTGCATTTATCATTAATTCAAAGCTCATTAGGGTCTAATTAACATAGGAACTCATTTTGCCATCATATCTACCTTTTATTCATAAAAAGACCCTAATTACTAATTTTAGGGAATTTATCCAGAATTAAGGACTTTTGTATACCAAAAACTTATAACTATCATTTAACAACATATTCTCATGATATCTTCCCCTTTTTCTCTAAGTTAGGGTTTCTAAATGCATTATCATGTAATCTTGGTTTAAAACCTTAAAACATGCAATTTCTCATCTAGATTAGATTCGCATCTGATATTATCCTTCAACAAGGTATCATTATTCAAACTAACCCATTAGGCATCATATATTCAACCTTTAATTCACAAATAGGGTTTTTATCTTTACTTTAATGCACTTTTCATTAACTTATAGTACTTTTGCAATTAGGAACGAAATCTATATTTATTACCATTTTTATTGGATTCCTCTCGTTCTCCTGATCAAAATTCATATATAACTTGTTCTAATCTGAGTTACGATTCATGAGCTATGATTTTTGCAAAATCAACTTACCCGGACCAATCGGAGGATGCCATGTCATCAGGCTCATGCAACGTAGGCGCGGCTCTCTCTTTGGGAAACATTTCGAAATGTCTCTTTTGCCCTCGACTTAACACATAGTTCTTTATTACGCGGAGGGGTAGCACAGTCAAAAGCCACCCGTTCCTTCTTCTTCCTCGCGAGCGGACCAGGCCGCCGCCCTAGTCGCAATCTGCAGGTGTACGTGGGCTCTTCGCCTCCACCTCCAGGCCCCGAGCTCGCCGGAGAACCTCCCCCCCGACTCCGCCATGCTTCGGCGCCCACGGGGTGCTTCCATCTTGCGGCCACCACGGTCGTTACCAGCGCGTCCAACCAGCGCTTGGTTGGCATGCCGTGCAGCCTGCTACAGGCGATTTGCACAAGAATGTTCAACTGGACAACCCTCTTCAGGTCTACGGGCACTACCAGGCTCTCACCAAGACGAGCTATGGTTCTTCATGGCTCCGGGGTGCATCATCCTCCCCCATGGTTAGGGTTTTCATGATGAAGACCAAGAAGAAGATAGGGAAGGCATTGGGAGGTGCGGAAACTCTCTGAAACTCGTCCCAAAGTGTCTACCCCTTCATATAGGGTGAGAAACGAAGACATGAGTTGTATATACATGGCTCAAAGAGCCCCTTTCCCAAAAGGAACCGTATTCCTTCAAGGATAAGAAAACCTTCTCTCTCTTCTTAATCATTTTGATGTCCTCTTCTCCTTAATCATTAGGAATTCGAAATTCCTCTTCCTTTACTCTCTTTATTTGCCTTTTAATCTATTGGCCACGAAATCATGTTTCCTTTTAATAGAAAATACCACCCTTTTAAGAAATCAACACAAAATTCATTAATAATATGTCACATTATCTTCATATTTTGCAAATTTAGTATTTTCTATTTCCTTCCTCTTTATTGGGACTCCTTGGATCCCAAGGCACTCTATTATTTCGAAATTCATTTTATTGGAGTACTCATTATCCTTCTTAATGCACCTATATGCATTATTTTGCATTATCATGTTTATTTCTTATTAAAATATTTCTTTTTGAGGATTTCTTTTTATTTCTCTTTTATTTTCCTCATTGGCATTCCTTTTAATATTAGAAACCTCATGGATACGATATTTCTCTAATAAATCTCATTTATGCTTCTTTCCACACATTTTCCACATTTTATCATTATCTTCCTATTTCTTTCTTAATAAAGAAATACTGAATTAATCTCTTCTTTTCTTATTGTTTTCTTTTTGCAACCTTGGACTCCTTGGTACCCAAGGAACCCAAGAGGCACGAAATCCTCTTTGGATTTTCCTTCTAGAGGTTTCCACATATTTCCTTTCTCAAATTCTCAATTATTCTTTATTCAATTGAAATTCCTTTTTATTGGGCCCAATAGCCAATAAAGCCCACAAAGCAACCAATCAAGGCTATTGTGAATGGAATCAAAATAAATCATATCATTATTTGTTCAATTAGCTTGAATATGAGAAATTACATTTCTCACTAATTAAGCCCAAAAATTGGGGTTATAACATCCTTCCCCTCTTATAGGAATTTTGTCCTCAAAATTCAGGCAAGCAAACAAACAATTCAGGATAAGACTTTTCCATGTCCATCATTGGCCCCTATGTGGCTTTGCCGTACTCATGGCATTTCCAAAGAACCTTTATCATCACATATTCTTTTCTCTGAGTTCTTTCATCCTGGCGTCTATAAACTACACAGGTGACTCAGGCCATTTCAGCCTCCCTTGGGGCTCACTAGGTTCATTGTTCAGCACATGGTCAAGGTACCTCACATAGTGCTCTAAATTAAACACATGTAAAACATCTCCCATTACTTTATCCTGAGGGGTAGGGTCAAACCTAACCTTCTCCACCCATCCATCTCTAATGGACTCATGTATCGGGGACTCAGCTCTCTTAGTTATAACTTAGAGGGGTCGGATTTTCATGTCACATTTTCTCCCACATTAACTTGTATGTCAGTCTACTTTGCATCTGCTCATGACTCTCATCGTCTCTAGGCTCCTTTCAGCCCTTGCACGATCAAAGTGACTTCATCTAAACGCACTGGGATCCCTTTTTCTAACCATCATGTGGTACTTTCACCAACATCACCTTACTGAAGTGGTGACCGACACAACCTCCCTTACAGAGCTTCATATAAAACCCGATACTGGCTATGGTGGTCATTGTCACATATTTCATTGGACAAGAACTGTCTCTAGATATCACCCTAAATGAGCACACATGCCCTCATCAGACCCTTTAGTCTGGATTATACTAACCATAGTTAGGGGTGATAACTATACTAACATTGAGTTCTTCATGTACCTACTTCCACTTTATGGAAGTGAATCTTTAGGTCAAACTCAAGAACCTTTGAACTCGCTTCATGGTGTAGTTGAACCATCTCTCTCATGGGTAGTTCAACTAGATCTGTCCCTTGACAGAAACCTTTCTTTCTTATGTCATCTAAGTAAGGCGATCTTCCATAACCCATATTGCATCTCGACCTTCCTTGGTCCAGGGAAGACCTATCACAACATCCATAGTGTTGAGATCTCATTCCCTCTCAGGGATTCTTTTGTCCTCTATATCGATACACTGGGTTACTGGGGTTCGTCCTTTACCTCCTGGCTTGCATGGTCATAAACCACATGCAACTTCATCTTAAGCATCTAAAGTTCTATTGCCATTTTCCATGGTGTATCATGATTTCCTATATGTCATGATTCTTCCAAGATCGATTCCTCCGAAACCCTAAACCACTCTAGTCGGGGTTTCATCACTTCTTCTTCCAAAGAAGTACTTCTGAGGTTTTACCACCATCCTTTCATTGCATCCAGGACTAGACTGGCTAACCAAACAACCATAACTTTTCAATGTATCTTGTTACATCTGAGTGTTATCCAAACACCTCTCCTTTTCGAACTTAAGGTTAGCCAATCAACCCTTTCTAGCTTCTGGTCAAACAAGTCAGATGTATCTCAACCATAGCATCCATTACCACTTCACATCCTTAGGTATTAGGTAACATTACACTTCCATGCATTTCACTTATCATGTCACCTCAAACTATATGTTTATCTTCATAAGAACACTCTCTGATTCCATCATCATGGTGATCAAACTCAACCTGGTATAACTTGTAAGTTCCACATAGCTCATGATAAAAACATCTTCGTAAGGTGACTACCTCACTCCTATTAGTCCTCGCAAACCATGTATCATTCACTTTACCAGGGTTATCTTCTCTATCCCTATCTCTCATGGAGACGTTCCAACTCACATTATCTCTTATCCTTGGTGTATGGCATGCGTAATGTCCTATCTCTCACCCCCATAACAAGAGGAAATAAGCATTTGGCTGCAGTCCAAATACAGAGTTCTTCCTGTTCCAAGAGTAGAGATGGTACATCCCACCTTGCCCATACACCTTTACATCTAAGTTGCAACGTGCCACATATGTCTCTACATCACAGACATCATGATATCAAACAAGTTCTTGAACCTACTGAGGTTTATTTCCTTGGTCATCTCCTCTAGGTCTATAGGGTTCCGGCTCATTTAGGGTCATCCCTCTTCCCTCATGCATCAAGAGAGTGCCCTACTCATCTTCCCTTTGGGTCCCATGAGTTCATGAAGGTGATCAATCTCCTAACCCATGGCCCTCAGACAATGATAGTTGTTACCTCCCCCATGGTTAGGCAATTAACCAAGAATAATTATCAAATTTCAACATACTATACTGAAGACTTGGTCATATCTCTAACATTTGTTACGACCCCACCTCTCGATAACCCCCAATTAAGGGAGACCGAGAGGTCGAAGCCGCACCCATGACTTCCGGATCAAAGGTTCGGAAATTAACCAAGAATAATTATCAAATTTCAACATACTATACTGAAAGCTGTAAGAAAATAAATTTTTGCATACCTTTTTAAAACTTGGATCTATAAACTTCTATCCACACCGATACTAATCTATCTAATCCTCCTTTGCACTTTAATTCTCATTTAGTATCACATGTGCCACTTTACTGTTTGTTCTTTTCATTGTACATAAAACGCCGACAAACAAAACGTCGGTCAGCCATAGCTGGTATGTGGGGGAAACAAATAAACATGCAACTATGTAACAATGTAGTCATTCAATTAATCATTTATCAATCAAGTTTAAGTTTTAAGCCAAACTACTGCATCCATCTTTTCACAACTCTGTGTTGTCCCTATAGGACTTACATGGTACCTCTATTAAGGTGACTTGATGGACCTGCCCTCTAGGTAGCCAAAGTCATTCATGACCCTACCCTCTAGGCAGTCAAAGTCATTCATGACCCTACCCTCTAGGTAGTCAAAGTCATTCATGACCTGATGTACCTACCCTCTAGGTAGTCTTTTATCAGGTCAGCCATTACGACACAGAGGGAATCAAGGATTGAGCTAGAAGGCATATACATTAAGTGATAGTCATAGTCACTTTATACTTTGCATGACAGAAATAAACATCCAAACTGTTTAGTTGCATTCAATGCGATTAAACATTCGGGAAACATAAGCGGTTAACCATAAGTAACCACATACCTGTCTTGGAGATCTCAAGCAACAATTTATCCAAATCCAACTAGATGTCCAATCAAGCAAGACAATCAATCAATCAAGCAAACATTGATCCTGAAAACATGTATAATGTCTAAATGTCACAAGCATATCCAAAACAACTCCTTATTGACTTGGGACACCTTTCTAAGGTTTCTAAGTCTCATTAGGATGCATTAGGGTTTCTTAGATCAATTTCTCGAACTTTATCCTTTTTAAGTTAACAAACCCTAAAACAACTTATCCACTCATAAAAACCCTAATTACTCAAAAACCCTAGTTATCTTATCTATTCTTCAGTATTAAGGTTATCTCAACAACATATAACCCTATTTCCACATTTAAAGGCACATTACTCATCAATTAATTTCACTAAACTTCTTTTGCATTAAAGCCACTATTTTTTGTACCCCTTTTAATTCATGAAAAGATCATTATGTGCATTTATCATTAATTCAAAGCTCATTAGGGTCTAATTAACATAGGAACTCATTTTACCATCATATCTACCTTTTATTCATAAAAAGACCCTAATTACTACTTTTAGGGAATTTATCCAAAATTAAGGACTTTCGTATACCAAAAACTTATAACTATCATTTAACAACATATTCTCATGATATCTTCCCCTTTTTCTCTAAGTTAGGGTTTCTAAATGCATTATCATGTAATCTTGGTTTAAAACCTTAAAACATGCAATTTCTCATCTAGATTAGATTCACATCTGATATTATCCTTCAACAAGGTATCATTATTCAAACTAACCCATTAGGCATCATATATTCAACCTTTAATTCACAAATAGGGTTTTTATCTTTACTTTAATGCACTTTTCATTAACTTATAGTACTTTTGCAATTAGGAACGAAATCTATATTTATTACCATTTTTATTGGATTCCTCTCGTTCTCTTGAAAAGTTTAAGGATTTTATGAATGAAGAATAGAACTGACTTGGTAAAAGTATTAAGGCACTTCGCTCCAATTGAGGTGGATAATACTTAAAGCAAGAGTTTGAGAACCTTCTTAGATCCCATGGGATTGTATCCCAATGGACCTGAGATTCCAACTACCTTCCAGGGGTATGCTCTAGAAACTGCCGTGTTCACACTAAATTGAGTAACATCTAAATCAGTTAAAAAAACACCATATGAGATATGGCATGAGAAAATCCCAAAGTGTCTTTTATGAGGATTTTAGGATGTGAAGCTTATGTTTAGAGAATATATTCTGATAATATTGTTCCTAAATATGATAAATGCTATTTTGTTGGATATCCTAAAAAAACAAGAGGATATTACTTCTATTCCCAATTTGACAACAAAGTGTTTGTTGTCAAGGGTGCTGCATTCCTTGAGATGAATTTCATTTCTAAAGGAATCAGTGGGAGGAAAGTGGAACTCAAAGAGGTTAGAGACCAACAAGAGAACATAGAATCGGTAGATGAATAAGAGAAACCAAGAGAATCACAAAGTGTTGTGGAATCTTGAATTCCGCAAGTAACACATGAACCTCATAGATCTAATTGGACACACCTTGAGCCTAAAAGGTTTGGATATCTTGTTACTCGAGAAGGTTGTGAACTGGTCGTAGATGATGAGCTAATATCCTATAAAGATGCTATCGAGGGACCAAAGTCTGAGAAATGGCTTGAAGCCATGATATATGAGATGGAATCCATGTATACCAACAAAGTAAGGACTTTGGCAGATCTACCTGAAGGGGTGAAACCCATAGGGTGCAAATGGGTCTTAAAGAAGAAAACTGACATGGATGGAAAATTTCAAACCTATAAGGGAAGATTGGTTGCAAAGGGTTTTAGACAAGATCAAGGTGTTGACTATGATGAAACCTTTTCTCCAGTGGCCATGGTTAAGTCCATCCAGATCTTGCTTGCTATTATAGCTTATCATGGCAATGAGATTTGATAGATGGATGTTAAAACCACATTCCTTAATGAGAATATTCTTGAGGATGTGTATATGACACAACATGAAGGTTTTATAAATCCAAAAGATGCAAATGAAGTCTGTAAGCTACAAAGGTCAATCTATGGATTGAAGCAAGCATCTCGGAGCTGGAATCTTCTTTTTAATGAGAAAGTCAAAGAGTTTGGCTTTGTTTAAAATGAAGATGAACCTTGTGTGTACAAGAAGGTTAGTGGGAGCATAGTGACCTTCCTCATATGGTATGTAGATGACATAATATTGATGGGGAATGACATCCCTACTTTACAAAAGGTAAAGACATGGCTTGGAAATACATTTTATATGAAAGACTTGGGATAAGAATCCTACATATTGGAGTACAAAATTCTTGAGATGGATGGGGGATGAGGGGGATGAGGAGGGCGTGGCGGCGGTGGCCATGGGCACACAGGTCGGGGGAACAATGATCCAAGGGGGGGCATAGACTTCAAGGGGAGGGTAGGGAGCACCTTCCTTACGAGGAAAGCGAGCCGTGGAAGGATCTAGAGAAGAAAGTAGACCCAGGAGGCTATATAAATAAGGGAGTTAGGGTTGGTATTCTGGCAATCAGGATCGAGTTTCAATATGCAGACATGAAAGGTGATGGCACCAGTTCTAACAGCATGACTTCACCAGAGGAGACTTTGAATGCTCTAGTTTCGACGGCACAGTTCCCACCGCTGCACATAAACCATGAACAACCTCCGGTTAGGGTTTGGGGTCCCCAGAAGAAATCTGCAGCGGAAGCAGAGCCATCGTCATCAAACATCGCGGATCTATATCAAGATGAAGTAGATCCTTATTCGAATAAGCAGAAGGATGTCTTCCTTGAAACCCTATATGAGAAGACTCTTTCGGTTTCAGACGTCAAGCCTAACATGGGAGATGTTAGACCATCCCTGACTATAAACCCGGATGCAGAAGAGACGTTGGTAAGGTCGTGGATGTATACAGTTGTTACGTGGCTCATAGGTACATATGTGGGCTACACGACCATGCAGGATAGACTGAAAATGCTCTGGAGACCGGTCGGGAGGTTCAATATATTTGAGGTGGACTTAGGGCATTATGTGGTCCAATTCTCTTGCGCACGGGACTTCGACACAGCTCTTACTAGAGGTCCATGGAAGCTTTTCGGATGTTGTTTAGCAGTATGGCAATGGCACCCATCCTTTAGACCTACGGTAGATCTTCCTAACTATCTGGTCACTTGGGTTAGAATCCTTGACCTTCCGCTACATCTTTATGTTCCGACTATGTTCGACTACATAGGGATTGCTCTGGGCAGCCTCGTGAAGGTGGATGCACATACTATGGCAAGAACTCGTAGCAAGTTTGCTAGACTTGCAGTGGAAGTGGATACCATGAAACCTCTGATTCACACGATTTCCATTAATGATGTCATCTACCAAGTGGAGTATGAGGCATTCCCTGAAACCTGCAGTGGCTGTGGAAAATTGGGTCACTCACAGGAGAAATGCATTCGCATTGGGCAGAACAAAGACGGTTATCTGAATAGAGATCAAACACAACAAGCTACCATTAACGCCAGCGAGTCTTCCATTAATATATGGCACATTCAGCGAAGGAATACATTTGCTAACAAGCAACGTAGCAATGAAAAAGCTAGGCATACAGAAAATTAACCAGATAAACCAACACAGACAAATAAGTTCCAATCGTTGGTGGACCTTGAAGAAGCAACACAAGACTCCGCGGCCCAGAAAGGAAACACTCCACAACATCAAGAAGACGGAAGAACAGACAATGAGAAAGACTATACTAAAGAAGGGAGGAGAGGGGACAAGGTGTGGAAGAAGAAACACATCGAGAGCAGCGACGATAAAAGAAAGGCCCTGAAGGAAATCACAGTTACTGAAGAGAAAGGCAAGAAGAACATGATTGATCACACTGTTGTCAATCCAGACGTTGATGAGGTTATAGAGGAAGTCATACAGGTGGAGGAGAATGAAGAAATGACAGAGGATATACAAGAAATGGTTGCTGCGAATGAGGACCTGAAGGAACTTTCAGGCGACAACCCACCTGCTGAAGGTCAAATCTATACTGTGGTAAATGAGGTACAGGAAATGTCCTTGGCAATGGGATAGTGCCACGTCTAGAAGATAATATGCCTACTGAAATCCCACATCCCATTATGGGGCGGAAGAGCAAAGGGAGTATACCCAAACTAAAGCACACCAAATTCAAACCACCTAATGAAAAGAGAAGGAAAAGTCATCGACTAAAACTGGGCCTAGTTTCTGTGTTGGAAGGAATTGAAGAGGAGGAGGCAGAGAAAGAAAATAGGGATCCACAGGAGAACGAACAGTAGGTGATGTTCAGTACCCTCATACCTTTACCAGTTGTTAATGATCAATACGATCTGTTGGAATTCTAGAGGAATCAACAATAAAGATACACGCCGTGTCCTCAAAGACATGATCTTGCAGAAGAAAGCAAAGCTTGTGGCCATTTTGGAACCCAGGATCAGCGGACATGATGCCCTCAGAACGATCAGAAAGCTGGGTTTTGATAAATCACACAGAGTGGAGGTGAGAGGGTTTGCAGGTGGCATCTGAGTTGGTGGAAAGATGCGGACTGCAAAGTTGAAGTTATCAATAGTCACAGACAATTCGTTACTTGCCTGGTGAATAATAACACCTACATTACTTTTGTCTATGCCAATCCTCATGTGCAGGTCTGAACTCTCCTGTGGAAGCATCTAGTAGCCATGGGTAAGAAATTTCATAAGCCATGGATCGTCTTGGGAGACTTTAATGCAACTCTAAACCCAAGTGAAAGAAAAGGTTGCAAAGGTTTCGACTATAAAGAAGCCGAGTTATTCTTCAACACCCTCCTTGAAGCAAACTTAATTGACTTGGGGTTCTCGGGTATGAAGTTTACTTACAAACATGGAGCATAGCACACCAGGATTGACCGTGCAGTAGCTAACACGAATTTCATTATCAAATATCCACAGTTTGTGGTGGAACATCTTCCTCGTGTATGGTCTGATCATAGCCCTCTTGCAATAGTGGACACCACTAGGGGCAAGATTCCCCAACGTTTCTTTATCAAGAGATCCTGGTCGATCAACGTCAATTTTCAGAACAGGCTGAAAGATGTTTGGGACAGCAATATTGATTTTCATAGTGCTTTGAACAAAGCAAATTCTGGAATTAAGAAGTGGGTCGAGGATCATTCTTCTATTATTTCCAAGAAGAAGGATAGGATACTAAGGAACATTGCCAACTTGCAAGGACAGATGGAAAGAAACTACAACGTTACCACCGACAGTCTCTGCAGCGAGTTCTTGTCTCAATATCAAGCAATTCTCCAGGAGGAAGAAGAGGATTGGAAACAGAAGAGCCACCTGCAATGGACTTGCGAAGGTGACCTTAATATCAAGTTCTACAATGCTTTTGTTAAGCAAAGAAGACGATCCAACAATGTGACAACTCTGAGAATGTCGAATGGAAGGTGGATGATGAATGGGGATGAAACTTAACAGCTCATCGTCGATCATTTCAAAACCAGTTTCACCAAACCTCATACTACTGAGCAGGAGAGAATTACTAATTTTTCTGGTAGGTTTACACCACTGACAGCCTAACAACAGGCTGCCCTTAGTAGGGTGCCTACCCTCGATGAAGTCTATAAAACGCTACAATCAACGAACCCAAACAAAGCCTGCGGCCCCGATGGAGTTGATGGCTCCTTTATGTTGGCGAATTGGCATACTGTGAAGTTCTCCACCTTGCAGACCATTTTGAATGCTCTTAGTGGGAGAAACCTCGATGATAAGACGTGTAATGCAAGCATTGTGTTGATTCCAAAAGTGGGCAAGCCGGACAGCTGTGCACAGTTCCGTCCTATTTCTCTTAACAACTTGATCCTCGAGCTGGCCTCTAAAGTGGTGGTCGAACGGATTAAGACTCATCTGCAGACATGGGTTTCTCCTGCTCAGAGCACCTTCATTCCAGGTAGAAGAATCTCGGATAACATTGTAGTGGTCCAGGAGATTCTACACATGATGCGGCGAAAGGGAGGTCCTAGAACCATGGCCGTCAAGGTGGACCTCTCGAAGGCCTATGACAAAATGACATGGCCTTTTATAAAAGATACTCTGAAGAAGACTGGTATTCCGGGGACCATCATTTCTTATATTATGAATTCCATCTCGGGTGGAGAAGCGGCAATCATTTGGAATGGAAAGGAGGCGGGTAGGTTTAAAGCCACGCGTGGACTCCGATAAGGGGATCCATTGTCCCCGTATATATTTGTTTTGTGTCTGGAATGAATGAATCAGTTGATTGAGGCCAAGGTGTGTAACAGGAATTGGACCCCTAGTAAGCTTACTGCTAATGGACCTGCTATTTCCCACCTGTGTTTCGCCGACGATATGATTTTGTTTGCCAAAGCAACGGAGGAGCAGATGAGGACTATTATCCAATGTTTTAAGGAGTTTGGGGAGGTGTCGGGACAATCCATTTCTATCAATAAGTCATGTGTTCATTTCTCCAAGAATGTTCCTCCCAGAATCCAGAAACGCCTGTGCCATATCAGTGGTTTCTCGGAAGTGTCTGATATGGGGAAATATTTGGGTGTCCCTTTGATCCACGGAAGAGTTAGACACAATATGTATGGGGGTTTGCTGGATAGAATTAACAACAACGTCAATGCATGGTCTGCAAGGTGTTTATCGTTTGTAGGTAGAGTAGCTTTGGCTAAATCCAGCTTGAGCGCCATTCCAGGTTATGTTATGCAAACTTCAGTCCTGCCTCTCAAGATTTGCAATAGAATTGATAGTAGCATTCGATCCTTTGTCTGGGGAGGTGCTCACAAGAGCCATCCAATGTCTTTGGTGGCTTGGAAAAAGCTGACGGCCAGCAAAAAGAAGGGTGGCCTGGGTATTAAAGCTACAAGGGAGTGGAATCTCGCCCTCATTAGCAAGCACCACTGGGAGGCTGCTACAGGAAGGAACTCTCCATGGTACAAATGTATGTACACTAGATTACACAATCAAAAGAACCAGTTGATTCCTAATATTTCCAGGCTTGGCCGCGCAGTTTTTAAATGCAAAGAGTTTATAGAGGACAATTCTTATTGGATCCCTGTCAGTGGAGAATCCATAAATGTGTGGAAGGATAAGTGGTGGGACTCGTCACAAAGTTTATAAGGAAGGACTAAACAACCCATCCCGGATGATCTCATTGATCTCAGGGTTTCTAGCCTTGTAAACCTAGACAATAATTGGGATGAGGAGTTCTTAAACATATGGGTTTCAGAAGAGGACATTACCAAGATCAGGCAGATTACTATTCCTGGGAACACTACTGATCATGACCTAAGAGCCTGGATTCATAATGAGGAAGGCAACTTCACATCCCAAAGTGCCTATATTTTTTTGCGTGATCCTATAAACATCAATACTGATGGAAAGTGGGATCTTATATGGAGGTCCAACGTCCCAGCCAAGGTTAAGATGTTCCTTTGGCTGGTGGGACACGATGCTCTGCTCACCAATAGCTGGAGGAAAATCCGTCATTTGACAGAAGATAGCACCTGCCCTAGATGTGGAAGGGAGGAAGAAACCACCCTGCATGCGCTGTGTGATTGTAGTACAGTTAAGCCTATTTGGAAGGAGCTGCTGAACCAGAATCTATGGGATAAATTCTTTCACGAGATGGACGCATGGAACTAGCTGTCCTTTCTTCTTGGTCGGACTGACATACAGGGAGCCACCATGACTTTAGGCTGCCATTCAATTTGGAAGTGTAGGAACTCTGAAATCTTCGAGAAAATGAAGGAATGCATTACGCAGCAGACTCAAAGAATTAAGGTTGTAATTAGAAGATTCTCGGAGGTAAGGAACCACATGGAAGGACAAACGAAGACCAGGAAGACAGTCATTTGGCACCTTCCACAACCTGATACTCTTAAGTTCAATGTTGATGCCACCTTCAAAAATGGAAGGACTTGTATGGCTGCGGTTTGTAGGGACTGGGAGGGGAAATGGAGAGGGGGATGGAGCCATAGATCCAAGGCAGACTGTAGCCTCATGGCTGAGCTTCAAGCTATCGAACATGTAGTCAACATTGCTGTGGAGTTAGAGCTTGAGGAAGTTATCATCGAGTCTGACTCACTTCTCGCCTGTGAAGCCTTCGCGAAGGAACCTAGAGACAGTCCCAAAACAGCCACCATTTGCAGGAAGATCATGGAGAAGATGAGGGCCCAATGGACAATATCCCATACCAAGAGAGACGGGAATAAAGCAGCTGATGCCTTGGCCAAGTGCCACCAAAAAATGGGGTTACATTTCATCTATCATAGAAATGTCCCTTCTGAGTTAGGAAATTTAATTAGATCCGAATCTTGTAATGGTAGTAGTACTACCAGATTTCCTTAAGCAAATAACAATGTATCTTGTAGCCTTGACAATGTTTTTGCTTGCACGAGGGGGGCGAGATGAATAAAAACCTCCTGGCTTCACCAAAAAAAAAGAATCCTACATATTGGGTATAAAGATCTATAGAGATATATCCAAGAGGCTTCTTGGACTAAGTCAAAGCACATACATTGACAAAGTGTTGAAGCAGTTCAACATGGATAACTCAAAGAGAGGAAAACTGCCTATCCATCATGGTGTCCTAATATCTAGAGCTCAATGTCATTTTTCATGTGAAGAAAGAGAACACATAAGTTTGATTCCATATGCCTCAGCAATTGGATCAATCATGTATGCAATGTTATGTACCCATCCAGACATCTCATATTCCTTGAGCTTGACGAGCAGATATCAGTCAGACCCAGGTGATGCTCACTGGATAGCCTTAAAGAATATCCTCAAGTACTTGAGAAGGACTAAGGAACAATTCTTAGTCTATGATAGAGAGGAAGAGTAGGTGGTAAAGGGAAAAACCAATGCAAGATTCCAGACTGATCAAGATGATTACAAATTGCAATCAGGATTCATGTTTTGCCTAAACAAAGATCTGTAAGCTGGAAGAGTTCCAAGAAAGAGATAGTTGCCAATTATATAATAGAGGATGAGTATATCACTGCATCAAATACAAAAAAGGAGGTTGTATGGATCAAGAAGTTCATCTATGAACTTGGCATTGTTCCAAGCATCAACGACACAATTGAGCTATATTGTGACAACAATGGAGCTATTGTACAAGCTAAGGAACCCAGATCGCATCAATGCTCAAATAATATACAAATGTGGTTCCTCTCATACGAGAGATCATACAATGAGGAGATGTGAATATTTGTAGAGTACCAACTAAGAACAATGTTGATGACCCCTAGACAAAGGCACTTTCACAGCAGAAGCATGATGATCATGTTAAATCACTCAGGAGAAGATTCATGGGTGATTGGCTCTAAGTGCATGTGGGAGTTTGTTGGTATGTATTCCCACAGAACCAATCATATGATGATTGTAATGGAATAAATTGTAATTTATTTGATTAATAAATGCAAGATTCCAATTTATTCTGTTTAATTCAGTTATGAGATAATGATGTAACATTATTAATGTCTAGAGAATTATATTACTCAATTACATATGCCTTAAAGTATGTGACTTGGGGAAATGAGATCATACAAATGTTAAGAGTACACATATATATTCTCATTATGTCCATGATCGGTTGTTGTTCTGGAAGGTTGATAGACAACAATGACACACAAGATTAGAGTGTGAGTTTGTTGATGACATAATCTCATTAGTCATGATATGGCGATATCAAACCAAGCACACAGATACATGTTGGAGAACAATGTATCAAATAGACCCATCGTGAGACTGACACATGGAAACCACTACCATGGTAGTCATAGCTAGCTCTCAAAGTGATGATGGTGTTTATGGTTCTTAGACCTAAAATCACTGCACTCATCACATGTTGTTTGGTATGCTTTGACAACATCAAACCATGGGTATGATATAAAACATGGGTTGTTATTACAATGATGATTGGGTGACTGTGACACCATGGGGACTTATTGTGAGTGGTAGAGATGGGAATTGTCCCTCCTAAGGGAGTATGATATACAATGCCTCTTGATTAGTAAGACTGATAAATGCATGTCCATTCACATGTGAGTGAATATGTGATATTGAGCTTACATATATCTCAGTCTATCTGCTCTGGTTCAAAAAATAGGGTAGACTATCTAAGATATATGTAAGCTCAATATTACATATTGACTCACATGTGCATGACCATGAATTTATCTGTGTGCTTGGTTTGATATAGCCATATCATGACTAATGAGATTCTATCATCAACCAACTCACACCCTAGTGTTGTGTGTCATTGTTGTGTATCAACCTTAGACAATAACAACCGATCAGGGACATAATGAGAATATGTACTCTAAACATCTATATGATCTCATTTCCCCAAGTCATGTACTTCAAGACATACGTCATTGAGTAATATAATTCTCTAGAGATTTATAATGTTACATGATTATCTCATAACTAAATTAAAAAAAATAAATCAGAAGCTTGCATTTATTTATTAATCAAATCAATTACAATTTATGCCATTAAAATCACCATATGATTGGATCTCTAGTCATACATACCAAAAATCCTTGGGGACATTCCTATGCCCGGTTCTCAGCACGAGCCTTCTTGCGGGGAGACCAGATCAAAGTTTTAGCGGAGGTTAAAGGGGCCTATGAGTCGGCCCATTGTTGGCGGAGCTAATGGAACGATCTACTGGATGACTAAAGCAGTAGAAGAAAGAGTTAACCTACCAATTGACTGAGATCGAGGCACACATGGGTGGGGTAGCGTGAGTCGGGGGTTGAAGAAGAGAATGGGTAGAATTACATCCCTGCCCTCAGCTGTGAAATAAAAAGTAAGGGGTATAGCCGTCTTTTGGTTCCAATTTCTGACTCAACCTCACTAGGATGGGTTGCTAAAGTTGAAGAAAGCTATTGGCTAGTCCCCATTTGCATGAAAATTAAGGTAAAGACCCCTTTTCTGACATGACATGCCCTAATTGGCTAACTAATGATTAACTTGTGAAAAAGTATAGAAATTGCAAGGATGCTTCGATGAAAATAAGTTATATATGAAAATTGATCAGGAGAATGAGAGAAACTCAAATAAAATATAAATGAGACTTGATAATGCTTCCTTTTTAAAAATTGCATAAACATTCCATCTTTAATGCATTTAATACATAAGAACCCTAATTTCTAGATTTTCATGATCTTTATATGTTCAATGGAACTTTTAGTCAAAGATTGACCCTTTTTGATTAAGAGGATAACTTGGGTCTAGTTTGAGAATAATAATGCATAAAATGGAGAATTAGTGTTTCCTTGAGATTAAAAGTGCATAAAATGATAGATTAGGGTTGGTAAACCAAAAGAGAATGAAAAGTGATAGTTTAGGTTTGGGAAGACAAAACCCTAATGGAACCCTAAGTTGAATCCAAAACCATAATTGGACCCCAAGTCAGTCTTAATGGTTGATTTTAGATAAAATAATAATACATGGGTATTATGCTTTAATTTCAGGGTAGTTGCTTGATTGGTTTCTCTTGTTGATTTTTTGCTTGGACATCAAGTACTCCTGAGAAAGGTATGTGGTTACACCTAAGACTATCCGCATTAGTTTTCCAAAGTTTTTTGGAGATTATTGAAATGGATTGCAATAAATTCTTGCTTGTTTATTTATTTCATGCAATCTATAAAGTCACTATGAGTATCACATTATATTCTGATAACTTTCTCAAATCCTCATACTAATTCTAAAAATATTAGAATATAGAGAGTGCCCCAGCCCCAAATTGGGAAGGTCATATTTGGTCTGGCACCAGATTAGAAAGACCAACATGATACCTAACTCCAGATTGAGAAGGTGGTCGACCAACATGGCACCTCAGATCGATATTGAGAAGGTGGCCTTTTGTCCACTACAGGGACAAGACCCTGAAAGGGTATCCCAAAGGTTTGAGAAAAAATGGGTTGAGAAGTTATAATAAAATGTTAATTTTTATTCAATAACAATAATAAATGTGAATATGTTGTTACAACTAGATGCAAATATTTTGTCTCCCCCATACCTATATAACTTGTTATACTGGCCAATTTTTGTTTCTCAACATTTTAGAATAATCTACTATCATTTCTGCAAGTATAATGGGAAATAGACATCCACATAAGAAGGCACTCATAAGCATAGAGTAAAAAGTAATTTCTAGAGGATATAATTAGATGATTGTACTTCATATGGTAAACATTAGAAATCCATATTTTTGTAAATCATGCTATATTTTATCTTGTACCAAACTCTTTCCCAGTTAGTGAAATTTATTAATTGTTTTTGGTTATATGCTAAACCTTCGATCTTGTATTAGAGTAATGACCCTTTCCCTCTTTGTTCACCTGAAATGGGGAGTAACAGGGGGAGGGAGTTGTTAAATTTAGTATCAGAGCCTAGTTTATCATTTAATGTCTAATAATTATTAAATTTTAATAGTTATGTACAACCCAAAAGTAATTATTAGAGTGTTTTCCAGAGATAATGGAGTCTAGAAAGGACCACAATTTGGGCACTGGCAATATTTTCCTCCGCACCGCTAGTCGTTCTATGAGGACTCCCAGAACTGTGTATCCAGCCTGGACAAAATTAGAGGATTTCACTTGAAATTAAGTACCTCTAGGATTTCTCATCTACTTTCATCACTTCTCTACCTCCTTCACTCAATAAATACTAGGTACTGGTAGCTTCTTTCTTCATCTCTTTCTTAGTACTAAGGTTATGGATATTAGGGATTAAGGCATCCTCCATCAAGTATTAAAACACATGTAAACCAGATGTCATGAACATAAATTTAGAGTGTTTAGGAAACCCTAAGGTGTTGGGGTATGGTTCCTAATCCTAACCTTAAATCCTAACCTTAAATAATGCCGAGAGGAAAGAGAAAATACAAGGAGTTCACCCATGCATGTAGGTACATCAAGTAAATGATGTAGGATATGAATGCGGGTTGAACGTACATGTAAATAATGGGGAATAAGTGAGTACATAACAAGGAAAATATGAAACCCTTTGGTGCAACTTTTAGGATTGGTGTCCCGACCAAAGGTGGGTCAACCCAAGAGTGGAGAAATGACCTATGAGTGAGTTAAACCCTAAGATTGGGTTATGACCAGAAAGCCTAAACTTCTTCTGGTAGGATCCCTAATGGGAAATGTGTCACCACACAGTTACAAGTAGGAGGTAGACATGCATCTATGTGGAAGAAAGTGACATCAAGGTTGGAAGAGGGATTAGTTCTAAGCTAGAGGGTTAATGTTTGTTGGATCCTGAGATTGGCATACTAGATGGAATGGGCAAGGAGTTTAGTAATGATGTAATATGATTTATGATGACCTTAGTAGGATTTGAGAATTTGACTTCATATTTGATAATACAAGTGTGTGTGCTTATCCTGATAATAGAAACTAGATGAGGATGAGATGTGAATCTGTAGGAGCCTCAACCTCTTTTACAAAGGGGGACCTCTAGTGCTAGGACAATTATAGGGTTAACTCCTAAAAGAGTGAGAGACATAAGGAGAAGGTCGGGAACCTAGAATCTAGGAAATTAGGAACTATGAGAAATATTTGGATGATATGTCCTAAACTAGAGTGAATGAGTTGAGTTACTGCATGCATGATCCCTAGAGGCTTGTTGTACCCTAGATGTTTTCTTTGGAACGACCAAACCCTAGAGATAGGGAAGGAGGCTTATGATATAGATGTGTAGATGATATGAGTACCTACCATCTAGGTGAGGGAAAGAGAGTCCCAAGATTTTGGAGAGGTATAAAATGGTAATATGTCATGAAGTCACATACTCAGATTGGTAGTTCCTTGTGTAGGACACTAAGGGTTGTTAATGTGAAAATGAAAGTTGGGAAGAAAATGCCATATCATGTTTTTGTTCGGTATGTACTGGAGGGGCTAAGTCATACAGTTTAAATGAACAATTCTAAGGAGGTAAATATGAGGTTCCTAGTCCAAAGAGGGGAAGTGGTGGTATCTAGTGCATATAATGTTCACAAGGTTGAGTGAGTTCATAGAGATTAAGCATGGAACCCCACTCAAGTTTTGGGTTAAAGGAAAACCCACTTGGACTATGATATATGTTTAATGAGCCACTCACAAAAGTTGGTCTAGAACTACCATGATATCATATCTACGTATGAAATTGGACCAACCTTGAGAAATGGTAAATGGATATGACATCACACAAAACTTAGAAATGGTTTAATAAGTTATCTAATTGCTATTGGTTAGCCACATGCATGAAATATGATAAGGGAAAGTGATTGGATAACTTCAGGATGAACATTTAATTAGGAACACAACCTAATATGATAAAGTAAAAATGGGATGATGACAAAAAATATTGAACATGGTTGCAGATGACGTGAGGGATCAAGTGCATAACGCACAAGAGAACATAAATTGAGTATGACTCTTGGAACTCATGTATGACCATCTCTAGGGGACATGAAGAAAAGTCACTATGGAAGTGACTGATAGAATGGGACCAAGCCCATATGGGTAGGTGTCCGTGAGCCCAATGAAGGGACCAAAGCAAAGTTATGTATGCCCAAAGAAATGAAGGAAATTCGGGTGGAAGAATTTTAAAAGATATAATGTGCTTATATATTATAAGAGAAACTTCAAGTAAGATGTGTGATGAGATAAAATAAAGTTAAGACATCTCAATAGAACCCTATGTCAATCCTAAGGTCAAAAAGGGATGAGATCGATGGGAGTAGGAGTTGATTGTTCCCTGAATGCACAAGATCTTATGGTTGGGAGGTAACAACTATGTTTGCCCGAGGCCCATGGGTTAGGAGTTCGACCACATGACTGAAGGTGAGAGGGACTCTCTAGATGCATAAGGATGATATCACTTTTAAAGTACCGACACCCTAGAGACTTTGAGGATATGACTAAGGCTAATGGGGAAAGATATAAGAAGTCAAGTGATAATGAAATTGCACAAACCCAAGAGTGAGGGAGGCTCTTGACTTCAAGAAATATAAGAATATTATGAAATGAGAAGCATGTATGGTTTATAGTCATGTTCAAAGAGTTTCAACCAAAGTATGGAACTAAATGGTAATGTGAAATGCACCATCTCTACTCTTGGAATGGGATGATCTTTGTAGTTAGACTGCAACCAAATGCTTATTTCATCTTTTTGTGAGTATGAGAGAGGGACATACACATGCCATATTAGAAATGGAGATGACATGAGGAATAAATACTTAAGTTGAAATCCTTTTAGGATAATAGAGGATTTGAGGTATTTCCACAACAGTTAGATGACCTAGATAAGATAAAGGGTTTGATGGGAAAGACTTCAAATACATCTCTCAATGAATGTGAATGGTGAAATCCAATATTAAAGTTGTATTTGAGTTCTTGAGGATTCCTCCTTAAAGACTCATATCTTGTAAGAGACTCATGGTTCTAAATATATGGTACACCATGGCACCATGAAGATGTTTAAAGACTTATGGTGATATTTTTGGCCATTTAGAATGAAGAGAGACATAGAAACATAGGTGGCTAGTTGTCTCACATGCCAATTGGTGAAGGTTGAACACCACGACCTAGGGACCAAATTGCTATGGATTTTGTGGTGGGTCTCCCCAAGACAAAGAAAGGTCATGACACAATATGGGTTGTGGTATACTGCATAACCAAGTTAGAACATTTCCTCACCTTAAAGATTGTTGCCAAGGTGTCAGAATTAGCTGAAATATATGTAAGAGACATAGTTTTCCTACATGGTGTTTCAAGTTCAATTATTTTTTATTGTAACCCTAAGTTCACTTTGAAGTTATGGAAGCAAGTGCATGAAGAGCTCAGTATAAGGTTAAAATTCAGCACTGCCTATCACCCACAAACTGATGAACAGTCATAAAAATGATTATTAGAGCATGTGTTCTTGATTGGGGTGGTTCATGGGAGCAATACTTGCCCGTAGCTGAGTTTGCATTTGATAATAGTTGTAAGCAAATATCTGCATGCCTCTGTATGAAGCTCTTTATGGGAGGTCATGTTGGTCACTGCTTAATTGGGATGATGTCGGTGAGAGGACTTTGTCGAGGTTAGAGGAAATACAATTATATGCTAACAAGGGTACTTTGATTGAGAAGGGGCTGAAGGGAGCCCAAGATCGACAAAAGTTAGATGTTGATGAAAATCATACAAATTTGCACTTCACTGAAGGTGACTATGTGTTTCTGAAAATCCAACCCCTCCAAGTTATAGCTAAGAATAGAGGAAAGTTGAGTCCCTGATAGGTGGGTCTGTTTGAGATTCTAGATCAGATTGGTGAAGATGCTTATTGTCTAGCCTTACACCCGCAATATAGTATGATGCATGATGTATTACATGTGTCCAATATGAAGTGCTATGTGAAAGATCCTAGTCATGTGCTGAGCATTGAGCCTATTGAACTCCAAGGGAGGCTAACATACCCTAAGTCACCTGTGAGGGTATTGGATACCAAGGTGAAAAATCTCATGAAGAAAATGATAAAGATGGTAAAGACTCTTTGGACGCAGCATGAAGAGGATGAAGCCACATGAAGGCTAAAGACGGACATGGAAAAGTGCTATCCTTATTTGTTTGTATGATTAGTCAAAGTTTGAGGAAAAAATTCCTATAAGAGGGGAAGGATGTTATAACCTATTTTGTCACATGTATTTATATAATTGAATTGCATATACTTGAATGAATGGGGCACATTGAAAGGTTGGTGTGTTTATTTTGAAAGTATGATTTTCCCTTCCAATTTTCCCTTTTTTATGATTTTTTTATTTATACTATTTTGTTAATCCAAGAATGGATATAAGGGAAAAAGGGAGAGAAGAAAATCCAATTTTAAGAAAAAGGTAAATGATAATGGATAATAAGTAATGTACTTATGAGAATTGTATGGAATTCTCTAGAAAATGTCATGGATGACCACTAATGGTTAGATTTCGGTTTTACATTGTTCCCAAGAAGAAAAGTAATTAAAATAAAAGATATGGAAAAGATTGAAAGATAAAAGGATTACTTTTGATGCTTTAAAAACATTAAATAAGAGTAAGACTTGCATGTTAAGAAAAGTATATTTTTCTTTTTGAGTTTTGGCCTCAAAATCTTCCCATGGTTAGATAAAGTCATTATAGACATTCCATTAAGATTTGGAATAAGAAGGACTTTCATGCGGTGTGTGCAATTAATTTAAGAATATGTACAAGAGCAAGTTTCGTGCATAAAAGTTATTCCAATAAATATCACAAAATTGATTCAAATTGGGTAAGACTTTAATGAGTTGCCTTCCAAATTTCATAGGCATAGGATTTTTCCTAATTAACCTATGGAAATTCAAGTAGGGAGATGGACCTACTTTAAATAAATGAATTATATTCCTTTTTGAAGAGAGAGAAAAGGTGCATTTAGAAATATCATTTTGACACAATATCTCACCCAATTATAATATTAAGTTATTGAAAACTTCCCTTGAAATTTTGGAGTCATTTGGGTAAATGAGAAGAGAGTTATGATTTTTCTAAGTTTCCTAAAATGTAAGGGTTAATTGATATAAATGTGATTTGTCACTTAATATTTGAATAGGGAATCCAGGGCCTGGCCCATTTAGTTTTTGTGTGCCTTGGTGGCCGTGGATCGGAGATGAATCGTCAAAAACTTGTATTCTACCTCCAGGCCAGAAAAGGAAAATATGCTATAATATATATTTTGTCCTCCCTAGATTTTCTCTCTCTCTCCTAAATCCATAATATCTTAGAAAAATGATTCCATCAAATTCGGGAGACAAGACCAATCTAAACCATCCCTAGATTTTATTATATTTGTGTGTATTCAAGTTTTCCCCAAAACCAGTTGGAGTCTGACCTCCATGGAAAATTAATCGATGCTTCACTCGCTATCCACCACCTATATGAGGCTTAGGGCTTCACAAGAGGGCCGTCGAGGGTTCCAAAATGCTTGATCCCTTCCAAGAACGTTGTCATGACTACGAGAGGTGTCGTCCCTGAGGACAGGCTTATGCCCTGAACCTGGCATGAGGCTGGTTGAGGGGCAACCAGACCGAAGTGCTAGCGGAGGTGGCAAAGGGTCCTATGAGTCCGCCCATGGTTGACAAAGCCAATGGAATGATCTCCTAGGAAATTGAAGAAGTTGAAGTAAGAATTGACCAGCCAATTGACTGAGATTGCGGTGCACAAGGGCGGGGTAGCGTGACTTGGGGGTTGAAGAAGAGAATGGGTGGAATTGCATCCCTTCCCTTACATGCAAAATAGAAAGGAACAGGTAAAGCCATCTTTTGATCCTAGTTTTTGACTCGACATCACTAAAACAGGTTGCTGAAGTGGCAGAAAGTTATTGGCCATTCCCCATCCATGTGGCAATTAAGGTAAAGACCCATTTTCTGACATGGCGTGCCCTAATTGGCCAACTAATGATTAACTTGCAAAAAGTATAGAAATTGTTAGGATGCTCCAATGAAAATAAGTTATGTATGAAAATTGATCAGGAGAATAAGAGTAGCCCAAAAAAATATAATTGAGACTTTATAACGATTCCTTTTCCAAAATTCCATAAAGATTCTATCTTTAATGTGTTTAATAAATAAGAACCCTAATTTCTAGATTTTAGTGATCTTAATATGTTCAATGGATCTTTTAGTCAAATATTGGTCATTTTAGATAAAGATGATAACTTAGATCAAATTTGAGAATTATAATCCATAAAATGGAGAATTAGTGTTTCCTTGAGATTAAAAGTGCATAAAATGATACGATTAGGGTTTGTAAACCAAAAGAGAATGAAAAGTGATAGTTAAGGTTTGGGAAGCCAAAACCCTAACAAAACCCTAAGTTGACCCCAAAACCTTAACTAGACCCCAAGTTAGTCTTAATGGTGGATTTTGGATAAAATACTAATACATGGGTATTATGCTTTAATTTCAGGGTAGTTTCTTGATTGGTTGCTCTTGTTGATTGTTTGCTTGGACATCAAGTACTCCTGAGAAAGATATGTGGTTACGCCTAAGACTAACCACATTAGTTTGCTAAAGTTTTTCAAACATTTTGTCAAAATAGATTGCAATAAATTCTTGCTTGTTTATTTATTTCATGCAATCTATAAAGTCACTATAGATATCACATTATATGCATAAAACATTCTCAAACCCCTCATACTAACTCTGGAAATATAAAATTTAGAGAGTGACCTAGCTGCAGATTGGGAAGGTCAGATTTGGTCCGGCCCCAGATTGGGAAGACCAACAGGACACCTAAATCTAGATTGAGATGGTGGTCGACCAACATGGCACTTGGGATCTAGATTGAGAAGGTGGCATTTTCTCCACTATAGGACAAGACCCTAAAAGGGTATCCTAGAGGTTTAGTAAAATCAGGTTGAGAAGTTATAATGAAAATGTTAACTTTGATTCTGTAACAATTATTGTTGTAAACATGTTGTTACAACTAGATGTAAATATTTTGTTTACCCCACATACCAGTATAACTTGTTATACTGATTGAGTTTTGTTTCTTGACATTTTAGGATAATATGCTATCATTTCTGCAAGTACAATGGGAAATTGTCATCTAGATAAGAAGGCATTCATAAGCAAAGAGTTTAAGTAATTCTTAGAAGATATAGTTAGATGTACCTCATATGGTAAACATTAGAAATCAATATTTTTGTAAACGATTATGTATTTTATCTTGTATCAAACTTTTTCCCAGTTAGTAAAATTTATTAATTATTTCTGGTACTTTCTAAATCTTCAATCTTGTATTAGAGTAATGGCCCTTGCCCTCCCAGTCTTCCAGAATAGGAGATAACATGTTGAGTCCTAGTATTATCAAATATGACCTTCCAAATATACGGTGTGGTCACTCTTAATATTGTAAGAATTTCAGAGTTGGTATGACGGGTTCAAGCAAGTTATAAGCATATAATGTGATATCCATAGTGACTTTGTAGATTGTAGGACATAAATAAACAAGCAGGCATTTATTTGCATCCATTAAAAAATCCTCAAAAAAAAATAATAATGTGGGTAGTCTTAGGCATAACCACATACCTTTCTCAGAAGTTACTTGATGTCCAACCAAAAGCAACAAGAGCTTCCAAACAAGAAACTATCCTGAAATTAAAGTATAATACCCACATTTTATTATTTTATCTGAAATCTACCATTTAAGACTACCTTGGGTTCCAAGATAGGGTTTTGAGGTCAACTTTAGGGTTTCATTAGGGTTTTGGTTTTCTAAACCTCAATTATCACTTTTCATGCCTTTTTGGTTTACAAAACCTAATCTTAACATTATTTGCACTTTTAATCTCAAGGAAACCCTAACTCATCAATTAATAGGTTATTAATCTCAAATTAGATCCAAGTTATCCTTTTTATCATAAAGGGTCAATCTTTGACTATCAAGATCAATTTAACATATTAAGATCATCAAAACTAAGAAATTAGGGTTGTTATGCATTACACATATTAAAGATGGAATCTTTGGGTGCTTTTTGAACTAGAGGCAGATCTAGGCCCATATTATATTTTTTATTGCATTCCTCGTATTTTTCCAAGTAAGATTCATACATTACTTGCCTTCAATGGAAATTCATGTTATTTATTATAATTTTTTCAAGTTAAAGTACCTTTGACCAATGAGGTGTAGCCACACTATCATTTTGGTCCCTTTTTCCTTATCTACATGGATCAGGGCTCCATGAATGAGCTTCGTCCATGCATGCAACTCGCTCCACATGAGTAGGGCATCAAACTGAGGTGGAAGGATTCTTTGGCCCTTCAGACCCGGAGCTAAAGTCTTGCGAGACTAGGGGCAAGCTGGTACTTTTCCCTTTCCTCATCTTCAACCTTGTGAGTTCCTTCATCTGTGAGTAGCCTTCCTGATTGAGTCAACTCAGGTGTTGGCCTTAAGAAATTGGACCCTCGAGTGCTAGGAAAAACCGTAGGTATCTCCACCATGACCTTCCACACCTGATGGTGGTCGACAATTGATCTGGAAAGGTCAGAATAAAGAGAATGGAGGAGGTAATATCCTATTCACTAGGAGGAAGGACGATGAGTAAGAAAGGATGAGAGTCAGAATTGAAGGTAGGGGAACATTCTACGAGTCACCTGAAGTCTTACCGAGTAGATAGTATCCTCACATAGATGACACACATCCTTTATATAGGTCATTGTATATTGGATTTTCCGACGAAGGGGTAAATTTTTGGGGAAACACTTTATAGCTTGCCAAAGGGTATTGAACCCAAGATGGTTGGGTTTGAGAGGATCTCCCCGCATTCTGTGGAATGATTCCTAGGAACTCTCATTGATTAGAGAGGGAGAGAGGTGTCAAACGATATCAAGAATTACTGTTCATATTTCCCAAATGGGCAGAGGTTGATGATGACTGGTTGCCATTGGATTTGGGATCCTACGGCCTAGATTATTCATGCAACTAAAGAGGGTGAACTATCACTATTTCTAAAAAAGATAAAACCTTGACATTTAATATTTTTTCTTACCAATTGAGGCACTTTAAGATTTCTATAAAGATCCATTCTCCTATCTTGTTAATCTTTTTAATCCCAAAATTTAAGGCAAAGTCCATAATGACTTTATCTAACCATGGGAAAAGTTTGAGACAAAACTTGAAAAGAAAAGGTCCTTTTATTAACATCCAAATCTTCCTCTTATAAGGCACATTTTAGCCATTAATTCAATTCTTTTCTCTTTATATCTTTTATATATTCTTTATTTTGATTAGTTTTCTTATTAAAAACCATGTGAAACCGAAATCCAACCATTAGTGGTCATCCGTACCACTTTCTAGATAATTCTACATAATTCTCACAAGTATATTACTTGTTATCTATTACCCTTTGCTTTTTTCTTAATATTGGATTTTCTTGTATTCCTTTCCCCATATTTCATTCTTAGATTAACAAAATAGTAGACACCGCGAATTTCACCACAAAGGGGAATTTGCAAAAGAAAGCCATACTTTTAAAACAAAGCATAACATATTCCAATATGTTCTTTGTGTTTAAATAATTGCATCTCAATTATGTAAATACATGTGGAAAACCAAGTTATAACATCCACCACATTCCTAGATTCACCTTTGGAGTATTCTTTGGATGAGATATTGGACACCTATGTTGGAATCATTAAAATCCCTTTTTCCAACCAAGCTTCTCTGTGTGGTTGAGTCATATCTTTCCTTGTAAGATTTATCAATAATGTATCTCCTCTTATCTTTGAATTTGAAGAAATTCTTTTATTCCTTATTAAGGACACTCACTCATGACATGTCTCTTTTTCAGATTCACACCACTTCACTGAGGAAATTACATAATACTTTTTTTGTATCTTAAACACTTTCTTACCGTTTACATAATTGGTTTCTTCATTGGGTGAGATT
Organism: Alisma plantago-aquatica; assembly: GCA_963693085.1. NCBI lineage: Eukaryota > Viridiplantae > Streptophyta > Magnoliopsida > Alismatales > Alismataceae > Alisma > Alisma plantago-aquatica. Next base: position 437,859,118 of record OY856414.1, on the reverse strand, counting down.
TTTGATGGTGATTTGGAACTCTTGAAAGCCAACTCTTCTCTATCATTTATGCATTTTAAATATATACCATACGTCTCAATATTCCCAATTAGACCCTCCCAAAAAGTTGGACTAGGTCATCAATTCCTCAATGGATGTCACCTTATTTTCATAATTTGAAGTGAATGATCTACTCTTTGCCACATATTTCCTTTTAGAAAAAAAATCTTGATAAATGTATTCCATTAAAAAGGATAGAAAATCTTGAATATATTTGACTAATACATTATATTGTGTTGGCTTTTGGGTTAGACTTAACTAGGTGATCTTAATGAGATTAAGTACCTAAAAGGATATAGTTGGATGGTGACAAAGAGTTATGCACACCATCTATCCAAGAGTTCCATGAGCTGCAATTGACAAATGTTATCTACCTAAATAGTCAAGTTGTGGCGGATTAGCCTAATCTGACTCATTATTTGATGAACATGGATCTTGGCTCACTAGAAGTTTGTACACTGCAATCTTCTGAATTAGTAATGAGGGTTATCAATTTAGTAAAATAGTGGGAGTGATAATTAATTAAAGGCCTAATTAATATTGTCAAACTTATTAAATCTAATTCATCAAAAGTTTTTTGACTAAAGTTGCAATATCTTTTGTAGAATCTAATGGAAAACACAAACACATTTTCTTTGAGATTAGTCCTTGAGAAGGCCAAGTTGATCAGGAACAACTTCCATGACTAATTTCAGACTTTGAGAATCATTCTCACTCAAGGGCACAAGCTCTATGTCCTAGAGATACCAGAGCTAGATGAAACTGCTCACAACACACCTAAGGCTGATAGGGATGCTTACTGGAAGCACTCCAAAGATGTCGTGGATGTCAAGTGGATGATGCTACGATCAATGAACTATGTGTTGCAGAGATAGAATGAGAACATGGATGTTATTGAGATGGTAACACATCTTAAGAACATGTACCAAGATCAGGAAAGATGAGAGATGTAATGTTTCAAAGGCGTCGTTCAAGTGCAATATGGATGAAGGAGATCTAATAGGTCCTCATGTATTCAAGTTGATTGGGTATGTGGAGAACCTTACTAGAATGGGATTTCCCTTGGGTCAAGAGTTGGTCACATATGTGATTCTGCAATGACTTCTAGAGTCATACATACAATTTGTCATAAACTAAAACATGAGAAATTTTGACAAACCATTATTAGAATTACTTGCATGTTGAGGACAGCTGAATAAAAGATCAAGAAGGACAAACCCAAGTCTATGATAATGATCAGAAAAGGGAAGTCCAAGGGCATAGGCAAAGCCAAGAAGAGTTATATAGCTAGCCAGAAACCAAAGTCTTCTGCACTAAAATCTAAGGGAGGAGTTAACAAGGAGGGAAAGTGCCACCACTGTCATCAGCCTGGGCACTGGAAAAGGAACTACCCTCTTTATATAGAGTATCTTCAGAAGAAGAAGGAAATAGAGATCTCCACTTCAGGACCTGAGAAGAAGTAAACTAGAAACTGTGCGGAGCAAGAGTTGCTAAAGTTGAAAATTTTCATTCAACCAAATAGGCATGTAATAGAAATAGTGAATTGCTATTACGTACCTCCATTAATGTAAACATCATGTATCTTGTATGGAGAAGAATGTTATGAATAAATTGATGTTTCATTTTGACAGATAAGATCTTGTATGGAAATGCCCTATGTCTCATAATCTGTACCTGATAGTTGTAGAGACAAATGTGTATGACACATATATTGAATGACTTGATGACTCAAATAATGAATACCTATAACATTGTCATCTAATGCTCATAAATGAGGAATGCATTTCTAGAATCCATAATTGATGGTTGTCTAAACTCTTTTGGTTAATGAACCAATAGAGACATCTGAGTCTTATTTATTGGGCAATATGATAAGAGAATCTTCACTAGATGTAGTTGGAGAGCGCTATTTTATTAGGACTCATACATACTGATGAATATAGACCTTTTAGAATAAATGGTAGATGTGGTTAATAATACTTCTGATAATATCAGTATATATGGTAATTTATATTTAATGAAATACAAATATTAATCACTTAAAGTGTTCAAGAATATCACGAACGAAGTATGTAACCAACTTGGTATAAGTGTTGAAACATTTATATATGATCGATATGGAAATACTTTGAACTAAGAGTATGAGGACCTTCATGGAGATTGTGATAATGTATCACAATGAATTCCACTTGAAACATAATAGAATATCACAAAGAGGGAATGAAACCCTGTTAGTCATGGTGTGATTATCAAGAATCTAGCTAATTTTCCATCTTTCTTTTGGCACATGCTTTACACTAAAACAATGTACCATCTAAAATGGTTCAAAAGACACCATATGAGATATGGCATGGGAGGTGTCCCGATATGTTTTATATAATGATTAGGATTGAAAGCTTATTTAAGAAAATAGTTTCTTGAAAAAACTTTGTCCATAAATCACATAAATGCTATTTTGTTGAATACTACTTTATATTCCAATCCAAAACAAAGGTGCTTTGTTATTAGGATATCTGTATTCTAGATGAGGAATTGAATTCCAAAGGAATCAGTGGGAGAAAAGTAGAATTAGAAAAGTTCAAGACTAGCAAGAAAACATTGAACACAAATAAGTACAATAGGAACAAGGAGAATCACCAGTTGTTGTGGAATATCAAGTTCCTTATGTAACACACATAACTTGTAGTGATAGTAGCACACACCTTGAACTTGAAATATTATGATATCTTATTGCTCAAGAAGGAGGTAAGTTGGTCATAGTTCATGAGTAAGCAACCCACATAGAAGCTATTGAGGAACCAGAGTATGAGAAATGGCTTGAGGCCATTGGATCCAAGATGGACTCCATGCACACCAATAAGGTATGACCTTGGTGGATCCACTTGAAGGGGTAAAACCCATAGGGTGCAATTGGGTCTCCAGGAAGAAGACCAACATGGAAGGGTAGATTGGTTGCAAAGAGTTTCAAACAAGCTCAAGGTGTTGAACATGGTGAAATCTTTTCACCAGTTTCCATGGATAAATCTATCAAGATCATGCTTGCTAATGCAACTTGTCATGACTATGAGATTTAGCATATGGATGTTAAAATTGCATTCCTTAAATGGAACAATTACGAGGCTGTGAGCGTGAGACAACCTAAAGGTTTTACAAATCCAATAATGCAAATAAGGTATGTAAGATACAAAGGTCAATCTATGGATTGATGAAAGCATATCAGAGTTAGAATCTTCAATTTGACAAGGTGTCTAAGGAGTTTGACTTCAGTCAAAATGAAGAAGAAATTTGTGATTACAAAGTTGAGTTGCAACATATTTATGTTCCACGTAATGGTGGGGAATAACATCCTTATACTACAAATGTTAAAACCTGGCTTGGAAAGTACCTTCTTTATGAAGGGTTTAAGGAAGCATCATATATGATAGGAATAAAGATCTATAGAGCTAGATATGGAAATATTATTGACCTAAGTAAGAGCACATACATTGGCAAGATGTTGGAGATGTTTAGAATGCATTACTTAATGAGTGAAATTTATGAAATTAGTCTCTCTAGAGCCTAGTATCCCAGTTGTTGTGAAGAATATGAATACATGAGTAAAATGCAAAATTGCATTCACAATGTTATGTACTCACCCCGTTGTCTCATATTCATTGGACATGATGAGAGGATACATATTCATCATGTTATCTCATACATATTGGACATGATGAGTGGATATTTGTCAAATCCCAGTGAATGTCATTGGGCTACCACAAAGAACTTTCTTAAGTACTTGTGAAGAACTAAAAGGGATCAATTCCTTGGTTATGGTAATAAGGAAGAGTTGGGTGTGAAGAGTTACACTGATTCCAGCTTAAAAAATGACAAAGAAAATTAATGATCACGATCTAAATTTTTGTTTGACCTTAAAATAAAATTGTAAGCCCAAAAGTTCCAAGCCAGAGACAATTATTTAATTCTAAAATCAAAGCCGAGTATCTTGGTGTTATGAACACAAAAAAGGATACTCTATGAATCTAGAAGTTCGCATAGATGAACTTATGGAAGGTTCCAGTTGTTTATGATACAATAGAAATATTATGACAACAATGGAGATACTTGTTAGGCAAGGAATCTTAGATAGCATACTACGACACTTCCATCTCATACAAAATGTTGTAGAGCGAGGAGATGTGAAAAGTTGCAAAATACTGACTTGAAGCAAACATTGCTAAACCCTCTATAAAAGCTCTCTTGCACAGTAAAACATGGACATGTTAAGATCACTTAGAATAAGATTTGTGGGTGATTGTCTCTAAGTGGAAGTGGGAGTCTGTTGGTATGTATGTTTAGAGAGCCAATCATATGATGATTGTATTGGGGCATTAGATTCCTAATTTGATAATGATAAAGGTAATTCCAAATATTATGTTTGGCTCAATCATGAGATGGAGACACAAACATAAGTATATGTCTAAAAATGATGTTACTTGATGACATATGTCTATAGGTGAGGACCTTAACAATGAGATCATATTATGAGAAAAGTACATACATTCTTGTTATGTCCCTAGTAAAATATTACTGTGAAAGAAAAATAGATGAAAATAATACATAAGACTAGAGTGTGTGTTGATTGGTGACATAGTCTCATTAGACATGATATGTGATATCAAGTCAGGTACACGGGTACATGTTAGAGACAATGTATAGGACAAACCCACCATGAGAGTGATACGTGGAGACCATGGAATGATAGTTAGAATCAACTCTCATAGTGATAGTGATGATTGTGGTTCTTAGACCTAAAGTCAGTACACTCATCACATGTTGTTCGTTGGACTTTGACATCAGCCAATGTGACCTTGAATAAGGGTTGCCATAAAGGTGATGCTCGGGTACTCTGTGACACATGGGGATTGAGTGTGAGTGTTGTAGAAGGGATTTGTCCCTCCTATAGGAGATTTATATCCAAGCCTCTTGATAAGAGAGACTGAGAAATGTATGTCCATACTCATGTGATTCAATATAAGATATGTGAACTCACATGAAACTCAGACAGTCTACTCTAGTTCAAGGAAAAATGGATTAAACATTGAGAGGATGACAATTCCATGCCTTGAGTTCAATCCAGATATCAGAGAAAAAGGAACTATATGATCACAATAACACTGATCATTGTTTGTAGGTTGAAGTTTTTCTCCAACTATACAAATTACTTGGGTAGCAATGATGTGTTTCTAGATACCTCTTATTGCTTGTGATGTCATAAGTTGGTTATGGACATTCACTGCCAATGTAATTTGGGACCTATAGGGACACACACATAGGATGTACTTGGAATAGGAATTTATTCATGAATGATGTTTAACTTGATTACTACAGTGTTTAGATATTCAATTTAAACAACTAAGGTTGAAAATTGTCTAACCGGACTTTGAACCAAACAATTCATGTGTTGGACCTACCGATTCAAGTGTCAGATCAATACAAACAAAAATTGGCTGAATATTTGGTTGAGCTGGATATGTGAAATGACCATTTCACATATGAAACGACCATTTTATAAGTGAAATGACCATTTGATGATGTGAAACAACCATTTCATGATGTGAGCCGACCGATTCAACATATGGAATGTCTAGTCCAATGATCAATTTGACTAAATCAAGGATTAATGCTGATGTCATGATTGTGCATTAATCGAATATTAAAATCCAATATGTTTGCATATAGGAAACATGTTGAATCGACCAGTTAAAGGGGTGAAGCGACCAATTCACCCATGAACCGACCGATTGGATAGTGTACCGACTGATTCACCATTCCTACTTTCTAGAAACTTTGTGATTTTCATCTCTTCGACTTCTAGACTGACTAGAAGCCTTGAACCTGGCCTCTCCTATAAGTAGAGGGGAACTGGGGGCTCCCATACAAAACAATAAGCTCTGACAATTGTTTTCCTCTTTGTTTGTGGTAACTAATAGAGAGCCTGATCAAGTTCTACTCATCAAAGGGAGTAAAAACAAGGGAGAGACAATTGTTGTGATCACCATCACCACACAAAGTGAGATTTCTCAAAACAAAGCAAGAAATTACCATCAACAACAATATTAACACAACAATAGGGTAAATTAAAAACATTTTCAATTCAAAAATTCAAGCGGAAGTATTTATAAATAAGCATTCAACTCAGGCCATCTGTATTCCATATATGTCAAAAGTTGATACATGTCATGTTCAAAGGCTATCAAGCCACCATTTTTACATATAACAACCTATTTATATGTACATGCTATTTCTATACACTCATGGCACAACACCAAAATCTATGTGTTGATAAAACAACAAAATCTCCCCAAAGACCTGAGACTACATGGATGATACATAGGACTCAACTATAGAACTCTAGCAGCAAATCCAACCTCTAGCAGTTACTGTTCTCCTTGCTGCTCAACACTTGTACAACGACCTTGACCTCCTTGTCCATGACCACCTAAAAATGTGTGGAACCCACGGGGTTAGACGAAACGTCCTAGCATGAGATATAACTCTTCTCTGACATCTAGTATAGCATAATAAGATAATAGGGCAGTTATGTAAAATAGTAAATATTGGTTAAGTAGTTTAATCACTTGCAACTTAGTAGAAGAACATCTTATGCTCTTAGAAGAAATATGAAGAACATCTATAATTGTTATAAACTAAAAAATACAAGAAATAAGGCAGAGGATCATGCAATGTGATTCATATTGACCCTAAGCAAAAATAATACACAATTGTATTATCACTTTGATTATTATGCCTTGAGGATTTGAGGCGTACCACTCAAATCCAACTGACTACTGCTGAGTCAAAATTAGTACCATACAAAATCAATGGAAGAGTCAGACTTCATGATCATCATCATCACTACTCGGTCAGTTTGAGTCTGCAATGTAGTGACATAACAGTCAAACTGCTAAACAACAACTAATAGTCAATCTATAGTCTTGTAGACAACCACTCATAGTCAAAGCTATGGTCCTGTAAAACAACTAGTCTGCCTTGGTACATGGAACAACACTAGAGAATAGACTCACGCATGGCCGTTCTATAATAAACAATATATCACTATTTCAACAATTTAAGGATACATGGGGTTATCTCCACTAGTACCCCGCATATTCAATAATATGTGCTCTGAGTTTCTTGTAGGAGTTACTCATTTCACCATCCAGCTAGATATTGATGCTGAAGATGGATCTATGGTATAGGGAAACTACATTATTAGGGTTTCACTTGATTAGAAATTCCAATTGGGTATCTATTAATGCATCAATCAAGTTACAACATATAAAACCTAAACAAATTCTACAAAATTAAGGTAGGATACAATTTCAGAAGATATTAAACTTATTAGGTGAGAACTTGTCTCATCACCACATAACCGTGGGATGTCAATTTCTCAATTTATGCATAAAACACTTTCTAGGTCATTAGACCAATTCTGTTACAACCCCAAATTTTGGGTTCTTTTGATAAGAAATGCAAATTTTCTAAATAAAGATAAATGAGAAAATAATGGTGTGATTTGATTTGAATCAATGAATTTTGTTTATAATAGCCTTGATGATTGCTTTATTGGCTATTAGGCCCAATAACAAGGAAAAGAAAAAGGAAATTCAATTAGTAAATGAATAATTAAGAAATAGAGAAAAGAAAGATGTAGATACCTCTAGAAGGCAAAATAATATTCCTCAAAGGTGGATTTTGTGCCTTTTGGATTCCTTAGGTTCCAAGGAGTCCAAGTTGCAAGGATAATGCAACAAGAGAGAGAAAAGGTCAATTAAATATTGCTTTATTAAAGGATATATGAGGTAATAATAATATTACAAGAAATATGTGGATATTTGGATAATGGATCCATCTTGGATAAGATTTCATGTTGACATAGTCTCTAATGGAAAAAAAGGAATCAAAATCAAAAGAAAAACCAGAGATAAACAATTAATCAAGAATATTTAAAATAAAGGAGATAATGAAAGATATTAAGAGAGAAGTGAGGGTTTGGTCATGATGAGTGATAATTCAAACCCCACTTGCTTTCTTGGATTACAAGGAATAGAAATAATGGGAAATAAGAAAATAAGAAAGAGAAAAGATGGGAGAAATAAGCCTAATTGAGTAATATCTTGCACCTAAAGAAAAGGCACGTTTTCTTTTAGATAATGATCCCAAATTTAGTACAGAGGTAGATTAAATCGTTATTAAGTTTCCCTTAAAATTTGGGACCAATCGGATAAGTGGTTTGCAAGTTATGATTTTTTACAAAATTCCTTTAAAGAAAGAAGGATAAATTAAATATAACAATTTGATTTGAATTCATGTTCTTTTATGGGGTCTGACAGCCGTTGGATTTGGATCCAATAGTGACTGCACTTCGCCTAAAATTTGGAAAGGAGGAGCAGACTCATGGGATTTCAGGACTCTTTTCCTTGCTAATCGATGACCAATCACTAATGGGACCTCTCCCATTTCGTTTAGAACACCTTCCCGAGTTAATAGATCCCGAGTTTGGATGGGTTTCAAACACGATGTCATATTTCCCCAATCCACAGGGATGTTCTTTTCAGGCTTGATGTCTAGGCTATAAAAGGTGGACCGAGGTCTTTCTATGAGGGGATAGGATCGACCACCAAATGTCACAGGGTCCGTTTAGTCTCCCCACGTGCCAATTTGTCGAGAAGCATGGGAATTCCTCTGAAGGTTCTCCCTCCCTATCGACCATGGCGACTCCGTAGGCTTTCTCACTTCATGCCACTAGATGGACAAATGAAGCCGCCGGTGACTTCGACTCAAGCCAACGATGGTGCTGGCACCTTTGCTTTGGTTTCCAATGCATAGAAAGTCAGAGTCAACTGTTGTGTTGACTCGTCGCAGGATCTGTCTCGTGAGCGGGAGGCAAGCAGGAGGTAGGAGAAGACATAGATTCAAATGACCAATCTACCCATGGGCGTGAAAGGCCGAAACCCACAAGGCGTGAGGGCAGATGGGGCTTTGCAGACCCAGCTGGGAGGCTCAATCAGGTGGAGCCGGTCGTCTGCATGGCGAGTCATGATTCGCTGACCCCCACCCGCATGGAAAAGGAAAGCAAGCCGCTCTGCTGAGGTGGCGGCACTCCATTGGACCTAGAAGGTATTTTCTTTGTAAATTCGTAATTAATTATCTGTAACTCTAATTATAGAAAGTCTTATATGAAAATTCATCAGGAGAATGCAAGGAAGCCAATAAAAATAATATTCAAGCCTGATTATGTTTCTAAATCCAAAAGTTCCATAAGTTGATCATGATATGCTTTAAAATTAGGTTAAAAACCCTGATTGTGATTAAAGATCGAATCTATAATGCTTGATGGGTTAATTTGAGTACTAATAATCTGTGGGATGATAAAATAAAGATTTGGATTTGATTTAGTTGAAAAATTGCTTATTTTAGGGTTTTAAACAGAGAATCCATGTTAATTCATGTAGAAACCGTAATTTAGGGTAAAGGAAGAGATTAATATGTTTAATTTGAATTACTTGGAAATATGCTATTTATTGTCGATCCTAAGCCTATTAGGAGAGATATGACAATAGAAATTAGGGTTTATGAATAGTTTTACTATTTTAGGGTTTGTAGTAGCAAAAGTGATAATGAAATCCTAATTGCAAGTGAAACCCTAAAAGAAAGAAGAAAACCCCAGGAAGCAAGTTAGATTAGTTAGATATTGATAACAAGAATAGTGAAGGAAATTATATGGTTATTTCAGGATCCTTGTTTGTGTGAATTGCTTTCTTTCCTGGAATACTTCTTGCTTGGATTATTGCTAGCTTGTTTCCACTGAACATGTATGTGGTTAATTATGGTTAATCACATTAGTTTCCCGAATGGTTTCCTAGATGATTCATCGCATTGAATGCAACTTATCAGTTGGATGTTCATACTTGCAAATTATAAATTCAATATGATTATCACAATTGTAAAATAAGTGTGTATTCCCGCACCTACATGCCACCCTGATGGATGATGCCAAAAGGTCAAGCCCAGGAGGGAAGACCAATGGGCACCATGAGTGGTGACCCCAGACACCAAGCTCATGATTGAGAAGGTGGTATTTAGAGAAGGACTAACGGTCACAATGAAGGGTGACCCCAGGAACCAAGCTCAGGATTGAGAAGGTGGCCTTAAGTCATTGGCAAAAGAGAAACCCTAAGGTGGGTATGCCAGGGTTAGGGCAAAAGCGGTGGAAAATGTCATACTGAAAAGCGTAAATTGGCTTGTTAATTAACTAGATTAGATTGTTAGCCATATTTGTAAAATTTTGGTTGTCCCCACCTACCGGCATATTTCGATATGCTGGCTGACATTTTGTTTTTCGACGTTTTAGGTACAAGTTTGAAAAGGACAAACACTAAAGCGGCATATGTGGAATTAAATAAGAATTAAAGTACAAAGGAGGATTAGATAGAATAGACTCCAGATGTGGATAGAAGTAGATATCCAAGTTTTTGAAAAAGGTATGCAAATTTTTATTTTAAAGCAATTTTCAGTTTAGTTTGGTAGAATTTGATTATTATTATTGATTAATTGTTGAACCTTTGATCCTGTTAATTGGGATAATGGCTCTGACCTTTTGGTCTCCCTTCATTAGGGGTTACCGGGAGGCGGGGTCATTACATTTGGTATCAGAGCATAGGTTCCTCATTTAATCTTTAATAATTATTAAATTTTACAAACTCTGTAGAACGCAAGGGAGTTATTAGAGGATTTTCTGAAAGATAGAGGTGTCTAGAAAAGGATCACCTCTGGGGGCTGGTAATATTTTCCTCCGCACCGCTAGTCGGAATATGAGGACTCCCGTATTAGTGTGACTTCCTGGCCAATGTCTCAGGATTTGACTCAAAATAAGATACCTTTAGGACTCTCTCATCTTGTTCATCCATTCTCAACTCAAATGATGATAAGGATTTCAAGTATTCGGGTTTTCTCTATCTTCCACACCCTCTTGAGGTATGGGTAAAGTTGATAAGGATAAGGAATCCTCCACCAAAATTAATAAAAAGCATGTAAGTAAGATGTCATGGACATAAGCTTAATAGTTTAAACATAAACTAAAGAATAGTTGCATGCTTAGGTCGTATGACATGAGTTATCATTCCCTCAGGAAAGACCTGAGGCTAGACCTTCTTGTCAGGAGGATGAGTAGAGAGAGTTAGTCTTGGAGGTAGAGACCTCCATTATAGGTAGAGATCGGGCGCATCCTCTGAGGATGATGCTATCCCTAACCCTAAGTGGTGGTTAGAGAAAGAGATGACATGATGAGTTAGATGTCATGATAGACCAGGTGTGTGGACATGCTTTTGGATACCCATGACATTATGAGCCATGTGAGGTTGGATGACCTAGTACCCTTGGTGACCCAACCTTGGGAAGATTCGTGCATGTTAGAGTGAAGGATAGCTCCTTCAATGATGAGTTTAGTGAAGAACCTATGGAAACCCTATGGGCTTATGTGAGTAGGGCATAATATGCACCTAGAGTACATCAGTAGTGCTAACAGTAGGTTGAAACTCTGTCCAAGAGTGTATGTTGGATAGCTTATGAAATAACCATAAAGATAATCTTGAGCAAACATAAGTTTGAACATAGGCTTCACCCATGTTTTGGTATGCTTGTGAGCTTGATCCACCTTCACAGAGAGAGGACCTTTAGTAATAAGGCTGGTTGTGGAGTTAGCTCTAGAGAAAGAGAGCAGGACCCAAGCAAGAAGGTTGGAAGCTTAGACTCCGAGATATGAGGAATAGTGGGGAGTTGAGGATGATGCGACCTAAGTAGATGATAGTGGTTGCCTCATGCATGATACCTGGAGGCTAATGATATCTTGGTCACCTTTAAAGGAACCAAAACCTAGAGAGAAGGTGAGGCTGCTGGTACCTCTGAGCCTATGGTATAGATGTTCACCTTCTAGGGTTAGGAAGAAGAGTTCCTTAGACCCTGAAGAGGCTTAGTAACAAGTTGTGAGGCCTTATACCTTATTGGTTGTCCTTGAGGAGGACTCCACTCTGAAGTGTTTCTTGAGTAGAAGGATGACACGAAGTGCATGTCATACCTTATACATGTTTGGTTCATGGTTAAGAGGTTGAGTAGATGGTTGGACATCAGAAAAGTGAACCTAGGGCTCTTAGTCCTAAGAGGGGAAGTGGTGTACCTGATGTTCAAGATGAGATTTGAGTTTTTATAGATTCGAGCATGGTACTCCTCATGTTTAGAGGAAAGGGAAATCCCTTAAGCTTAAGATATATTTGATGAATCCATCACAACTAAGATGGTGACATGAGAAGGTTTGATCTTGGTCCAATGTTGAGGAATGAGAACAAGTATGACTCGGCATGGTTTAGTAGGTGGTCTGCTTGTGCCTTAGTGGCTTGCTAGGGTTAAGCATGCTCATGTGGATGTAAACCCTAGACATGAGGACGTTTGTGACATTTGTTATCAAGGTGTAGTTTCCTCCCATCCTGGGAGAGGGACCCTTTTGTAGGGTGTATACCAGTTTAGTTGGTTTTGAGGTAACCTAAATAGGTCTCATAGGATCTTGAGGAGCTAAGTAAAAAGTACATAGTAAGAGAATGAACTTGTAGACCCATAGTTAACCATCTCTAAGTGCATGTGGATGTGTTACCGTGGAGGTAATCGGTATGGGGCTTGACCAAGGTAGGCAGGTCGCCATGACCCCTATGAAAGAATGAAAGTCAGCCCATGAATGCAGAGAGAGATGATGAAGGCTTGGGAAAGGTTCTAAGTTGGACATGTACTATAATGAAATCCTAAGTCTATCCTAGGGTCAAGTAGGGATAAGACCGATGGAAGTAGGAGTTGCCTAATTCCCTAGTTGCACATGACCATAGGGTCGGGAGGTAACAACTATCATTGTCTGAGGGCCATGGGTTAGGAGTTTGTTCACCTTCATGAACTCATGGGACCCAAAGGGCAGATGAGTAGGGCACTCTCTGGATGCATAAGGGAAAATGGATGACCCTAAAAAGTGCCAGCACGCTACAGACCTAGAGGAGATGACCAAGGATTGTGTGGTGCCCCAAGTAGGATCGAGACCAGTTTTCCATGGAAGTAACTTTGATGTCGAGATGTTCATGATGTAGAGACATGTGTTGCACATTTCAACTTAGATTTTAAGGTGTACAGGCAAGGTGGGATGTACCATCTCTACTCTTGGAATGGGAAGAACTCTGTATTTGGACTGCATCCAAATGCTTATTTCCTCTTATTATGGGAGTGAGAGATAGGACAGTACGCATGCCATACACTAAGGATAAAGATGATGTGAGTTGGGATGTTGCTATATTTGGATGGTTTACAAACATCAAGAGAAGTAAGTTAGTCATCTTATGAGGATGCTCTTATCATGAGCTATGTAGAGTTTGCGAGTTATACAAGGTTGAGTTTGATAAGCAAGAAGATGAGCTCAGAGTGTTCTTGATGAAGATAGACTTAGAGTTTGAGATGAGATGATAAGTGGAATACATGGATGTGTATGTCTTCAACATTACCTAACACCTAAGGATGTGAAGTGTTAATGGATGCTCTGGTTGAGATGCAGCTACCTAGTTTAGCTAGAGGCTAGAAGAGGCTGTTAGGTTAACCCTAAGATTGAAAAAGGAGATTTGTTTGGCTAACACTCATATGTAATGAGATCTATTGATCAAGTTAGTGGTTGTTTGGTTAGCCAACCTAGGCCTTGATGCAATAAAAGGATGGTTGTAGAACCTCAGATGCTCTTCTATGGAGAAGAAGGTGATGAAACCTCGACTAGAGTGGTTTAGGGTTTCCAAAGAATCAATCTTGAGGAATCATGACATATAGGAGATCATGATTTTCAATTCATCATACACTGTGGTACTACGAAGATAGTAAGTGACAGTAGTACTTCGGATGCTTAAGATGAAGTTGCATGTGTCGTGTCACCATACAAGCCAGAAGGTGAAGGACGAACACCCGTAACCCAGTGTGTTGATATAAAGGATAAAGAGTCCCTGAGAGGGAATGAGAGTTCATCACTATAGATGTTGTGGTAAGTCTCCCTAGACCAAGCAAGGTCAATATGCAATATGGGTTATGGTACATCGCCTTACCTAGATGACATGAGAAATAAAGAATACTGTCAAGGGATGGATCCCGTTGAACTACGTATGAGAGGGAGATGGTTCAACTACACCTTCAAAAGTTCTTGAGTATAACCTAAAGATGCACTTCCATAAGTTGGAAGTAGATACATGAAGAACTCGATGTTAGTACAGTTTATCACCCCTAACTAATGGTTAGTATAATCCAGACTAGAGGGTATGATGAGAACATGTGCGCATGTTCAGGGTGATACATGGAGACAGTTCTTGTCCTCTGTAAGATGTGATGATAACCATCATAGTCAGTATCGGGATGTAAAGAAGCTCTGTAAGGGAGGTTGTGTCGGTCACCACTTCATTAAGATGATCTTGGTGAAGGGACCTCGCGAAGGTCAAGAAAGAACCACCGTGGGTGCAGATGAAGTCGCTTTGATCATGCAATGGTTGAGAGAGAGCCCAGGGGCGACATGAGTCGTGAGTTGATGCAAAGCAGACTGACATACAACTCACTATGGGAGAGTATGTGATGTGAAATCTGACCCCTCTAAGTTATAGCTAAGAGAGCTGAGTCCCGGCTACATGGGTTTATTTGAGATGGATTAGTGGAGATGGTTATGTTTAGCCTTACCCCTCAGGATAACATGATGTATAATGTGTTTCACAAGCCCAATCTAGAGCACTATGTGAGGTACCCAAGCCATGTGTTGAGCCATGAACCTATTCAGCTTTGTGAGAGGCTGAAATGTCCTAAGTCACCTATGTGGATACAACATACCAAGGTGAGAGAGAACTTAGATGAAACAATACAAGATGGTGAAGGTTCTTGGGAAGCACCATGGAGAGAGCAAAGCCACATGGGAGCCATGATGGATATGAGGAAGTCTTGTCCTGATTGTTTGTTTGCTTGATGGAATTTGGAGGGTAAAATTCCTATACGAGGGGAAGGATGTTACAACCCCAAATTTTGAGTTCTTTTGATGAGAAATGCATTTTTTCTTAATAAAGATAAATAAGCAAATAATGGTGTGATTTGATTTGAATCAATGAATTTTGTTGATAATAGCCTTGATGATTGCTTTTTTGGCTATTAGGCCCAATAATAAGGAAGAGAAAAAGGAAATTCAATTAGTAAATGAATAATTAAGAAATAGAGAAAAGAAAGATGTAGAAACCTCTAGAAGGCAAAAGAATATTCCTCAAAGGTAGATTTCATGCCTTTTGGATTCCTTGGGTTCCAAGGAGTCCAAGTTGCAAGGATAATGCAACAAGAGAGAGAAAATGTCAATTAAATATTACTTTATTAAAGGAAATATGAGGTAATAATAATATTACAAGAAATATTTGGATATTTGGATAATGGATCCATATTGGATAAGATTTCATGTCCACACATAGTCTCTAATGGAAAAAAAGCAATCCAAATCAAAAGAAAAACCAAAGATAAACAATTAATCAAGAATATTTGAAATAAAGGAGATAATGCAAGAAATAAAGAGAGAAGTGAGGGTTTGGTCATGATGAGTGATAATTTGAACCCCACTTTCTTTCTTGTATTACAAGGAATAGAAATAATGGGAAATAAGAAAATAAGAAAGAGAAACGATGGGAGAAATAAGCCTAATTGAGTAATATCTTGAACCTAAAGAAAAGGCACGTTTTCTTTTAGATAATGAGCCCAAATTAAGTAGAGAGGTAGATTAAATCGTTATTAAGTTTCCCTTAAAATTTGGGACCAATCAGATAAGTGGTTTGTGAGTTATGATTTTTTACAAAATTCCTTTAAAGAAAGAAGGATACATTAAATATAACAATTTGATTTGAATTCATGTTCTTTTATGGGGTCTGACAGCTGTTGGATTTGGATCCAACAGTGGCTGCACTTCGCCTAAAATCTGGAAAGGAGGAGCAGACTCATGGGATTTTGGTACTCTTTTCCTTGCTAATCGATGACCAAGCACTAATGGGACCTCTCCCATTTCGTTTAGAACACCTTCCCGAGTTAATAGATCCCGAGTTTGGATGGGTTTCGAACACGATGCCATATTTCCCCAATCCGTAGGGATGTTCTTTCCAGGCTTGATGTCTAGGCTATAAAAGGGGGACCAAGGTATTTCTATGAGGGGATAGGATCGACCACCAAATTTCGTAGGGTCCGTTTTAGTCTCCCCACGTGCCAATTCGTCGAGAAGCATGGGAATTCCTCTGAAGGTTCTCCCTCCCTACCGGCCATGGTGGCTCCACAGGCTTGCTCACTTCACACCACTAGATGGACAGATGAAGCTGTCAGTGACTTCAACTCAAGCTAACGATGGTAGTGGCACCTTTTCTTTGGTTTCCAATGCACAAAAACTCAGAGTCAACTGCTGTGTTGACTCGTCGCGGGCTCTGTCTTGTGAGCGGGAGGTGAGGGGGATGTAGGAGAAGACATAGATTCAAATGACCAATCTACCCATGGGCGTGAGAGGCCGAAACTCGCAAGGTGTGAGGGAAGATGGGGTTTTGCAGACCTAGCTGTGAGGCTCAATCGAGTGGAGTCAGTCGCCTGCATGGCGAGCCGTGATTCGCTGACCCCCACCCGCATGGAAATGGAAAGCAAGCTGCTCTGCTGAGGTGGAGGCACTCCATTAGACCTAGAAGGTATTTTCTTTGCAAAATCATAATTAATTATGCGTAACTCCGATTATAGCAAGTCTTATAGGAAAATTCATTAGGAGAACACAAGCAAGCCAATAAAAATGATATTAAAGCCTGATTATGTTTCTAAATCCAAAAGTGCCATAAGTTGATCATGATATGATTTAAACTTAGGTTAAAAGCCCTAATTGTGATTAAAGATCGAATCTATAATGCTTGATGGGTTAATTTGAGTACTAATAATTTGTTGGATGATAAAAAAATATTCAGATTTGATTTAGTTGAAAAATTGCTTGTTTTAGGGTTTTAAACCAAGAATCAATGATAATGCATGTAGAAACCCTAATTTAGGGTAAAGGAAGAGATTAATATGTTTAATTCGAATTACTTGGAAATATGCTATTTATTGTCGATCCTAAGCCTGTTAGGAGAGATAGGACAATATAATTAAGGTTTATGAATGGTTTTACTATTTTAGGGTTCTTAGTAGCAAAAGTGATAATGAAACCCTAATGGGAAGTGAAACCCTAAAAGAAAGAAGAAAACCCCAGGAAGCAAGTTAGATTAGTTAGATATTGATAACAAGAATAGTGCAGGAAATTATATGGTTATTTCAGGATCCTTGTTTGTGTGAATTGCTTGCTTGCATGGAATACTTCTTGCTTGGATTATTGCTAGCTTGTTTTGACTGAACAAGTATGTGGTTAATTATGGTTAATCGCATTAGTTTCCCGAATGGTTTCCCAGATGATTCATCGCATTGAATGCAACTTATCAGTTGGATGTTCATACTTGCAAATTATAAAGTCACTATGATTATCACAATTGTAAAATAAGTGTGCATTCTCGCACCTACATGCCACCCTAATGGATGATGCCAAAAGGTCAAGCCCAGGAGGGAAGACCAATGGGCACCATGAGTGGTGACCCCAAACACCAAGCTCGGGATTGAGAAGGTGGTCTTTATAGAATGACTAACAGGCACTATGAAGGGTGACCCCAGGCACCAAGCTCGGGATTGAGAAGGTGGCCTTAAGTCATTGGCAAAAGAGAAACCCAAATGTGGGTATGCCAGGGTTAGGGAAAAAGTAGTGGAGAATGTCATACTGAAAAGTGTAAATTGGCTTGTTAATTAACTTGATTAGATTGTTAGCCATATTTGCAAAATTTTGGTTGTCCCCACATACCGACATATTTCGATATGCTGACCGACATTTTGTTTGTCGGTGTTTTAGGTAAAGTTTTAAAAGGAAAAATAGCAAAGTGGCATATGTGGAATTAAATAAGAATTAAAGTACAAAGGAGGATTAGTTAGAATAGACTCCAGATGTGAATAGAAGTAGATATCAAACTTTTTGAAAAAGGTATGCAAAGTTTTATTTTATACCAATTTTCAGTTTAGTTTGGTAGAATTTGATAATTATTGTTGATTAATTGTTGAACCTTTGATCCTATTAATTGGGATAATGGCTCTGACCTTTTGGTCTCCCTTAATTGGGGGCTACCGGGAGGCGGGGTCTATTGGCTAAATTGGACATTATTATAATCCCTTTGTTTTGATGATGACAAACATTTCATTCTTGTGGATCTAACGTGCTACTTGAGTGTTGTAGGAACTAGGTGGATGACACAAATTTGGAAGATCTAAATGCGCACAATGTGTTAATTTCATGATTGTAATCAAATGTAAATCTTGTACAAGATATATAATGTACAAGTACTTAGACATCATGTAAATCAAGCGTTAGATCTTCCCTAACAAATCACAACACTTAGATAGGTCATCCCCTACAATAGTGTCATAACTGCACACTCATACACACACTCAGTACTTAGTTTAAAACATTGAACCAAGGTCAATCTCGGTCGACAAACTTCTCGACTGAGACACTCTCGGTCGACAAACACTTCGACCGAGAATGACCCAGGTAGCCGTTAGACACAGCAGACAAAGTAGTTGGGAGTTGGATCAGAATGTTATATACACTTAACTCCAGATAGTCCCTCGGTCGACAAAACTACGACCTACTGGGATCTCGGTCTACAATTCCTCGACTGAGAATGTCTCTGTCTGCACTTTTCAGGATTAATTAACTATTCGTTGTTAGTGCAACTAATGGATACCTAACGGCTAGTTGAGTACTTAGAACCCCGTAGAAAGTGTCTAGAACGTCCTTAAGCATCCATAGGCCATTCCTATAAATATGACAAGCCATAGGACACCCAAAGTACACTTGTGCTACACTTGAGAAAAATACTTGCAATTGGCTATTCATTCTTGTGAGCAATAGAGCAATTCCAACATTGGCTATTCATTCCCTTTACTCCAAATTCGTGTCCTATAGGCTAGCATCTCCTATCCACTGCACAAACACTTCCATATACATTGGTTAGGAGATCAAAATTCTTGATATAGGAAATCAAGCCTTGTGCTACAACGGTTTTGTAATTTCTATTTTTCCTTCTTGTTCCTTTATATCTTTTGTACTCTCCTTGCTACTCCTAGGGTTGGAGGCTGCGGATTGGAGAGGGTTTGACTTCTCAGGTGGAGAAGGGTCTTCTCAGTGGAGAAGGTGGACTTTGGACTACTTTAAGAAGGTTGTCTCAATGGGAAGCTACTTCAAGAGGAAGGCTACTTCAAGGGGAGCTTGAGGTTACTTCAAGGAAGGCTGCTTTGAGGTTGGTGAGACTACTTCTAGGTGAAGGCTGTCTGAAGGGTTTGGTGAAAGTATTGTAATTTTATGTAATATCCTTGCGAGGTAATAAAATTTAATACTTTCAAAATCCTGGTTGGGTAAGCAACCGGGTAGTGGATTGACTGCATTAGCATTTGCTAAGGTTGGAACCACTCTAAATCCTTGTCCCCTTGTCCAATATTTTTGTGGTTTCTTACTTTGGTTGAATTATTTATAAAATATCCATAAAACCCTATTCACCCCCCTCTAGTGTTTTTTCAATTGGTATCTGAGCAGGGCTTCAAGGAACTCTAACAAAGTCTTGAAGAATGGGTGACGGGTTGCTCAACAACCTCAACTTGGAAGGAACACTCGTGGCTAGACCTCCAACTATTGATGGAACTAACTACACTTACTGGAAGAGGAGGATGCAATTTTTCTTCCAAGGAATCAATTGGGACTTATGGATAATGGTATCAACTCCTTATGAACTTCCTCAAATGGAGTATGTAAATTGGGATGTCAATACGGTAAAGTCTGCCCAAATGAATGTAAAAGTTGTAAGTATACTTTATTGCTCAATTTCCGTTGGTGAGTTTAATAGAATATCAAATTGTGAAACAACTTATGAGATATGGCATAGATTGTCTATAACATATGAAGGAACTGTTCAAGTTAAAAATTCTAAAATCGGAATGCTTAAACAAAAATTTGAACAATTTCGTATGGATCAAAATGAATCTATTAGTCAAATGTATGCAAAATTTTCTTCTATTGTAAATGGTTTGAATACTTTAGGCAAAGTGATTAGTGAGGAAGAACAGGTGTCAAAGATTCTTAGATCCCTTCCTCCCAAGTATAAGCCCAAAGTGACTGCCATTGAAGAAGCAAATGACCTCACCCGACTAAGGATGGAGCAACTCATTGGCAACCTAGAAGCACATGAGGCAACTTTAGAAGAGGAAGAAAGACGATAATGTGAACTTCAACAAGGGAAAAAGAAGGACATTACATTCAAAGAATCAACCAAGATTAGTCATGACACAAGTGAAGATGATAGTGAAGAAGAAACTCTCATTGTAAATGGTAAGCAGTATAAAAGTTTTAAAACTAACAAAACTTCTAGTGTTTCTTCTTCCAGGTGCTTTGAATGTGGCAAAAAGTAACACATGAAAGGTGATTGTCCAAAACTCAAGAAAGGGAATAAATCATCTCACAAAAGAAAGAAAGAGCATATAAAGCTGCATGGGATGATTCAAGTGATGATAGTGATGATGAAAAAGAAGAAGTAGAATGTCTTATTGCTACAACAAATGAAGAAGAAGAAGAAGAAGAGGTAAGTCTTTTTGATCTACCAAAAGAAGATCTAATTGCTAGTCTTCAAGATACACATGAGAAATATATTGAGTGCAAGAAGAAATTTAAGAAATCAAATAAAGTAAATGATGAGTTAAATGCTAAACTTCTTGCTCTCACATATGAAATTGAAGATTATGATGTTAAGCTGAAATCCATAGAAGCAAATTGCAATCTTCTTTCCCTCGAAAAGTTAAGCTTGCAAACTCAAGTAAATGATCTTCAAAAACAACCTGTTTTGTGTACACATCTAGATTATGATATTATTGTGAAAGAAAGAGATTCTTTGTTATCTAATCTAGATCAAGCAAAATTAGATATCAAGAAGAAAATAGATGAGATTATGAAGTTACAACAAAAAGTGAGTAGCTTGAGTAACAATAATATTATTGATAATATCTTAAATGATTCTTATCGTCAAATTGGAAGAAGAGGACTAGGTTATAAGACTAAGGGAAAATCTTATCAAAAACCTAGTTGGAGAAGGACACAAGAGCTAAAGAATCAATCCATGTATGTACCCAAGAACAATTCAACTCCTAGAAAGAGAAATGAAATTGACTCTATTAGTTGTCATTATTGCTTGCATCTTGGACACTACTCTTTTTCATGCCCATACAAGAAAAGGAATGATGATATAGCTTGGGTTCCTAAAACTTAGAAGTTTAAATTTGACTAATTGAGATTTGACCTAAAATAATTCTTGATATACAAATGTCATATCTCAACACAATCAAGCTTTAACTTTCATATTCATGATTTACTTGGAAACAATTACTAAAAACAATTCTGAAACAGTACAGAAACTTTCTCGGTCGAGAAACTATTCGACCGAGAACATTATCGGTCGAGAAATAGTCGACCGAGCAGGTTACTGTTTTCAAGTTTGCAATAAATCTGATAAAACCTATACAAACAACAGCATTCTCGGTCGAGAAAAACATCGACCAAGATAAATTCGGTCGACAAACAATTCGACCGAATCAAGTTCTGCTGAGCCTATTTTCAATTAATTTAGTTTGCTATCAATTTGTTATTAATGATTGATTTAATATGCAAAATCAATCTTGGAGACCATCTTTGAAACAAGACATATTGATCTTTTTGCATCATGATTTAAGGTACAACATTATGAATATGAAATCCTTAAACATATTGCAAAAGTATTATATGAAAGACTGGTTTTTGAACAAACCTTATTCATTGATTGAAAAAGTTTATTAAGCTTGTTCATGATTTGTCTTAAAATTAAAAATCCATGAATCATGAATGAGATTATTTTGGTTTACATGGTTTAAAATTGAAAAGTATGCATCATGATTGGTATAATCAAGAAAATTACTATTTTATCTTAGTCCACATGGTTTATCCTAAGTATTTCTTGGTCTATCTATGTAGGAACCATGTGTATTAAAATTTAAATGGTCATAATCATTGTATTTCATGAAGTTACATGCTTCCATCTTGATCATTGTATTGTGGATATACTTCTACTGTTCTATCATAATTATTGTGCCATAATCATTATGTTTTCATTGGTTTGTCTACAATAATCTTTGATCCATATATACAAACCATGAATGGATATTGTTTTTGACCATTGTGATTCAGCTCATGAGAAGATACCATTTTGCATAAATAGTAAAACTTCATGGCACAAATGCATTTTAAATTGAAAATCTGCAGAAATTATACTTCACATATAAGTGTTCAGATTGGAAATCTGCAGAAATTGCCTCTTGGTTGAAATCAAGTTTGACCAAGGGGCGCTATGGTCGAAGTCAAGGTCGACCTAAAATAAGCTTGAGAAAATGCTTATTTGTACATCATTTTTCTACACTTAATCTTAGTATCTTGATTCAAAATGTGTTTATCATATTGAAAACATAATTTTAGTGCATAAAAGGTCAACTTATGATGATCTAATATTGATTGTGATCTTAGAATCCTTAAATTATCTTGACTATAAGATTAAGGGGGAGCTCACACAAACTATCTTTATTACAAGATTAAGAAGCTTACAAAAACTTTGTAAACATCATTTGAAAGTTTGTTATGACCTTAGTATCCTAAAAAGTAGTTTTGGTTATGAAAAATAAAGAAATTTACAATATTCATGAATATGACATATATCTTGTTCTTAATGGAATTCTCTAAACAAATTTGGGCTTAACATCTCGTGTATTTGGTTAGAGATACATGCATGTATTCTACTATAAGCTTAAAGGATTCTCATGTCATTTTCAGGGCTTAACATCCCTTGTAAAATGGATGAGAAAACAAAATACATATGCCATGAACTTAAAAGGAACTCATATCATTTCAAGGCTTAACATCCTTTGCAAATGATTGAGAAATAAATTGTGGCTAAATTTAACATTAATTGGTTTGCATTAATCCCTTGATTTTAAATTGAATATCTCTTTAAGGGGGAGCATAGCATAAAATTAAGGGGGAGAAATAATGATTATCTTGGATATCTTTTTGAAATGACAAAGGGGAAGAAATAATATAAAATCAAAAACATAAAATAAAATGAGTTTCATAATATCTCAGCCAGTACCCACTTGCAAAACAAGAATGAATACAAAAGGTAAACTTCAGGTATGAAACTTATATGATTTATATTTCGTTATTTTATATTTAGGAAATGTTTGTCATCTTCAAAAAGGGGGAGATTGTTGGCTAAATTGGACATTATTATAATCCCTTTGTTTTGATGATGACAAACATTTCATTCTTGTGGATCTAACGTGCTACTTGAGTGTTGAAGGAACTAGGTGGATGACACAACTTTGGAAGATCTAAATGCGCACAATGTGTTAATTTCATGATTGTAATCAAATGTAAAATATTGTACAAGATATATAATTTACAAGTACTTAGACATCATGTAAATCAAGCGTTAGATCTTCCCTAACAAATCACAACACTTAGATAGGTCATCCCCTACAATAGTGTCATAACTGCACACTCATACACACACTCATTACTTAGTTTAAAACATTGAACCAGGGTCAATCTCGGTCGACAAACTTCTCGACCGAGACACTCTCGGTCGACAAACTCTTCGACCGAGAATGACCCAGTAGCCGTTAGACACAGCAGAAAAAGTAGTTGGGAGTTGGATCATAATGTTATATACACTTGACTCCAGACAGTCCCTCGGTCGACAAAACTTCGACCAACTGGGATCTCGGTCAACAATTCCTCGACCGAGAATGTCTCTGTATGCACTTTTCAGGATTAATTAACTAGCCTTTGTTAGTGCAACTAATGGATACCTAACGGCTAGTTGAGCACTTAGAACCCCCTAGAAAGTGTCTAGAACGTCCTTAAGAATCCATAGGCCATTCCTATAAATAGGACAATCCATAGGACACCCAAAGTACACTTGTGCTACACTTGAGAAAAATACTTGCAATTGGCTATTCATTCTTGTGAGCAATAGAGCAATTCCAACATTGGCTATTCATTCCCTTTGCTCCAAATTCATGTCCTATAGGCTAGCATCTCCTATCCACTGCACAAACACTTCCATATACATTGGTTAGGAGATCAAAATGCTTGATATAGGAAATCAAGACTTGTGCTACAACAGTTTTGTCATTTCTATTTTTCCTTCTTGTTCCTTTATATCTTTTGTACTCTCCTTGCTACTCCTAGGGTTGGAGGCTGCGGATTGGAGAGAGTTTGACTTCTCAGGTGGAGAAGGGTCTTCTCGGTGGAGAAGGTGGACTTTGGACTACTTCAAGAAGGTTGTCTCAACAGTAAGCTACTTTTAGAGGAAGGCTACTTCAAGGGGAGCTTGAGGTTACTTCAAGGAAGGCTGCTTTGAGGTTGGTGAGACTACTTCTAGGTGAAGGCTGTCCGAAGGGTTTTGTGAAAGTATTGTAATTTTATGTAATATCCTTGTGAGGTAATAAAATTTAATACTTTCAAAATCCTGGTTGGGTAAGCAACCGGGTAGTGGATTGACTGCCTTAATATTTGCTAAGGTTGGAACCACTCTAAATCCTTGTCCCCTTGTCCAATATTTTTGTGGTTTCTTACTTTGGTTGAATTATTTATAAAATATCCATAAAACCCTATTCACCCCCCTCTAGTGTTTTTTCAGGGTCATTACAAATTCATACAACTCTTTCACTTTCAATATCACATAATAACTCAAGAATGCCCATAATCACCACCCTATATTGTATAGGGTTCACCATGACATTCACATAGTTATGATATTCATCTCACATGAAAGTTAGTGTTACACAACTAGGAGAGAGAAAGCACTATCACATAATAATAACTTCAAGTAGGATGAGTTCATATATTATGTTATCACAATATTAGGGTTAGAGTTCATGTGTAATCAAATATGGTTTCATAATGTTATTTTATCACTAAACCCTAATCTATCATCTCCCATATTGTTGGAGAGTATTAGTGTTAAGCATTATTGTTAATGATTAACCATTCATAATCATAACATCTTAAGTAGGTTATTACACCATATATTACTCATGGACATACTCATCTATAGGTGCCTCAACTATTCACAACACATATGAATCAACCCCTCATAACACATATGTCTTGACCACCCAACACATGGATGTCCGTCTGACCTGCAATGGGATGTTTCAACCAAAACACAACACGTGTCTCGATCGAGACACATCCCATGGCTATGACCAACCATCACATGTTACGACTGAGACACATCACTTAGTCACAACCAGCTATTAACTATGTCTCAACTATCACCATAACTGTGTCTTGACCCCATAGACATCACAACCATGCGTCATGACCAAATCTAATGTGACATCTTGACTGTGACTAAGCAACTTCGTGACCACAACCCCAAAGCAGCATGGTGACCATTACACCACAGGTGCATTGTGACCGCTACCACAAGTGCATCACGACTAAAGCATGCAACATGGTGTTGCATCTTTACTTACCAAGTGTTTTGAACTAAAAACAAACAGGTCTCGACCACTACTAAGACCTAAACAAAGGTTACAACCTACACACTTAACCATCACAGCTACAACGTTAACCAACTAAGCAACCAATGCAACAACATTGCGTCAGGACTGAGATTGTAGGTAGCGATCAGTCTTAGGGTTAGGGGGTGTCAACTCTAAAGGAATACTAAGGAATATCTCGACTACCTACTCAACACCATAGAAGATCTGATCCAAGATCAAAATAGATGATCAAACCAAGAATACCAACTGTCAACAGGGTGAACAACGCCTAAACTACGATGTTCAACAAACCCTAAACATGGTCATAAAAGATCATCTAAAGAGATATATTTAGAGGGAGAAAATCAATATATTTATGCACACGTAACATATCAAAACTTAATATTAATCATGTGTTACGAACCACATAAAAAGTAGTATAAGATCAGGTTTCAGATGCACATAATAAAGGTAGGAAAAGTTAAAAAACCTACCTAGTTTGGAGAGAAACGAACTCCCAAGATCTTAAGCTCCAAGATCCTCAACCAAGCTTCAAAACCTCGACCAAAGGATCACCTCAAAAGGGAGAAGCAAACCAGTCATAAGGAAGGTCAAGAAAGAAGAAAACAGACCTAGGATGTACTAAGGGAGAAAGAAGAAAGATGATGTCTTCTTCTCACTCGCGTACTCTTATGTCAACACATGATCTATGATCTATATGAAGAAAAGATCTCCAAGGGAAACCACCATGTATGATCCACCATATCTTTGCCGAGAAGGAGGAAGAAGATGAAGGATTTTTAGAAAAGAAACGTGATCTAGAAAAGAAGATGACTTACCAGGGGAAGATTCACAAAATATCACCACTAAAAGTTGTTTTTAGCATAAGATCTTCAACAAAGCAAGATGGATCAGCCACCCAAGGTCCAAGATTTGACCTTGCTTGCTCCTAAAGCTCCAAGGACGATCCAAAGGAAGAAGAAGATGTGTGGGGCCAAAAAAGATTGCTTGATTGTGAAGGGAAGTGGTTGTATACCTAAAGGAGGAGAGAAGTAGAGATTTTTGAGGTGTCAACATATTAGATCATCAAAGGGCACATGTTCTTCAAAGGATTAACCTTTCCTCCACTCACAAGCATAAATAGAAATATCCATGTTTATCCAGAAAGTGTGTCATGACCTCTAAGGTCGGTGACCCCTTTGTCTCAGTCGAGACACTATCTTCTATACTTGGTCTCAACCCAAAGCCCTAAAGCACCATATACACATGGTCGAGACACTAGAGGACAAAGTGTTTCAACCATCCTCACCTATAGGTTTTCTCAATCAAAACCACCTCATCCCAAGAAAGTGTTTCGGTCTCTACCCTTACCAAAAGTGGTGTAGGGGTCGAAGAACTCAACCCTAAGTTAATCACTATATCAACTAAGGCAAAACCCTAGAAACCCTAGAGTCACCATGTGATGTCACATCACCACCCATGATTCAGACATGGAGCCCCATTGCACCATCTTCTCTCTCATGATGTAAAATTACAAAGAACACTCTCTTCGTGTGACATTTTTCAAGATAACCCTCACTTATGGGTAAATTGCAAACTTTTCCAAAACAAGGACATATCTTACAAGGTAACTCAAACATCAATCAAATTGGACCAAAATGAAAATGTAAGCCTTTCACATGATATTAAGACATCTCAAAAGATTAAATTAAGTTTTAATCGTCTCATTATGCAAAGTAATTACAATTAAGCATTCAACTAGGTCAGAAGACTTACAACTATGAGTCCCTAATAGAAATTTCTCCCCTGAAATCCTACACAAAAAGAGACAGATACTTCTTTCGTATCTCATCCTCAAGCTCCCATGTGGCTTTATCTATGCCACGATGATAAAACCTTGACTAACACAATGTCCTTTTTCTTCAACTTCTGGATCCTTCTATCCAAGATCAGAACATGACCTTCTACATAAGATATGTCATTATTCATCTCTACTTCAACGGGATGAAGAGTCAACTCTATATCAGGGTGACACTTCCTCAACATTGAGATATAAAACACTAGACACAACTTCTACAACTCAGGTGACAACTCCAACTTATTCTAACATGTGCAACTATAGGATAAGGTCCCATAAATATGGGAGCTAACTTACCCTTCTTCCCAAATCTCGTAAAACCTTTCTAAGGAGAGACTTTGAGATACTCCATGTATCCTACTTGGAACTCTAATGGTCTATGACAGTTATCAACATAAGATTTCTATCTATCTTGTGCAACTTTCAAGCGTTGCTGAATGACTTTTATCTTTTTAGTCATTTGCTGCACTAGTTTAGGGCTAGAAGCTGATATTCACCCATCTCATACCAAAACAAAGGAGATCTACAATGTCTCCCATACAACGCTTCATATGGTGCCATGTTGATTCTGCTTTGATAGCTATTGTTATAGGCAAATTCTATCTAACTCAGATGAACATCCTAACTTCCAAAGAACTGTAATACACATACTCTCAATAGATCCTCTAAGTTTTATATTGTCCTCTCAGACTGTCCATCTGTCTGTGGATGAAATGCAGTACTAAACTTTAACTGCGTACCCATTTCTATATGTAGACATTATAAAAGCGATCGGTGAATTGTAGACCTCTTTCTGACACTATAGTAGCTGGAATACCATGCAGATGTACTATCTCATCAACATACACTTGTGCGAGTTTCTCAGTTGTATACGTTGTCTTTACAGGAAGAAAGTGTGCTGAATTTGTCAACATGTCCAGTATTACCCATGTGGAATCATGACCTTTGGTTGTTCTTCAAAGTCCAACCACAAAGTCTATTGTGATATGATCCCACTTCAACTGAGGTATATGCAATGGCTGCAAAGTCTCATCATGCTTCTGATGATTGACTTTAACATGCTGAAATACTGAACACTTAGCCACAAACTCAGCTACATCATGTTTTAATCCTAGCCACCAATACAGATCTTTCAGAGTCTGATACATCTTAGTGCTACCTGGATGCATAACATGCATAAATGAGTGAGATTCTTCCAGAACTAATGTCCTCAAATTATCAACATCTGGTACAACTATTCTGCCATGATAACATACTATCCCATTCTCAGATTCATGAAATCCCTCACACATTCCACTACCCAACTTTGCCTGGATGTGTTGTACCATAGTATCATTCTATTGCGCATATCTAATATGCTGATTCAATGCTAGATTTACTTGTAACTGTGCCAACAGAGCTGCTGACATGGACACATCCAACTATACATTCATCTGACGCAAAGAGACCAACATGTCTATCTTATGACATACTAAAGAAGTCAACTGTCCCTTCTCAGTGGATGATGATGAAGAAGACTTCCTACTTAAAGCACATGCCACTACATTCGGCTTTCCTGGATGATAATTTAAGGTGCAGTCATAGTCGTAAATCAGTTCCATCCAACATCATTCTTGCGTATTCAACTTGTAAGGAGGCGGGATCGCCTCCTTACTAAAAAAATTTGAAGAGTTTAAACATCCATTCCAAATACACTCAAAGGTATGCTAGAATAGGTGTAATATTTTCAATTTTCAATAAATGGTATTCAAAACAACCAAAGTATAGCAACGTAATAAAAATGTTGAATATATTCAATTTATCACAAGGTTATTACAAAAGTACATCATAATATCCTGTAATGGTTTACATGTATGATACAACATAAGGATCTAAGTAGGGGGAAATCTAAACCATAACAACTTTTTCTGCAAGCATTAACTCCTTAAACTAGTCTAAAACTTCATGCCTTATCATCCAAGTCCTTCACCTAGGGTTGGAAGCATACCCCAGAAAGAAGAGAAAATAGATGACATTAGCAAAGGCTGGTATGTGCATACTATATAGGAAATTGAGCAATATATGGAATAAAGGACATCAAATATAAAAGGCTTCCCATAGAAAGGATAAGGACCACCCAAATGGGTATCAAGAGAAAAGGAATTGAAATCATATGATAACAAAAGAATACTTGCCATTAATAAAACATAAAGAATGTGCCACACAAGCACATGAAAACAATTAGGGCACACACCCCATATCATCAACCTACATGCATGTGAGATAAAAATAGCCCTAACCACATAAACACAAAGTCGGCCAAGTCTCATAAACTTGAAACCTGATAGAGAAAGGAATACTGCCAATCTCCCAAGTATAAAACATGGGCCAAGAATCACATATCTTGCCTTGGGTATGAGGTTCCTTATTCCATCCCAAAAGAGCATGAAATATCACATCTGCTCGGCAGGAATTAACACATCAGCCATAAAAACCAATGCAATTACACCAATCTAGTGCTACTGAATCACATAGCATGTTAAATATAGAGGCAAGTAGAAAGTATAGTCAGAATATATAAACTAGTCACAACATAAGTGACCAACATATACATCCACCTCATAAGTGGGCAAAAGACATCACATGTCATCTTTTAGAGTTCCATCATGAACAAAGCATAAGATAAGACTTCAAAAGAATATCCATGATCACATGATCAATATCAAATAAGGTAGTTCACATGAACCATGATTTTCAAAAGAAAAGACATTGTGTATAGGCTAATGTCCATAGGACAAAGAGAATGAATAAACATAGGTGAATTGCTCAACATAGAAGAATATGTGATACATCATACCTCAACTTCAGAGTCTAAACAGTCCAAATCAATCCTAGGCCTCCAAAGAACCTCTAGGGAAGGTGGATAGATCCAATAAGTAAGGTTCCCAAGCTTAGAGAGGCTGGTTTCTCCAATAAAGCTCCTATATCGAGCAAGAAGCACCTTCTCCACTTTAGAAGTGAAAAACCCTAACAAAAGAACATGGAGATGGGGTGTTTAAGGGCTCTAGGTGGGGTTCCACCATGTAAGACCAGGGTTTCAACCTAGAGGAAGGTGGAAGGATGAATAACAACATGAAAATATGGAAGGAGTGGAGAAAACATACTAGTTTTGGTCAAAATCACCAAGGAGGAGCTTAAGAAATCCTAAATAGAGAAATCTGGAACCCTAGGAGCCTTCTTCACCAAGGTAGGCACCTCCTTTTACCTTGGGACAGTACCTTCATGGAAAACTAGAGTATGAATGATGCTCTAAGATAGATGAATAAAGGAGAACAAGAGTTTTCAAATTGGGAGTTGGGAAGGGGTAGATATGGCTATATAAAGAAAGAGGTCAAGTATGAGGTGTCTATGAGACTTTCCATGTGTCATGTATATGGTTGTCCATGGACATGCAAGCCTTTATGGATAAGTAATAAGTCAAGCATGAGGTGTAAAATTACTTTCCATGTGTCCAATGCTAACGGTGTCTATAGACATGCAAACCTTTATGGATAAGGAAGAAGTCAAGCATGAGGTGTCCATGGAGCTTTCCATGTGCCCTTAGCCTAGGGATTTCATGTCCATGCAAGAGGACAACTCATAGAGGTTTATTGAATATCAAATGTTGGTTTATGGACACTTATAGGCCATCCCAACTGACCTCCAATCGAAGAAATAATCCCATTGGTTGATAGCTTCTAAAGATAAGCTCATTCATAATGAGTGTAATCCCTAAAATGCCCTTGGAAAGAAACACCTTTAAACCAAGGTGCAAATAGGTTCCCTATGGTTCAAAAACTCGAGAATGGTAAGAGAATATATAAGGATTATAATGAATTTTACAGTTTGCAAAGAAAACCTCCCAATTGGGTGAATTGCAGAAAAGTCCAGAATGTACCTAAAATTGCATAACTTGCATAAACAACATCCAAATTGGACCAAACTTCATCCACATGTTATATTTGATGTGTTGAATGTAAATTTTCCATTATTTACATATTTGGAAGTTATATAATCACATTATTCATTACTTATTCATTTTACTCATTTTCTCTCTCCTAAACTTATCCTAATATTTCAAGGTAGTCCAAATTAGATGAAATTTGACATTTAGGCTAATTTTGATATGTAGATTTCGAATTTGAAGTTTTTTTCCACTTTTAGACCTCTTTTTATGATATATGTCATATGGCCCATTATATAAATTATTCATCCAATTAAGTTTCTTATCTTCATATTACCACCAAAATGAGTTATGTGGCATATTTTATGTATCCATTATAAACCTAAGATTAATGTTAGAACATTAGGTTACATTAAGGTGATCTATACATGAATTAGCTCATCGGGGTTATACTAAATATCTATTTATGTCTAACCTTCAACCTTGTTTGGCTATGTCCAAAATGTCAACTTCCAGGGTAGGGTCCGAGATCTAGTATGTTACAACACACCACCCCTTAAAGGGATTTCATCCTCAAAATAAAAACATCCACATATAAGAAAACAACTTATTCACCACCCCTTAAAGGATTCATCTTATAAGTCAAAACTATTCTTTAGGTACAAAAGGTTCAACTACACTTCCTTACATCCAACTACATAAGTATCATGCAAAAAAAACATAACTTGTAAAGACTAACTATCAACTATGGGTTAACTTGTTCTTGTCCATCCTCAAACAAGTCTTTACACTTGGGAGACTAGTTCAACATATTCGGGTCCCTAAAGATAAATCATATAGATGTCTAAGGCTACTATTGCCTAAAACCATGCTATTTCAGACAACTCATATCAGCTCAGGCCAGGACGGTATCATATGGATTCGGGAGTCCTCGTAAACGAAGCTAGTGGTGCAGAGGAAAATTTTTCTAGCCCCCAAACCCTGATCCTTTCTAGACACCTTTCCTTTCAACATCATGTTTGAGTATCTGCCTAAAGGCCAAGGTAAACAACCTATGGTTACTTATGCATCTTTTAGTTGTAAGTATTTTAGAGATTTATTCATCATTATTCTAATATGAAACTATATGATCCAAAATCAACCCTTCATCATCTATTGATCAACTCTAGGGCAAACATGTCACTTAAAGGTAAGGCAAGGATTCTAACTAGGGAGACAAAATTGAAATAGTCAGATTCCGACTACTATGGGCTCTGATACCATGCTGTAAGGAGGTGGGATCACCCCCTTACTAAAAATAAAAATTTGAAGAGTTAAGACATCCATTCCAAACACACTCAAAGGTATGCTGGAATAGGTGTAACATTTTCAATTTTCAATAAATGGTATTCAAAACAATGAAAGTATAGCAACAGAATAAAAATGTTGACTATATTCAATTTATCACAAGGTTATTACAAAAGTACATCATAATATCCCATAAGGGTTTACATGTATGATATAACATAAGGATCTAAGTAGAGGGAAATCTAAACCATAAAAACTTTGTCTCCAAGCTTTAACTCCTTAAGCTAGTCTAAAACTTCATGCATTATCATCCAAGTCCTTCACCTAGGTTTGGAAACATACCCCAGCAAGAAGAGAAAATAGATGACATCAGCAAAGGCTGGTATATGCATACTAAATAGTAAATTGAGCAATATATAGAATAAAGGACATCAAATATAAAAGGCTTCCCATAGGTGAATTGCACAGGTGAATTTCTCAACATAGGAGAATAGGGAATCATCATACCTCAACTTTAGAGTCTAAACAATCCAATTCAAGCCTAGGCCTCCAAAAAACCTTTAGGTAAGGTAGACATGTCCAATAAGTAAGCTTCCCAAGTATAGAGAGGTTGGTTTCTCCAACAAAGCTCCTATCTCGAGCAAGAAACACCTTCTCCACTTTAGAGGTGAAAAACCCTAACAAACGAACATGGAGATGGGTGTTTAAGGGCTCTAGATGGGGTTTCACCAGGGAAGACCAGGGTTCCAACCTAGAAGAAGGTGGAAATAAGACTAACAACATGAAATATGGAAGGAGAGGAGAAAACTTACTAGTTTTGGTCAAAATCACCAAGGAGGAGCATAAAAAATCCTAAATAGAGAAATATGGAACCCTGGGAGCCTTCTTCATCTAGGTAGGCACCTCCTTTTACCTTGGTACAATACCTTTGTGGAAAAATAGAGTAGGAATGATGCTCTAAGCTGGAGGAATATAGTTTAGCAAGAGTTTTCAAATTGGGAGTTGGGAAGGGGTAGATATGTCTATATAAAGAAAGAGGTCAACTATGAGGTGTCTATGAAACTTTCCATGTGTCATGTATAAGGGTGTCCATGGACATGCAAGCCTTTATGGATAAGGAAGAAGTCAAGCACGAGGTGTCAAATTATCCATGTGTCCAATGCTAAGGGTGCCTATAGGCATGGAAACCTTTATGGATAAGGAAGAAGTCAAGCATGAGGTGTCCATGGAGCTTTCCATGTGTCCTTAGGCTAGGGATTTCATGGACATGCAAGAGGACAGCTCATAGAGGCTTCTTGAATATCAAATGTTGATTTATGGACACTTATAGGCCATACCAACTGACCTCCAATCAAATAAATAACCCCATTGGTTGATAGCTTCTAAAGATAAGCTCATTTATAATGAGTGTAATCCCTAAAATTCCCTTGGAAAGAAACACCTTCACACCAAGGCGCAACTAGGTGCCCTATGGTTAAAAACTATAGAATGGTATGGGAATATATAAGGATTATAATTCATGTGAGAATTTGTAAAGCAAACCTCCCAATTGGGTAAATTGCAGAAAAGTCCAGAAACGTACCTAAAATGGCATAACTTGCATAAACAACATCCAAATTGGACCAAACTTCATCCACATGTTATCTTCGATGTGTTGAATATGAATTTGAAATTATTTCCATATTTTGAAGTTATATAATCACATTATTCATTACTTATGCCTTTCACTCATTTTCTCTCTCCTAAACTTATCCTAATATTTCAAGGTTGTCCAAATTAGATGAAATTTGACACGTAGGCTAATTTTGATATGTAGATTTTGAATTTGAAGTTTGTTTCCACTTTTGAGACTTATTTTTATGAGATATGTCATATGGCCCATTAACGGCCCATTATCTAAATTATTCATCCAATTAAGTTTCTTATCTTCATATTACCACCAAAATGAGTTATGTGGCATATTTTATGTATCCATTGTAAACCTTAGATTAATGTTAGAACATTAGGTTACATTACGGTGATCTACACATGCATTAGCTCATTGGGGTTATACTATACATATCTTTAGGTATAACCTTTAACCTTGTTTGGCTAAGTCTAAAATGTCAACTTCCAGGGTTGGGTCCGAGATCTAGTATGTTACAGCACACCACCTCTTATAGGAATTTCATCCTCGAAATCAAAACATCCACATATAAGAAAACAACTTATTCACCACCCCTTAAACGATTCATCTTATTAAGTCAAAACTATTCTTTAGGTACAAAAGGTTCAACTACACTTCCTTACATCCAACTACATAAGTATCATGCAAAAAAAAGAAACATAACTTATAAAGACTAACTATGAACTATGGGTTAACTTGCTCTTGTCCATCCTAAAACAAGTATTTACACCTGGGAGACTAGTTCAACATATTAGGGTCCCTAAAGATAAATCATATAGATGTCTAAGGATACTATTGCCTAAAAGTATGTTATTTCAGACAACTCGTATCAGCTCAGGCCTAGGCGATATCATATGGATTCAGGAGTCCTCATAAACCAAGCTAGTGGTGCGGAGGAAAATCTTGCCATCCCTTGAACCCTGATCCTTTCTAGAGACCTTTTCTTACAACTTCATGTCCAAGTAGCTGCCTAAAGGCCAAGCTAAACAACCTCAAGTTACTATGGTTACTTATGCATCTTTTAGTTGTAAGTATTTTAGGGATATATTAATCATTATTCTAATGTGAAACTATATGATCCTAAGTTAACCCTTCATCCTCTATTGATCAACTCTTGGGTAAACATGTCACTTAAAGGTAAGGCAATGATTCTAACTAGGGAGACAAAATTTAAATAGTCATATTTTGACTACTATGGGCTCTGATACCATTCTGTAAGGAGGCGGTATCACCCCCTTACTAAAAATAAAAATGTGAAGAGTTAAAACATCCATTCCAAACACACTCAAAGGTATGCTGGAATAGATGTAACATTTTCAATTTTCAATAAATGGTATTCAAAACAACCAAAGTATAGCAGTGGAATAAAAATGTTGACTATATTCAATTTATCACAAGGTTATTACAAAAGTACATCATAATACCCCGTAAGGGTTTACATGTATGATACAACACAAGGATCTAAGTAGAGGGAAATCTAAACCATAACTACTTTGTCTCCAAGCTTTAACTCCTTAAGCTAGTCCAAAACATCATGTCTTATCATCCAAGTCCTTCACCTAGGGTTGGAAGCATACCCCAGCAAGAAGAGAAAATAGATGACATCAGCAAAGGCTAGTATGTGCATACTAAATAGGAAATTGAGAAATATATGGAATAAAGGACATCAAATATAAAAGACTTCCCATAGAAAGGATAAGGACTACCCAATTGGGTATCAAGATAAAAAGAATTGAAATCATATGATAACAAAAGAATACTTGCCATTAATAAAACATAAACATTGTGCCACACAAGCACATGTAAAGAATTAGGGCACACACCCCATATCATGAACATCCATGCATGTGAGATAAACATAGCCCTAGAATAATAAAAACACAAAGGCGGACAAGTCTCATAAACTTGAAACCTGATAGAGAAAGGAATACTGCCAATCTCCCAGATATATAAAACATGGGCCAAGAATCACACATCTTGCCCTGGGTATGAGGTTCCTTTCCATCCCAAAAGAGCAGGAAATATCACATCTGCTCTACAGGAAATAACACATCTGCCATAAAAACCAATGCAATTACACTACTCTAGTGCTACTGAATCACATATCATGTTAAATGTAGAGGCAAGTAGAAAGTATAGTCAGAATATATAAATTAGTCACCACATAAGTGACCAACATATACATCCACCTCATAAGTGGGCAAAAGATATCACATGCCATCTTTTAGAGTTCCATCATGAATAAAGCATAAGATAAGAGTTCAAAAGAATATTCATGATCACAAGATCAATATCAAATAAGGTAGTTCACATGAACCATGATTTTCAAAAGAAAAGACATTATGTATAGGCTAATGTCCATAGGACAAACAGAATGAATAAGCATAGGTGAATTGCTCAACATAGAAGAATAGGGGATACATCATACCTCAACTTCAGAGTCTTAAAAGTCCAAGTCAAGCCTAGGCCTCCGAAGAACCTCTAGGGAAGGTGGATAGGTCCAATAAGTAAGGTTCTGAAGCTTAGAGAGGTTGGTTTCTCCAACAAAGCTCCTATCTCGAGCAAGAAGCACCTTCTCCACTTTAGAGGTGAAAAACCCTAACAAAAGAACATTGAGATGGGGTGTTTAAGGGATGTAGTTGGGGTTTCACCATGGAAGACCAGAGTTTCAACTTGGAGGAAGGTGGAAGGAAGACTAACAGCTTGAAAATAGGGAAGGAGAGGAGGAAACTTACTAGTTTTGGTCAAAATCACCAAGGAGGAGCTTAAGAAATCCTCAATGCTATGTCTAGAGAAAGATAGAACACAAGATGGACATACTTCCTACGACTCGATTGAATCAATTAGAGGAGTTTTAAATCGAAGACTGTTATGTCTGTGACTAATAGGTAAGAAACAACTAGCTATCACTTCTCTAGTGATAAAGGAATGTGTTGCACCCAAGTCAATCAAAATAGATACAAAACATGAAGAAGACAATTCAAAATGAAATAATTCCATCCGACCTATCACGACCCTTGAGATGACTACCCCTTATGACTGATTCATCTAATAGAATCTATCCATCTCCTATTGTCGCCCTCTTCCTCTACCAGCTTGCCCTGAAGAACCGACATGTGACGTTTGACCACGTCCTCTGCCACTATGTTTTATCACTATTGTGACCCTTGTTGACTCTGCCTCGACTATTGATTCACCACTACATCCTTCATAGGGTAGTACCACTTAGTATGACCCACCTATCCACACTTGAAACATGTTTTTCTCTCATACTGTGGCCCAGATGGCCCTGCAACAGATACTGATGTTTCATTGGGGGCTCATATAGGCGAAAAGCTATAGCCTCTGCCTCAACTCTATGTCCCCTGTATCTGAGTCACTGACCTTTGTTGTCACTAAGGTGTAGACTACCTAGGCTTCTTAAAGCCTCCAAAAGATTGTCCTTGGTGCTATACATGCCTCTTCTTAGCCGTTGACTCACGTTTCTCCAAAACTGGTCATTCTACCCTCTGAACTGACTCCACAAAAGTTGCAAACCTTTCTCTATTTTCTAAAGATGACACTGGGGTTGACAACTCAATACTCAAACCCTTCTTAAATCTTCTAATCCTCTCCTTGTCTGTTGTTGCCATATGCAGACAAAACCTAAGAATCTCCATAAACTTAGCTTCATAAGCACTGACTGACATATATCCCTGTCAGATATTATCAAACTATACAATCTTCTCATCCAAATAAGTCTAAAGAAAGTACCAACTTGTGAAATCCCATCGGAACTCCACCCAAGTAATCATAACACCCGACCTTTTCTCCTCCTCTATGGACAAACAATGGCCAACACACCCCTTTAACAAGTAAACAACATGTTTCACCTTATCTTCTTTGGGGATGTTAAGGATCTTAAAGGCCTTTTCTAGCTAGTCAGCCACATATCCGCATTAGCTGGATAAGATGTACCAACATACTCCAATGCTCCTACATGTTGAAGTCTTTCATAAGTCTTTCCAGATCCATGAATTTCAGCACTGGTAATAGTTGCCCTAGGTTGGGCTGTAGGCATCCTATCCATCATGCGGTTCATTTTAGTCATATATTGTCCAACCATGGACTCAAAAGCAGGGTTGGCTATATTGTCTGGGTCAACCTGAGGCACTTATGGAACAAACTTTCCTCTCTTGCCTCCTTGCACCACCTCCTGGTGCAGAAACACTACTCTCAACAACATTGTCACGGAACTGTTCTTACCCCAATCCCAATCCCACTACCTAGATAGTCGAAAAAGGATTGAAGCGCCCGTCCCTAAGTGGCCCAATAGGATCAATACCACTGGCATATATAATAAGAAATAAATAACTCAAAATTGGATAATTAAAGAACAAACTAACCCAATATGGAGATATATCCAATTTATCTTTGTCATCAAAGTGTATAGTGCATAAGCGATCATATTCAATATTCCATTTGTATTGCCTAAAATCAAGAAAATCAAGACACAATCATGCAATTGCATGGTACACTATCAAAATCAAGTAAAACACTTTATAAGAAAATAAGTATACTTGGCAGGACTTATATTCAAAAGAATAACAAGTAATTTGCAAAACCAACATTTATTCGACAAGTTTTTCAAGCAATTCAACTTTTATTACGAGTTCCCATTATGTTGTAATTTGAGAAGCATGCTTATATATTTTGTGTGACTCTATTACCCCAACACGATGGGAAAGGTCACTAGGCTCCTTCTCACCATAGGAACATAGGAAGCCAATGTACAAGTCCCACCTCCAACTGAGGGCGTTGTTGTACTCAATATCAACATTATCAATATCATCATCATTATCGATATATGAGCAGTCATAATAGGCATGCAATTCATGTTTTCATATTTTTAAAAAAATAGTATAGAAAAACAAAAGACTAATCATAGGGAACAATAGCTCATCCAAGTAAATAGCCAAGTATACAGTCAAGAGATACATAAAAGTATCTTCAATACAATCAAGAAGGAGTTATGTAATAGCATACCTTTCATCGAGATTTCGAGTATAAAACCACTAGTAATAGGTCGACCCTTCTAGTTAGATCCTAAAACACAATGTTTGGATCAAGGGTCAAGATCAAGATATTTGGATATCATGTTTCAATATTCGAGATTAGGGTTACACTTTTCCTATGTCAACCTTAGGGTTGGGTCATTCACTTATAATCAACCAATATTTCGATATGTCCAACATTATTTCAAGTGGCAAGTATTTTCGAGTGTGAATGACCTACCTAGGTTTTCTAGGTACATGTGTTAACCCTAATTATCTTGGTCAATATGCAAGTCAAAAATCAAGTCTTTAGATCATTATCAAGTTCTAACATCATTGGGGTTCAAGATTAGATCAAGTTCTGATTAGTATTATGAGTAAATGAGAGATCAACTTTTAGGTCAATAGGTCAAGATATGCCGCAAGATATAGATCAATCATATTATTAAGATGTCATCATAATATTCAAGATTAACTCAAGTCAACAAATATAAATCTAGATCATTAATGGGTCCATTACGATTTTAGAGTCTCAATATAAACATTAGAGTCAAGAATTAGGGTTTTTAGTGTTTAGTCAAGATTAACCACAAATAGTCATTAAGACCAATTATATAAGCAATAGATCAAGATTACGATATATCAGTGAGAGTCTTTGGAATCATGTTTACAAAGTATTTTTAATCTATTCACTATGTTTTTCTGATCAAGATTGACTACTTGTTCATAATATTTGGGGCTAGGATGTATTTTCTACAATTAAAATGAGATCTGGGCATTTATTGCAATTTCAAGTAGAGAGGGATATAATTACCTTAAAAGGAAAGCCAAGGAGAAATATAGACCATTGATCTAGAGTTGGATGTCTGTGATGGAATGCTTCCTTAACAGGTGAGTAGGTCTCGATTTCCAAGCTCAGGTCGTTGGATCGTGATCGGAGGGCTGTGACTCTTCACCAACTCGGCCCTTAGATCGGGATCTTGCGACTCATGGTCATCATCCCAGCCCACTCGTGATCTCCTTGAAGGTGGCGATGTTGTATCAGAGAAGGCTCGCCGGCGTGGAGGGGCTTCATGAGCAATAGTGGGCAAGGGAGGCCACGAGCAGGCCATCCTAGTCTGCCACCACCTTGCGGACTCGGTGGGAGCCAAAGGAAGGGGGGAGGAGGTGCGAGGGCAAGATGCCCAATCGAACATGGTGGCGGTGCCGTGGTGCTGCAAAAGGGGCAATCGAGAGAGAGAGCACACGATGGGAAGAGAAGGTGTCGGTCAAGTTCATGGGGGTAGGTCGAAGCTGATGGTGGGGTTTTTATAGCTAGATGGGGCTAGGTTTAGGGTTTGCATGGAGGTGGCCATGGTGGCGGCCAAGTGCCGCAAATTGCAGTTCAATTGTTCTCGAAACATGCTGACTTGAGGGAGAAAAAGGGCAAAATATCTTCGGTTTGATGGGGCGAACATGTCTGCCCATTTTGATTTTCAAAACGGGCTTGCAATCGATCGATTGCTACTTTGGCCGCGACTCCACTCTCCACTGATTGTAGGAGGTAGGGGATGATGGATCGACTATTGATTAGGCCATGATCCGTGCAGGTCAGATCCAAGGGCTGGGGTTCGTCTCCTCCCTTTGTAGCGGATCGATAACTTGGAAAAAGAGTAATTAAAAAGGCAAACAAAGGGATTTTTAGTACAAAACTTCAAAAATTCATAGAAAATCGTAGGAATGT
This sequence comes from Alisma plantago-aquatica, assembly GCA_963693085.1. Lineage (NCBI taxonomy): Eukaryota > Viridiplantae > Streptophyta > Magnoliopsida > Alismatales > Alismataceae > Alisma > Alisma plantago-aquatica. The sequence goes on along the minus strand of OY856414.1, from coordinate 437,817,814 downwards.
CCAAATGACCTCAAATTTGGAACAAAGCTTCAAAACAATGTGAAAAATAATTAGAAAAAGTTTGAGAATCTAAATATGAAGGTTGATTGACCAATTTGTTTCTTTGTAAAAAGTGATGATTGAATCTAATTTGAGGTATATAGTGTGTATAAAAACTACATTATTGACCATATTTTGTATTTGAATCTCAACTTTGATTATGAAGACAAGAAAAATAATGAGGGACCATTAATAGGTGTAATGAGGGCAAAATAGTAATTTCATCATTCTTATGCAAAATTCCACTTTGTCACATCCTTCCCTCCTTAAAAGGGAATTTTTCCCCAAAATTCAAAAACATCCTCAAATTAGGATTGACCAAATATCATGTCCTCAATTATTTGAACATCCTCGACTATATAATTAAAATTATGTCCTCAAAATGCAACTAGTTCAAAAATCATAATTTGGATTCCATGTTCCATATCATAACCAACTTGGTATCAATATCATTCCATCATCGAGCAATTGAGTATCAAGGTCAATGCATATATTGTCCAAAGTCATCACATGAGTCACAAATATGGAGATAATCCTATTGATCACAAATTTGGAGAGATCATATTTTAGGTCAAACAAATAGAGTTCAAGTGTACAAGGTGACTTTCAATCCCAATATCTCATTGCCCTAGACTCTACATTGGCCTAGGTGGGGTTATACATCCATGATTCGTGATTTCATATTTCAACATTTCAATACCACATCATACTTTCAATATCATGATTTTTGAGCTCAAAATCACTGGGAGGTCCCACCCTAGTCCTAAAGAGAGTTGAACCCTAAGTCATAAATCGAGAAGTCAAAATAGTTATCATTTCAAAAATTTCAAAATTTTGGGATTTTGAAGTCATTAATCATATATCTCAAGGTCCAAATAGTGTGATCATAGGATTTGTATCATTATTGAGATTTGATAATCGTGAGTCACAATATTATATATCAGTATTAAAAGTCGAGATTTTTGGACATCAAATGTCATAGGTCCAGAATTTTGAAGCAAGGGTTTAGATTCCTATTTAGACTTTGGGCGAGATCACTCATCTATATTCAATTTTGAGCAAAAATATTCAAGCAATATTCGAGCAATATATCAAGATTTCATTATCATTGTAGCCAATGTTGATGAATGATGTATGCCTAGGTCTATCTAGGAAGTCAACCACAAGCTATAGTCAATATTGTCATATATCAAGATCATTATCAAATCAATATTCAAGGTTGAGTATCAACCATGGGTTTAACCTATTAGGCTTTGGTCAACCAGTCAAAATAGGGTGGAATGGAATACCTTTCCAAACTCTAAATAATCAATAATACAAAAATTTAGAGGTAGTCAAAATAGGGATGTGACCTAGGTTAGGGGAGTCATGAGTCAACTACTACCCTAATCTAGCACATTACCTACATTAGTCATTATCAATCGAGCTTATTCAAATAGGGAGAGTACCAATTATCAAAGCATGTTTTACAAGGTCATAACATCAAAATTCAAGATTAGAGGCCAATAATGTCAAGTTTTTACAAAGTCACATTAATATTTGCATTCCTTTCCTTTCATGATCAAGGTAGCCATATAATTTGGAAATCGAGGATTTGAATTTGGCATTCGAGGAATTAGATCATAATAGTGCAAAATCTAGTCCCATAATCATCATATCAAAATTGAGATTGCAAAAGGCATCAATAGTCAATAGGAAAATTGTTTCTTGCATCATAATCTTACATCATGATTTTGTGAGTCATTAATATTAATAATTTGATGGCATAATCATGATGTGTATCCAATAGGGAAAACATTGCTCAACTATGTTTGACGTTTAATCAACAATAGGACACCATGGATATTAATCAAATAGAGACCTCATTAACAATGAGGTATAAGGTATAATTCATCCTTATTTCACCATATCATCATTTAACTCAAACATAGGGAGCGTGTAGTCCAAATTTGGTTAAGATCAAGTTTGCATGATATGAAAGGTCAAGTGTGATTATTTGATTTCAAAATGTTCATTGATCAAAATGGAATTTTTAAATTAAGGTCAGATCATGGTATCAACTTTCAAAATTTAGCGATATTCACTTTTCCCATTCATAAGCTACCCATAATCGAGACATCATGTGGTAAAAGGTCACAAGAAAGGACCACATGAGGGGATGAGAAGACTACCTAATCTTCATCTACATGGGTGGCTTGGGTAATCCTTAAAGAAGAGATGAGATGCTAGAAGACTCTCTAGTGTTTCATAAGATAACCTTTAGGTCTAGTTTTGGATCAATTGAGGCCAGGTAGAGTGGGGAATCTTAGCCACCATGAAAATAGATAGGAGAAATTATGTCAGGACCCCAAAACTAGACACCTCAATTTTCACCATTATGGACTTTAGGGTTTCTTGGGTGTAAGAGACTTGAGAAATTATTTACTTAAATTATATGGGAGTGTGTAAGCTCTGATACCAACTGTCACGGAACTGTTCTTATCCCAATTCCAATCGCACTGCATAGACAGTAGAAAAAGGATTGAAGTGCACGTCCCTGAGTGGCCCAATAGGATCAATCACACTGGCATATACAATAAGAAATAAATAACTCAAAAGCTGGATAATTAAAGAACAAACTAACCCAATATGGAGATATATTCGATTTATCTTTGTCATCAGAGTGTATAGTGTGAAAGTGATCATATTCAGTATTCCATTTGTATTGCCTAAAATAAAAAAAATCAAGACACAATCATGCAATTGCACGGTATTCTATCAAAATTAAGTAAAACACTTTATAAGAAACTAATTATACTTGGCATGACTTATATTAAAAAGAAATAAGAAGAAATTTGCAAATTCAACATTTATTCGACAAGTTTTTTAAGCAATTCAACTTTTATTATGAGTTCCCATTATGCTGTAATTCGAGAAGCATGCTTATATATTTTGTGGGACACTATTACCCAAACACGATGGGAAAGGTCACTAGGCTCCTTCTCACCATAGGAACATAGGAAGCCAATGTACAAGTCCCACCTCCAACTGAGGGGGTTGTTGTACTCAATATCAACATTATCAATATTATCAATGTCATCATCATTATCAATATACGGGCAGTCATAATGGGCATGCAATTTATGTTTTCATGTTTTTCAAAATATAGTATAGAAAAATAGAAGACTAATCATAGGGAACAGTAGCTCATCCAAGTAAATAGCCAAGTATATAGTCAAGAGATATATAAAAGTATCTTCAATACAATCAAGAAGGAGTTATATAATAGCGTACCATTCACCGAGATTTCGAGTATAAAACCACTAGTAATAGGTCGACCCTTCGAGTTAGATCCTAAAACACAATGTTTGGATCAAGGGTCAATATCAAGATATTTGGATATCATGTTTCAATATTCGAGATTAGGGTTACACTTTTCCTATGTCAACCTTAGGGTTGGGTCATTCACTTATAATCAACCAATATTTCGATATGTCCAACATTATTTCAAGTGGTTAGTATTTTTGAGTGTGAATGACCTACCTAGGTTTTCTAGGTACATGTGTTAACCCTAATTATCTTGGTCAATATGCAAGTCAAAAATCAAGTCTTTCGATCATTATCAAGTTCTAACATCATTGGGGTTCAAGATTAGATGAAGTTCTGATTAGTATTATGAGTAAATCAGAGATCAACTTTTAGGTCAATAGGTCAAGATATGCCACAGGATTTAGATCAATCATATTATTAAGATGTCATCATAATATTCAAGATTAACTCAAGTCAACAAATATAAATCTAGATCATTAATGGGTCCATTATGATTTTAGAGTCTCAATATGAACATTAGAGTTAAGAATTAGGGTTTTCAATGTTTAGTCAAGATTAACCACAAATAGAGTCATTTAGACCAATTATATAAGAAATGGATCAATATTAATATATATGAGTGAGAATCGTTTGGAATTAGGTTTCCAAAGTATTTTTAATCGATTCACTAGGTTTTTCTGATCAAGATTGACTACTTGCTCATAATATTTGGAGCTAGGATGTATTTTCTTCAATTAAAATGAGATTTGGGCATTTATTGCAATTTCGAGCAGAGAGGGATATAATTACCTTAAAAGGAAAGCCGAGGAGAAACATAGACCGTTGATCTAGAGTTGGATGTCTGTGATGGATTGCTTCCTTAACATGTCATTAGGTCCTGATTTCCAAGCTCAGGTCATTGGATCATGATCGGAGGGCTATGACTCTTCACTAGCTCGACCCTTGGACCGAGATATTGTGACTCATGGTCATCATCCCAGACCAATCATGATCTCCTTGAAGTTGGTGATGCTGCATTAGAGAGGGCTCGCCGGCGTCGAGGGGCTTTGGGAGCAGCAGTGGGCAAGGGAGGCCATGAGCAAGCCATCCCAGTCTGCCACCACCTCGCGGACTCGGTGGGAGCCAAAGGAAGGGGGGAGGAGGTGCGAGGGAAAGATGCCCAATCGAGTAGGGCGGCAGTGCCATGGTGGCACATAAGGGGCAATCGATAGAGAGATCACATGATGGGAAAAGAAGGTGCCAGTCGAGTTCATGGGGGTAGGCCAAAGCTAATGGTGGGGTTTTTATAGCTAGATGGGGCTAGGTTTAGGGTTTGCTTGGAGGTGGCCATGGTGGAGGCCAAGAGCCAAAAATGGTAGTTCAATTGTTCTCAAAACATGTTGACTTGAGGGAGAAAAAGGGCAAAATGTCTTCGGTTTGGTGGGGCGAACATGGCTGCCCCTTTTGATTTTCAAAACGGGCTTGCAATCGATCGATTGCTACTTTGGCTGCCACTCCACTCTCCACTACTTGCGGGAGGTAGGGGATGATGGATCGGATTTTTGATCAGGCCATGATCCGTGCAAGTCAGATCCAAGGGCTGGGGTTCATCCCCTCCCTTTGCAACATATCGATGACTTGGAAAAAGAGTAATTAAAAAGGAAAACAAAGGGATTTTAAATACAAAACTTCAAAAATTCATAGAAAATCGTAGGAATGTCCAAATGACCTCAAATTTGGACCAAATCTTCAAAAAATGTGGAGAATAATTAGAAAATGTTTGAGGATCAAATTATGAAGGTTGATTGACCAATTTGTTTCTTTGGACAAAGTGATGATTGAATCTAATTTGAGGTGTTATAGTGTGTATAAAAATTACATTATTGACCATATTTTGTATTTGAGTCTCAACTTTGATTATGAAGACAAGAAAAATAATGAGGGACCATTAGTAGGTATAATGAGGGCAAAATAGTAATTTCATCGTACTTATGCAAAATTCCACTTTGTCACAAACATGCTCTTAATGTTCTCTAGACATCTTTTCTTCTCTTCTTCTTCTTCTACATAAGCACAAATAACTATAAGTAATATTGGAGGATACTAGAATAGATTTAAACCATATTCCTATGTCCCTATAGGCTCAGCAAAGCTATAGATCTGATACCAACCAAACTATGATGACCATCTCCACATAAAGTGAGATTTCTCAAAACAAAGCGTGAAATTACCATTAACAACAAGATTAAAACAAAAACAAGGTAAATTAAAACCATTTGTAATTCAATATTTCAAGTAGAAGTATTTATAACAAGCCTTCAACTCAGGCCATTTGTATTCCATATTTGCCAAAAGGTGATACATGTCATGTTTAAAGGCTATCAAGCCACCATTGTTACATATTGCAACCTATTTATATGTACATGCCATTTCTATACACTCATGGATCAAAGACATAATTTACATGTCAATAAAACAAAACATTCACCCCAAATACCTGAGAGTACATGGATGACACATATGACTCTACTACAGAACTCTAGCAGCAAATCCAACCTCTAGCAGTTACTATTCTCCTTGATGCTCGACACTTGTACCACGACCTCGACCTCCTCATCCATAACCACCTATAATGTTTTGGAACCCACAGAGTGACAAAAAACATCCTAGCGAGAGATATAACTCTTCGACAACATCTATTATAAGCATAATAAGATAATAGGGTAGTTATGTAAAATAGTAAATACTAGTTAAGCAGTTTAAGCTCTTGCAACTGAGTAGAATAATATCTTATGCTCTTAGAATAAATGTGAAGAACATGCATAACTTTTATAAACTAAACAGTACAAGAAATATGGTATGGGATCATCCAATGTGATTTGTATGACCCTAAGAAAAAATACTACACAACTGTATTATCACTTCTATTAATATGCCTTGAGGATTTGAGGCATACCACTCAAATCCAACTGACAAATGCTAACTCAAAATTAGTATCATACAAGAACAATGGAAGAGCCAGACTCCACAATCATCATCAACACTACTCGGTCAGTTCGAGTCTACAATGTAGTGACATAACAGTCAAACTGCTAAATAGCAACTTACAGTCGAGCTATAGTCATGTAGACAACAACTCATAGTCAAATCTATGGTCCTGCAAAAAAACTAGTCGACCTTGGTACATGGCACAACACTAGAGAACAGGCTCACACATGGCCATTGTATAATGAACAATATATCATGATTTCCACAATTTAAGGATATAGGGAGTTATCTCCATTAATACCCCACATATTCAACAAAATGCCCTCTGAGTTTCCCATAGGAGTTACTTGTTTCACCGTTCAACTAGATACTAACATTGAAGATGGATATATTATATAGGGGAACTACATTATTAGGGTTTTACTTGATTAGATATTCCAATTGGGTATCTTTTCATGCATCAATCAAGTGACAAGGTATAAATCCTAAACAAATTTGACAAAATTAAGGTAGAATGCAAGTTCAGAAGATATAAAACATATTAGGTGAGAACTTGTCTCATAATCACATCACTATTACACAAAAAACACTTGCTAGGTCATTAGACCAATTCCTACAACTCTTGCACTTTCAATATCCCATACTAACTCAATAAAGCCCATAATCACCCCCTTATATTGTATAGGGTTCACCACAACATTCACATAGTTATGATATTCTTCTCAACTACAAGTTAGTGTTACACAAGTAGGGGAGAGAAATGACTATCACATAATAATCACATCAGGTAGGATGAGTTCATATATCATGTTATCACAAGATTAGGGTTAGAGTTCATCTGTAATCAAATCAGGTTTCATAACATTATTTTATCACTAAACCCTAATCCATCATCTCCCATATTGTTGGAGAGTATTAGTATTAAGGATTATTGTTAATGATTAACCATTAATTATCATAACATCTTTAGTAGGTCATTACACCATATATTAAAAATGTACATACTCATGTATAGGTGTCTCAACTATTCACAACACATATGACTCAACCCCTCATAACACATATGTTTCAACCACCAGACACATGGGTGTCGACCTGACCAACAATGGGATGTCACGATCAAGACACAACACGTGTGTCTCGACCGAGACATATCCCATGGTTACGACCAACCATGACATGTTATGATGTGAGACGCATCACTTAGTCATGACCAGCTATTACCTATGTCTCGAACGTCACCATAACTATGTGCATTGACCCCTTACATCACAACCACACATCATGACCGAATCCAATGTGACATCTTGACCACGAGTAAGCAGCATCACGACCACAACCCAAAAGCAATGTCACAACGGTCACACCACAGGTGTGTTGCAACCGCTACACCACAAGTGTGTTGTGACCAAAGCATGCAACATGGTGTCACAACTCTACATACCAAGTGTTTTGACCCAAACACAAATAGGTCTCGATCACTACTAAGACCTAAAAAAAGGTACAACCTACACACTTAGCCATCACAACTGCAATGTTAACCAACTAAGAAACCAGTACAACAATGCTGTGTTGCGACTAAGATTGTAGGTAGCGACCAGCCTTAGGGTTAGGGGGCGTCAACCATAAAGGAAGACTAAGGGCATCTCGACCACTTGCTCAATGCATGGCAGATCTAATTCAAGGTTAAAATAGATGATCAAACCAAGAATATGAACCGCCAACAAGGTGAACAACACCCTAAACTAAGGTGTTCAACAAACCCTAAACATGATCATAGAATATCATCAAAAGATTTATATTTAGAGGGAAAAAATCAAGACTTTTTTGCAAACATAATAGATGAAAACTTCCTGTTAATCAAATATTACGAACCATATAAAAATTAGTATAAGATCAGGTTTAAGATGCACATAATAGAGGTAAGAAAATTATAAAACCCATATGATTTGGAGAGAAACAAACTCCCAAGATCTTAAGCTCCAAGATCTTCAACAAAGCTTCAACACCTCGACCAAAGGATCACCTCCAAGTGGGAGAAGAAAACCATGGTCACAAGAAAGTTTAGGAAAGAAGAAAATAGACCTAGGCCTAACCAAAGGAGAAAGAAGAAAGATGAGGTCTTCTTCTCATTCGAGTACTCTTATGTCAACACATGACCTACGATCTTTGTGAAGAAAAAATCTCCAAGAGAAACCACCATGGATAATCCACCATATCTTGGATAAGGAGGAAAACGATGAAGGAGTTTTAGAAAAGAATTGTGATCTAGAAAAGAAGATCACTTACCAAGGAAAGATTCACCAAGTATTACCACCAAAAGTTGTTTTTAGCACTAGATATTCAACAAAGAAAGATGGATTGGCCACCCCAAGTCCAAGATCTGACCTTCCTTGCTCATGAAGCTACAAGGATGATCTAAAGGAAGAAGAAGATGTGTGGGGCTGAAAAAGAATTCTTGATTGTGATGGGAATGGGTTATATTCCCAAAGGAGGAGAGAAGTAGAGATCTTTGAGGTTTCAACATATTAGATAATCAAAGGACACATGTTCTTCCAAGGATTAACCTTTCCTCCACTCACAAGAATAAATAGAAATGTCCATGTTTATCTTGAAAATGTGTCGCAACATGTAAGGTTAGAGACCCCTTTGTCTCAGTCGATACACTATCTTTAATACTTGGTCTCGACCCAAAACCCTAAAGCACCATATACACATGGTCGAGACACTAAAGGACAAAATGTTTTGACCATCCTTGCCTGTAGGTTGTCTTGGTCGAAACCACCTCACTCCAAGGAAGTGTTTTGGTCTCTACCCTTACCAAAAATGGTGTAGGGGTCCAAACACTCAACCCTAAGTTATTCACCATATCAACTAAGGCAAACCCTAGAGTCACCAGGTGATGTCACATCACCACCCATGATTCAAACATGGATCCCCATTGCACCATCTTCTCTCTCATGATGTCAAAATACAAAGAACACTTTCTTAATGTGACATTTTGCAAGATAACCCTAACTTATGGGTAAATTTGCAAACTTTTCCAAAATAAGGACATATCTTACAAGGTAACTCAAACATCAATCAAATTGGACCAAAATGCAAATGTAAGCCTTTCACATGATATTAAGACATCTCAAAAGATTAAATTAAGGTTTAATCATCTCATTATGAAAATTAATTACAATTAAGCATTAATCTAGGTTAGGAGTCTTACAATTTTGGGAGAGTGAATCAATCCTAGAAGATTGATGTTTAAAGGGACAACTCCTTCCTGTTTGCTCTAATAGCGCAACATGGAGTTTTTGATGGTCTGCATGGACTATTATGGAGGTGGGAGGTTGTTTCCTATCACTAGGAGGATGCCATCAACTGTCCTTCATGATGTTGTATGTGAAGGCCATTGCTGACGATGGTTCGAATACTGCTGCCTGAAGAAGAAGTGTGCTACTGCTTGGAGAAGAAACACACTACTGCATCAATAGTTGTCATTGGACTTGCTCCAGGACCAGGTATACCTCTTTTTACCTTCCTTCCTAGATACATCATTGTTGTTGAGCTCTTGCTAATTTGGGAATCATGCATTCAAATTTTTATTTCTGCTTCTTTATCTATAGTCTTGATTTTCTAACAGTGGTATCAGTGCCATGTTAATTTACGGTGTATCTGGATTTAAGTTGATATGATCAAATTTTGTTTTATTGCATACGATGTAAATATTAAAATGATTAATGTGCATATCCGATTAAATCCCACATACAAATCTAGAATATATATATATATATATATATATATATATATATATAAATATATATATACATGAAATATATGCAATTTATTTGCATTACCTTAAAATCATTTTGATGGTGATTGGTAGCATGGTTATGGCCTATACCCCTAGTCCTTTTGTGCTTGGTTGTATGGTTGTTGTTACCGCTTATATCTCGATTTGCGTACCAAGCCTCTCTGTTCTTTTCCATATGTAAAAGTATTAATTCTTTCCTTCCTATGCTCTTCTCGAATGTAACTCGAGGTTTCACTTAATAATGTAATATTAGGATAGCTTCTAGTTCCTTTTGTGTCAAAGATGATGTTATATCTTGATTTTCATACCAAGCCTCTCTCTTCTTTTCCATATGTAAAAGTATTAATTCTTTCCTTCCTATGCTATCCTCGAATGTAACTTGAGGTTTCACTTAACAATATAATATTAGGATAGCTTCTAGTTCTTTTTGTGTCAAAGAAGATGTTCTACATCAGGTGAGCCAACCAACTCATCATTTAAGCGAATGGTTCAGGAGCCAAATTGATTAGTTGAAGAACCAAGGATTCTGATGATAGGAGGATCCAAATGATAACCTGGTGGCCTAACTGATCGTGTAGAGGAGTCTAGACATTGCTTGGACTGGAGGCCAGACGACCAGTTTGAGCAACCAACTGACGGCTAGGAGGCCAACCGACTGGTTGAAGGGTTGAATCGATCGTCTCGGACTGGTTCAACAGAGATTGTCATTAAGAACATGTTGCCACATATGATGTGGACCTAAAGTGATAGTAATTCCTTGTTTCTCCAAGCAATTACAATATGATGGCCATAACCATTGCTTGCATTACTGCATGTTTTATTGTGGTTATAAATTGTATATGATATGTACTATGGATATGTGGTGAATTGATATGTATTTGTATTTATATAAAATCCCTCAAATATAATATTAAGTCGTAGATGCTTTCTATAAGCAACATACATGAAAAACTTGATCGACTAAGAGTAGATTACGCTAAAGCATGGTGTGCTATCCATTTCATGGAAGTGTGATGGTAGATAGGTAGATCTTCCAAAGTAGGGTGCATAGTCTATCATGTTGGATTTTGGGTCACTCTTAACTAGGTGATGTTAATGAGATATAAGTACCTAGAAGCATGCATATGGATTGTGGCAAAGAGTTGTGCACACCATCTATGCAAGAGTTGTATGAGATGCAATTGACAAACATTTTCTACCTAAATATCAAGTTCTGGGCAATCAACAAAAGGTAACTAATGATTTGATGAAATATGGATCTTGGCTCAGTGGAAGGTTCTACGTTGTAATCTTCCGAACTAGTAATAAGGGTTATTGATTTGAACAAAATAATTAATTAAAGGCCTAATAAATATTGTCAAACTTATCAAATCAAATTCATAAAAAATGTTTAGATTAAAGTTTTAATATCTTTTGTAGAATCTAATAACAAACATAAACACATTTTCTTTGATATCAGTCCTTGAGAAGGATTTTGGGTTAATGAAACAACTTCCATGATAGATTTCAGATTTTGAGAATGGTTCTCACTCAAGAGCACAAGTTCTATGTCCTAGAGATACCAGATCCAAATGAACCCACTCTCAACGTGCCTAAGACTAATAGGGATGCTTACAGGATGCGCTCTGAAGATGTTGTGGATGTCAAGTGCCTGATTCTATACTCAATGAACTATCAGTTGTAGAGATGACATGAGAACATGGATGCTATTGAGATGGTAACACATCTTAAGAACATGTAGCAAGATCAGGAAAGACAAGAGAGACATGATGTCTCAAAGGCGTTGTTCAAGTGCAATATGGATGAAGGAGATCCAGTAGGTCCTCATGTACTCAAGTTGATTGGGTATGTGGAGAACCTTACTAGAATGGGATTTCCCTTGGGTCAAGAGTTGGACACATATGTGATTATGCAATCACTGTCAGAGTCATACAACCAATTTGTCATGAAATAAAATGTGAGCAATTTTGACAAGCCATTTCCAGAATTACTTGGCATGTATAGGATAGCTGAACAACAGATCATGGGAAGTGTCACTTTGAGAAGTGGGTGTGCTTCCGTTATCAGTAGGAGGGACACTTCATCGCCAACTATCCTCTTCCTGATCCAAGAGGTCTAGTGGCAGCACAACTAGTGGTAGCAGCACCCCCAGTAGGAGGAGAAGTACCAGTTGGAGGTCCATCTATTAGAGAGAGGAGACAAGCTAGAGTATTCTCCATCGACAATGAAGAAGCTCAAGTGAATGCTAATAGGTTGATAGAGGGTAATAACCTGTAGAGTTTTCCTTTTAGTTTAGTTTTATCATGTAATAGTCGCCTGATACATTATGAAACTATGTAGGCATGCTTGAAGTCATGGGACAAAATGTAAAAGCTCTTTTTTATTCTAGTTCTACTAATACTTTCATTTCGAGAAATCTGGCAACACAACATGAATTGTTACAACATTTGATATTACATATTGAACAACAAACTTTAACATATACATGTACTACCACTAAACTACAGGATCTTAAGACAACAGGTCTACCTGTACATCAGCTCGCCACACAACTCTCAACTATCCTGGATCTTCAAGAGCATAACCACAACCTAAACAAAAGATTACATGTGGTACACATCAGCACAATATTCAAGAATATTGTACTAAGTACGCCTACGTGTCTTTTATATACCTCTCATCATATCTTGGCAATAAGATAAAACTATACTTGGCAGTAATAGAAGAATATAAGAAAAGTGTATACTTGTACAAAGATGTTCATTAATAAAAGAGAACACATATTTTACCACAACTTTCCATTATATGTAAAGTTGATCAACCACATGCACTATTCTACCAAAGAGATTTAGTGTTCACATGTACTATTCTTCCAAAGAGATTTAGTACTTCATAAATGCACTATTCTGCCAAAGAGATTTAGTGCTTTCATCAATGTACTATTCTACCAAAGAGATTTAGTGCTATCATATAATGGATCAAATATATTATGTTTCATGCGTCCATAACCATAAGTACGAAAAATCAAGCAACATATCATGCAGAACAATCATTTCATCCAATATCATATGTCAAGTATTTTACTATACATATAACACAAGCATATTGTATAATAAGCCAAGTAAGAGGTAATGGCATACCTTCCAAAGAGATATCCTAATCACATACCACTGATGTCAACTATAAGCTTGGTCAAACCTGATTAAGACAAGACCATAAACTATCATCAGGTTCTCATCCTATTATATCTCATCTTAACCCTAATCGTGTTCATATTAGGGTTTGCTTATCTCATTATGATATTCTCATGATTACTTGTATTCTAATCTTATGATTATCTGACTGATGTCATTTTCCAGATTACATCTCATTATCAAAGTTCATCATTTGAACATTAGGTTCCATATCCTTTTTGTGCACATATTAACCCTAGGTTACATCATTAACCTAGATTAGGGTTTTATAACATGTATTAAGATTCATCTTCATATAACATGGATTCTGTTCATTATTATGATATCATAATTAAAATTGAGGTTTCATATACTGATATGAGCTTACTCTATGAATTTCATCATTTATTGAGCATGTGTGCATTTATTGCATTTTATTTAGGGTTAAAAGCCCTAATTATCCATATGGAGCAAATTACATGATTTCGTACATCAACATAACCGTAACTGACATCATATGCATTAATATAAACATGAAATATGATTTACAAGTATTTTCTCATAATTTTAGGGAATCGTTTGATATTTATTATCCATCATATGAGCATTTCACATCTTACATGATTACTCTGATATTAGTTCGTCGAAAGCCTGATATTATGCTTCCATTGTGTTCTACGCATATTTCTGAGAATTTCGGTATATTATATGTATTTTTCTTATCAACCTGCTATTTTCTACGAATTATATAAGATCGGGACTAAATTGGGGGTTTACCTTTTTCAGCCAATGGCGTGTTGCCACATGGCTAGCAAGGGGGCGCATCCTCTCTTGGCCTGGCATTAATGAACTGGATGAAACTCAATGGTTCACTAATTGGGTCGGCGGTCTGCTGACTGGACCGGTCCGCTCTCTTTCTTTCCCTGGTCCACGCGATCAGTCCCAAGCGGGACTCTGATCTGCATGGCGCCGCTGTGAGGGAGATGCTCCGGTGAGGTGATGCCAGCAGCATCGTGGTCTCCATCAAACTCCAAGACTGCCATCAGATCCGGTGATTCCTCCTCCACATCGCCATCCTTGAAACTCATTACCTTCAACTTCTGCTCATGATCTGGGCAAGCTCGCCGGCAATAGCTGTTGGCGCGGCGGAGCAGAAGAGGCATTAGGCATTTACTCTCCATTTCTTTGATCCAAGGCCTCTCAAAGCAGTGCTCTAACTCTAGAAACTCAATCGTGATCTCCATATGTAGAGTGATACACTCCTTGCACCTCCTCGAGCTCCATCTTCAAGCTCCAGACAACCCAAGCCGGTTAGCCATGGAGACGACCATCGTAGGGCACGCAAATACATGGGCGGACTCCCCTGACTTTGGTCTTCCTTTGCGAGCTCATCTAGATCCTCAGAAGCCACCGATGAGCCCTCACCTCTTCTCTACAACCTCGACCACTAGCTACAGGTCACAGTGGAGAGACTGCGCTCGAGGCATTCTGGTTCTCTCTCTGTAGGTGTTGGTTTGTCGCAAAAAAAGGCTCGAGTAGGTCGTGGTCACTAGAGGATTCCCACTCCTCCATTCAAGCATATCCGCGGCTCATCTAAAGCAGCTGTCACTACCACTAGATTGGATACCTAGGGCTAGGATTCGGCCACGCATACCCAACTCAACTAAGGGGGCGTGTGACATTAAAATCAAGCCCAACTTAGGTCTTTAAACCATCAACCAAGCACATTATTTCCCCAAAATCAAGCCTCAATAACTTATTCTAGGAACCTCCAAATGCCACCAAATTTTAACCATAGCTCCCATACCTTTCGAGCTACCTTCTATTCAAAATTGGTGACCAAACTCATCTATTGGACCACTCAATAAAATTCCTCAAAAAGGCATTAAAAGAGAGATCTTAATCATTATATAAATCTCAATCAACATTCCAACTTTACTAAAACACTTGGAACTCTCATTATAACTCAAGATATGGATTCTAATATGTTATTGGAGATTTATGGATTTCAAAAATCCACTCCATCACATCCTACACACCTTAAAAGATTTTTCGTCCTCGGAATTAAGCCAGAAAACCCACTTTGTCACAAATTTGTTTGGACATCAAGGATTTAGGCTATGTTTTGGATGTCACAACCCCGATTGGTCGGATATATATATATATATATATATATATATATATATATATATATATATCTTTTAAAAACACCTATCTTGCTAATTAAGTACCCGAGTCATGAGATTCCTAGTGATTTCATCTTCCTCAATATGAATGATTTTGATTTTATCATTGGTATGGATTGGCTTTACACCTATAGAGCACAGATTGACTGTAGAGAAAAGAAGATCCTTATTAGGAAACATGGTCATCCACACTTTACCATTTGAGGAAGGAGAGACGTGACTACCAGCCTATATGTGTCGGGTCTGAAGGCCGAGTAGATGATATCCAAAGGTTGTCATGCTTTCCTAGTAGTAGTCACCGAGCCGGAGCCTAAGGTGCAATCTCTTGAAGAGATAGAGGTAGTCAGGGAGTATGCATACATTTTTCCAGATGACTTGCCTGGAATTCCCCCTAAGAGATAGGTGGGCTTTTTGATAGAGCTAGCTCCTAGGACAAACCCTATATCTAAGGCACCTTACAGGATGGCCCCTACTGAGTTGCTCGAGTTGAAGAAACAACTACAGGAATTTCTAGACAAAGGTTTCGATAGACCTAGTACATCACCATGGGGAGCACCAGTCCTTTTTGTGAAGAAGAAGGATGGATCACTCCGGATGTGTATTGATTACCAGATGATCAATCGGGCGACCATTAAAAACAAGTACCCTCTACCCAGGATAGATGACCTTTTTGACCAGCTCAAATCGGCTCGAGTCTTTTCCAAAATTGATTTGAGGTCTAGATACCACCAGGTACGGGTCAAGAGTGATGACATCCCTAAGACGGCCTTCTGAACCCATTATGGCCACTATGAGTTTGTAGTTATGCCGTTTGGGTTGTCCAATGCACCCAATGTCTTTATGAACCTCATGAATAGTGTGTTTTAACCCTTCCTTGACTCTTGTGTCATAGTGTTTATAGATGAAATCTTGGTGTATTCTGTTGACAAGCAACACCATGACCATCTAGGTAGAGTCCTTGATATCCTGAGAAAGAAGAAGTTCTATGGGAAATTTTTGAAATGTGAGTTTTGGATAGACTGTGTCATGTTTCTTGGACACATCATAACTGGAGGAACGATCGTCGTGGATCTAGCTAAAAAGTTAGCTGTTCAAGACTGGCTTGCACTAAAAAAAAACCCTCTGAGATCCATAGCTTCTTGGGATTGGCTGGATATTATCAGCGCTTCATCAAGCATTTCTCAAAGACTGCTTCGTCTCTCACCAAGCAAACCCGCAAGTTTGAAAAGTTTGCGTGTTCTGACGTATGTGAAGCTCACTTCCAAGAACTAAATGAGAAGTTGACCACTGCTCCAGTGTTGAACTTGCCTTTCGGTAATGAGGGTTTCATGATCTTAATCGACACATCGAAGATGGGACTTGGCTATGTGTTGGAATAGAATCGACATGTGGTTGCATATGCTGCGCAACAACTCAAGCCCAATGAGTTGAATTACCTGACACATGACTTAGAATTGGATGCTATCATTCATGCTTTGAAGATATGGCAACATTACCTGTATGGCGCTACCTTCCAGATATTCACCAACCATAAAAGTCTAAAGTATCTCCTGACATAGAGAGATCTAAACCTACGACAATGAAGATAGGTGGAATATATGAAGGACTATGATTTTGTCATTGCCTATCAACCTAGGAAGGAAAATGTTGTAGCTGATGCGCTTAGTTGGAAACAACTCATATGCGCAGCTGTCTTATCTAGTCAGTGGAGGAAGCTAAAAGGTCTTGTGGAGTGGACTCCGCAATTGTTAGAGGACTGAGTTCATTTGGCCAACATCCATATCAAGTCATATTTGTTGAGCGATTTAGTGGCTGCCCAGTTGACCAGTTCACAACTTGGAAGGATGAAAGGTTTGTTAGAGAAACCTTAGACCCATCTCTTAGTAGGGGTGGATGGTGGAATCCGTTATAAGAGTCATATTTGGGTTTAGGAGATTCTTTTTTGAAGGATCATATCTTGCAAGAGGCTCATGGTTCTAAGTATACGGTACACCCGGTAACTACAAAGATATTTAAGGATCTACAGAGGTTTTTCTGGTGGTCAGGAATGAAGAGAGATATTGTGGCATATGTGGCCAGCTATCTTACGTTCCAGATGGTGAAGGCTGAACACCAGTGACCCGGCGGACTTTTGTAGTCAATAGAGATTCTAGAATGGAAATGGGAATAGATCACCATGGATTTTGTGGTGGGTCTACCCCATACCAAGAGAGGTCATGACGCAATATGGGTTGTGGTAGATCACCTTACCAAGTCAACACACTTCCTTGCCCTAAACACCATTTCCAAGGTGTCAGACCTAGTCGAGTTGTACATCAGAGAGATAGTATGGTTGCATGGTGTACCAGGTTTGATCATCTCTAACTGAGAGTTCACTTCCAAATTGTGGAAGCAGGTACAAGAAGAACTTGGTACAAGGTTGAAGTCCAGTACTGCTTACCCCCCCAAACTGATGTTTAGTCAGAGAGGACAATTCAGACATTAGAGGATCTATTGAGAGCTTGTGTGCTCGATTGGGGTGGATCATGGGAGCAGTACTTACCTTTAGCTGAGTTTGCCTACAACAACAGCTACCAAGCTCGTATCGAGATGCCTCTATATTAAGATTTATATGGGAGACCGTGTCGATCACCGCTTCACTGGGATGATGTTGGTGAGAGGACCTTATTGAAGTTAGATGTGCTTTAAGTGTATGCAGATAAAGTCTCTTTCATCAAGCAAAGGCTAAAGAGAGCCCAAGATCATCAGAAGTCGTATGCGGATGCGAAGCAGACTAACATGCAATTCACTACGGGACAACATGTGTTTTTGAAAATCCAACCACTCTGAGCTATAGCTAAGAATAGAGGAAAGTTGAGTGCTTGATATGTGGGTCCATTTGAGGTGTTAGAATAGATTGGTGAAGTTGCATATCATTTGGTGTTACCCCCTCAATATAATAAGATTCATGATGTGCTCCATGTGTCTAATTTGAAGTGATATGTTCAAGATCCGAGCCATGTGCTGAGAATTGAGCCTATTGAGCTTCAAGGGAAGCTGACATATCCTAAGTCACCTTTGTAGATTCTAGATACCAAGATGAAAGAACTCAGATGTAAGAATATAGAGATGGTAAAGGTTCTTTGGAAGCACCATGGAGAGGATGAGGCCACATGGGAGCTGAAGACGGACATGAAAAAAGCATATCCTGACTTGTTTGTTTGATTGTTTAATTTTGAGGGAAAAATTATTATAAGGAGGGGAGGATGTTATAACCTCATTTTTCCTATTTCTGGATTGAAATGTAATTTCTCCTTTTGAAAGATATATGAACATGTAATTGTTTGATTTGATTTAAATGAGTGGATTCCTTTTCTAAATAGCCTTGTATGTTTGATTTTGTGGGTCTTGTTGGCTATTGGTCCCAATAACAATAAAAGGAAATAAAAGGAAAAGAAATTCAATTAATAAAGGAATAACTAATATAAGGAGAAAAGAAAGATGTAGAAGCATTTAGAAGGCTAGGAATTATCCTTCAAAGATGGATTTCATATCTTTGGGATTTCTTGGGTTCCAAGGATTCCAAGTTGCAAAGATAATAGGAGAAGAAAGAGAAAATACCAATTAAATAAGCTATATTAAAGGATAACTTGCACATGAGGATAATGCCCTTTTCCTTTAGAATTTGGGACTCAAATTGTGTACACAAGTAGATTAAGGCAAGATAAAGATTCCCTTAAAATTTGGTTAATAAAAGGATACTCGATTAAGGAGTTATGGATTTTTAAATTTATCCTAAAGTGAGATGATAATCTCAATAATACATTGAATGTCATGTTGTGTTTAGGATTAAGTTTTGGGATTATCTGATGTGCGAGTGATCTGATCCCTAGATCATGTGATCCATCATGGATCTTAGGATCCAATGGCACTGGAGTAGTGTTAGGACTCCAGTCTGAGTAGGACACATGCTTGGATATCTTTGGCCTTTTCTCGAATCTTGGATGCGCGAGAGAATTGGGAAAAACAACCATCGAATTTGGGAGACCTTCCCGAACTGAATGAACCTAACTTTGGGGGACTCTTGAGGTGAAACAAACTTTTCCCCAATTGGGGATCTCTCTCCAACCCTGCCTACATAAGGAGGGGGCACCCCACGACACCAGCAATCCTGCAAACCTACCCTGAGTATTTGAGAGGTGTCGATGAGTCGTTTGGTGCTTTGAATTAGAGAATTCATCTTGATATTCGACCCTTGCTCAGAGGAACCTTCACTAGAGGAAGAACCCTACTGCCGCGGTGGTGGAAGTAAGGAGATGATCAATTGATCAGCTCGTCATGTATAGAGGAGCAAGGAGGTGCTTATGGTGTTCTTAGCTTGCATGGAGAGTGAGGGAAGCTCGGAGTCAACTAGAGAGTTGACCCTCAGATCACTGAAGGCTTGCACGTAGAGGTTGAAGATGACACAGAGCCAATTTACCTATCTGCCCTCCCGATTCTTTAATACATGCAAGGTATTTTCTGTCCTTTCATTTCTTTTGCTCACTGATGAGGCACACAACCTCGTGGCTCCTGGGTGCTAATGTGGCATGAGTCGATTGGCTCACGCCCGACCCCACTGGCTCGACTCAAGAGAGTCGAAAGGGACACGTGGCATTCCCTGATTGTCGATAGTATAAATCATAGAAAATTATTGGATAATCGTATGGGAAAACTTTATATATGAAAGTTTATAAAAAAATCATGAGGAGCCTGTTAAAAATAATATTAAAGCCTGAATATGTTTCTAATTCCAAAAGTGCTTTAATTTGATCATATTATGCATTAAACCTTGATTAAAACCCTAATTATGTTTGGAAATCAGATGTAAGATCTTAAATAGGTTATTTTGAGTTATAGTAACATGTTGAGAGGAAAAGTAAGAGTTGAATCTGATTTAGATAGTAATTTGCTTGCTCTAGGGTTTTTACACATGAATAAGTCATAGTGCATATGGAAACCCTAATTTAGGGTAAAAGGTGATTAATATGGTTAATTTGAGATTCCTTAGAAGAAGGTAATTGTGAGTCGATCCTAAGCCTGTTAGGAAGGATTTAACAAGCTAGTTAGGGTTTGTAATTAGTTTTGTTATTTTAGGGTTTATAGTGACAATGATAAAGATGAGCCCTAATGAAACCCTCTAAAAAGAAGTAGGAAACCATAGGAAGTGAGTTCAAATGAATAGATAGAATCTGATAAAGTAGATAGTAAATAGAGTACATGTACTTTTTAGGATTCTTGCTTGTATGGATTGAACTGCTTGGATTTTACTATTAGCTTGTTGAATCTACTAAACAGGTATGCGGTTAATTTATGAATAATCATCTTATGATTCATGGCATTTCACAAGGTTTTTCGATTGATGTGAAACCTAAAATAATTGATTGTTCAATTATGCAATATCATAAAGTGACTATTTGTATAACAATTAATTATGAATGTACTTCTCGAACCTACATACCACACTGATGTATGATGCAAGACCAAGCCCCGAAGGGAAGGTCTGAGTTGGTCAAGCCCCAGAGGGAAGACCATTGGGCACCCGAGTGGTGACCCCAGGAACCAAGCTCATGATGGAGAAGGTGGCCTTATGTCCCTTACAAGGACAAAACCCTAAGAGAGGGTAATCTAGGGTTTAGGGTAAAAGAAGTGAAGTTACATTGAAAATGTAATTTGGATTGTTAATCAACTATTTGCTATATTTAGGTTGTTAGAGCCTATTTGTGATGTTTTGTTTGTGCCCACATACCATTATAGAAATATGATGATCGACGTTTTGTTTTTTGACATTTTAGGTATTATCTGAAAAGGAAAAATAGTAAAATGGAATTTATGAATATCATTAAGTAATCCATAAGTGGATTAGATAGATAGATTCCATCTGCGAATAGAAGTATAGATCCTAATTTTATAAGGTATGCAAAAGCTTTATTTTATTCTAGCTTTCTAGTTTAGTATTAGAAGAATTTGATAATTATTTTTGATTAAATTGTCAAACCATTGATCCTGAATTTTGGGATAACACCTCTGACCTCTTGGTCTCCCTTGATTGGGGGTTACCAAGAAGCATGGTCGTTACATTTGGTATCAGATCCAATGGTTTCTCATTTAATCCTCAATAATTATTAAATTTTACAAACTCTTTAGAGCCGAAGGGAGTTATTAGAAGATTTTCTGATGATGGAGGTGTCTAGAAACGGATCACAATCTGGGGGATGGCAATATTTTCCTCTGCCCCACTAGTCGGTATATGAGGACTCCCAGATTATGTGTAACTTCCTGGCCGAAATCTGAGGGATTGACTCAAAATAAGATACCTCTAGGTATTCTCATCTATTTTCATTCCTTCTTTACCTCTTATTTATGGAGAAACATTAAGTACTTAAGATTTTCTCTCTCTCTCCACCACCTCCTGTGTTTGGGAATTCAGGTGTTAAGGATTAAGGAATCCTCCACCAAATAATAAAATGCATGTAAATAAGAGGACATGGATGTAAGTTTAAGCATATATATCTTCCAAGTTATAAATATGTGTTTAAAGGATTTTTAACTTGTGTGAAATAGTATGGCTCGTGTGAAGACCATAGCTACTCCCATCGAGGCCACTGAGAACCCTGCTAGGGGTTGGCCTCCCCGTAAGAGGAAGAAATCTTCTATGAAGAGGAAGAGGGACCGTGGCGATGAGTCCTCAAAGAAGAGAAAGAGACCCAAGGGAGCCCCAGAAGAAGGCTCAGACCATAAGCCAGTACCCTTCAACAACCTAGAAATGGACCAAGAAAAGGAACATATGTACGAAGATGAAGTCAGGTTTGTGGAGAACCTGACTGGTGGTCCCGGACCTACAATGGTAGTTCACACCCTTGATGAACTATGGATGGAATAGCAAAAGAATCTAACTGAGGTCATTAGTGCCCTGGCCCTCAGGGATATAGCCAGAGATGAAAATAGTGAGCCCTTTCCATTCATCCCCGACATGGAGTCACCATTCTAGACTTCATCAAGCTGAATATTGAGAAATTCTAGGGAGAGGATAAGACTGAAGTGGTCGACAAAGCAGATGCTTATATGATGGAAGTCAAGAATGGTTTCCGCATGCTGGAGGTGCAGCCGAACAAGAAGGTTCCTTTTGCTGCTCACCTCTAGGAAGGAGTAGCAAAGATCTGGTGGGAGAACCATATCATGGGTCGAGATTTGAATGAGGAGCCAATGGCATGGACCGACTTTAGGACTATCTTCATAACCAGATTCATTCCCACCTCAACTAAGAAGGAGAACGAAAGAGAGTTCACCAACATGATCCAAGTTAGCCTATATGTTGCAGACTTTGGCCGCAAGTTTCGTATCTTGGAGAATTTTGGGCACATGATGACCGAGGAAAGGCGGGTGGACCATTTTGTAGAGCATATACACCCTACAATCAAGCCTTATGTGATGGTGAGTAAACCAGTAACATTCACTAAAGCCTACAACACCACCTTATCTATGGAGAGGATGGTGATGCCTGCTCTGAACCCATCCAAATGATATTTGGATTTCACTGAAGGTACCCAAGGACAGAAGAATGATCACAAGAAAGGACAAGGACGTAACCACAACAAGGGCAAGCATGGAAACAAAGGAAAGCCATGTGGTGAGAGTCACTTCTAGAAATGTCGTACCTATGAATGGACACATCCTGAGAAGTTCCACTTCAAGAAGAGGGTGTGCTTTCATTGCTAGCAGGAGGGACACTTCATCACCAACTATCCTCTACCTGATCCGAGAGGTTCAGTGGCAGCACAACCAGTGGCAGCAATACCCCCAACAGGAGAAGTACTAGATGGAGGTCTACCTATTGGAGAGAGGAGACAAGCCTGAGTATTCGCCATCGACAATGAAGAAGCTCAGGCGAATGCTAATAGGTTGATATAGGGTAATAACCCATAGAGTTTTCCTTTCAATTTAGTTTGATCATGTAATAGAATTCTGATACATTATGAAACTATGTAGGCATGCTTGAAGTCATGGGATAAAATGTAAAAGCTCTTTTTGATTCTGGTTCTACTAATACTTTCATTTTGAGAAATCTGGCAACTATGCTTTGTTTGGACATCAAGGATTTAGGCTATGTTTTGGATGTCACAACCTCGAGTGGTTGGATATATACATCTCTTTTAAAAAACCCTATCTTTCCAGTTAAGTATCTGAGTCACGAGCTTCCTACTGACTTCATCCTCCTCAATATGAATGATTTTGATGTTATCATTGGTATGGATTGGCTTTACACCTATAGAGCACAGATTGACTGTAGAGAAAAGAAGATCATTATTAGGAAACATGGTCATCCACACTTTACCATTCGAGGAAGGAGAGATGCAACTACAGCCTATATGTGTCGACTTTGAAGGCTGAGCAAATGATATCCAAAGGCTGTCAAGCTTTCCTAGCAGTAGGCACTGAGCCGGAGCCTAAGGTGCAATCTCTTGAAGAGATAGAGGTAGTCAGGGAGTATGCAGACATTTTTCCAGATGACTTGCCTAGAATTCCCCCTGAGAGAGAGGTGGACTTTTCGATAGAGCTAGCTCCCAGGACAAACCCTATATCTAAGGAACCTTATAGGATGGCCCTACTGAGTTGCTCGATTTGAAGAAACAACTGCAGGAATTGCTACACAAAGGTTTTGTTAGACCTAGTAAATCACCATGGGGAGCACCAATCCTTTTTGTGAAGAAGAAGGATGGATCACTCTAGATGTGTATTGATTACCAAATGATCAATCAGGCGACCATTAAAACAAGTACCCTCTACCCAGGATAGATGACCTTTTTGACCAACTCAAATCGGCCCGAGTCCTTTCCAAAATTGATTTGAGGTCTGGATACCACCCGATATGGGTCAAGATTGAAGACATCCCTAAGACGGCCTTCCAAACCCATTATGGCAACTATGAGTTTGCAGTTATGCCGTTTGGGTTTTCCAACACACTAGTGTCTTTATGAACCTCATGAATAGTGTGTTTCAACCCTTCCTTGACTCGTTTGTCATAGTGTTTATAGATGACATCCTGGTGTATTTTGATGACCTAGAGCAACATTGTGACCATCTGGGTAGAGTCCTTGATATCCAGAGAAAGCAGAAGTTCTATGGGAAGTTCTCAAAATGTGAGTTTTGGATAGACCATGTCATGTTTCTTGGACACATCATATCTGGAGGAACAATCGCTGTGGATTCAACTAAAGTGTCAGCTATTAGAGACTAGCTTGCACCAAAAAAAACCCTATGAGATCCGTAGCTTCTTGGGGTTGGCTAGATATTATCGATGCTTCATCAAGGATTTATCAAAGACTACTTTTCCGCTCACGAAGCTAACCCGGAAGGATGAAAAGTTTGTGTGGTCTGACATATGTGAAGCTCGCTTCCAGGAACTAAAGGAGAAGTTGACCACCACTCCAGTGTTGACCTTGCCTTCTAGTAATGAGGGTTTCATGATCTTCATCGATGCATCGAAGATGGGACTTGGTTGTGTGTTGGAATAGAATCGACATGTGGTTGCATATGCTTCCTGACAACTCAAGCCCAATGAGGTAAATTACCTGACACATGACTTAGAATTGGCTGCTATCATTCATGATTTGAAGATATGGTGGTATTACCTGTATGGAGCTACCTTCTATATCTTCACTGACTGTAAAAGTCTGAAGTATCTCCTGACATAGAGAGACCTAAACCTATGACAACGAAGACGGATGGAGTATATGAAGGACTATGATTTCATCATTGCCTATCACCCTGGGAAGGAAAATGTCGTAGCTGATTTGCTTAGTCAGAATAGCTCAGATGCGTAGCTGTCTTATCTAGTCAGTGGAGGAAGATAGAATGACTTGTGGAGTGGAATCCACAACCGTTAGAGGACTGAGTTTGTTTGGCCAACATCCAGATCAAGTCATATTTCTTGAGCGATTTAGTGGTTGCTCAGTTGACCAGTTCACAACTTGGAAGGATGAAAGGTTTGTTAGAGAAACCTCAGACCCATCTCTCAGTAGAGGTGGATGGTGGAATCCGTTACAAGAGTCATATTTGGGTTCCGAGAGATTTGCTGTTGAAGGATCGTATCTTGCAAGAGGCTCATGGTTCTAAGTATACGGTACACCCAAGCACTACAAAGATGATTAAGGATTTAGAGAGGTTTTATTGGTGGTCAGGAATGAAGAGAGATATTACGACATATGTGGCCAGCTGTCTTACGTGCCAGATGGTGTAGGATGAACACCAACGACATGGCAGACTTTTACAGTCTATAGAGATTCCAGAATGGAAATGGGAACATATCACCATGGATTTTGTGGTGGGTCTTCCCCGGACGAAGAGAGGTCATGATGCGATATGGGTTGTGGTAGATTGCTTTCCCAAGTCAACACACTTCCTTGTCCTAAAGACCACTACCAAGGTTTCAGACCTAGCCTCATTGTACATCAGAGAGATAGTACGGTTGCATGGTGTACTGGGTTCGATTATCTCCGACCGAGACCTAAAGTTCACTTCCAAATTGTGGAAGCAGGTACAAGAAGAACTTGGTACAAGGTTGAAGTTCAGTACCGCTAATCACCCCCAGACTGATGGTTAGTCAGAGAGGATGATTTAGACATTAGAGGATCTATTGAGAGATTGTGTACTCGATTGGAGTGGATCATGGGAGCAATATTTACCATTAGTAGAGTTTGCCTACAATAATAGATACCAAGCCAGTATCGGGATGCCTTTGTATAAAACTTTATATGGGAGACTATTTCGGTCACTGCTTCACTGGGATGATGTCAGTAAGAGGAGCTTGTTGAGGTCAGATGAGCTCCAAGTGTATGCAAATAAAGTTGCTTTGATCAAGAAGAGGCTGAAGAGAGCCCAGGATCGATAGAAGTCGTATGCGGATGTGAAGCGGACTGACATGCAGTTCACTGTGGGAGAACATGTGGTTTTGAAAATCCAACCGCTCCAAGATATAGCTAAAAATAGAAGAAAGTTGAGTCCCTGATATGTGGGTCCATTTGAGGTGTTAGAACGGATTGGTGAAGCTGCATACCATTTGGCGTTACCCTCTCAGTATAGTATGATGCATGATGTGTTCCATGTGTCCAATCTGAAGTGATATGTGTAAGATCTGAGCCATGTGCTGAGCATTGAGCCTACTGAGCTTCAAGGGAAGCTGACATATCCTGAGTCACATTTGTAGATTCTAGATACCAAGGTGAAAGAACTCAGATGTAAGAATATAGAGATGGTACAGGTTCTTTGGAAGCACCATGGAGAGGATGAGGCCACATGGGAGATGAAGACTAACATGGAAAAAGCATATCCTGACTTGTTTGTTTGATTGCTGAATTTTGAGGGTAAAATTCTTATTAGGAGGGGAGGATGTTATAACCTCATTTTTCCTATTTCTGGATTGAAATGTAATTTCTCCTTCTTAAATATATATGAACATGTAATTGTTTGATTTGATTTAAATGTGTGGGTTCCTTTTCTATGTAGCCTTGCATGTTTGATTCCGTGGGCATTGTTGGCTATTGGGCCCAATAATAAGAGAAAGGAAATAAAAGGAAAAGAAATTCAATTAATAAAGGAATAATTAATATAAGGAGAATTGAAAGATGTAGAAGCATCTAGAAGGCTAGGAATTATCATTCAAAGATGGATTTCGTATCTTTGGGATTTCTTGGGTTCCAAGGAGTCCAAGTTGCAAAAGATAATAGAAGAAGAAAGAGAAAAATACCAATTAAATAAGCTATATTAAAGGATAACTTGCACATGAGGATAATTCCCTTTTTCCTTTGGAATTTGGGTCTCAAATGGGATACACAAGTAGATTAAGGGAAGATAAAGGTTCCCTTAAAATTTGGTTGAAAAAGGATACTCGATTAAGGAGTTATGGATTTTTAAATTTATCATAAAATGAGATGATAATCTTGATAATGCATTGAATGTCACTTTGCGTTTAGGGTTAAGTTTTGGGTTTATCTAACGCGCGAGTGATCTAATCCCTAGATCCCAAGATCCAGATTGTGGATCTTAGGATCCAATAATTCTGGTGTAGCATCAGGACTCCAGTCCGAGCAGGACACATGCTTGGATATCTCTGGCCTTTTCTTGAAACTTGGATGCGTGAGAGAATTGGGAAAAACAACCATCGAATCTGAGAGACCTTCCCGAACTGAATGAACTTGACTTTGGGGGACTCCTGAGGTGAAATAGAGTTTTCACCAATCGTGGATCTCTCTCCAACCCTGCCTATATAAGGAGGGGGCACCCCACGACACCAGCAATCCCGCAAACCTACCCTGAGTGTTTGAGAGGTTCCGACGAGACATTTGGTGTTGTCAATTGGAAAATTTGTCCTGATCTTCAACCCTTTCTATGAGGAACCTTCACCAGAGGAAGAACCAGGCCATCGCGGTGCTGAAAGGAAGGAGATGACGAATTGATAGGCTCGTCATGTCCGGAGGAGTGAGGAGGTGCTTCTGGTGTTTGTAGCTTACACGCGAAGTGAGGGAAGCTCAGAGTCAACTGGAGAGTTGACCCTTAGATTTTTGAAGGCTTGTGCACGGAGGTTGAAGAGGACACATAGCCAATTTACTAGTCTACCCTACTGATTCTTCAATACAGGAAAGATCTTTTTTGTCCTTTCATTTCTTTTGCTCACTGACGAGGCGTGCAGCCTTGCGGGTCCTGGGTGCTGATGTGGCACAAGCCAATTGGCTCACGCCCGGCCCGGCTGGCTCGACTCAAGAGAGTTGAAAGGGATGTGTGGCGTTCCCTGATTGGTAAGAATATATTTAAATGGTAAAAAACATAGAAAATTATAGAATAATCGTATCAGAAAACTTTATATATGAAAGTTTATCAAAAAATCACGAGGAACCTGTTAAAAATCATATTAAAGCCTGAATACATTTCTAATTCCAAAAGTTCTTTAAGTTGATCATATTATGCATTAAACCTTGATTAAAACCCTAATTATGTTTGGAAATCAGATTTAAGATCTTAAATAGGTTATTTCGAGTTATAGTAACATGTTGAGAGGAAAAGTAAGAGTTGAATCTGATTTAGATAATAATTTTCTTGCTCTAGGGTTTTTACACAAGAATAAATCATAATGCATATAGAAACCCTAATTTAGGGTAAACGGTGATTAATATGGTTAATTCGAGATTCCTTAGAAGAAGGTAATTGTGAGTCGATCATGAGCCTATTAGGAAGGATTTAACAAGCTAGTTAGGGTTTGTGATTAGTTTTGTTGTTTTAGGGTTTATAGTGACAATGATAAAGATGAACCCTAATGAAACTGTAAAAAGAAGTAGGAAGCCCTAGGAAGTGAGTTCAAATGAATAGATAGAATCTGATAAAGTAGATAGTAAATAGAGTACATGTACTTTTTAGGATTCTTGCTTGTATGGATTGAACTGCTTGCTTGGACAATTTCTTGCTTGGATTTTACTATTAGCTTGTTGAATCTACTGAATAGGTATGCGGTTAATTTATGAATAACCACCTTATGATTCATGGAATTTCACAAGGTTTTTCGATTGATGTGAAACCTAAACTATTTGATTGTTCAATTATGCAATATCATAAAGTGACTATGTGTATAACAATTAATTATGAATGTACTTCTTGAACCTACATACCACCCTGATGTATGATGCAAGACCAAGCCCCAGAGGGAAGGTCTGAGTTAGTCAAGCCCTAGAGGGAAGACCATTGGGCACCTGAGTGGGGACCCCAGGCACCAAGCTTAGGATGGAGAAGGTGGCCTTATGTCCCTTACAAGGACAAAACCCTAAGAGAGGGTAATCCAGGGTTTATGGTAAAAGAGGTTGAGAAGTTACATTGAAAATGTAATTTGGATTGTTAATCAACTATTTGCTATATTTAGGTTGTTAGAGCCTATTTGTGATGTTGTGTTTGTCCCCACATACTAGTATAACAATATACTGACCGAAATTTTGTTTGTAGGCATTTTATGTATTATATGTAAAGGAAAAATAGTAAAATGGAATTTATGAAGATACATTAAGTAATACAAAAGAGGATTAGATAGATAGATTTCGTCTGCGGATAGAAGTCATAAATCCTAATTTTACAAGGTAAGAAAAAAAATTATTTTATTCCAGTTTTCCAATTTAGTATTAGTAGAATTTGATAATTATTTTTCATTAAATTGTCAAACCATTGATCCTAGATTTTTGGATAACGCCTCTGACCTCTTGGTCTCCCTTGATTGGGGGTTACCGGGAAGAAGGTCATTACAGATACTGTATGGATCTAGAAGTTCATGTAGATGAACTTAGGGGAGGTTCCAGCCGTTGATGACACAATAGAACTACTATGACAACAATGAAGCTATGAGTTAGGCAAGGAATCTCAGATAGCATATTAAAACACTTCCATCTCATACAAAATGTTGTTAAGTGAGGAAATGTGAAAACTTGCAAAATATTGACTTGAATATAATGTTGCTAAACCCACTATAAAAGCACCCTTGCATAGCAGAAATATGATGGGCATGTTAAGATCACATGGAATAAGATTTGTGGGCAATTGGCTCTAAGTGAAAGTGGGAGTCTGTTGGTATGTATGCCCAAAGAGCCAATCATCTTGTTTTGGGGCATTATATACCTGATTTGATAATGATAAAGGTAATTCTATCCATTATGTCTGTCTCAATCATGAGATGGTGACACATACATGTAGATATCTAAAGAATGATGTTACTCGATGACATATGTCTTCAGATTGAGGACCTAAACAATGAGATCATATGTATAAGAAGAGCACATACATTCTTATTATGTCCCTAGTCAGATATTACTATGGAAGCAAAATAGATGATAGTAATACATAAGACTAGAGTGTGCGTAGATTAATGATAGAGTCACATTAGTCATGATATGTGACATCAAGTCAAGCACATAGGTACAGGTTAGAGAACAATGTATCATACTGACCCACCATGAGAGTGATACATGGAGACCATGGAATGGTAGTCAAAATCAGCTCTCATAGTGATAGTTCTTATTGTGGTTCTTAGACCTAAAGTCACTACACACATCACATGTAGTTCATTGGACTTCGACGTCATCCAATGTGACATTGAATAAGGGTTGCCGTAAAGGTGATGCTCGAGTACTCTGTGACACATGGGGATTGAATGTGAGTGATGTAGATGTGATTTGTCCCTCATACTGGAGATTGATTTTTAGGCCTCTCGATAAGCGAGATTGAGAAACGTATGGCCATACCTGTGTGATTCATATATGATAATTGAACTCACATGCATCTCAGACAGTCTATGGCAGTTCAAGGAACATGGATTGAACGTTGCGAGGATGCAGATTGCATGCCTCGAGTTTAGTCTGATATCAGATATGAAGGAACTATATGATCACAACAAAACTGATCACAAATAGTAGGTTGAAGTTGTTCTCCAACTTTAAAAATTACTTGGGTAGCAACGATAAGTTTCTAGATATTTCTCATTGCTTGAAATGTCTTATGGACATTCACTACCAATGTAATTTTGAACCTATAGGGTCACACACATAGAATGCACTAGGAATAGGATTTTATTCATGAATGATGTTTAACTTGATTACTAAAGTGTTTAGGTATTTCATTTTAACAACTAAGTCTAAAAATTTACTGACTGGACTTTGAACCAAACAGTTCTAGTGTTGGACCAACCCATTCAAGTTTTAGATCAATACAAACAACAATTGGTTGAATATTTGGTTGCGCGACAGGTCAAACGACCATTTCATGTATGAAACAACCATTTCAAATATGAAACAATTGTTTCATAAGTGAAATGACTGGTCATGATGTCCATTTCATGATGTAAACTGACTGTTTCATCATCTGGAACATCCGATTCAATGATCAATTTGATTGGATGTAGAATTGATCTGATGTTATGATTGTGCATTAATCGAATATTAAAAGCCAACATGTTTGCAAATAGGAAACATGTTGAACCGACTGCTTCAAGGATTGAACTGACCGGTTCACCCATGAACCAATCAATTGGATAGTGAACAGATTGGTTCAAGGATTGAACCAATAGGTGCACCCACGAACCAACTAGTTGTATAGTAAACCTACCGGCTCACAGTTCATAGGTTTTACAAATATCATGAATTTTATCTCTTCGACTCCAGACCAACTAGAAACCTTGACCCTTGCCTCTCCTATAAGTAGAGGGGTACTTGGGGCTTCCCAGACACAACAATAAGCTCCAATAAGTATTGTTCTCTCTAGTTGTGATAACTGATAGAGAGCCCGAGCAAGCTCTACTTGTCAAAGGGAGGAACAATATGGGAGAGGTAATTGTGGGAGAGAAAATCAAGTCTAGTAGATTGACATTCAAACATACAACTCCTTCATGTTGTCTCTAGTTGCACAACATGGAGTTCCCAGTGGTCCACGTGGAGTACTCTAGAGGTGAGAGGTTGTTTCGTGTCATTAGGAGGATGCCAACAACTACTGTCTGTGATGTTGCACCAGCAGGTCATTGCTTATGACTATTCAAGTACTTCTTCATGAAAAAGAAGAGTGTTGTTGCTTGGAGAAGAAGCATGCTACTGCATCAAGAGTTTTCACTAGACTTATTGTAGGGTCAGGTATAACTCTTGTTACCTTCCGTCCTAGATACATCATTGTTGATGAGATCTTATTGATTTGGGAATCATACATTCCAATTTTTGTTTCCGCTGCCTTATTTGTCACCCCAATTTCCTAACAAAAAAGATCAAGCCATTTTCCTTTATATCATGTCTATGGGAGATCGCTTTCTATTTACTTCAAATCTTCCACATAGAAATCACCGATCTCCCTTTTCCAATGGATAAGGGGACACACGACTAATCCTTTACCCACTTATCAAGGATCACCACATAGTGTACTCAAGATATCATGGTTCTTCTTCCTTACCTCTAACTTCTAGAACAATATCACAAGTATGAATTGCATATGGTAAGGGATTACAATAAAATAAAAAGGACATTGATTTGAAAACTAGGATTAGAAGAAGATCTGATATGAGAACTATAGAAATTCTAGATCATAAAGGAAATCCTAGAAATTATCATCATAATTATTGGCCCCAAGTATATCTATAATATCCCTAGATAGTTCCCATATATGGGGATAGATTAGGGTTTGCATAGGGAATTGTCTACCACCATAGAGCCATCTTATTAGTCAAAAAATAAAATTTGATTCTCAATTATGAACTCAACAATATTTCTCAATACAACTTGCACCATGATTAAGATACAACTCTGTAAAACTATAACTTCCAACAAAAGTATATAAGACGTATCATCAAAAGAACATAACGACTAGGTTCAATATTGCAAACTTAGTTTGACAATCCAACAATCAAACTAGGGTTTGAATGAGATGTTTCTTGGTAAAACTTCAAGATTGACACAAAGTGACCTTTCCGTCTCTGTGACTTTGTGTTCAACTTCTCAATGAACTAAAATGTTAGGTGACCATTATCCTAGTCAATCTAAGAGTTTGACTGAAAAAAACACTTTGTGTCATTCACTTACAATGACTTTCAGATATAATTTTTTTTAATATAAGTATCTTACCCAATGGATCCTTACATTTCTATGTAAGGGTAAACTAGGTATGAATTTTAGAAGCACTTGTAGTTTTAAAAGAGAAAATGGATAAATTACATATTTTACAATTCTTCATAAACAAAAAATTAAGTAACTTGGGATGCTTGACCTTATTAATGTTTCTCAAACTCGTGTGATCCTAAACCGTGAACAACATGAATAGATAAACATGATATATACTATTTTGTCACAAAATTTGGTGCATGATATTCCATTGTCCTATAAGGGAGAGTTTACCTCAAACCTTTTTGAAGTATATTTCCATGAAAGTATTAACATGAGGTAACAACTACTTATTCACCAAAATGTAATGAAATTAAAGATAAGAATTATAGAACTTTCATATAATGATGAACAAACTATTAACTAGTCTTAGCTTCCTAAATCCATGTGGGTGGAATCTTGTAATGCACTTAAGAAATTTTATCTAGAGTTCCCCACATTAATAAAAAGTGTTGTCCCTCTAATTTTGGAAAAGAAGAAAAATAAATCTCAAATATCTCAAGGCATGGGAGTTTCTTATAAAAGTACTAATCTATGAGCATAAGAAAAAGAAATTGGGACCTAACGTGGTTGATAGAATTTCATGATTGTTTTAATGACAACATATGCTTATATACTTTTGACCGTAGAAAAAACTATTTGGTCCAGATGTTAACGAAGTAATTGAATTGTTGTGAAAAAACATTCTTTGAAAATGTATTTCTTATGAAACTTTGTGTATATTAAAGAGAAATTATATGACACCCCAACCATACATAATCCTTTCTAAAGAAAGTGTAAATGATGTTGGATCACCCTTTCATCAAATACCTAAAATTATGTTGATGATAAATACCTGGACAAACCCCCATTTTGAAATCACACACACCAAAGAACAATATCAAAGGAAAAATAAGATCTGAGTACATTTTTTACTTCGGAAAAAGGACAATACTCAAAACTTTGAGTAAAAGAGATATAAATAAAAGAAGATTCGAGTACCTTTTTTTCTCCAGAAAAAGGAAAATACTCAAAACTTTGAGTAAAAGAGATACAAACTACATTATAGATAGATGTGGATGTCTCATAGTTGGATTGGGAACAAATCCTATAGTATGACCCTAAGATCCATAAAGTCATATCACCAAAAAGACATAACATCGTAAAACTCTACAAAAACCATGAAAAGTCAAGAGTTTACAAGTCATCATATTCATATAAAAAATCAGATGAATAAAACATTGAGCCATATTTTTTATCCTAATTTTTAAATTATAAAGAGATACATATATGAGAAGTTCCAACTTTGTCCACAATCTGAAGCAATTCATAATATACAACTACAAGAACTAGTAAGAAAATTATACATCAAATAATATCAACTACCCACCCAACACTCATGAAAGTGAGATGAAAAGGATACTCAATAGTGATCTATTTTATCCTTTATTACATCTTTACCATATCATCCTTTATAATGCTTCCATTATAACTAAAACACATAAAATAACCACATCAGACTCATATAGAGTCCCAGTAAGATAAGAACTCTGACTAAGAGATATAATTATGTTCTAGAATATATGTATAATATATATATATATATATATATATATATATATATATAAATTAAAGTATTAAGAAAGATACTGATCCTCTATTTAAATCATTTTGAAACTTTATAATTTATTTTGAGGAAAGACATATCATACCATGATGTAAAAGACAACTCTTTCTATTGTGATAATCAAATTACATAGTCATTTCCTCAAATAATAAAATATGCAATTACTTATTGCTGGGAGCACCACATATAGATATCCTACAATAAGTCATGATCATGATCAATCCTTATATCCTACTCAAATTTGTAAGATTTAGACTCTTGCCCAGGTTAGTTTGGAGTGTACTGCCCAAGTTACAAGCTTATGATAGTAAATCCACTAAGCCCATCATAAGGAACCTTAAGGGTATTTGATCACACTAATATTACTCCATGTCCCTACCGATGCAAGTATAAAAAGTACGGACCCATCAACCTACGACCAACATCAGCATCAAGCCCACCCTGAGTAACACATGTCACAACACCTATCATATCATATTGGAAGACTTGATAGGAGATACAAGATTGACCATACCAATATAATAAGTTATTTTCATGTGTTGGGGGGGGACTTTTATCTATTTAACAATGTACTACATGAGTACCTTCTCAAGATCCTAGATCACTACATGAACACTCATTTCTATTCTTCAACTTAAAAAAAGGAGAGTTCTACGTTGCACATGACATACATTACATGATTATGGTCATACTCATGACTTAGTAAAATTACACTTGTGTCGTTTTTCCATTTCAGAAAAAGGAATATTTCCTTGATTAGAATGAATCAAGTAAATATTTCCACCTTACCATTATTATGCAGAGAGAATATTAGAAATGCAACAATACTAAGAACTAAACAACATGAACATGTAATAGAAAGATTCACATATGATAGACATATAGTGTAGCATATTTCATAATAATTACACATGCCTTCAATCATAACCATGTTCACTTGGTGATTCCCCTATGGCTTGTCATCCTTTCACACTGGATACTCAAACATTATCCTTAAACAATACATCATCATAATATTATCCAAGCCATATTTCATATTGATGATGTGTAAGGGTCGTACAAGGTAGTATTGTTAGCTCATGTTTAGTAGTGCTTAAAAAAATTTCTTGAAGAAAGACAAAAAACATTTAGAGGACAATAAATTCTATTATAGTTGTAAGAGGATACAATGGGAAAACAACACATGGTATTTCTCTCATGGATCATGAAGCACTAAATCAATTAACAAGCTAACATTTCTTTTTAGAAGGCCTTAAGAATGATCATATGGCCTATGTTAGTATTTTTGAGTATTTTGAGTATCAACATAATATAAAACCATTTCTATTATTAACTCCACAAACTTCTTAAGATACCCAAAACTTTTCCGATTTATTATATAATGTTGATTAAATTAAACATTCATAGAATCAAACCATTATGTCAACCTCAAAGAACTAACCACAAGGAAAAAACCTCATGACACCTATCATAGCTCAATCTTAACTAGGATTATCGATCTCACTCAATATTATGTAAATTGGGAAGAGAAGTAGAACCATATTTTCCTCTCTATGAGGGAAGATCCTAGTTATGAATAGTTTCCATGTTAAACCAACTGCTTTTGAAAAACCACCCACATTAAATTAACAAATCGATGAAAACCCCTTATATTTAGCTCGTTTTTATTACAATGTACCATTCTAATGCCACAAAAGACATTGGATCAAACATTAAGTTGATTATTAGGTATAATCACCCAATTTCGTATCATGTTACCTTACACAAAAGAATTCCATCTTCAAAGCATCAATAACCATTTGATCATCTCAAGTATGATTTTAACATGTAATTAATTAGGAAAAAGAATAAAGCACCATATGTTAACGAATCACCTAGTTTAAGCAAGAAAATCTCAATCTAGGGTACCGTTCAACCAAAAATAAGCATGTATTAGGGAATATTGTCAAAAGCTTTTCAATGAAATATTAGTACTTTTAGAAAAATGTATGGGAAAAGAAAATATGCATACATGACATCAAAATCTTGTACTTATAATATCAAGAAAAACGTTAGGGTTATTCACATGTGTGAGTGATTGATTCTTCTTTTGCACGTGGATGAATCCTCAATGCATATATATCTAATAGGGAGTAAAACACTCACCCAAAGAACATGTTTTAAGAAAAGATAAGCATGAAACCATGGTTCCAAACGTCTAAAAAATAGCTCCCAACGTCCAACCTTGCATGCACTAGCTCCAACTAGCACAAAGAGTAAGTAAAGGAGAGATTTTAGGTTGAGAAGAGAGATTCCCACCACAAAACTTGGACAAGTCAACCCAAATAAGGTACATAGGAGAGAAAGCAACAAAAATGATGAGGAGAAGAGAAGAAAATTACATGATTTTGAACTCAACTAGTTTGGAATGTGATTTCTAGCTTGGATCTTGTAAGAACTTGCTAAGTTGCCAAAAAGTAAGGGATTTTCCCCAAAAAATCACCTTTTACAGCTCAACAACAACTCCTCTACCTCCCAAGAAATAAAAAAGATGTTTTAACTTAAGAAATGATTCATATATATAGGATGGTGTTTGGATTCATTTCAGTACAAATGTGAACTAAAAATAGTCTACTTTGAATTCTAGCATGTCACTTTGACATCCACAAAGACTATTTCAAACTAAAGGCCTAGCTTAACTGCTCTAAACACCATTACCCAACCATTCTTTGAATGCATCGACCATATCATCATGCTTTGATCACCTGAAGGGTCACATTGAACCCAAATTGGTTCCCCCTACATTGGCTCAGCCTAGCACAATTCAACCTCCCTATGTGGGTCGAAGTGCCCAGACCCACTCATGGTCACCTGATATATTTAAAGCAACACAACTATCAATCAATACACTACATATATTAGTCAATTACATCGATCAACTCAATCCATTGATGCAACACAAAAGGTACAGTTTTGTCTAAGTCTGCAACTTTTGAATTTATTTGAAACAAAATTTAGGCATACATTTTCCAAATTAAGAAAACAAGTATGAAGTATCCCCCCAACATTTTTAATATTTAAATTAATTCTAAAATGAATCCATAAAAAATCAAATAATCATGAAATTATAAAAAAATAAAATGTGATCAAATGAAAAAATAGTATGAGAGCCTACATGTCTTATGATGGATGTGATCTTGTATGCACTATTTTTAGATAATTTGATTATAAGATTTTTTTTAAGAAAGAGATAATTGTACAGGATATCCAAAGAGTTTGCAAGTAAGTTTGTCACTTGTAGTTTAAGAATGATATATTTCCTATCATCAAGATACAGTTACAATTTGAATAGTTACTTATGGAAAAGAATTCATTTTAATGATGAAATCCAATCAATTTTTTCAAATGAAACTAGGTAATTAATATAATTGCCTCCTAATTTTATTATATTGGTCGCAAATGGATCTTTAAAAAAAATTGAGGAAGACAAGTTAACAAGTATTACAAGGCTAGATTAGCTATCAAGGGACACACAGAACATACAGGATAACTTAATTTAATACTTACAATCACATTTCATTCTTTGTTGTAATTCTATTGTTGATTGCATTGGTTTTCATACATGACCTTTCTATCCATCTAATGATTGTGAAGGTTGCAACTTTTATTGGTGATCTTTAATAGTATTTTTGCATGGATTAATTAACATGTTTGTTGGAGTGAGAATGAATGTAAGATTTCTAAGCTAATTAAAACATTATACAGTTTAAACATGCCCTAAAGATTGGCACAAAAACTTTGATTTTGGCATTTCTATATCATTTTGACTTTAGTAATATTGAATATAACTAGCATGTCTCTAGGTTATCTATGATTTTTGTCATTGTATGGTATTAGGTTGATACCCATTTTCGTTTTTCTTCTATTATCAGAGCTACTAAGAAGAGTACATTATTGTTGTATGTTTGTCATGAGATAAAAGCTATGGGTGTTGTTGATGGGATTCTAGGGCTTAATGTAAGGATGTTTTCATATGGAATATCACTCTCTAAATCTCATTATATTGAGAAATATCTTGAGAGACTTGACTATGCATCGAATATATATGCCAAACTCCATCTCACACATGTAAGGCTTTGTAAAATTTTGAAGATGGTGCTTCCATGTTATGAATAAGTTACTATAAGATTACTAAAATTACATACATACACACACAAATAAATATATACACATATATACACACCTATACATACATATATGTATTATGAATTATACATGACCATGCATTGGTTACATATTCAAAATTTAACTATGTAGTATTTGCCTAGATTTTACCCATTGGAAATTTCTAGATAGAGTAATTATATTTATAGGCGAGTCTTCTTGGTCAGAATTATGAGAACCATTTCCCCAATAGTTGACATATATAGTGGTAAAAGATGGATAAATAAATTTTTTGAAGAGGTATTTGAATATGTTAGTATTTTTTGGAATGATGTTATGACCTATAAGGTCAAGAGACACAATTTTGTTTGGATATAGCTTTGAGCATGAGATACAGGCTTTAAAAAACCAATATGTGAGTGTAATGGAAAAGAGACTTATGTCTAGTTTTCATATGGTAATATAATCACTTCCTGCAATTTTTGTTTATCTTGAGAACATGTTTGTAAAGTAAAAATAAGGAGTTCAGAGTACAATATAAACAAAGGAGACACATTCAAGTAATTTTGAAGTCTATAAGGGAGTTATTTCTTCTGGATATTGGCTTGATTGATATCATGGAGAATAAAACTGATCATTTTCCTAAGATATGATATCTAGCCCTGATTTAGGGTTGGGGGCTGCAACCCATGATTTTTATGAGTGAAATAAATCCAACCTAAAGTAGAGAAGATCATACAAATTAGGTTTATGTGATGGAAATGGCCAAGGAGGGGCAATAAGCTAAGAAGTAAGGAAAGGTCTCTATAATTCTAGAGATATTTGCCTAGTTGTCTAAAAAGCCAACATTTTTAGTACCACCAGTGCAATAAATGCCTAGTACACCAGGGCAGCAGTCACTAAGTAAAGGCAAAAATCCTAACTTTCCACCTATAAGAACTCCTGATTTAGCTTCTACATCAGGAATAAGACTGATAAGACTATGTTACAAGGACAAGACATGTTATAGATATGGACATGTTGAGCATACTAAACCCTTTTGTTTAAAAAGAAGGGAAGAAATGACCCAACAACTGAGGCAGACTCGACACGGCTTACGAAATTTACATCCCAATAGTGTAAAAAGGAAAAAGCAACAACATGAAACATCTTGACTCTATGTTTAAGTCAACCTGAAGTGGTAGATGACCGTGAGGGGTGACAGTCAGATAGAGCTTTTTCATTCTGATATGTCTTCTCTTGATTTTTATCTGATAATCATAAGAAGCTAGTTTCCTTTAATTAGTCCTATGAGGACATGAGGAAGAGATAAGAAGGATGATAACCTATATTCCGTCCAATATTCTCTTATATGTTTTAAAATTTCTCTCTTCATGTAGAAAGGGAAGAGATGTAAAAGAAACACCCAGAGA
The DNA here is from genome assembly GCA_963693085.1 of Alisma plantago-aquatica. Classification (NCBI taxonomy): domain Eukaryota; kingdom Viridiplantae; phylum Streptophyta; class Magnoliopsida; order Alismatales; family Alismataceae; genus Alisma; species Alisma plantago-aquatica. The sequence continues at coordinate 437,777,493 of OY856414.1, read as the reverse complement.
AAATTTGAGATACTAAGTATTAAAATTTAAAGAGATGAAACATAATATAAAACAAATGCATACTACCTAATTTCAGTTCTTGAATACCCTGGCCAACTATTCATCTATTTAAGGTAAGCTAAGTATGGAACTCTTAGATTGCTATCTTTCTGATTACTCTGATCAAGTAGTCATTTTGAGATAATCTAAAGAGCATAATGAAGTAGGAGATGTGGCACGGATATTTCTACCACATCCTAATTGATATATGAAGGAATTTGAGTTAATCATAGATCAATTTATAAACAAAAGGAAATGTTTAGTATAATAAATACCTTGGTCTGAGGACCTTGAGGTAATAGTCACCTGATGAGAGGTGACAATGTTCAGTGATGAACTAAGGGTTTGAATACCCAGATCTAGTAATCATGATGATGATAATGTTAAAGGATGATGACATGTAATCATCTTTATAATTCCTATGCTAATGGCAAGAAACCTAAGAGGAAACAAGATTGAATGACACATGAACAATTGAAAGTTCATGCAATACTCGAAGAAGGTGATAATCTCTTTTTTAATAAACAATGTTGAATAATGATGGGGTGATAAGAAGGATTATGTTTCCTTGTGTTCTTTCCCTTCAGGGACATGACAATCAAGTAAGTCTTATGACACTTGATGTGCATGGATTAGAAGTAATCTTTTGGATGGATACTTTGAAAAGTATCAGCTAGTCATGGATTTTAGTTCCAAGACAAAGTATGTGTGTTAAGTAATGTCCCTAGATGAAAGAAAGGTCCTATTATATGTTTGGTTTTGGTAATAGCAATAGAGGATGTAAATGATAAGATGTAATATGTTTTTGACACATGTAACTAATACCAAGGTAAGGAATTCTAGTATCTAAAAAGTTTTAAAAGCATGAGATGGTGATGACATGGACATCATATGTTAGGGGTTTATGCTCTGCATAAACATGACATCAATAAGGATGTACTAATTGAAGGAACAATTGTAGAATCATTGTGGGAAAAGCTTATCAAGCTAAAAATAATTCATTAGAATATCCCTATCTATATCTATTAAGGCAACTTATACATAACATCTAGAGATACCTATGAGATAAGTTCTTCTTTGACAAGTAGCCTCTCCTTATGATAAGAAAATAAATAGCTAACATGATAGTTGATACAAGTAATAAGAAAGTTAGTGTTGAACCAACAAATTAGACTGGTACAACAAAAGTATGATAAGACTTGTAGTCTCAAATGAATAATAAAATGTAACTCTGGTATGGGAAGGACAATTGAGTGTGACAGATTCTACGATAACCCTATGTGAATGAACTTTGTTTTGGTCAAATTTTGATGGCATCTCCATGACATCAGGATGTTATGTGGAGATTTGATGATATGATGCATGAATGACAATTGTCTTTCTTCATCTGGGATTTCGGGGATGAAATCCTTGTTTGGGGTTTATAACTTGTAATGAACCTGACTTGTGTTATGAGTTAACCCTATTTGTTTTGGATAAACAAATTTCATAGAAATTTAATATAATAATATAAATTGTTTTGTTATCAGGTAACAAACTTATGTTTCAAATTTGGTCTTGTTTGAATAATGTTTGAGCAATGTTCTCATGTTTTGGACCAAAATGCAAATTACCCAAGATGAGGGGTCATATTGCAATATGTCACATTTTAAACATATCTCATGAGTTTTAGCATCATAAGTGATGCAAGATGGTGGCTTGTGGAAAGCCTAAAATCCAAGTTTGAACTTGTTTGAATAATGCTAGTGCCTTGTGTACCAATTTTGGTACAAGTTGTAACTTACCCAAAATGTAGGGTTGATATGCAAATTACCACCTATGGAGTGTCCCTAATCCCTCCTAGTATAATTTAAAGGACATATAAATAATTATGCACCATGTTTAAATCATATTTGAGTATGATACTCTTGGTGATGAAAAGACCAAGAAAGTGTTGTATGTGAAACCCTAATTTGAGCTTGTATCGGGTTGTAGAGTCCATATGGGAGTGCCTATCGGCCAAGGAGCCATAGAGGGGATCCCATATCGGTTTGTTGACTCTTGGAGTTGTCCATGATGGGAAAAGCACCTCAAGGAGGTGATCCATGATGAGTTAATTGCTCCTTGCAAAAGTTGTATCAGTTTGCATAATTTATGAGATAAAGATGAGATATCTTATCAAACAAGATAACTAATGGCCGAAATATCATCTCTAGATTATCCTAAAGTGGTTTTCATGCCAATATAAATATGAGTGCATGAAAGGACAGGTGTCAAAAATGCATGGACACGTGGCACCTAGTAGGTGACACCTCATATATACACTTTTTCATGAACCTCAAGTATATATACCATTCCCTTCACCTATTAGTGGAATTTTTCAAAATCTATCACCCCTTGCTCTTAGATATCGTGCATAGAGTCTTTGTATCATGCAAAGGTGAAGGATTATCATGCATAGGGCCTTGGTATCGGCCATAGCAAAGTGATATCACCCATTGTAAAGTGATATCGGCCAAGTGAGGGATATCGACCATAAGTGAGGGATATTGGCCACAAGTGGTGAGGTATCGTGCATGAGTCTAAGGAGATAAAGTCTTGGACATTTTTGAAGATCATTTTAAACCTTGGGAATGTGATGATTTGGAGCTCGGAGCTTTGAAGTTGCACTAGAGGCGGGTTATATAACTTGAACTCAATTATGTTATTATTTATCATCAATCTTGCCTTAGTTAAATGATTTACTTTCAAATAGAATTTTTTTGCATAATTGATGAATCCATGAGCTCTAGTAGTAACTTAGGACTGTTGTCCATGAACTAGAACAATTATAACGAAGGTCTAGAGCTTGAAGATGATGGTATCACCTGATAAAGTGATATCGGGTTCAAGCACATAAGCAAGCACCTCTAACCTGATATGGTGATGCACCTACACCACTAAAACAATATGGATATGAGTTTATACTTCATTGCACTATATGATTATGTAGTATACACCTCGTGGATGATATGAGGTCAAGAATGCACCTCTTTTCCCGATATGGTGTGAAGCACACACACCTCTTACCCGATATGGTAAGCAAGCATACACCTCTTACCCAATATGGTAAGCACACATACACCTCTAAGGTGATATGGTAAGCAAGCATACACATCTTACCCGATATGGTAAGCACACATACACCTCTAAGGTGATATGGTAAGCAAGCATACACCTCTTGGACGTTATGGTGTTGAGCACACATCTCTAAAATGATATGGTGGGTAACCCAATACACTAGATGACAAAAGTGCTAAGGTGGTTAATACTCTATAACATGTGATGGATAATACATTAATGTAGGATGTGGCCAATATCTTCAAGTTAGGTGAGGATGTTAAACCCATATATGGTGAATGTGATACACCATATGATTGGTAAGGTAGATACCTTGATGAGTAAGGGTATGAGGGATATGATGATGCCTAGCTCGATATACACCTAACCCAATACATGTGTTCAACTTGACGTACATGATTCAACCCGATACACCTTGTAAAGGTGAGGGCAAAACACTCTTAGAAGGAATGAATGTAACACCAAGTAATGGTGTGACTTATGGTCAATACACTACAAGATAAATGTGATGAGTTAGTGCATGAAGTATTAGGATGGGAAATACCCTAATGTAAGATAAGTTGATGAACTTAAGTATGATAAAAAGTGATGAGGGAAGTGATATATCAAGTCATGATAAATATTATATTCAACACCTCAAGAGTGATACACCTTGATGCACCTCAAATCCAATATACTCAGATGAGTAACACATGAAGTGTGTCATGTCATTGTTACATTAAGAGGTAATGAGTTTAATGCACTTTGATAAGTGTAGGCTAAAATACCTTGAGCAAGGTTTAAGCCAAGATAATAAAGTATGATGTAATCAATATCATAGTAAGGATGAGAGAGAAACTCATACTTTGTGTTGATAATCATTTAATGATAAATGATGAGAATAAATAAGTATGATTGAATACTTATGATATTAATGTATGCTCCTAGATGTGTGTAGCAATGAATTAGGGTTTGGAGTGATAATATGAATTTGAAACCCTATTCGGATATAAAGGTAAACCCTAACCCTAATAATTGTTGCCTAGTGAGAGGTGACAATATGTTTAATGTCCTTGTGAGCCATGTGATTAGTTGTTGCCTAATGATAGGTAACAAGATGTTTAATGGCCTTGTGAGCCATGTGATTAGTTATTGCCTAATGAGAGGTAACAAGATGTTTAATGGGCCTTGTGAGCCATGTGAATAGTTGTAGCCTAGTGAGAGGTAACAAGATGTTTATAAAAGTCTCATGTAAGAAATGATAATGTTCAAAATAACCTGGGAAATGGAAACTCAGTAACATAATAATAATGAAATCTTGATCATATATGCTTTATAGCCAAATAAGGGTTATAGTGTTTTGAATATGCTTAAAGGAGATAAGAGAAATACTTGTATTACATAAAGGATGTGAATAAGTATGATGGCTTGTCCAAGGTATAATGCCTAGTAAAGGTGATGTGGTATTCAGTGATGAATGACACAGGATTGGCATAATCCAATACTTGGAATAATTGTACATGATTGGCATAATTCGATACCTAGAATAATTGTACAGGATTGGTAATAACCCAATGCCTGGAATAATCTCACATGATTGGTAATAACCCAATGCCTAGAATAATCTCATAGGATTGGTAATAACCCAATGCTTGGAATAATCTCATAGGATTGGTAATAACCCAATGCCTAGAATAATCTCATAGGATTGGTAATAACCCAATGCCTGGAATAATTACACTTGATTGGTAATAACCCAATGCCTGGAATAATATCACAAGATTGGTAATAACCCAATGCCTGGAATAATCTCACAAGATTGGTTATAACCCAATACCTGGAATAATCTCACATGATTGGCATAGTCTGATACCTAGAATAATTGCACATGATTGGTAATAACCCAATTCCTGGAATAATTGCACATGATTGGTAATAACCCAACGCCTGGAATAATCTCATACGATTGGTAATAACTCAATTCCTGGAATAATCTCACATGATTGGTAATAACCCAATGCCTGGAATAATTGCACAGGATTGGCATAATCCAATACCTAGAATAATTGCACAGGATTGGCATAATCCAATACCTAAAATAATTGCATAGGATTGACATAGTTTGATACCTAAAATAATTGCATAAGATTGGCATAGTCCGATACCTGGAATAAATGCACATGATTGGCATAATCCAATACCTGGAATAATTGCACATGATTGGGATAACCCAATACCTGGAATAATTGTACATGATTGGCATAGTCCAATACTTGGAATAGTTGTACAGGATTGGCATAGTCTAATACCTGGAATAGTTGCATAGGGTTGGCATAATCCAATACCTGGAATAATTGCACAAGATTAGCATAGTCCAATACCTGGATATAGTTGCACATGATTGGCATAGTCCAATACCTGGATATGATTTTATAGGATTGGTATAATCCAATACCTGACTAGCAGATTGGCTGAGGCCAATAGATAGAAATGAGAATGATTCATGGATTTCATACCATGATAATAAGTATCACATGATAAGCTTGAGATGTTGATATAGTATGATAGGTAAATGTCACACATGTTCTTTATATTCCTTACAAAGAAAATAGATGATTTACTACCCTATCATAGACAGTTGCAATGCTTTAAGAGAAGAGGAATGTTTTAATCTGCTTATCCACAGTGATTAAACTTGATTATTATTATAAAAGAACCTCTGCTCAGTATAATACTATTTAACTGCGATAATGACATTGTTGGCGGAGAGTTATATCTCTCGCTGGGACAATTGTCTCACCCCGTGGGATCCATAATTTTTTTTAGGTGGATGTGCACGAGGAGGTAGAGACCATTTTGCAGAGGAAGGACAACAACAATAGGGACAATAGTAACAGATCAGGTTGAGTGTACTGTCTGTCATGCCTTATAGATACGAGTCATATGTGTCGTCTCTGTACTCTCAGGTCCTCAGATTTAGTACGTGATGGTTTTATGAACAATCTGAGGTTTTGGCTAGTATGCCTCAAGGTTTTATGTTGCTTCTGTATATGTTTTGACAAAGCAATTGTTATATGATATGCTCGAGAAGAGATGGTACAGTGTATGTACAATGTGAACATTGATGTATATAAGGTTTTGGTTCTTCCTTAAAGAGTTTTCCTGGAAATGGATTTCTTTGCAAACTGGTTTTAATTTTTAGTGATTTTTGTTAATCCGCTACTTATGATTATTCTGCATCTTTAGTAATGATTTGGCTGTTGGTTTGGTGGCGGTCGTTACACCTAAATCCCTATGTGATGACTTGGAATATGAGAGACATTTCCCTATTGACTTCCATGCCTCTTTGTGAGCTCAATTTTGAATAATACTATGGATATGAATCTCACTCCTACCCTATTACGCTCAAACCTTTGAGCTCCCAATTTAACTTCTCAATTTCCAAAATATGCCCTTACCTTGATCATGAAAGGAAGGGAACACTATTATGACTTTGATCTTGCAAAATCCTGAAGCATGGTTGATCTATTATGATATCCTTGATCTCATGACCTCATTAAGCATGATTTGATAATCCATACTCCCATTTTAGATATGCTTGATGACTTCTGATTAATATCGACCAGTGTGCTAGATCAAGGTGGTGGTTGACTTATGACTCCCCTAATCTAGGTCACATCTCTATTATGAGTACCTCTAAATTTCCATCTAGTGTATTATTTAGACTTTGGAAAGGTAACACCTTTCATACTATTTTGATTTCCTGACCTAAGTCTCAAATACGTCAAATCCATGATGATATTGATATTGTATCTTAAATCTCGATTTGATGATGATTTGGAAGTATGATGATGTTGACTATAGTTAGTGGTTAAGTTTTAGAAAGACCTAGGCCTAGATCAATCATCAACCATGCATACCATGATATTTGAACTCGATATTGATACCATGAAATGTTGAAAGATGATTAGATTGTTGCTCAATTGTTGCTCGATTGTTGTATATTAATGAATGATCACCCCTAAGGTCTAAATAAGAATCTAGACCCTAGCATTGATATGTTTGGGCCTATGACTTTGTTTCCCAAATTCAACTCTCGACATTGATTTATGAAATCTTGACTCATGATTAATGATCTTGATATTGATTTGACTCTTATGATCACCCTATTTGGAATTTTGAGATCATCCTCAATATATGACTAATGACTTTCACGTTCCCAAATTACAAAATATTAAAATGATGATCATGGAAATTCACTTGATATATGACTTAAGGGTCAGCTCCATGTGAACTAGTGTGGGTCTTTCCATCGACTTTGAACACAAAATCATGATTGTTGAAATATGATGTTGGTGTTGAATTGTTGAAATATGAAATCTCAATAATGGATGTATAATCCCACCTAGGCCAATGTTGAAGGTAGGACCCTAAATGATGGGAACTAAAGTCATGTTTTACTCTTTATTTGAATAGCCCTACTCGTTTGATATAAATGTGATCTCTCCAAATTAGTGACCTCTAGGATGATCTCCCCCAATTTATGACTCATATGATGATATTCCCAATCTGATGATCTATGTGAGTATTTGTAGACCATGATGCTTGATTGCTCGATTTAATCATGGATTGATATTTTAAGTGGTGATTGTACCTCAGGAGAATACTATGACTAGTTTTATTTTGGATAGGAAAATTTGAATCTCGATTGATGACTTGATTCAATTTTGGGGAAAAATTTTCTTTTAAGTTGGGGAGGATGTGATAGATGGGATATTTCTCTCTCCTCCATTACATAACTCTAAACCCGACCTTTCTCAATGTACTTGTCATTCCTTCAATTTTATAATCGAATATGATTTGATGCATAATCAATAACTACTGAGTGCAGTTGATACCTTGGTGACACTCATTTGGACTCTAACGTAATTTTTAATCATATTACACATCATTACTTTTCTCTTAAAATTTGATCATATCCTTGTGAACTTGTGAACTCCATTCTTACACTCATGTTGAAGATATCTGTCTTACATTTCCAGTGCACCAATTTTCATCCAATTCTGAGTTAGTATAGGGAAGATATGTCCATTTGAATATCACTTGTTTTTAACCTTGGTTTAGCCTTTAAGTCATGGTTTTACCCTTTTTGGGAACAATGTAGGCACGTGCGGCCCATTAATCCCTATCTCTCCTTTTCTTTGGCAATCCATTATTGACTTGGGCACCCAATCAGAAGCCACGAAATTTCTCACTTTTTTCTTTGGACTGTTAGATCTCATAGCCACGGATCGAGACCCCTTCGGATGGTGGCAATTTCTCCTTGCACCTCTATAAGAGGAGAAACACATGAGGCACCGAGCTTCACCTACCATGGCACTAAGCACTACCTCTCAATCCTAATCCCTTACCCTTTTATACTTTGTTTCACTTCTTTTTGCATTTTCCTCAGCTCCTCTCCCGTTTTCCCTCCTTCCTAGTCCTACCTTGCGCCCTAGCCACCCTTGACTCTCCCCAGCTCCTTTCAGCACCACCGTAGAGCCATTTTGGGGATTTCTTACCCAACAACCTTCAGCCAGATGTGAGGGCAAGGATGGTTTTGCGAGCTTCCCCTGATCATGAACAACCCCTTCTCGTGGTCGGTGCACCTTGTACCCCCTTGTTGTTGTTCAAATCCAGAGAACCTGTTGTTGTAGCTCCCACATGCAATGTGTGAGGAAACAACGTGACACAAGTAAGTGGAAGACACTTGATTCATTGGATCATCTGGGGATGGATCATATTAAACTAGAATCCTCTCTTCTGACTGAGTTTGAGAGGGTGGTAGCAAGCGGCTACCAATTGCTTGCTGACCCCGGTGGTGGCCAAATGAAGTCATAGACCACTAGAGGATTGGAGCCATTGACCACTAGGATGGACTATAGTTGTGGGCCCAAATCGCAAGGGCACTCCTTCTAGGAGGGTTGGCCTCTCCTTAATCATCCGATCTAGATCTAACGGTCTAGAGGGATCTATTTTTGGTAATTTCTTGAAAAACCTCCATAAGTGCATCCTTTAGCCAAATAGGGCATATAATATATGAATTTTTATCCTCTCAATGAGATCTATCCATTGGTACTAGTTTCAGAATCTAGTTCATCTTCATTTTCTCCGGATATCCTAAAAGAATGTCTTTAATATGATAATTGAATGTTTAATGGTGTATCTTGCTCCTATCTAGTATTGTTGCTTATTATATCACTATTGATCTTTAAAACAGTAAGTTTTAACAATATTTTTCCTTGAATCATGTGGTGGATCATTTTTATGTGCACCGTTACTCTTTTAACCTTTAAGTGCCCTTTTATGCATGTACATGATGCCTCTTAACTAATAATGGAACCTTGATTTATTTTGATCATCAAATGGCTATCCCAGTCTAAATCAGTAATATTAATGATGTTATGTGTTATGTTTGGCCAAGGTATTTTACTATGGTTCCTTTTAATGACTCATATGACTTAAAAATCTACTTGAGTACCTTGATATGCCCTAAATGTAATTTTTAGTGTGTATAGCCTTGAATCTTTAATACTTATGAAAAATGGATCCTAAATGATAAAAGCCATACTATGAATATCTGTGTTCACTTCATAATCAGTATTTAAATGACTAGTTTCTTAAAATGCCATGTAGCATACCCATGTACTCCTATAAACTACATGTAACACCTAAAGTAATATAAATGCATATGTTGCTTGTTTGGGATCTAATCTTTCAAATGATGCTCTAATATTATTCATGATATCTTAATGTATTCAAATCAGTAGATTCATTACACTTGTGACACTAATACCAACTTGATCTACCCTATTCTCATTTATGCATCTATGACTAGGAAATGTGACACTATTACAAGAAATGAATCTAGTATGGCTAATTATGATCTTACATGAATGGATCATGATAATAAATCTAAATGTCATCTTTACCTCACTCTTATTAGACCGTACCTTGATTTATTGTTACTCCTGATGTGGATGTATCACCTAGACCTAAGGTGTTGATGTGACGTTTGAACTATGGTTGATTGATTGCATGCTCATAAGGAACTTTGGACCTAAGTTGATCTATTTGAAAATTAGTTCTAGGGGAACATCCCCATGACTTATATCATATTTATCTTAAGAAATCTTAATGATCTAAGACATCATGCTATATCTTTTCTTTGCATGATTCCCTTGGATAATATGTAGGAATCTTACTCGAGAAACATAACTTTTTTTCTACTCGCAAGGTATGCTCAATCTCTTGACCCTACTATGTTATTGGCTTTCTTGTAAGTATGGTCATATGAATGCTTTCCTATATAATTACTTGTTTGAGATGCTTGTTCCCTATGATTATTACGTTTGTTTTTCTTAAAATGTGTTGAACAAACCTCAAACATAATTGAACTTGTCCATTATACAAACCTTGTGTACCTGTCTGAATTCTCGGGGTAAGGGCACAAGGTTGGGAACCTTACTTGATATGTCAAGAAAAGGAGGGCCATATCGATAGAAGGGTTGGTTAATCTTGAGCACCCTTACAGACCCTTCCAATCTGAAACTGGTTAATGGCCATGATATGTTGTTGAATATAATGGAAAATACACTTTAATACACTTTGTATAAAATAATGTCATTAAGTGTTTCACACCTTTTTCTAATTCTTGTGTATTATGATGTTTCTAGCCATGAAACTTTTATATTATCTTAAACTATGGTTACATGTTTTTCATAGTGTACTCAATCCACTCGCATTGATATATTTTGTTTATTGAATTTGTAGTTGCCAAATGAAGATATGTTGCACTCAAGAATCTAAGCTCTAAAATGTAATACAAATGGGTATACTTGAATCTAGAAATGGGTACATATCTCTTCTCTCCAAGTTTAGAATCTTGTAATATCTTGATGTTATTGCTTTTACATCTATATTGCATGTGTGGCATATGTTTTCCATTCTACAGACGGGCACCCAAGTGCACTCGCATTTGGGTTGGTAGACATTAGGAGTGTGGACTTAGGGTAACAGACAATTCCGTGACAAATGATTACAGAGCCATACACACATGACTCTATATGTGTTTAAGGTGTAACGTATCTTAAGAACCCATGGAGGACTAAACTCCTTTCCTTAAAGCTTAGAGAGTCATCAGGCATCTCATCTATTCTCTAAGGATCGCCTAAGATACCCAAGTACATGATCAGTTAGTCTCCCAATCCCCTCATATGATCCTTCTCTTCTGACTATAAATCACATGACATCACAATTATGGCTAGCTTGTGTATGGGGAAAACTAAAATTCATATAAAATCATGAAAGGTGATTAACATGATAATGTCATGATCTGACAATTAACTTGAAAAACTCTATTGTGATCAACGAACACTTAGAAGTGATGTGTTCATCTGTAAAGTTTATGAAAACTCAATTAGATGTAGGTGCTTTCTACGTTTGAGGTAATTTCAAGATATGGTGAAATAAAGTGGAACTCTTGTTTTACACCTCATGTTTGATGAGGTCCCTACTGATTAAAGCAATGTTGCTCTATTGTTATTTTAATTTCAAACATAGTTAAGAATTTGTTTTCACCTATTTGATATGTATGGTGATCATGACACAAAATGACTATGTCTTTGGACCCCTAAATCACGACGTGATGAATTGGAATAAGAGAGGCATTTACCTATTGACTTATATGCCTCTTTGTAAGCTCAATTTTGAGTAATACCATGGATATGGATCTCACTCTTAACCTATTTTGCTCAAACTCTTGAGCTCCTAATTTAACTTCTCAATTTCCAAAATATGCCCTTACCTTGATCATGAAAGGAAGGGGACACTATTATGACTTTGATCTTGTAAAATCTTGAAGCATGGTTGTCCTATTATGATCTCCTTGATCTCATGACCTCATTAAGCATGATTTGATAACAAGTACTCCCATTTCAGATATGCTTGATGACTCATGATTAATACGGACCAATGTGCTAGATTAGGGTGGTGGTTGACTTATGACTCCCCTAATCTAGGTCACATCTCAATTATCACTACCTCTAAATTTCCATCTACTGTATTATTTAGTGTTTGTAAAGGTAACCCCTTTCATACTATTATGATTTCTTGACCTAAATATCTAGTAGGTCAAATCCATGACGATATTGATACTCGATCTTGAAATTCGATTTGATGATGATTTGGAAGTATGATGACGTTGACTATAGTTAGTGGTTAAGTTCTTAGGAAGACCTAGGCCTAGATCATTCATCAACCATGTGTACCATGAAATTTGAACTCGATATTGATACCATGAAATGTTGAAAGATGCTCATATTGTTGCTCAATTGTTGCTCGATTGTTGTATATTGATGAATGATCACCCCTAAGGTCTAAACAAGAATCTAGACTCTAGCTTTGATATGTTTGGACCTATGACTTTGTTGCCCAAAATTGACTCCCAACATTGATTTATGAAATCTTGACTCGTGATTAATGATCCTGATATTGATTTGACACCTATGATCACCCTATTTGGAGTTTTGAGATCACCCTTGATATATGACTAATGACTTTCACGTTCCCAAATCTCAAAATATTGAAATGATGATTATGACTATTCACTCAATTTATGACTTAAGGGTCAGCTCCATGTTGACCATGGTGGGACCTTCCATCAACTTTGAGCATGAAATCATGATTTTTGAAATATGATGTTGGTTTTGAATTGTTGAAATGTGAAATCTCGATCATGGATGTATAACCCCACCTAGGCCAATGTAGAATCTAGGACCCTAAATGTTGGGAACTAAAGTCATGTTTTACTCTTGGTTTGAAGAGCCTTATTCATTTGATATAAATGTGATCTCTCCAAATTGGTGACCTCTAGGACGATATCCCCCATTCTGTGACTCATATGATGATATTTACAATATGATGATCTATGTGACTATTTGTAGACCATGATGCTCAGTGCTCGATTTTAGAATGGATGAATATTGTAATTTGTGATTATACCTGAGGAGAATACTATGACTATATTGATTTTGGAAAGGAAAATTCAATCTTGATTGATGACTTGATTTAATTTTGGGGAAAAATTTCTTTTAAGGTGGGGAGGATCTAATAAATGGAATCTTTCTCTTCCCTCCATTATGAAACTTTAAACCCTACCTTGCTCATTGTACTTGTCTTTTCTTCAATTTTATAATTGAATGTGATTTGATGCATAATTGATAACTAGTGAGTGTAATTGATACCTTGGTGACACTCAATTTGACTCTAATATAATTTTCAATCATATTGCATATCATTACTTTTATCTTAAAATTTGATCCTATCCTTATGAACTTGTGCACTCCATTCTTATACTCATCTTGAAGATCTCTTTCTTACATTTCCAGTGCACTGGTTTTCGTCCAATTCGGAGTCAGTATAGGGAAGATATGTCCATTGGAATATCACTTGTTGTTAACCTTGTTTCAACCTTTAAGTCTAGGTTTTACCTTTGTTGGGACCAATGTGGGCATGTGCATACCACTAACCCCTATCTCTCCTTTTCTTTGCCAATCCATTCTTGACTTGGGCACCCAATCAGAAGCCACATAATTTCTTACTTTTTCTTTGGACTATTAGATCTCATAGCCACAGATTGAGACCCCTTTGGATAGTGGCAATTTCTCCCTGCACCTCCGTACGAGGAGAAGTGCATGAGGCACCAACCTTCACCTAACATGTCACCGAGCACCACCTCTGAACCCTGATCCCTTGCCCTTTTATACTCCATTTCACTTCTTTTCTCATTTTCCTCGGTTCCTCTCCCTTTTCCCCTCCCTTCTAAGTTCTACCTCGTGCCCCAACCACACTCGGCTCTCCCCAGCTCCTATCGGTGCCTCCTCGGGGCCATTTTGGGATTTCATACCCAACCATATTTAGCCAAATGTGAGGGCAATGATGAGTTTGCAAGATTCCCCAAAGCACAAATGACCCCTTCTCATGGTAGGTGCACCTCGTGCCCCCTTGCTGTTGTTGGACTTCGGCGAACCCGTCGTCGCCAGCTCCTACATGCAACACATGAGGAAACAATGTGATGCAATAAAGGGGAAGACACTTGAGTAGTTGGATCATGTGGGGACGGCCCAGATTCAAATGGAATCCTCTCTTCTAGCTGAATTTGAGAGGATGGTAGCAAGCGGCTACCAATCACTGGTTGACGTCGGTCTTTTCCAGACGAAGTCGTGGACCACTGGCAGACTGGAGCCATTGGTCACTAGGTTGAACTTCTACTGTAGGCCCAAAACATGAGGGCACTCCCTCTAGGGGGAGGGTCTCAGCCTCTCCTCAATCATCTAATCTAGATCTAATGGTCCAGGGTGACCTATTTTAGGTAATTTCTTGAAAAATCTCCATAAATGCATCTTTTAGCTAAATAAGGCATATAATATATGAATTTTGATCCTCTCAATCAGATATATCAATTGGTACTAGTTTCAAAATCTATTTCTTATTCATTTTCTCCTTATATCCCAAAAATCATGTATTTATATCCTAATTGAATGTTTAGTGATGTATCTTGCTCGTATCTAGTATTGTTGCTTATTATATCACTATTGATCTTTATAACAATAAATTTTAACCATATTTTTCCTTTAATCACATAGTGGATCACTTTTGATGTGCACTCTTACTCTTTTGACCTATAATTGCCCTGTTATGCATGTACATGATGCCTCTTGACTAATGATGGAACCTTGATTTCTTTTGATCATCAAATGGCTATCCCATTTTGAAATCAGTAATATTAATGATTTTATGTGCTATTTTTGGCCAAGGTCACTATGGTTGCCTTTAATGACTCATATGACTTAAAAATCTACTTGAGTACCTTGATATGCCCAACATGTGATGTTTAGTATGTATAGCCTTGAATCTGTAATACTTATGAAAAGTGGATCCTAAATGCTCAAACCCATGTTATGAATCTCTATGTTCACTTCATAATCGGTATTTAAATGACTTGTTTCTTGAAATGCCATGTAGCAAACCCATGTACTCCTATTAACTTCATGTAACACCTAAAGTAATATAAATGCATATGTTGCTTGTTTGGGATCTAATCTTCCATATGATGCTCTAGTGTTATCCATGATATCTTAATGTCTTCAAATCAGTAGATTCATTACACTTGTGTCACTAATACCAACTTGATTTACCCTATTCTCGTTTATGCATCTATGACTAGGAAATGTGACACTATTACATGAAATGAATCTTGTATGGCTAATTATGATCTTACATGAATGGACCATGATAATAAATCTAAATGTCATGTTTCCCTCACTATTAAATCAGGCCTTATCTTGATCTAATTTTTGTCATAATGTGGATGTATCACCTAGACCTAAGGTGTTGATGTGACCTTTGAACTATGGTTGATTGATTGTATGCTCGTATGGAACTTTGGACCTAAGTTGGTCTATTTGAAACTTAGTTCTAGGGAAACATCCACATGACTTATATCATGTTTATCATAATCATATATAGTGATCTAAGACACCATGCTATATCTTTTCTTTGTGAGGTTCCCTTGGTTTGGATCATCTCTAGGAATCTTAATCAAGAAACATAACTTGTTTTCTACTGGAAAGGTACACTCAATCTCTTGACCCTGCTATGTTATTGGCTTGCTTGTATGTATGCTCGTATGAATGCTTTGATATATAATTACTTGTTTGAGCTACTTGTTCCCTATGACGAGAATGTTTGTTTTGCTTGAATATGTTGAACAAACCTCAAACATAATTGAACTTGTCCATTATACAAACCTTGTGTGCCTGCCTATATTCTCAGGGTAAAGGCACAAGGTTGGGTGCCTTACTTGAGATGTCAAGATAAGGCGGACCATGTCGATAAAAGGGTTGGCTAATCTTGAGAACCCTTATGGACCCTTCCAATGGGAAGTTGGTTAATTGTCATGATACCTTGTGGAATATAATGGAAAATACACTTAAAATACACTTTGTATAAAAGAATGTCATTAAGTGTTTCACACCTTTTTCTACTTCTTGATTATTATAATGTTTCTAGCCAAGAAAGATTTATATTACTCTTAAACAGTGGTTACATGTTTTTCATAACATACTCAATGCACTCACATTGATTTATTTTGTTTATTGAATTAGTAGTTGCCAAATGAAGATCCACTGCACTCAAGACTCTAAGCTCTGAAATACAATACAAATGGGTATACTTGAATCTAGAAATGGGTACATATCTCTTCTCTCCATGTTTAGAATCTTGTAATATCTTGTTGTTACTACTTTTACATATATATTGTCATGTGTGACATATTTGTGCAATTCTACAAATGGGTGCCCATGTCCACTCGTCTTTGGCTTGGTAGCCATTAGGAGTGTGACTTAGGGTAACAGAAATTCTATGACAAGTAATTAGAGAAATCAATCTAAAAAACAAATGGAACTCATCCTACTTACAGGTGGGATAAAATGGGATAGGATTTAGACCTCATTTCAGCAACCTATCAGGTATATGGAGTGTATTTGTCAAAGCTATATAAGAGAGAACTTCACTTGAGATCTGATGGATGCAAATATATGTAATTTGATTAGTTTATTTTAGTGTGAATTCATTAATGTATTTGATAATGAGATTTGTCTTCATGTAGATGGAAACATGGCCATATCAATCCTATATCCCAAGAAGTTAACTATACTTACACTGGTTGAAGGCATACATTGTACTTCATATCCTTTGCCTAAGGGGTTAGTGGTAAGTATATTTATATCCATTTTTATATGTTGTTTTAATCACTTTTTTGGGGCTTTTGTGTTTCTATTTCTCAGTTTTAGATTTATATTCATTCAAATGCAATCATTTTCCCTTTTTCAAATTTTAATGCATTTTCATATATATTTTGTGCAGAATCAGCCAAAGTTGTGGAATGATGCCTAGATGGATGATTGAGCCCCCATGATGCTACACCTCAAGGGAAGGAAGGACTCGAGACCTTTCTGTTATATAACCTTCCAATCACTTAGTCAAGTGAGCGACTCTGCCAATTGCCTGACTCAAGCAGCTCTCAATCGGTGTCTTCCAGATCACTACAACTGATGCACGCTCTTAGGCACCAGTCCATTCTGGTTCACCCCATGCTGGTCCACCAGAGAACCAGATACGAGTTCCATATTGAGTAACCCATGTGAGTCGCTTGTTGGACTGAGTACGGGCCATGTAATTAGATAATTTTGACCACAAGCATTCATCTTTAGGGCTTCAAAGGAGAGGATTGCATCCATAAAAGGAAACCCTTATCATCCCTTCTAGGGGTCTCTAATCAATGATTAGAAGCTAGACTTCACAACACAAACCCTTGCATAGAGTGAGGAGGCAGCGGCCGTAACGGATAGATCAGTCTTCCTACACCAGGCTTCATGGCCTTCTCTATCATTCCCATTATCTTTTTGTTGTTGTCCATCGCCATGAGCGAGTAGACGCTTTGTGCTGGGGCATGGGGACTAGCCCCGATCACCCATATTTTATCTTATCTTGTATCTAAACTAGACAATATAATTGCTAAATAAAGTATCATTCTTCTCTATGCCTTGCTTTGCAAATTGATGACTTGTTTAGCATATATGTTATAATCATGGATATTCAAGTTGCTGTGAGCGTGATTAGAACACCAGAATGATCTTATTGTGCCCCTGAGCCATCAATAAGGGATAATGAGGTGATTGGACTTTGATCTTCTATGAGTCGAGGATAGTTGGTTGGTTGTAAGTAATGGAGTTCAGTGGTATAGACAAGGAACTTGGGTGCCGAGGATGGTTGGTTCCAAGGGAGTCTATATTAGGTGATGACCTATATCTTGTGAGGGTGCAATAGCTAAACCTCAATTTAGCAGTGATTATTGAAGAGCAAGATCTTGATTGATAATTACGTAGGACTAGGTAGTGAAATCCCATGCATTGGTTCTCTTTATTATCTTTTATTTACTTCCTTACTTCTGTTTCTTTAAGAAACAACTTATATTAATCAATATTTCAACTATCCAATGATAAATATTACTCTTAATACTTCTGAATCTATGTAACTACTTAAAAAGATTGTTCTTTGGGTTCGATCCTTAAGTATATGCCCATATCTTATAGAGTTTTGGCTCACCTTGCCAGAGGGTGGTGCGCCATGCCCTTATCAGATGGACATTATTCATTCCCTCATCATATCTCCGGCCGCATGACTTTTTCATATCCAGGGACAAATCTTTCACTCACCCTAAAGTGAAACCCTGTGACTATATCGTCCTGAAGACAGATGCAACAAGAAGAAGTGGCATTTAGTATTGCAATAAGGCTTATGCTCGTGTGGAGTGGAGAATTAGTGCACTTCTTTTGGTTAAACCTAAGAGTTATTCTTTTAGGGTTTTTATTGGTGCGACATTTAGAGCCCCATCAAAATTGGCAGCATTGTCAAGGACAACAATAGTTAAACATTTTTTGTAAGTATAAGCATAACTAGTAATTGCATGTGCTTTGCACGTGATTCTTAGATATATTGGTTGGATAAGTAATTAAAATTTTCATTTAAAGGTCAATGGGAAACTATTATAGTCTAATGTACCAGAGTTGGGATATGTAAAAAAGACAATGTTAATCATTTATAAATTGTGTCCAGAAAATCATTCTTCTATCTCTTCCTACCCACTATTTAGTCAACTAAGAGCTTCCACCCTTCTTTGCCATTTTTTTATTTGTCATATCTTATGGTTTAATAAACTATTGGTTTTCTTACAAATGTTTTATAATATTCACTCTTTAAATATTATTTATATAAGTCTAGTTATTATCATTTTCTTTGGTAATGATTTTGTTCTTCATGTTTGTTACAAGTTTAATACTATTATCTTGCATATAAAAATCCAAAATACAAACATGTCCAAATTGTATCATGTAATGACAATAGTTATCACAATTATTCGAATAGGATGATATGATTAGTATACAAAATTTATATATATTATTATGACAACAAATTAGATCTTAATATAACAGTTCAATGGCAATATCTCCCTAAATATAACCAGATTGTAACTATTGTAATATAATTGAATAATATTTTCTTTAACCATTTAATCCAAAGGAAGTGGCATTATGTACTTACTATGTTCACACATCAAACTTGCACACTTGCCTCATGACTTGAGAAATGGTAAGGATCCTTGGTTTTGATGAATAGTGTGTTTGAACACTATTTAATTCCAATGCGATCATTATTTTGGTAGACATCCTTAATTTTTGTTTGGGAATTGTGCATTTTATTCTTGCACCATTTCTAGCAAGTGTGTTAGCCAATTGCTTACATTTTATTTGTTTAGAACATTAGTCAAACTTATTAATGTTGTCATTTCACATGAGAGATTTGCAAGGCAAAATCACTTTATTCTTTAAGATGATTATTGAATTCTCTTTCCAAGATAGGGGATATATATTGTTTACTTTCTTTTTTTGTATGGACAAACTTGATTTGAGGTTGGCAATGTTTGCATGTATGGTAGAATCATGTGGAACTTTCTTTCCACACAAAAATTTGTTCCCTTACACAATTAAGTGCCTAACAACTCCGTCCTAAGGCAATATATGTAACTATATAAAAATGACACCTCATAGACTAATCAGATTTGTTTTCATTTTAGAACTCATGACAAATGAAATATCCTACCTACCTGATTCTGTGTAAGAAAAGAGATTCAATTCTAGCTATAAAAAAAAACCTTATTTACCCTAGATGATATCCTATAATGTATATTTACATGAATCCAACCAAAAGTAGTTTCTAGGTCCTTGGAAATAATATGATAAAAATCACATAATAAGAATCATTAATTATATGGTAATGTGTAGTTTCATCTTTATATTTTTATATCTTTTTTTATTTTTTTGTTGTTGTGATAGTATCCATTTAAATAATTATTGTGACCTTATCAGAAAAAATGGTGTACATGCTATTGGACGTATATAATTTTGTAGAAATCCTATGATGGTTGCATTCCGTGATGTGTACGCAAATATCAACCTTACAACTGAATGCATGGGCATAGAAAGTATATTATTATGTGTTATTTTTAAATAATTAAATATGTTGATAGTAAAAAATATAATAAGAGTGATAAGAAATGTTAGCAATATAATCACATAACCTAGATATTAGACCACATATTCATTTTTCCATTATGATAACAATATCAACTTGTATCAATTAACAGATAGGTACAAAAAATCAAGTCTTAGCATGAGAGAATACACATATGGAAAAGTGAGAGCCAAGCATTAAGACATGAAAATGATTGCATCAATGCGATTACAAAATTTCATGATCACGATAATTTTTTATAACACCAAAAGAAGTTGTAGGGAATTTGTGGCATTCCAAAACATATGTGAAAATTTCACGTTCAATTATTTCAATGAACTTACAAAAGTACTATCACTTAACTTATACAATCGAGTTGAATCAGATGTTCAATAAGTGTATGGATATACAATGACTTCCCCATCATTGTTTTAGTAAATTTTTTAGTATAACTTCTTCTCCTTGTAAATTGGAATAGTAGGCATGTACACTCTGCACTCGATTAATTAAACTTTTCCATATAACATACATGATATTTTCAGCATTAAATTAGTCTGAATAGAATGTGATTTTATCTAGAAGAAGTATTCTAGAATACCAAAGTTCCATGAAAAGAATGTTACATTCAATATTTTGGAATAAACAAGAAAATAAAAGGAATAAAAAGTCACAATGGTGGCAACAATCAAGAAAAATCAATCAAGACAACTGAATATTATCGTAATAGTTTGATCCTAAATTATAAATTATTTAGTATAGTGTATCATAATATACAAAGTATTAGTGTTTGTTTTTTACCTAATAAAAGAATAGTTGAATTAAGTAACTCATTAGGGTTTAAGTCACTCATACAATATATAACATGTATAAACAATCAAACAATAATTTTAAAAACTCATGTAAACATTTGATAAGTATGATGCAATTGTTCTTTGTGATTATAAAAGACCTTATTTTAAGGATGATATTCATCTTGCCATGTATTGTTATTTCATATCCAAATGAAATTCTTATATAAAAAGAAGTTTATAAATAAAATAGTAAAGGAAGATTTATTGCATTGAATCAATGTAAGGTAAAATTCAAAATTGAAGACAAGATTTAAGTGATGTCTCCCGAAAGGCAACAAACAAGGTAAGGATGAACACATGATATATGATATGTGCCCAGTAAACTTTACACAAAAACAAGATTAGAATAACCCCAAGTACAATATAACCAATATGTATGAATAGTTGAAGCATAAATCAAAATAGGATAATAAGTTTTTTATTTAAATTTATTGATGCAAGTAAAAAATAATGAAATAAATAAATGAATTTCTGACCTTAGAATATCACCAACATGAAGATCTAAAAAAATCTAACACTATCATATAAATGGATGGGAGGGGCGAGCTCAAGGATGAGCATAGATAACGTGCTTGAAGCCAAACTTAACGCTATCCGTTTAGCTATGGAAATTGCGAGCCAAAATATCATAGACATAGCAATTTTTGAAATAGATTCCAAGGGCGTCGTGAACATGATACAAGCATCGTTGAAAGAGAACCCTAGATATGTGAAGGTCTCCACATGTTACAATGCATGAAGAGAAGCCAATGCAAGGTAGTTTTTTGCAATAGAGTTGGCAATACTGTGGTTGACGGCCTAGCCAAGCTCAACCAAAAAAATCCTGGGGGGTACAAAGTGTACAACGATCCGCCCATTGAGATCCAAGATCTCTTAGCTAGGGACATGTGTAATGGTAGTAGTACTACCATATTTCAATTCAACATTTTGATTAGTGATTGTATTTTAAATATGAATTTGCTCTCAAGGGGAGGGCGGGATGAATAAGATAGCCTCCCGACTTACCTTAAAAAAATCTAACATTTTGTTTAGTGAGAATAAACAAATTTCTTTCTAAGTGCTAGTTAAACATGCATATGGTATATTATCAAGAAAAAAAATGAATTTAGCATTTGGAATAATGAAGTGATGCTAAGACATTTCTATCTAATGTGTTATATTAACACTTATGTAAGTGGGTATGATTCAAAAAGACTATTAGATATATGAAAACATAACACATATGTTCCTTGTTTAAATATAAAATGAAACCACTATATGAAAATACATGACATATGTTGCATCGTGTCACATGCAAGGCCATGGTAACTTAGATTTCAATAAGGTAAAAACTTCCATAGGGATACTTATGAAGTGTCATTCTGGATAATTCAACATCGACATAGATTCATCTAACTCATACAACATTTAATGTAATGACACTAAATTTTGCCTTTCTATGTACGGGTAGCATGTTGACTAAACTACATTCTATACTATAGCAAGTACTTACAAAATAGTTTATGGAACTTAGTGTTTTACACTCTACATTAAATGAGGCATGTTAATTTTCAAAAGAGATCTAGATTGAGTAATGCTTAGTAAAGCAAAAACCAATGACTTAAGCAACAACAATTATATATCAAATTGATCCATTCACTGAAAAAAATTGTAACACACCAAAATGTTAAGAGGTCGCCTTGAATTGTAAGGTTTAGCAACATTCATCTAGCTTCATTATTGTTGAAATTGGTTGAAAAATAGCTAATGTATTTCTAGTGCTAGAGTTGAAAACATATATAAATGATTGGTACATAAAAGAAACTATACAATAAGAATATGAATATTTTTATAGGTCAAAAGATAAAATAACATACCATTATACAAAAAGTAATGAAATAATAATAACATCAAATTTGTTTATATGCGCCTTTGAAAAAATAGTTTAAAATATAGTCATGATGTCAAGGTCTGAATGGGAGTTCAGTTGGTAATTTATAACTACTACGACACATATCAAGGCATGATAAAACCTTGTGATAATAGTGGATGCAAATAAGAATAATCAACAAGAAAATTACCAAAGAAGCCATTTCAATCAAATAAAGTAATCTACTTGTCAAATATACAATCAAATCTTTGTACTAAAAATGTACCTAAATGAATGTGATAAAAAGAATACGTTACACAATTGTAACCATTAAGGTCAAACCTATGAGCTTCTCGGATGAAAAAGCTCCCAAGGGGATGTCGAATTGACAGAGCTCTAGGCATTGCTTTGTTTTTCTCTCTTTTCCTATCAGCGAGTTTCGATCCTTTTGTTCGAAATTTCTTCATTCGTACTGAACCGCTTGCGGAATCAAATCCTATGCTACAAGATCTCATATTATCCATACATCCTCCTTGCATTTATACCGGAGAGGTAGCCAATGTTATGGGCTTTGGCTTATGTAGATCAAAATTAAACCTCCTTAATTATGAGGTATGATATCACACCTGTTGTAAAGATGAAGGAGTTTATTAAGCATTCATATATAAATATGTGTTTGCTAGATTATGAATCAAATAATTTATGAGACAATAAAATGACTCATTATTTCCTAAACATCATTTTCTATATCCAAGGCATCATGTCACGATCAAGAATAATGGATACGTCTAAATAATTAATTCTTTTAATCATTAAGTGTGTTACATAAATAATTAACTAATAAAAAACTTGGTACTATATGGTTTAAATTTATTTTGTAATATTGTATGTGATTGAAAGCAAACATAGATAAGGATGGACATTTAGTTTAGTCGAAGGCTCACCAACAAATGGATCACAAATTTGGGTAACACTCAACCCCTAGTATTATTCAAAAAAGAGAATTTGCATGAACCAATCAACATATATCATATTAAGAAAAAGTAAATGACAATAGGTGATTAGGCTTCAAACTGGAACTTTCACCATTGTCATTGTGCTCCAAAGCATGAAAAAAAAAATTCAAACATAAGGATATCACAGAATTGGCTAATATTAAATTTGAACTCTACTATCAAGAATAAAACATTGGCAAAAAGACAACACCAAACAGGCATGTTTGTTTGATTAAAAAAATATATGATAAGACTCAATGCGAAGGCAGTCCTGATGATCCTTGATCTAACAATGTATTGTTTGAGACTCATTTTACAATCATAAAAATGCCCAGCATGAAAGACAAACAAACGCATGATCGTATGTGCTGTCACCCTCAGGTGATGCAAATACCACATAGTTTGTCAAAACTAATGGCATTTTGGATTCAGTTTCAGTGTTGCATCTAACGATAAAAAGATGCTTACATTTTGCACCCTGGTAACTATCACAACCGTGTCGTAATGGTATAGAAGTGTTAGGAAGAGATTTCATTGCATGAGAGTAAGCAAACAAATAAACACAAAACGTAACCAATTTGGTAATACAAATGTGTCAATGTCAACGTTTTGCATGCTCCCATCCGGTGAGGCGGATTGGTTCCTTTATCTTCTCCTTGTGCCTCAAGCCAAACTTCTAAATCCCCTTCACAGTATATGCTTGCTTTTATAATGGCTTTCATGTTAAACAGGTAATATGAAGGAGAAATCAATAAGACCGTCTAAATCTCCTGGGTATACATCACGAATTCGGTATAAAAAATGATCTACTTAAGGTTAATGTTAATCAAAATGACCATCTTTTGACTGTCCGGCATCCGTTTGAAACCGCGTACAAAGGTGCCCAAGCGATCAGAACGACAACAGTGTGATGGGGTGTGGGAGCGGTGCTGTTAGCAGATCCGGGAGGTCAACAGAGGCTAGCTGAAGATAATCTTGTTCGGGAGTAGTCCTCCGATCATTCAACAACCTTCAAAACGGTGGATGAAGGTGCCGAAACGATTACACCGACGCGGCTGATTTGGGGATTTTGAGTGGCGCTGTTGATGGATTTGGGAGAATGACGGCGGATGGAGTAGGGAGGTACGAAGAGAACGGGTTTCACTATACATAATATTAAACTGATAAAGTTGAATTTTTGTTACGAGTGATATAGTGGTTGGTAGTGTTAATATTAATGAAGAATCCCAACACATTCGGGACACCAGGTTGGAGAAGACTACGTTCATAAAGAATCCCAACACGTTCCGGACACCAGGGAGACGGAGACGAGTGCTATTGGTAGAATAGTAGATTAGGCTTTTTTTTTTGTTTATTCATTTTCTTGATAATAGTGAAAATTCTCTAGAACCAAGTGCATCACTCACAATCATTCTTTTTCTTTTCAGGCACTTCTATCCTATACGAAGATCTAGGAGTCTTGACTCATGATTGCTTTTCGATCTTGAAACTGAAAAAGCCCTTTGAAAACTTCACAAGCGGAGAGCCATGGCGGATGTGGCGGCTAAAGAAGCATCTATCCAAAAGCTCCCAGATGCATCTATCGCAGCCCTGTGAGAATTACTTACCGCAAAAGCTAGAGAACAGGCGGAGGCCAAATTCAAGACCAACCTAGAAGCCTCCCAAGTAGCGGAGCGCGTGAAACAAGCCGCTCAAGTAGTAGAGCACGTGAAACAAATAGGGGATTTCTCCATCCCTAAAGGTACCGACTTGACTCATCCAGTCCAACCTCCAGGCGACCCAATCGAGATCAAGGCCTAATGGGTCAACCTACTACAAAATTCCACCTTTACATGAAGGATCAGAGATAACTGTCGGGAATATCTTCTCAAACTTCATTGACCTTTGTTCGATAATGAAGCTATCAAGCGCCACAGATGACGCCATGAAACTACAGCTCTTCAAATACTCTCTCAAAGGCAAATCCAGAGCATGATATAACACTCTTTGAGGGGATCTGATCAACACATGGGAAGCCCTGGAAACAAATTTATCGAAATTTTTATCCACCCTCAATGGCATACTCAATCTGGGGAAAGATTACAAAATTATTATCAAGTGCCCGAGGAATCCCTATATGAAGCATGGGAGCAATTCAATGAACTCCTACACAACTGCCCACATCATGGCATCCCTAAAAATTAGATCTTGAATTATTCTATTGAGGAGTCGATGATGAGACAAAGAAATTCCTCAATTCCTCCTCCAAGGGAAATTTCATGTGACAAAGTTTTGACAGTGCACTCAAAATCATTAACCTTGCAACGGGGAATCAGACCCACTGGACCAGACCCTCGGGCAAGGGCATTCTTAAAGTGGTCATGGTAGAAGACCGATCAGAACTCAAATCTATCTCTGAAGCATTGAAATCTCTCTCCCTCTAGCAAGATAATCTCGAGAAATCCTTCAATGCGTACGAGAGAAAGAGCCAGACTCTCCAAGTGAAAATCATTGCACCCTCGTACAAATTTCTTCATGCGGTAGATCACAGTACCATCCATTGCAACAACCATACACTTCTTTCCACGAGCATCAAGACAGGAAACAACATATAGTTAATCAAGCCGAAGACGTGAAGTCAATCCACAACATTCTAGGGGAAGAGTACTATAATCCAAATCAAGCTTGAACTCATCTTGGTTTCCACTATGGGAACCCTGCAAGAGCCAAAGGTCCAAATCAGACTTCGGTGCAACCCACCCAGGCTAGAGTGCCAATGAACTATAATGGCCTGTGCAACCAAGAAAAATTCATGTTCAATTTTCCCAGCCAGAACTACCATTAGCAGCAACAATTCCAAAATCCAAACCAAGCTCCACTGCTGCAGATCAAAGCCGCACCAGTGCAGGAACCAATGAAGACACTTCAAGAGATGATGATGGCATACCAGACTCGAATGGACAATGCCATAACAAATCAAAAGGCGTTGAAATCTTGAATCACTCGACTGACGGCTAGTCAACAACCTCCGGCAGGAACAATTGTTGGCTAGCCAGAAAACAACCACAAGCATATGGAGCAACCGGAGTAGTTAAATGTTATAATGACCAGGTCAGGGAACGTGTATATCACACCCTCGCTTCCATTTCTACAAACAAAATTTAGAGCACCCCAATTGAAGCTCCACACTACCTGGTCAATCATCCAGAGAATCAGACAACGAAATCTCTCGTGACTACAACACAGTCTAACACCAGCAAGAATGCGACGGAAGCAACTCTGACAGTCAATTCCGAAGGACCTATAAATCTTGAATACACGTCATGTGTACTACATGCAAGACCTCTCAAACAAGCCAAGCTCAGCGACCGACTCATGAAATTAAAAGATACCATGAAGAAAATCCACAGTAATATATCGTTCCTAAATTAGCTGACTAGAACTCCAACCTAGTTTAGGTACCTTAAGATGATCTTGTCAGGAAAGCATTTGGCCCAGGAGACTGGGATAGTGAGAGTATCGCCACTAAACTCGGGTTCCCTATAAGATCTCCCAACTCAAAAGAGAGGTGATCCATGATCTCCGTGGATAGATTGTTTCTTTGGAGATGACACTTGTTGCTAGGGACTCACTGACTTAGGCGCTAGCATATCTATTATGACTTACACTTTATACTAGCGCCTGGGGTTCACAGATCTCCTAACCATGGAAAGGACCATTCAGTTAGCGGATGGATCCACCACTAAACCCCTAGGAGTTATAGAAGACATCCCAGTGAAGCTAAGACATGACACTTACGTCCCATGCGACTTTGTGGTCATGCATATCAAAGAAGACAACAGGTTCCCGCTCATTTTGGGAAGACCATTCCTAGCTACTGTGTGAGGTTTGGTAGACGTCGAGGCCAACAAACTCGTTCTATGACTAGAAAAGAATACTATTGAATACTGAGTTTTTGAAGACCTGAAGAGGGTGCACAATTTAATAGAATATTTTAAGGTGGAAGGTAACTTGGAACCATGACAAACACACCCGCAAGAAGTTGATCAAGACACTAGAGCCATGCCCATAGGTGAGCCATGCACATCATCTATTCATGATCCAGGGCTCACATATTTGAAGGATAAGGGCTTGGATACCATGTCCGTTGATGCAACTTAAAAATGCTACTATCATCAAGTCTATGATTCTAAATTGGGACGCTTGCTGGGAGGCAACCCAACCCATTTTTTTCCTTTTTTAACTTGCAATTTGTTTCTGTTCTTTTTATCCCTTTTTTTTTGATAAATCCACTTAGAAGTTAAAAGGGTAAAAAGAGCGAGGAGAGAAGGAGAAGGAAGAGTACCACATATTTGACAACCTAATAAATGGATAAGCCGGCGTGATGAGCAAACTTGATGATGACATTCTCTCATCCTTCCATAAACCCCTGATAACACCAATTTTTGTGATGTTTTAGACTGTTTTTCTGTTATCAAAACTGCCCTTTTCTGACATCTTCCTCTCTTTTATATGCATTTTTGCAATAATTAGCCAAGCAATGCTCTCAGTTCAACATTTCCATCTTTTGCAGAGTTTCCTCCCATTTTGGCCCATTTAGCACCAATAAGGCCGTTCCGGCCCGCAAAGAAGTCCAAGTCTGATTCGGCCCCCCCTGACGCCCGATTCGCACACTGTCCGGCAGGGCTACGCGATACGACGAAGCGCGACGCAAGGATGGCGTGCTAGAGGGTGCCGATGGACGACCCACCTCTTTACCCGACAGGGAGCCGAGCACGCCGCAACTACTCCATGTGCCGCGCGATATCGGCCACCCACCGGCAAGCGCCTCTCGCCACGACGCCCGACAGCCGACCTCCTTGTACCGGGCGATACCCCTGTCAGCCGACCGCCAACTGAACGGCGGTAAGGAGGACGCGTGGCGCTTCGAGCACCATATCTTCTCACGACCAGCTGCCTATAAATAGCAGCTACAGGGAGCCGAAAAGACAGCTTAGACAGTTCGGACAAGCTTGGCCACTTCAGGTTTCGGACAGTCGAGTGATCTTCGGAGGAGGCTACGAGAGAAGGTGTATCGTGCTCTAGTGTTCGTACCGGGTGACACTAGGTGAGCTCTTCCTCATCCCGAGAGGGAGGGGACTGGTTCACCTAGGACTGTACCGGGCGACACTGGGAGCCGATATCGGCCGATGTAGATACGCGACACGAGTGCCCGACACCAGTGCCCGGCAATAGGATACGCAGCTCCATGCCCGACACGATAACGAACCTGATACGCTCTGCCCGTCATGCATGTCGCCCGAGAGGGTGTACCGCCTGACTTGAGCATATCGGCCAGGTCCTTGACCGATGCAGTCGCCCGTCGCGGTGTGCCGCTTGATAGAGTGTGTCGCCCGACACGGCTGTATCGGGCTAGGCCCCTGTCCAATATCGGGCGGGATGGTTACTGTAGCCTGTCGTCCATCTACATCAAGAAGGCGACACCTATCTTTAATTCTGTTATTTAATTCCTTTACTTATGCATTGTAATTAAGACCTTTAATTCTTATAGAAATAGAAAAGCTTTATTACTTGATGCTCTATGCTTGGTGCAATATGTTGGATGACTGCTATGTTTGATATCCGAACTCTAACTTGCATGTTTTGGATCGCGTTTCGCTTAGCTACTGAATCGTGTTTTCCCGTCGCAACAACTTCGAGAGTTGTGTTGTGGCTCTAGTGTTTGGTCCGGTTCTGGAGTACGAGAGTGCCTGGAATGGAGTTGTTTCAGTAACAATCCATTCTAACTTTGAGCCCAGCAACCTCGAGAGGGGTGCCGAGGCTTGGTTAGAGGTGCCCGCTCTGAGAGGAGGGGTGCGGGGTGTTACTGGTGCCGCTTGTTTTGCAGTAGTTTTATCCTTCGTACCTTGCTCTAGCTCTAGTGTTGTCTTTCGGTTTCGGTTGCATGAAAACCCCTAAAAACTGCTAAATGCTTAAAACCTTAAATCTTTCTAGTAACTCCACTTGGAGATAGTTTTCTTATTTTTTTTGTGACATCTTTACGCTTCCCTTCTGGGGAATTTAAAATCTCTTTTTACCTGCCGGAGTGTAGCGTGTCGGTTCTGGGTTCTCAACACTACCCCCCTTGTCCCTGTGTTCGACCCTGTATATCTACTTCGACCCCGTAAACAAAGTTGCGGGGGCCTAGCAGGATTCAGGTTTATAAATGTAAAAACTCGACTACCTCAAATCCGCCTCCAAATTTAAGACGCGCAATTTAGGTCGGTCAACTTTTTGGCACCGTTGTCGGGGACAAGGCAAAAACGGTACTGTAGACGAATCTGAATCCACTAACTACACTCCTGTGCCTCAAGCTTGGAAACGAGCTTGACAGCACCCTTTTTCTTTTTCTTTCTCCTTACTATTATTCTTAGCCTAAGCTAAATAATTCAATTTTCTAACTTGATTTTTATATGCTCTTGCAGGAACCCTGAAAGCTGACCTGCTCCACCGAGTTTTGATATCATGTCTCGTTGTGAGCAGTCTCTTCCTGAAGGTGAATGTCAGGGCCGAGGCGGGAGGACGAGCCAACCTAGCTTGGTTGGTCAGCTTTCTGCCTACATAAAGAGACAGGATACCATTATCAACAAACTGATATAGGGAACGCTTCCCGGCCCCGGAGCTCAGAATTCCATGCAACACCAGATGGCGAGTCTGTAGATGCGCCAATGGGAAGTCGATCAACGATTGGCCCAGATGGCTGCACTGATGAGGAACCCTGCGGGAGAGACACTCTCCTACCCGGAAACTGCCAGAATGGTGGTACTAAGGTCTGGGAAGACGGTGGAGCGCACAGCTGAAGCCGAACTGGAGCCTGAACCGAGGTCTGAGAGCACCATTCCAGCAGAGGGTGAAGGTGGACAAGCAGAAGCTCAAGAGCCTACACAGAAGCCTTCGGACGAGCAACCTGGTGGGAGGAATCCTTATACCCCAAGGTCGTCGTTCCCGTATAAGCTAATAAAGGCAAATCTGAAGAAGCGTCATGAGAGGTTAATGGACTCGATCAGGAAACTGCATCTTGAAGTCCCTTTCCTGGACGCTTTGGAGGAGATGCCCACATACGCCAAGTTCCTCAAGGACCTTGTCACCAAGAAAAGAAGGGGAGGAAGGATAGAGACAGCTCACCTAGCTTCTGCCTCCTCTGCCTTCGTAAAGCCCGACTTGCCTAATAAGAGGAGGGATCCCGGAGCTTTCACAATCCCGTTTGCCATCGGAGACAATGTCGAGCGAAAGGGTCTAGCAGACTTGGGAGCAAGCATCAGCCTCATGCCCCTCAGTTTTGCACGAAGAGTGGGTTTGACCGACATAGTTCGAACCAACATGCAGATTCAACTAACAGACCACACCTTTAAGAGACCCGTTGGCGTTGTCGAAGATGTGCCGATCAGGGTTGGAAATTTCTTCATCCCCTGTGACATAGTCGTTATCGACACAGCTGAAGACCCCCATTGCCCGGTTATCTTTGGAAGTCCTTTCTTGGCAACAGGAAGAGCGTTGATTGATGTCTCCGAGGGGATGATCACTTTGAGTGTCGGAAACGACCATATTGACTTCAAGTTGAAGGATATCATGAGAAGCCCTTCCCTGTCTGAATCAGCATGTTTCGCAGATAGCAACAATAAATTCTGCAAGGAAATAGAGGAGGATGTCCAGACAGTGGACCCCCTCGCAAGGGTTATAAGCAGTCAGGATCCTGACCTCAAAGATCCTGAAGTCACGAGGTATCTCCACCTTTTCGACCTTTCTGACAAATATTTGCAAGAAGAAGATGAGGTGGTGGAGTCTGCAAGGTATGCCTCCCTCGAAGGTGAGCCTCGAGAGGAGGTACCCAGACCGAAGCCAGAGTTAAAAGTGTTGCCTGAAGGCCTAAAGTACGAGTTCTTAGACGAAGAGCGGAGGAACCCCGTCATTGTAAACGCCAATCTTTCAAGCAATCAGCTGGATCGACTCCTTGGGGAGTTAAGGCTCCACAGGGGGGCTATAGGATATTCAGTAGAGGATATCAAGGGCCTTAGCCCCGCCCTGTGCATGCACCGCATCAGCTTAGATGAATCAGCCAAGCCTCTGGCTCAATCCCAGAGGAAGATGAACCAGATGCTCAAGGAGGTCGTCAAGAAAGAGGTAATAAGGCTTAGGGATGCGGGGATTATTTACCCAATCAGCGATAGCAATTGGGTAAGTCCTATCCATGTAGTACCCAAGAAAGATGGAATGACGGTGGTTAGGGGCGAGAAGGGCGGCGAGGTGGAGGTAAGAACCGTCACCGGATGGCGGATGTGTATCGATTATCGAAAGCTAAATCAAGCTATAAAGAAGGATCATTTTCCGCTACCTTTTATTGATCAAGTTCTCGAAAGGTCAGCCCATCATGATTTCTTTTATTTTCTTGATGGCTTTTTAGGTTTTTACCAGGTACCCATCTTGCCCGACGATCAAGAGAAAACAACATTCACCTGCCTTTACGACACTTATGCCTTCTGAAGGATGCCCTTCGGACTCTACAACGCCCCCGCCACCTTTCAGCGATGCATGATATCAATGTTCTCGGATTTTCTAGAAGACATCGTAGAAGTTTTCATGGACGATTTTTCCGTCTATGGGAAGGACTTCGATAGCTGTCTGAAGAATCTGTCGTTGGTTCTTCAAAGGTGCGAGGAGAACAGCCTAGTTCTAAACTGGGAAAAATTCCATTTCATGGTGTGGGAGGGCATCGTCCTCGGGCATAAGATCTCGAAGCGTGGGATCGAAGTGGACGCAAGCAAGGTTGAAGCAATATCCAAGCTTCCTCCACCAAGATCCGTGACGGGGGTGTGAAGATTCCTCGGGCACGCAGGATATTACCAAAGATTCATCAAGGACTTCTCAAAGATTTCCAAACCGCTGTCCAATCTTCTAGTAAAGGACGTTGAATTTGTTTTCTCTAACGATTGTCTCAGTGCTTTTCAGGCCCTGAAAAATGCTTTAATATCACCACATATCCTTCAAGTGCCAGAATGGGGTTTACCTTTTGAGCTGATGTGCGACGCTAGCGACTACGCGGTTGGAGCAGTCCTGGTGCAAAAGAAAGACAAAAGACACCATGTGATTTGCTACGCTAGTCGCACGTTGGACGAAGCTCAGGTAAACTACACAACAACTGAAAAGGAGATGCTCGCTATCGTCTTCGCATTTGATAAGTTCAGGTCGTATCTCGTCGGAGCAAAGGTCAAAGTATACACAGATCATGGGGCAATAAAATACTTGATGCAAAAGAAAGACGCGAAGCCCAGGCTGTTGAGGTGGGCACTATTGCTCCAAGAGTTTGACCATGAAATTATCGACAAGAAGGGCGCGGAAAATGTGGTCGCCGACCACCTATCAAGGATCGTTGCTGAGAGACAGGGAGGGCCACCTATCAACGACGACTACGCCGACGAGGCCCTCATGTTGACCGAAGCTCAAGAAGAAAGTCTACCCTGGTTTGCGGACATCTGCAATTATCTTGCTTGTGGAGAACTGCCTCCTGACATCACATACAACCAGAAAAAGAAACTATTCACGGACACCAAGAACTATTACTGGGATGATCCTCTCCTATTCAGAAGGTGTGCTGATAACTTATACAGGAGATGCATCCCAGAAGAAGAAACCGCGGACATCCTGAAGAAATGCCATGCCTCCCCCTACGGTGGTCACCTGGGTAGCGAAAGATCGAAAAGCAGCGAAGGTGCTATAGTTAGGTTTCTACTGGCCCTCATTATTTAAAGATGTCGCACAATTTGTGAAGACTTGCAAGGAGTGCCAATTTACGGGGAACATAGGACGGAGGAATGAGATGCCAATGGCAAGCTGGATAGAAGTAGAAATATTTGACGTATGGGGGATCGACTACATGGGACCGTTCCCTCCATCCTGGGGGTATCAGTACGTACTCGTGGAAGTGGATTATGTATCGAAGTGGGTGGAAGCGGTAGCCACCCAAACCTACGATGCCAAGTCAGTTATCAAGCTCTTCGAGAAGACCATCTTTCCTCGTTTCGGTGTCCCGCGCACGGTTATAAGCGACGGAGGGTCACACTTCGGGGAAAGGTAGTTTGAAGCACTCCTGCGCAAGTACGGAGTAAGGCACAAGATCGCTACACCCTACCACCCACATACGTCAGGGCAGGTAGAGGTTTCCAATAGACAAATCAAGCAGATCTTAGAGAAAACTGTCAGCCGAACAAGGAAAGACTGGTCCATGAAGCTTGACGACGCGCTTTGGGCCTACCGAACTGCTTACAAGATGCCCATTGGAACCACCCCCTACCGGCTTATCTACGGAAAGTCTTGCCACCTGCCTTTGGAAATGGAACATAAGGCCCTTTGGGCAATCAAGTTCCTAAATATGGACCTCGACAAAGCAGGAGAAAAGAGATTTTTGCAGCTTCAAGAGCTCGAAGAGCTGAGATTGAACGCCTACGAAAATACAAAAATCTACAAACAGAGAACAAAATTGTGGCATGATGCCCACCTCAGGAGAAAAGATGTAAGCGAGGGGGATAAAGTCTTGTTATACAAGTCCTCTATTCATCTCTTCCCTGGGAAGTTACAAACGAGATGGTCAGGACCGTTTACCGTGTCAAAAATATACCCATCCGGAATGATGGAGCTTTACGACAAGGACGATCCGACCAAAGTATTTCAAGTGAATGGGCACAGGGTGAAAAGATTCTATGAGGATGAGGCCTTTGTCAGGAGAGCAGAGATCGACCTGCAAGATCTGGGCACAGTCAAGGGTTGAACAAGATGATCCCACACCGGTCGAGCTGGCGATGCAAACATCAGCGCTCCTCGGGAGGCAGCCCGAGTTTTTCTTTCTTTCATAGAGTAGGATGCATTTTTCCTATTCTTTGCAAAAACAAACATTATGGCATGTAATAAGGTCCGAGTCGGTGCACGTGCCGAACGCACCGACTCTCCTGTTTTGTGGGCCACCGCTGTAGTATTTTCTGAGGTCAAAGGCTTAACCCTTGACCGATGATGTTTTACCCTTTAATCATTGTTTCTGCTCTTAGGTTTTAGTTTTTCGCCCGCCTGTTTTACCCGTGTCGGGCGGCCGATCAGCCGGCGCGCAGGACCGCCCATACTAGGGCCTTGGTCTCAAGGGCATCGCAACGACCGTAACGGTTGGCATTCCTAGGCGGCGTGCACCCTATCGTGCATAAGAATAAATGCCCTTAATGAGACTGATGTGACCATCGTCTCGGGAACTGCCTGACCTGTTGGCCGACGCGCGCCCCAGAGATGTCCGATTCGCCCCCGGCCGAGCTGGCTATAAATAAGAACGAAGGTTTTACCGTATCGGGCTGTCACACTTTACTCATTTTAGCCACCTGTAACGCATGCAGTATTCCGCCCTTTTGCTCCCGTGTCGGCCAGTTGCATTCCCCGTGGTATCGGGCGATGGCTCCTATGAGCAAAGGTATCGCCCGACACGCTTATCGCCCGACACGAGCTTTTCCTATCGCGCGTTGCCTATCGGGATTACGAGCCTTGTCAAATCTTGTATCGCCCGACGTGGTTTTGCACGACATAACGACTGATGGTGTTTGCCTGATACGCCATATCGGGCGACACGTTTTTCTTTTGAGACGTCCTGACGGGCAGTTGCTCTCTGGCGACCTTATCGCCCGATATACCCGTATCGGGAGGTATGTTGCGTCGTACAACCCTCCTCGTATTGCCCAATCTTGCATCGACTTATGCTTTCTTTTGACGGACGATACTCATATTTTGAAATAAGTCTAGTATTATCGAGCTTCTTTAACTTTTTCTATCTAACGATTTATAATAGTTAATGAACTTGATAACAGGCAGAAGGGAGGCCACAACTGAAGCAACAACTGTCAGTCAAAAACGTCAGCACCCCGAAGAGGGGCACTTCCTTATCATAGTCTGTCTTCTGTAGTAGCCTGGGGCCAACTACAGAGACAACACGAGTACAGCCCCGGTGACTGTCGGGACAGCACAAGAGCTCTCTATCTACCAAGAGCCATTGCGCGTGTTCCGGCTGAGCTGGGAAATAAAGCGGAGGTTGAGCATTGGAAAGCGCTTTGCAGACGACCTCCAAAGGGAACCTGGGCATCCCGGTTCCAGCTACTTAATAAAGGGGAAGCAGCCACAAGTGCCCGCACTTGTCGAAGCTGTTACCAAATGAAAAAGAAGGAGGCAGCAGCAAAGAAGCATATTGCAGCTTCTACAAGGCACAAGCGAACCCGCTAAATAACCTTCACTGGACTAACATGAACTCACCCTCTTATTCACTACTCTGGGACAGAGTATTGGATAAGTTTGGGGGGGGTACCCATGTACCAGTGAAAGAGGTATAAAAATTCTCTTGTGCCATTTTGCTTTTCCCCTGTATAATGTACTTGCACCCTTGCTCATATAAAAATTTCGAAAATTTTGCTTATTTTGTTCCCATGCATATGTACAAAGTCGCTATATTAGTAAAAACCCCGATGCAACTGCTTGCCAAGTTTATTTTCTTTGTGTTAAATGTGACGCAAGTCCTGTTATATCTTTTTGATAATGCTGCTTCAAACGAACAAAAGAATATGTTTCGTCTTGCCAAATATTTCAAAAAATATAATAATCTCACAAACAGCTAAGAGACGAGTATGGAGAAGGAAAAAGCTGCCCAAACAGCAAGTATCTCTTTGTTTCCCTTACCCAACAAAAATCCTAAAAAGAGAGAGAAACCTTATGAGAGTGAATAAAAGCATGAGAGTTGTGCCCAATAAAAGAAAAAAAAATATACACACACTTGTTTTCCAAAAGTACCCATCTTTAGGCATGGTAGATCCGGGGCAGTGGTACGTAGGATGTGAAATCACTGCTCTAAAGCCAACTGGCTTGGACTGCAGGGACCACTTGCCCGTTAACGGACCCTTACCTGGATGGACCGATGGGAAACAAGAAGAAAACCCAAAAAGCCTTAGCCTACCCTATACACAACTTTCTGCCCCAAAAATAAAGCTATTTGGTGTAGAAGCTAACTTCGGAATCATACAACAACGTCTTGCCGAAGCTGTAGAGAATAATCTTACTTAAACAATAAGGCAAGAAAGACGAAGCCTTTTGTTTGTAATGAGACAGCATTATCTCTAAAGGCATTACGATACTTGTTTCACATCTTGGCCTGAGAAGCATACTACACAAGAAGAAGCATCGCCAAATAAAGTTTAAATATTGATTGGGGACAATCAAAAAGCTAAGTTTGGGGGAGTTGATAACACCAATTTTTTTGATGTTTTAGACTGTTTTTCTGTTATCAAAACTGCCCTTTTCTGACATCTTCCTCTCTTTTATATGCATTTTTGCAATAATTAGCCAAGCAATGCTCTCAGTTCAATACTTCCATCTTTTGTAGAGTTTCCTCCCATTTTGGCCCATTTAGCACCAATAAGGCCGTTCCGGCCCGCAAAGAAGTCCAAGTCTGTTTCGGCCCCCCCTGACGCCCGATTCGCACACTGCCCGGCAGGGCTGCGCGATACGACGAAGCGCGATGCAAGGATGCCGCGCTAGAGGGTGCCGATGGACGACCCGCCTCTTTACCCGACAGGGAGCCGAGCACGCCGCAACTACTCCATGTGCCGCACGATATCGGCCACCCACCGGCAGGCGCCTCTCGCCACGACGCCCGACAGCCGACCTCCTTGTACCGGGCGATACCCGCGTCAACCGACCGCCGACTGAACGGCGGTAAGGAGGACGCGTGGTGCTTCGAGCACCATATCTTCTCACGACCAACTGCCTATAAATAGCAGCTACAGGGAGCCGAAAAGACAGCTTAGACAGTTCGGACAAGCTTGGCCACTTCAGGTTTCGAACAGTCGAGTGATCTTCGGAGGAGGCTGCGAGAGCAGGCGTATCGTGCTCCAGTGTTTGTACCGGGTGACACTAGGTGAGCTCTTCCTCATCCCGAGAGGGAGGGGACTGGTTCACCTAGGACTGTACTGGGCGACACTGGGAGCCGATATCGGCCGATGTAGATACGCGACACGAGTGCCCGACACCAGTGCCCGGCAATAGGATACGCAGCTCCATGCCCGACACAATAACGAACCTGATACGCTCCGCCCGTCATGCGTGTCGCCCGAGAGGGTGTACCGCCCGACTTGAGCGTATAGGCCAGGTCCTTGACTGATGCAGTCGCCCGTCACGGTGTGCCGCTTGAGAGAGCGTGCCGCCCGACACGGCTGTATCGGGCTAGGCCCCTGTCCGATATCGGGCGGGATGGTTATTGTAGCCTGTCGTCCTTCTACATCAAGAAGGCGACACCTATCTTTAATTCTGTTATTTAATTCCTTTACTTATGCATTGTAATTAAGACCTTTAATGCTTATAGAAATAGAAAAGCTTTATTACTTGCTGCTCTATGCTTGGTACAATATGTTGGATGACTGGTGTGTTTGATATCCGAACTCTAGCTTGCATGTTTTGGATCGCGTTTCTCTTAGCTACCGAATCGTGTTTTCCGGTCGCAACAACTTTGAGAGTTGTGTTGTGGCTCTAGTGTTTGGTCTGGTTCTGGAGTACGAGAGTGCCTAGAACGGAGTTGATTCAGTAACAATCTATTCTAACTTTGAGCCCAGCAACCTCGAGAGGGGTGCCGAGGCTTGGTTAGAGGTGCCCGCTCTGAGAGGAGGGGTGCGGGGTGTTACTGGTGCCGCTTGTTTTGTAGTAGTTTTATCCTTTGTACCTTGCTCTAGATCTAGTGTTATCTGTCGGTTTCTATTGCATGAAAACTTTTAAAAACTGCTAAATGCTTAAAACCTTAAATCTTTCTAGTAACTCCACTTGGAGATAGTTTTCTTGTTTTGTTTGTGACATCTTTACGCTTCCCTTCTGGGGAATTGAAAATCTATTTTTACCTGTCGGAGTGTAGCGTGTCGGTTCTGGGTTCTCAACACTACCCCCTTGTCCCTCTGTTCGACCCCGTATATCTACTTCGACCCCGTAAACAAAGTTGCGGGGGCCTAGAAGGATTCGGGTTTATAAATGTAAAAGCTCGACTACCTCAAATCCGCCTCCAAATTTAGGACGCGCGATTTAGGCCGGTCAACCCCCTATTGTCTAGTCGCTCGACTGACGGAAGGAGATTTCATGATCTTGTGAAATGATAACTGATGCGGTGAGTGGGATACGTGGCCTGGTGGGATTGCCCTCTATATTTTCCATAAATGATTTTATTTTTTTCTCACTAATAATCTGGCCTTACCTTTTATGAGAAATATTATTCTTTGGAAATAACCAATAGTTCTTATCTCAGTCCAATAGCTTATATGTCTTCTAATTCATCATATTTTAATGATCAAGGTGGCACAGTCATGTAAATAAATTGTTTTTCCTATTTTGTGTAATATATAGGAAGATATGGGGCCTTCAGTCAACCAACTCATGACATTTGGATACAATTTGAATAATCTAAGGAAGTAACAACAACTTATCATACATTCATTAGGTTTGCAGTGTCTTTTTTATAGTTGTTGATTGAGTCTTATCCTTTTCACAACATCCTTAGGTCTGATAGCATCCCAAACTCAAATGGTGGATCACAAACAGAACCAAATCCAAGGAAGTTCCTTGAACCAGATCATATCTCCAAGCTGAAGCAATTAAAGGTTGGTGTTTTAATGACTATATTCAAAACACTCAAAATCATATATAGAATTTGACAATTTCTTCATATCTGACTCTTTAGAGTTCCAATGGTGTTTACTATATTTTTTATGTATGTATAGGTAAGTGAATATGCTTCATCTTTTAAAATCATATTGATGCACTCCAGGGAAGACCAACAACATATTGATCAATTGGTTAATGACATCGAGAAATTGAGAAAGGAATTTCAATCTTTGGAGAGGCCAGTATTGGATGTGGAGATTCCACCAGAATGTAAAGCTATTTCCTGAATGAGCTCTAAAGTCGGCATGCAAAAAAGTAGATAGCCATATTAAGGAAGTGAAAGATCCAATGATGTAGAAGTTATTTATTGAATACAAAAATGTTGTATGAAAGTATATCATTGGTTTGTATTCAATATAAGGGGAAAGGTAAAATGTCCTCCCCATGTAATTCTCAATTGACTATAATTAAAAAATATTCACACTTTCAGAAAAGTGAGTTTGTCTACAATTGACATTCATTTAGAAATCATGATAATGAATTGAAAACCGAATGACTAAAAGCCATGAAAATGTAGTAGTATAGAACTAGTAGTCATGAGTTGCTTTTTTTATACGCAATTAAACTCAATAAGAACATTTCCACATAACAACATAATACTAAATAGTGGCATTTGTATAAAAGCCAATTGATGGATAGTGGCATTTTTATAAATGCCAAATTATATTTTAGGGGCATTTATTTGGTTATTATCAGAAGCCACTAAAGCCAAACGTTTAGTGGCGTTTACAAATTATGCCACTATATTTCTAGTGGCATTGGTACTAGAGGCATTTTTTAAATGTCAAAATGCCACTAAACATGTTTAGTGGCATTTATTTATTTTTAGGGGCATTTCTAAAAGGACACTGATGTGAATGTTTGTTGTAGTGTTTGATAAGTAATTTCCAACAAATGATTGATGTGAAGACCCTATTTGATAGGGATAATGCGTGCATGGTGCAACCTCTGATTCCTTTTCAGAAACTCGTAACATATCCTCGATGCAGCTATATAATGGGTGAAGTGTAGACCTTGCTAGCACTAGAATTTTCTGACAAACAAGCACAACCTAAGCTTCCACATTCCTCTCACATCACCACTACCCATGGAGACAACACATAGAATAAACTCCAATGGAGGATTCTGATGAGGAGGCAGTAGCCCTCCACTGACTGACGAGATCCTTTCTAATCAAGATATACTCTACTATTTCTCCCAGGACACATATGTCCAATGGGATATCCAATTCATGCATCTGGCACATCGATGAGGAATGCCAATGCCAGACCCAGATTCGCTAATCAACTAGCTATATGATTAATAAGCCAGCACCCTAGAAGTGAGGCATTAGCTAGACACAAGCCGTGGAGAATGGGGCAAACAACCCAGTGTACCATCGCCTCCACCCAATGAAGATCATGGCAACTAGTGCCCACAACTGCATCGGGATGAGAGCATAAACAATGGAAGAAGAACCCACTCCTAGGGTTCTATTGTGTGCTCTTGGGCAAGCATCACCGGCTTATTCCTCCATCTCCACCTCCCCCGCTATCCATATCAATTCCCCTCCATATCTAACTTCTTTTTCCCCATGGACGGGTATAATTTTGAAGTTGGGGGTGGAAGGTGGGTGGTACATCATCTCTACTACCTCAACTCTACCCATGCCCTTTATCATCCTCAAACAAATTTTTTCTTTTTCTTTTCCATCTTTTATTTTCTTGTTTTCGATTGTATTTTTAAATTTCTTGTGTGAGTTGTGACCTTTACCTAGTCGGTCACTTTGATGTATGTTAAAATGGAGAATATATGAATGAACTCCTCCTCTTCTTCACTTTGATATATGTTAAAATGGAGAATATATGAAGTCCGGGGTGGCATCCCTTCCATAAATACTCCTCCTCTTCAATTTTTGTCCACAGGCATGAAATGGATAAAAGAGGCCAAAGATCCCAAAAGAAAGCATGCGGTCAATCTAACTGGAATCAAAAAAAAAGTTTCAAGTCGAATAGAGGAGAGACAAATAAAATAACCAAATCCCAAATAAGGTCTCAAGTTGAATAGAGGAGAAATAAGGGAATCAGGTTCATGCTATGTCTTTCTCCCCCTTTTGTTAATTTGCATACCGAGAGGACTTATCAAAATTCTCCCCAAACATCCAAATAGCCTTGACTTGTGCTTACTTCAATTTGCACAGACAAGGATATCCAAGTGTGACTACATGACCCCCAAGGATTAGGGTCTCTTGATCATTATTGGTGGAAACATGACCATAAGGTTTGCCTAGTTGGGAGAGGAAGGCTTGGTATCAATTGTGGATTTCCTTTTTATTTTACTTTACACAGGACAAGCAAAGGATTAGGTCCAGGGTAGTTTGATGAGTATATTTATACCCATTTTACATGATGGTTTACTCTCTTTTCAGGGGATGTTGTGTTTTTGTTTCTTAGTTTTAGCTTTATATTCATTCAAATGCAATTATTTTCCCTTTTTCAAATTTAATCCATTTTCATATATATATTTTGTGCAGAATCAAGCAAAGTTGTGTGATGATTCCTAGATGGACGATTAAGACCCCACGATGCTACACCTCAAGGGAAGGAAGGAACTGAGAGCTTTATTTTTGATCACCTTCCAACCACTTAGTCAAGTGAGTGGCTCTGGCAATCGCACGACTCAAGCTGCTTTCCAAGTGAAGTCTTCCGGATTCTTACAACTGACGCATGCTTTCAGCTTCTAGCCCATTCTAGTTCACCCCATATTGGTCTGCCAAAGAACCAGATATGAGGTCCAGATTGAGTAACCCACATGATTCACCTATTGGATCGAGTATTGGCCACGCAATTATATGCCTTCGAACACAAGCATTCAACTTTAGGGGTTCAGAGGCAAGGAATGCATCTATAAAAGGAAATCCTTATCATCCATTCTAGGGGTCTCTGATCAGTGATTAGAAGCCATA
Organism: Alisma plantago-aquatica; assembly: GCA_963693085.1. Lineage (NCBI taxonomy): Eukaryota > Viridiplantae > Streptophyta > Magnoliopsida > Alismatales > Alismataceae > Alisma > Alisma plantago-aquatica. Next base: position 437,734,836 of record OY856414.1, on the reverse strand, counting down.
TAGCTTAGCAAAAACCCTAGCATGGAGCGAGGAGGTAGAGGCCACAATAGAGAGATCGGTCTTCATGCACCATGCTTCATGGCCTTCTCCATTGTTCCCACTATCTCTTTGTTGTTGTCCCTCTCCATGAGCGAGTAGATGCTTTGTGTTGGGGCATAGGGACTAGCCCTGATCTACCGTATTTTATCTTAGCTTGTATCTGAACTTGACAATATAGTTTCTAAATAAAGTATCTTTTTGTTGGATGCCATGCTTTACAAATTGAGGAATTGTTTTGCATATATGTTATAATCATGTATTTGTAGGTTGATGTGAGCATGATTAGAACACCAGAAAGATCTTATTGTTCCCCTAAGCTATCATCAAGGGATAGTGAGGTGATTGGAATTCGATCTACTACGTGTTGAGGATGGTCATCATAAGTAAAGGAGTTCAGTGGTATATACATGGAACTTGGGTGCCGAGAATGGTTGATTACAAGGGAGTTTATATTAGGTGATGTCGTGTATCTCATGATGGTGCAACAGCTAAACCTCTATTTAGTAATAATTATTGAAGAGTTAGATCTTGTTAGGATAATTACACAGGCCCAAGTAGAAAAACCCCGTGCCCTGGTGCTCTTTATTATCTATTATTTACTCCCTTACTCTTTGTTGCTTCAAGAAAAAAATTAGTTTAATCAATCTTTCAACTATCTGGTGATAAATATTACTCTTAATACTTTTGAATCTTTATAACTAATTAAAAAGTTTTTCCTTTTAGTTCAATCCTTAAGTATACTGCAATGAGGCTTCTTCTCGTGTGGAGTGGGAAAGTAGTGCACTGCTTTTGGTTAAAACAAAGAGTTATTCTTTTAGGGCTTTTATTGGTGCGACATTTGGAGCCCCATTAGTTAGAAGCAAACCCCAAAAAATAATAAATAGTTGAAACATCATCTAGAGCTGGTATGTGCATGTTAACAAATATTAGGCAAAATAACGGAAAAGGGACAACAATTAGGATGTCAAGTGAGACTGCTCAACATGATGATGTTTGAGTATATGCAAAAGAAAATTTATCTTGTCATAATTCCACATACAACTCACAATTAGGATGAGAATGAAATGTATAATAATAAGACGAGTAGTGTTGGTGGTATCCTAGAGATCCATCATCTGATGATTGTAATAAATATACATTGTATATGATTTGATAATCAATTATTGAGATTCTAGTTAATATTTTTTGTTTCAATATTGAGATAAAAAATAAATATAATATTGTTCTAAGAAAGTTTTGACTTAATGGCATGTGGTTTGGTTTGAGGATCTAAACATGAGATCATATGCATACTCAAGACTATTCATTCTTATTATGTCCCTTGTCAGTTACATATTGTGGATATCATAGGACAATGATAATGCATAATTAGTTTGTATATTGAATGATGATTGTGTCTCTTTTGTCATGATATTATTTATCAATTCACCTCCATGGGTACTTTTTAGAGAACAAGTTGTACTAGACAGACCCACTTTGACATTGACACATGAAATCCATTCCATGTAAGCCATTGTCATATCTCAATGTGATAGTGGTGACTGTGATCCTTAGACCTAAAGTCCCTAGATGATCACATGTTGTTTTGTGTACTTTAACACAACCAAACATGACTCTGAATAAGGGTTTCTATCCATGTAGTGATTGGGTGCACTGTGAAACTTGTGATTATTGTGAGTGATATCGATTTTGTCCCTCCTATTGAAGTGATGCCTTTTCCACTTTATAAACGATGATATGAAATGCATGACCATGCTCATGTGAGTCAATATATGATATCAAGCTTATATAATCTCAATATTCTTCTCTGATTCAATAATCTTAGATTGAATATGAAGAGGTTGTATTCTCCATGCCTTAGTTTCATTATGACAAATGAATTATATAATCATGGTAATGTTGGCCACTTACATGATAATATTGTGCCCAACATTTTCCAATTACTTGCATAATAGATACATGCATCTAGATACCATTATTTGCATGTGAGGTATTTTTGACATCACTTCCAACATAATATGGAACCTAAGGGTTAACACACATAAGTATTCTTGAGAGAAAATAATTTCACAATCAAACACGTGATGAAAATGGTTTTGGATTATGTAGAGGCTGATTTCCTATTCAACTAGTTTATTGGGTGGTCCAATCAATCAACAGAATAACTGATATTAGTTAATCAATAAATTGTAAAATGACTGACTAGTTTCTTAATATTAAGGTTACCAATCGATTACTAGAAAAACAAATAGATTTACGAAGACATAATTTAGGAAACAACAAGAAAAGCAGAGACCTATTTGATTTAGAATCAAACTAGTTGATTAGATTCAGATTAGGACTTGCATGATCTTTCCAATCAATCAATCGAGAGTCCATGTTGATTGATGAGATCCCTATCTAAGTTTTCTTAGTTTAATTTGGCCTTAAGTTGTGATTTAGATACATGAGGATTTCTGGGAAATTAAATTTGATGACTCTCCTATATAATGGGATGGACATCCAAAAGAAACATACTAGTATGACACAAGTTGTCTAAGAGTTCTTCCTTTAATAGAAAGAATTTTCTCTCCTATATAAAGGGGTGGATGTCCAAAAAGAAACATACATATTGTGACATAATTTTTCTAAGAGTTATTCATGTTAGAGAGAGAAAATAACATCCCAAGGATGAGAATCTATAATAGGAGGAGAAGGAGAGCCACCAATGCTAGCACGTCAATGGCCATGAGTTCCACTTACACTTGGCAACTGAGGTGGTTCACTAAGAGCTCCAACAACCACGTGGATGATGTAGAGACCAAGGCTCTTGTGTGGAAGGATGAGGAAGCAACTTCTCTAAGGAAAAGAGAAGGTGTTGATGCAAGAATGAGGTGGAGACAACAACAAAAAAGACATGACTACAAATCTAGATACATAAGTGTGTGTTACACAAAGACATAACACATGTCTAGTTTTGGACAACTAGTGTGTGTCAAGGTATATCTAGTATTTGTTCTGCGTCTTTAATATACATATATTCAATAGATATGAAAGATCCATTGGCTAAGGGTTACATTGATTTGTTTTGTATTTCTATTGTGTCCCCTTGCCTCAAAATCCTATGGTGGCACAAGAGTCAAAGTTGTATGTTTTTAACAACATCTTTCATTTACCGCATATCATTGATGAATAAAAACTATGCAATGTGTATACACATTCATTACCAACTATCATATATGATACAATGTGATATATACATACATACGTTATATATATATATATATATATATATATATATCCATGCCCCTCTTGTCATGCAAGTTTTGGAAAAGAAAAAGAAACCAAGACCATTTTTCTTTACAAATTTATGGACGGACTGGCACGGATACAAGGATCTCATCTAAGAATCTTAGAAGGAATCCATCAATGGGAACCCTATGTACATCTTTGCAAGGAAGCTCATACGACTGAAACAAGCTATCAAAACATGGTCGAAAAAACCATGTAAATTTGCCTAAGATATTGGCTAAAACTAAAAGTGAACTCATCGCTCTAAAGGACAAGCTCATCAATGATCCTCTAAATAGCGTGTTGATTGATAAAGAATTCGAGCTCAAAGGTATGCTTGAAGGCCTTAAGGCTTCTGAGGAGAAATTTTCCTGGCAAAGGAGTAGACATAGTTATATTGCTGATGGAGATAGGAATACTAAGCTCTACCACAATGCAATTCGAAAAAGAGAGGCTCTTCATGCCATCTCTGAATTAATGAATGACAAGGGAGATATTATTAATGACCAAGAAGATCTACCTGTCCAAGCCATTGAATTCTACAAGAAATTATATAATAAGGTCGGCACCGGCACACCACCTCTTGACTTGGAAGATGAAGAACTGTCCTAGAGGTATAAACTTACATCCACTCACAATAACATTCTCTCTAGGTTCTTTATTGATGACGAGATCAAAAGCTTCCTCTGGAGCATTAGAGTGAATAAATCCCCTGGCCCAGATGGATTCAACTTGCATTTTTATCACGAAGCATGGGATATTATCAAGTATGATCTATGTACTAGTGTAAGATGGTTTATGGAGGGTGGTTTCATGCTATGGTAGGTCAACCATTCCTTCCTTGTTCTCATCCCCAAGAAGAAGACGATAGCCTCTCTATATAACTTGAGGCCCATTGCTTGCTTCAATGTGTAATATAAGATCATCATCAAAATCTTATCTAATAGGATGAAGATGGTCCTTCCCCACCTCATTTTCGATAACCAAGGTGCTTTCATAGCAGGTAGAAGAATTTCAAAATGTTCCCTCATTGTTGGCGAGTTCCTGTTTGAATTCAATGTAAAAAGGGGCTACAAGAAGTTGTGTATGAAACTCAATGTTTCCAAGGCATTTGACAGTGTTTGCTGGTACAAACTCTAGTGGATTATGGACAAAATGGGTTTCTCTCCCAAATGGATATCTCTAATGAAACAATGCATCTATATGATAAGTTTTTTAGTTCTTGTTAATGGATCGCCTGATGGTATTTTCCAAGGATTGAATGGTCTTAGATAAGGGGACCCGTTGTCCCCATTTCTCTTCACCATACTCATGGATTACTTCACAAGACTCATGATAAGAGATGCAGAGAGGAAACACATAGCCAGTTACTCCATTCATGGCATGAAATTTTCGAGCCACCATATATTTGCGGATGATGTACTCATCTTTGTTGAAGTCAAACCGAAATACATATTGAATTTGAAACTCCTTCTCAAGAAGTTTGGAGATCAGACAAGCCTACACATCAATGACAAGAAGACACAACAATTCATCTCGTCGAATTGCGCCAGCTTGAATCCGGTGATTGAGGAGCTCTCAGGTATTGAAATCAGTGCTCTCCCTACAAAGTACCTCAGATTTCCTCTTACAGGGGGGAACCTACAAGTCAAGGATTTCATGGAGTTCACAGACAAGCTTGAAGAGATGATCGCCAAGTAGCCTATCACCAATACATCCATGGTCGGGCATATCACTCTAGTATCCTCTAATGTCAAAGGTCTCCTCATGTTCTGGGTTCAACAAGGGGAGCTCCCCAAAGGTATTCTTGAACACATTGAAATGACACTATCAAATTCCATTTGGGCTGGCAAATCCCACCCAATGAAGTATTCTCGGCTAGATTGTGTCAAGGAGGATGGTGTGGGGTGGGACTGAAATCCCCAATGGAGATAGCTGATGGGTACATCCAGAAGAATTCTAAACTTCTAAACGAATGACTCCATCTACAGCTCGTGGATGAGAAAACACTATCCCAAAGTCTAAACTTTGAACCTAACACTCGAGAAGGGTATTTAAGAGTCATGAACAGGATAACTACAATTTGGAAAAGCATAAAACATGACTTCACCCCACACCAAAAGGTTCATTGGATCCTAAAACCCCACATTACTGAACATGATCTATGGGAGATCATCAGACCAAGAGCGGTTGACACCAGAGGCACCAAACATCTGTAAACAAGCTATGATGTTCCTAAATGGAGCCTCTACTTGTATTGGGCTTCTAACAACTCCCTCCCCACGATGGACAAGGACCACACTTGGTATGATGGCTCCCCCATGACTTTCTATCTTTGTGAAGAGGAGCAAGAATCTCAGGCTCATATCTTTCAAGACTACAAGTTCACGGCGGCTCTTTGGAGGCAAGCTTGTAAGGGACTGCACTTCAAACCTTGTAGATTCACTGTCGCAAGGGATATGATTCTCAAGTTGGGCAGGAACAATGGAACACAAAAGAAGAAAATGCTACTTATCCTAGGAGTGACCTACTTCTACACTTGCAAAAGGAGAGAAACAACAGGAGACACGAAGGCAAGAAGAGGGATGTTGACAACATAGTGAAGAAAATATGTAAAATCATAAATAGTAGATTGAATGTATAGATATCCATAGATAGTGTGTGATTTTTTTAGTGTTGGACTACATTGTAATTGATTCTCTTCCCATTTAGAAGAGAATGTTTCAGAATAAAATTTACCACATTCTGATATATATATATATATACATATATACATATATATATAACATGTACCAGTGTAAATCCTTTGAAATCATTTTATTTTCTAGATATGAATATGACAACTAGGTCTCTGTGGTAATTTCATATGATATGAAACATGTCAATTTGTGGTTTTTATTGTCACAAAAATATGTGTCATATATATGGTTTGTATGCCATGCCCCCCTCTCTACATTATACATGTAAAGTTATTCTTGTAATTAGATTATGATGATATATTGAAATCACTAGTTGACCATGGTGGAGAGAAGGATGTGATCAAAAACCCAAACAACTGAGGAAGGTCCTTGGTGGGTCTATGATGAAGACAAAGTGACGACTCCATCAACTACTAAATGACTGCCCAAATAGTGAATCTGACTTGTTGCCTACCATACCCATCATTCGATTGGAAATCCATGTAAAGGAAGACATACGGTAACATGGGATGTGAAAGTTCATTTTGTTTGTTTACTACTTTTTTTGGCTCAAGATGTTGTACTAGTTGCCATATCTTTTTATATCTTTTGTGCTTATTGCTGCAATATATTATATATAATAATGTATATGTAATGGTGATTGGATACATATACATTAAATATATTAATTTTATATGAAGTTTAGGATGAATTCAAATGTGAAATGCACGTGCATAACTTGATTGACTAAGTGTGGGAATGCCAAAGGTGTGTTTTGCATCATCTATCACTGGGAATGTGATAATAAGTAATTTGGGCCTACCAAAGAAAGGTGGATATCTTATTGTATTGGCCTCTACAAAAGATGTTACTATGGTATTTTTATTAGGATTAAGAACCTAGATGAATACATTTGTAATATAGTTCATAAAATGATTTATGACAAGGAGTTATGCAACCATATATCTAAGAGTTGCATTTGATCTAATTAGTAATGTTTACCTACCTAAATATCTAAGTTGTGAGTGGTTAGCCCAAGTTGACTTAGGACTTGATGTATTATGGACCTTGACTTACTAGATTTCCACTATTATCTTATGAATTATTATCTAGGTCTATTAATTTGATCAAAATAATTTGGGCATGATTAAATAAATACCAAATAAATATCATAAAATCAAATTAATTTTCAAATTAATTTCTTGATCCATGCAAATATTCTCAGAACAACTTCTCATTGCAATTGGTCCTTAAAAACAAAAGTTAAATGGAAATACCTTTCAAGATTGGTATAAGGAATTGAGAATTTTTCTCAAACATGTTTGTAATCTCTACATCCTAGAAACACTAGAATTAGAATAACCAACTCCAAATGTTCCTCTAGAGTGGAAACAGAAGCCTAACAAAAGTACAACAATGATATTATTGACATCAGACACCTCAAGATATGCTCCATGAATCATGAGCTTCATAAGAAACATGAACATGGGAGCTCTATAGATAACCATGGTATGAGAAATATGTTCCTAGAATAAGCAATACAAGAGAGGTATAATGTCTCCAAGATCCTATTTAAGTGCAACATGACTAAGGATGATCTAGTTGACCACACATATTCAAGTTTATTGGGTAGGTGGAAATCCTAAAAAGACTGGAATTCCCCTTAGGACAAGATTTGTCCACTGATGTAATCTTGCAACCAATGTTGGATTTTGTAGGGAGTTTGTCATGAACTACAACATGAACAACTTGTTTGAATACTGTTAAATTTGCTTAGCATCTTAAGAACATTTGAAAATCAGATGAATATGGATTATTCAAAGTCAATGTTGATGGTCAACAGAGGAAAGGATAAGTCAAATGGCACGGAAAAATCTAAGAGAAGTTCTAAAGATGGCCATAAACCAAAATTTTCTACACTTAAAGCTAAAAGAGGAATAGGCAAAGGAAGGGAATTGTTACCATTATCACCAAGATGGACTTAGGAAAATAAAATTTCCTCTTTATCTTGAGGATTTATAGAATAAGAAGGAGGAGACAGTACTTTATCTATGCATGTTATAGAGATAAACATACATACATCTTCATACCAGGTATTAGATACCAGATGTGGATTTCACATATGTTATGATATGTATGATCTGAAAAGAAGTAAACATTTACTAAAGGGAGAGATTGATCCACAAGTCACTAATGGATCAAGAGTTTCTTCCATAGTTGTAGGCAACTATAGTTTATATCTACCCCATAGGATTGCAATAGAGTTAGAGAACTTCCATTATGTACTTGCTATTAATAGAGACGTGTGAATCTTGTTTATTAGACAAGATGACAAAACACCCTTTGTTGGAAATAGTTAGAGAGAAAGCGACTTATTATGACTCCTACATACTGATGTGTGTGCATCTTTTAATACAAGTTCTAGAAGTTGGTATCAATAATTCATCACATTTATCAAAGTCTTCACTAGATATGGATATGTGTATGTGTCACATATCCATTTATTACCCTAAGTCCACACACCTAATGGATACACAGCGAAAGGTGAGTGGACCTGGGTGTCTATCCCTAGAATGGATCGAATATTTCACACATGCAATATATATGTAAAGCAATAACAACAAGACTAAAGAGATAACAAGATACAAAACATAGAGATGAGAGATATGTACCTATATCTAGATTCAAGTTTTCCCATTTTTATTACAATTCATACCTGAGAGTCTTGAGAGTAGCAGATCTTCATTTGACAACTAAAAATTTGATAAACAAAACATATTAATGCCAAATCATTAAGTAAGTTATGAAAAGGCATGTAAACAGTTTAAGAATATATAAACGGTGCTTGGCTAGATTGAGTAATAATCAAGAACAAGAAACAAGGTGAGGAAACTTGACGACATTCTCTTATACAAAGCATGTTTTAGTTTTCTTTATCCATCATATTAAAATGGATTTCTTTATATAATGTTCATGGTTTGTCAACCTATGATATCCAAACATGAAAGTAGTATTCATAGTAATAATAGATCAAACAAGTAATTATCTAGCCAAGAATTCATACAGGCATCGATACAAATAAGCCAATAACATAGTAGGGTTAAGAGGAGAACATACCTTGTAGTAGAGTACATGATTAACTATTTGATTTAGAAAACCATATATAGCAAACTTGATTAGATCTTGGCAATTGAGTCAACAAAGAGATCCTGACATTTCAAATGATTGCTATTGTATTAATATAAGCAAGATTAGATCATCCTAATCATATCATGGTAGTCTTATGTGTCACCTAAGTCAAGATATCATATCTTTCATCACTCTTTTCAAGTATCAACTAGGTTCTAGATGTTCTTGAACAAGCTACATCATATAATATGGGTTCATTTAGATCTTAGGAGACACACCACTACCAATACAAATATCTAATATTACGTTTTCAAGATCTTAATTAGAGAAAACATGGAGTCCAACTAAAATAAGCAACCTAGGCATCAAGTTTGTCATACTAGTCATTTTGAGTCATCATAAAGCAAGATAGTCATCATTAGAGTATAGATGGGGTCTACCTGAGTTAGGCATCATAAACATCAATAATTTACTGATTTGAAATCACAAGATAGAATAGATTATCATTAGATGAAGATTTATGCAAGGTTAAGGAAATGGATGTCCACATGTGCATTTAGGTCATAAAGCAACTCAATATTTGCATATAAAGTCAAATAAGGGCACTAGGGTGTTCCACAAATCAATTAGGGGTACAAGGCATGATAATATTACTAATTAGAGGTACACACGATAACTTTGGTCATCAAAGACTCCCATGAGAGCAAGGGTTGAGATTCTACCTCCATGTAACCACATAAAGCATGTTCAAGGTTCAAAGCACATCATTAGGTCAAATGGAGTATATGAACGAAGAAATCCAAATATTGAAGCATAAAGAGGTTTAATATACAAGTTTTAGGGACATAAAACATCAAAGTCACGCATTCAAATAAGATAAAAACCTCAAAAAGACACCAAAAGCATGGTTTAAGGGATATCAGTAGAAGAGAAAGAAAAAATGGATGTTAAAAGTATTTTTATTGGTAAGCTCTCATTTTATTGATCAAAAAGGTTTATTGAAAGTCTATTTTTGGAGCTGGTATCACAAAGATACTATTTTTCAAAGAAAATACAATGTTTCAATAGATCGGGGCCCTTAGATCTTGATCCTAGGGCCAACATGAAGCTAAGAGAAGACGAGCTTCAAAGCTTATTCTCCTGGACCTCGGGTCTTTGGGCCTCACTTACGGAGCGATCCAGCCTATTTGTTGCTCCTTGGTCCCAGTGGTAGCCAACCGCGGTGTGAAACCTGTGGAGCGTTAGCTGGCAGATCTCGACTATTCTGAGATGACAGGGGCATCGGCCAGCTATATGACGTCGCTCATAGACACCGAGTCAAGCGCTTGCTGATCAGGCAGTGATCAGGCTGAGGGGAAATAAAGCAAGCCATCCAACCATTTATTGAGGGGGCGTCCTAGATCCAACAGTGAAGAAACTTTGAGTCCAACCATTCGAGGTAAATGAGGGGTAAAGACCGATAATGAGATATATAAGTGCATTGGTGAGCCAATTTTACTCAAAAGTGTCGAGAAGAGGTTCTTTTGTTTGCTTCTAAAGCTACTGCTATAGTAGTACAGACGGAGCTTGAAAATGATCAACAACTATCATATTAAGAGGGGAGAATCTATGGTTCATGATTCAAAGGCTGAGATTAGTCAAGATGTCTAGGTATGGATTATTGACATGTACAAGTGAAGGCGAGGCACCCACCTTAGATGGGCCGCACACCCTATTTCGGCCCAAAGGGGGTCAAAAATAAGATAAAATAAGGATTAAATCACCAAGATTCAAAAATGTCATAGCTTGGGCTAGGATGATCATATTGAGGTGATTTTTGCGGTGTTGAAAAGATAATTAAATTCTCTACAACATGAGATACATATCAAAGCAATAAGAGTTTATATAAAGTACTCAATTTTGATTGCAAGTTGATGACATATAAGTTTAAAACTTAAATAAGAGTCCAATACAAGTACAAAGTAACATTTAATCAAAACCGACTTGTCAATTGAACATAAAGTGACTCAAAGTCATCAAATTTTGGTGATGGAGATTATGGAGTACATTGAAGAATCAAATGAGCCAATATGTGCATAAGTTGAATGAGAGGAAATCTAGGTTATCACAATATGTTATGAAACACAAATAAGTGTACCTTAAAATTGATAAGGATTCAATGAATGAAGTACAAACAAACTTGATTAGAATATTAAATCACCATGATTTGGTTGTTAAGTATTATCTTAGCTAAGAGTTTGAGGCTCTTCTAAGAGACCATGGTATTGTATCAAAGTGACTCCACCTGGAACACCACAACATAATGGTGTGTCATAAAGAAGGAATCACACCTTTTAGGACATGTAATGATCAATGGTGAATTTAGCTAAGCTATCACTTCCTTATATGAATATTCTCTGAAAACTACTATTTTTACACTTAACCAAAAGTCTTCTAAATTAGTTCAAAATACACCATACATGACATTGAATTGGAAACATTCTAATATATCTTTTATGAAGATTTAGGGATGTGAAGCCTATGTCAAGAAACATTTATCTGAAAAGCTTGAACCCAAAATGGACACATGTTTCTACATTGGATACCCTAAAGAAATTAATGGTTATTACTTCTATATTCCATCTCAAAATAAAGTGCTTGTTACAAAAAATGGTGTAATTCTTGAAAAGGAATTCATTTTAAAAGCAACTAGTGGGAGGAAAATAGATCTTGAAGAAGTTTGAGGCCAAAAAGATAGTATTGAAAATTTGTAGGTATATGAGGTACAAGTAGAATAACTCGACGTTGTGGAATATCAAATTCCTCATGTATCCCAAGAACCTTGAAGGTCTAGAAGGATTCTTCTGAGACAAAAATATTTGGATTGATTTGACTAGATCAAACAAATTGTTGATCACGAATGATGATGATAAAAAAAACCTATACTTAGTCAATTGAGGCACTAAATATAGTAAATGGATTGAGGCCTAAGACAAATTCCAAGTACCCCAACAAAATATGGACTTTGGTGGGTGCACTTGAAGAGAAAAACCCATAGGGAGACAATTGGTCTTCAAGAAGAAGAATGATATGGATGCTAATGTACAAACCTATAAAGGATGCTTGATTGCAAAATATTGAATATGATGAAACTTTTTCACTGATTCCCATGGTTAAACCCATCAGGATCATGCTTTCAACTATAGCTTATCATGGCCATGAGATTTGAAAAATGGATGCTAGAACTAATTTCCTTTATAAAAATATTCTTGAGGATGTGCATATGACACAACCCAAAGGTTAGACAAAAAATCTATAAGCTAAAAAGGTCAATCTAAAGATTGAAGCAAGAATCTAGAATCTAGAATCAATATTTTGATGAGATAGTAAAGAGTTTTCATTTCTAAAAAATGAAGATGAACCTTGTATTTAAAAGAAGGTTAGTGGTAGCACAATTATATTTCTCATATTAAATGTGGATGACATATTATTGGTGTATAAGTACTATACAATTGGTTAATACATGGTTGGGGAATACCTTCTCCATGAAGGATTTAGGAAATGCATCCTATTTTCTAGGAATCAAGACATATAGATATAGAACTATAAGCTTTTTGGCCTCATATAGTACTTTATGGATATAACATGAAAAGTTTCAAAATGTAGTATCTAAGAAAAGAGAGTTAGCTATGTATCATGGAACAAGTTTTTGTAGATGTCAATGTCCTAACTTTTTGAAGGAGCAACATGCATGAATAAAATTCCCTATGAATCAATATTGGATCTATTATGTATTCAATGTTATGTACACACCCACAATCTCTTATGATTTGAGCATGATGAGTAGATACCACTTAGATTCTAGTGAACATCAGTGGACTTCCTTGAAGAGTATCTTGAAGTACTTGAGAAGAACAAAGGATCAATTCTTGATATATAGAGTTGAAATAGAATTAGTTGTAAAGGGCTACATTGATGCAAGCTTCCAAACTGACAAGGACAATTGATAATCACAATAAGGATTCATGTTTTTCGTGAACAATAGAGCTATAAGTTGGAAGAGTCACAAACTGGAGACAATGACCAACTATAAAATAAAAAATGAGTTTAGTTTTGCATCCAATGCAACAAAGGAAGCTATGTGGATCAAGAAGTTCATTACTGAATATAATTTCAACTATGGAAGACACAATAGAGCCATTTCACATGCTAAGGAATCCAAATCTCATCAATACAACAAGAACATACTACCAAAATATCATCTCATAAAAGAGATTGTGAAACAAGGAAATGTATATATCTACACAGTACCAACTAAAAGAAATATTGATAATCCCTTGATAAAAGAAGTTTCAATTCAATAGAATTATTGTCATGTAAGATCACTTGGAATTTGATTAATGAGGTATTGTCTCTAGTACAAGAGTATGCATTTCGATTGTATGTCCTAAGAGATAGTGTGTTATTATTGTAATATAGATACATTGTATATGATTTGATTATTGATAACAGACAATTCAACTTTTTATGTTAGTCTTAATTTTAATATAGTGATTAAATACAATTATTTCTAATAATGTTTTCACTTAATGACAATTTTGGCTGAGGACCTGAACATGAGTTCAAATGTATATCCAAGTGTTGTCATTATTTTTAAGTACCTAGTCAATTATTATTGTGGATATTATAGGGTAATAATAATACATAAGACCAGTGTGTATGCTTAATGATGACTATGTCCCTTTAGTCTATCAATTTAGATACATGGGCAATTGTTAGCAAACATGTTGTACATGGTAGACCCACTTTGAGATTGACACGTGGAATCCATGTCATGGTAGTCAATCATATCTTGATGTGATAATGGTGAATATGTTCCTTAGACCTAAAGTCACTATAAGGATCACATGTTGATTTGTGTACTTTAACACTATCAAACATGACTATATATAAGGGTTTCAATACATGTAGTGATTGGGTACATTGAGACACATGTGAATTATTGTGAGTGATATAGATGGAATTTATCCCTCCTATAAGATTAATGTTCTGACAGCTTGATAAAAGAGACTATTGGGCTCATGTGAGTTAATATATACCCCCTCTCGAGTCCCACTCCTTACAAGATGGTATCAGAGCCATTGTAGTCAGATTCTGACTATTTCAATTCTATCTCCCTAACTAGAACCCTTACCTTACATAGTCACCCTCTAACTGAGATGTTTACCCTAGAAATGATTTATGTTAGTCATGAGATGTTGAAAGGTCACTTTAAAATCATATGAGGTACACATAAGTATCATGATTAGTAAACCCAAATGTGATGAGGCTCTAGTTCCTCATACCTTATAATGTAGGCTAGTTATGACATGTATCTTTGAATATAATGATGTTTGACTTGAGGATGAAGTTAGGTTATCATGATGTTGAGATAATAGGATAAGGAGATCTTATATGGAAATTTTGACTTGGTTTCACATCAATTTGACACCAATTTTAGATAATATATGTATATAAAAAGTTTTTCTAAATTTATCGAGATTTTATTGAAGTAAATCACAATGAAGATATGTATGAAGTCATGATAGGGAAACCCTAGAATTAGTTGTAGTAGAAATCTTAAACCATAGGTTAAGTGTATGAGGCTTGTGCTTAAAGGTTTAGTTGGTGTACCCTTTTGTACCTATGACTTTTTGGATGACAATGTGAATCATGGGGTTGTTAGGTTAGAAACACAAGGACCTAAAACTCAACCCTAGGTAGATTAGATTATCTGTTTGGATGCATGACCTATTTATATAATAAAGATACCCCTGTAATTTATCTAAAACCCTAATATCTTTAGTTTTGTCTAGTTTAGCTTACTATATTAAACCTTTTAAGGGGTGGAGTAATGTGACCTATAGACTCTAGGTCATAATTCAACTATCAGGGTTGTTTGAGAATAATAATATATTCATTAATTAGATCATAGTAGCTTTAACAATAAATTTTTCTTGGTTATAACGATCACCTAAATAAGATATTGAAGGAACTCATCTAAGTTGACCAAGTGAATACTAATTAAAATATGTTTTGCATATTGAAATTTAACTTAAGTGATCATAAATAATACATTGTAGTAATTAGGTATGAAAAGTATTGAAGGATCAGATTTGTTTTCCCTTTTCACTAAACTACTATAATATTGATAAACCTAGGTTAAACACTTCAAAAAATGTCATAAGTGTAACATTAACTCACTTGGTCTCAATAAATTGAAGTGATAATAAATTAAGTACAAAATAATTCTAAATGTGTATGATTAGTGTATGCATCAAAATTTTGAATAATTTGTTCAATTAGTTACGTATAGCATGGTGATCGAATATATGATGAAACCCTCATTTTACATGTCAACTTTAGTATGCAAAAAAAGTACTATAAGTAATGTCTTGGTAAAGAGATACATGACAATTGATTCACTTCGGTTATTTGTAAATTTACTCAATTTAATTGATATCCCTAATACAAAAAATATACATATTCATTGCATACTCTTGAAATACCCAAACACTTAATCCTTAAATGAATTGTATATCAAGACAATGATGCTCAAACTAACATCACAAAGCATGCAACTCTAATAAGTGTGATAATGTTGACAAAACCCTAGGCTTTAACTTAACTCTTTAAGTTTAGCTTCTAGTGAGGGAAGATAGTGGAAATAAGATGCTTGGATTAACATAGTTACATCTTGGTTTGTGGTGACTCTTTACTCTAGGTTAGGAATGCTTGAATTTTGAAGATTAAATACTCTTTAAGGGGTGGAGAGTTGTAATATAATGAAACCTGGAATCTTAACTTTTCCATGACTAGGAGGTTGGTATGTTTGGTTCTCTAAATTTTACCAAACTAGGATAAAGTTATATCGTAATGTACATAGTTGATGTATGTAATATAGATAAACCAAAGGTGACTTAGACATGTATAGGCCTAAGACAAGTGTAACACATTATTTAGAAATAGGTTCCATAATCAAAACAACATATTGTAATACATTCATATTAACATAATAACATGTATTTATGCTAACATGTAAGTGAATGCATGTAATATGTCACATATATTTCCTTTCCTAACTAATAAATGCATAATGGACAACATATGTTTAATAAGAGGTCTAACGTTCTTTGGAATAACAATTGGTGTTTCCATGTCCATGAAAATATTGTTATCTAAATAAATAATGAATGAATGGACTAAATAGATCAAATAAGTAACACATGAAATTTCATGCATAACAACATAAGGAAACTCTTTTGGAGTGAATGCATAAGATATGAATTGAAGGTAGTAGGATTCAAATAAGTGAATGTTGATAATAAAAATATATATTTTTATAAATATAATGGTAATGAGACAAAAATTATAATGGTGATATAACTCATAAAATAAAATCTCAAGACCCAAAACTTATGTGAAACTCATGTTCCTTGGTTTCCAATTAGCTTGGCTTCTATGTTTTGCATTGTTTGAACAATTTTAACTATCCTATTTTCATTAAAGGAAAGTATGAGATAAGGCCAAAAAGATTAAATAAATTATTGAATTATTTCTATAGTGGAAATGAATACCAAATTCATATCCTACATACCAAAATTTATTTATTTGTGAACTTTCACATTAATTGAACAATCTTATCTACCTTATATTTATTTAGGATACAAAAAATATCCTAAAAGTCAAGAATCATCATCATCATCATCTAAGCCTCAGTGCCAACTATGTTGGGGTTGGCTACATGGATCCTTCGTTTCCCCTCAGCTCTATCATGGGCTAT
The DNA here is from genome assembly GCA_963693085.1 of Alisma plantago-aquatica. Classification (NCBI taxonomy): domain Eukaryota; kingdom Viridiplantae; phylum Streptophyta; class Magnoliopsida; order Alismatales; family Alismataceae; genus Alisma; species Alisma plantago-aquatica. Next base: position 437,717,919 of record OY856414.1, on the reverse strand, counting down.
ATTCTAGTTGAGATATAGAGATTCAAAGTATCTCTTTATAAGATCATCCCATGTTAATTTAAGCCTTATTCTTCTTCTATTTATCATGATCGACTCAATAGCATTGCTTTGTATAGGTGCATTTATCAGTCTATGTTGCACATGTCCATACCATATGAGTCAGCCCTCGTACAACTTGTCCTCAATGATCACCACCCCCACTTTATTCCTGATATAGTCATTTCTCAAGCAATCTTTTCTTGTCTTCCCACACATCCATCTCAGCATACACATTTCAGCCACGTTCATCTTGTTGAGATCTTATTTCTTCACCGCCCAACATTCACTGCCATAGAGCATGGCTGGTTGTATAGCTATTCTATAAAACTTACTTTTTAACCTAAGAGCGATCTTCTGATCACGTAATACTGTAGTTGCACTCCTCCACTTCAACCATCCTGTAGTGATCATGTGACAAATATCATTTTGGATATCCCCATCTATTTTAATAATAGAACCCAAGTAACAAAATTTATCATATTTTGGTATATCTACTCTGTCCAACTTGGATCCATCATTCACATCGTGAGATTGGCTAAAATTGCAATGCATATTCTTAGATTTGTTCCTGCTAATCATAAATCAATTTGATTTTAATGCCTTTCTCCAACGTTCAAATTGATCATTCAATCCATCTTTAGTTTCGTCTATCAAAACCATATAATCAAAAAATAACATAACCAAGGAATATCATCCTTAACATTCATTGTCAACGTATCCATAACAAGAATAAATAGATATGGACTGAGTGTGGATCCTTAGTGTACCCCAATTGTGATAGGAAAAGTTGGTGTCTCTCCTCCAGGAGTCTTCACACTTGCAGTAGAGATATCATACATGTCTTTGATCAAGTCAATGTATTGTATTGGCACACCCTTTTCTTTAAAACCATCCACAAAAATTTTCTAGGGACTTGATCATAGGCTTTTACCAAATCAATAAACACCATATGAAGATCTCTTTTACTTTCTCTATACTTCTCCATAATCCTCCTTATCAAAAAATAGCATGTGTTGTTGATCTTCCAGACATGAAGCCATGGTTGCTTGATATCTTTGTTATAGATCTTAGTCTTTTCTCAATAATCCTCTCCCAAAGCTTCATTGTGTGACTCATTAACTTGATACCTCTATAGTTTGTGTAGATCTGAACATCAGCTTTGTTCTTGCAGATGGGGACTATAGTACTATTTCTCCACTCATATGAAATCATCTTGGTCTTCATGATCTTGTTAAATAACTTTGTTAACCACATAACTCCTTCATCCCCCATACTCTTCCATACACCAATGGGAATACTGTATGATCCACATGCCTTTCTCATTTTCATCTTTTTCAAAGCATTTTTTACCTTAAATGGAGAAGCTCGTCATGTGTAAATGATATCTCTTATATTCATCTCACACGAGTATCTAACATTATTTGCAATATCTCCATTGAAAAGTGTATGGAAGTAATTTATCCACTAGTTCTTGATATCATCATCCTACACCAATACTCTACCATCTTCATTCTTGATGCATTTTACTTGACTTGAGTCTATTCCTTTCCTTTCTCTTATACGAGCCATTTTATATATATCTTTTCCCCTTCTTTTGTGTCCAACTTCTTATAAATATCATCAAAGCATCTAGACCTTGCCTCTTGAACATCCTTTTTATCTTCTTTCTTTGCTTCTTGTATCTTTGAAATGTTGCATCATCTCGAGATTTGGGAAAGCTCCTATAGATCTCCCTTTTTAATTTAATAGCCTTTTGTACTTCAACATTCCACCACCTAGTCTCTTTCTGTGGAGGCCCACAACCTTTGAACTCCCCCAAAACTTCTTTGGAAATTTTTCTTCTACAGGAACTCATGTAATGTCGCATAGTGTTAACATCAGACTCCAAGTTCCAAGTTCCCTCCTTGATGAGTTTATCATGAAAAGTCAATTCACTTTCTCCTTTAAGATTCCACCACTTGATCATGCTATCTTGGCTTCTCTTATGCTCGCCTTTATTGATCTTCATGTTAATATAATAAACCATCGACCTATGTTGGGTTGTGAATTCTTCTCCAGGAATCACTTTACAATCCTTACGTATATTATGATCCACCCATCTCGTAAGGAGGTAATCAATTTGGCTACAATTGTGCCCACTCTTGACTATAATCTTATGTAATTCTCTTTTCTTGAAATGGGTGTTTGCCAAAATCATATCATATGCAACTGCAAAATCTAATATTCTCTCTCCTTCTCCATTTCTAATGCCATGTCCAAAACCACCATGAACTCTCTCATATACAATATTATTACTCCCCATATGACCATTTAAATCACTCCCAATAATAATCTTCTCCTTGTCAGTATTCTTTGCATCAATTCATCCATGTCATCCCAAAAATCCTTCTTAGCATCTCACTAATGCCAACTTAGGGGGAATAAGTGCTAATAATGTTAAAAATATTTACCCCCAAGAACAACCTTGATAGATATGATTTTATCACCCATCCTTGTAATCTTGACAACATCATCCTTCAATATCTTATCAACAATAATGCATATGCCATTTCTATGTTTATCAATACCTGTGTACTAGATTTTGTATCCCGTGTCTCCAATCTCTACAATGTTCTCCTATCCACTTGGTTTCCTACAAGAAAGCTATATTGACTTTTCTTCTCATCATGGTATCCACTATCTCCAACTATTTCTCTATCAAGGAGCCAATATTCCAAGATCCAATTCTAATCCTTTTATGTTGAACTTGCTTCTTTACCTACCTTCATCAAAAAAGTTTCCCTTGCACATTTTTCACTATATTCGGGCATTGATGCAGTGAGACTAGCTTCTTTACCCACACCCATCCAAGATGTGGAAACCCTTACACATTTCTCACTACATTTGGGTGATGATGCAGTGGGATTAGCTTCTTTACCCACTCCCATCCAATATGTGGAAACCCTTACTTCTCTTTCAACACAATCGGATGTCGTTGTGTCAAAACCTCTTGCATATTTATCACTACACTCGGGTGCCAATGCAGTGCGTATCTAGGTAGGGACACTCCAATGAAATTTTTTAAGGATCCATGTCATACAAAAAGTGACAAAAGTTTTTATGACTGACTATCAACCTACCACCAACCCTCCTCCTTTACTCGATCTTGGGACCAAATACATTTTCACAAAATGTACGAAAACATAGGTAGATTTAACCTAAAAAGTCAAGAATATTAAATACAATAGTAAATAATCCTAGGATTTAAAATCAATGCAAAAATAGTTTCTTCATATCCTAATTATTCTATGTGTCAATTTCACCCTAATTATAATTTGATAACTACCCTATATGGTAGAGAAGATTAGATGTTATAAATGCAAATATATAAAGTTATGTTAATTTAATCAAAACATTTTTCTTGGATTTAATTTTATGTCACACTAATGTTTTTTAATCAGGTTCCATTCCATATATGGCTTTAAAGAAAGTCGCCAGATTTTTGATCTTGAGGCTTATAATTTGTCTTCAATACTCGTTTTCTTAGGCAAGTTGGATAGGTTCCACACAACAGTAGCACTACTTTTCTCTCGCACTTTTCTCGCTAGCCTTTTGGCCTTTCCATGATTTTTGTTTCCCTTTAGATCCCTCTCCCAATTCCACATTTACTGACCCCAATTTTGCTAGGGTTTTACTGTTCCGCACTCACTGACCCCAATTTTTCTAGGGTTTTATTGTTGTGTGTCCTCTATCCATGAGTGTCACCATCATCTCTCCTTGTTTCTCCTCTACTCCCTTTTCTTTGTTCCTCCTTGCAACCCAAAGCCTTCAGACCCGTGGGAGTATATCTTAAAACCTCTCCCACTGATCCCTTTGATCCCAACTACACTGGATCCTACCCCTCCAACTCCATCAACCTAATCGCATCACGTCGAGGTGTCCATGGGAGTTTGGGTGTACCAAAAATGGTGGTTTTTACTGAAATATGTTACTGAAGACTTCGAGGACCTTTCCATGACTCTGGTTTTCTTCAATTTTTGGTAAGATAGTTTTTTCTTTTTTTGATCACATATAATTATGCTCATGTGAGTTAATATATAATATATGGCTCACACAATCTCAATAGTCACTCTAATTCAATAAACATAACTTTAATATTTATAGGATGACTACTCCATGCATCGAGTTCAATCTACATAATTGTGGAAAGGGGATTGTACAATTGTGGTAGCATTGGTCACTCATAGGATATAGTTGTTGCAATTGTTTTCTAAATACTTTGACATATATGATGTGTTTCAAGATACCATTGTGAGGTCTTTGACATCAAAACCAATATAACATTTAATCTACATGGTCACACACATAAGGATTGTTAATATAAAAGAAATTTGCAATCAAACAAATTCTTAGAGTGGTTCTAAATTATCTAAAGGAAGATCATACCCAAATGATAATTTGGATGGTCTAAGAAATCAATTCAATAATTGAGATTAGTTATCTGACCAATTTTTAAAATAAGTATGTGATCACATAATAGGGAAGTGACAAATCAATCAACATGATGAGCCAATCAATCAATTGGATAAAAATTAGGAAATGATAAGTAAGGATGAGACATTTTTGAGTTGGAATCAAAGTGGTCAACTGGATTCTTATTAAAACTTCCCTAATCTAGTGAAGCGATGATTTTGAGTCACATTTATAGGCTTGTTTTATATGTGTTTTATGCATTTATTAGTCATTTCTGTGGTTAATGTTGCATAATTCATCTATTTTGGTCTATGATACTTCTCTATGTCAAATCTCCCTTATTTCAGTATTTTGAGCACAAATTATTACAAGAATACATTTTGTGTTGGCTTATGTGGTTTCGTGTTATAATTCCAGGAAAAACAAGTATCTTCTTCTGTCGATACCATCGACAGGGGTCGATACCATCGACCAGACCACAGGTTGCCAGCCGCAAAGAGCAGAAAAATCTTGATACTATCGACAGGAGAGTCGATGGTATCGAGATACCATCAGGTTGTTTCAGAAAAGAGAGTCGATACTATCGACACATATGTCGATACTATCGACGAGTGGAGCTACAACGACGGTAAAAGGACAAAACTGAAGCCTATGAATGTCGATACCATCAACCCACGTCGATGGTATCGAGGTGGCATCAGTCGCGACAAAGAAAAGAAAAGAAATCCAGCCGATACAGTGCAAGGTCGATACCATCGACCCGCGTCGATGGTATCGACACCGTCAGATACACGTTTGCTCCAGATTGATCTAAATTTGACGGCTGTGGTAATTTGGCGACCTAATTCGGAGATTATACCTAATGACGGTGGCAAAAAGCAATCTATCACGTCATTAGCCGTTGCACACGTCCCGAGAAAGGGTGGAGAGAAGAACAGAGCCAAGAAGCACGCCCCAGCTGATCCGAATGCCGAAGAAGACGATTTCCACTATCGAAAGGCGGGAGAATGCGTATTCTACGCTAAGGAGCGCTTGGATCTTCTCCGTTCAGGGGTTTCACCACTCAATCACGTTTTTCTCCATGTTTCCCTTTTTCTACTCCATGTTTTTCTCTGAGATGAACATGCAGGGCTAATCCCCTTTGTCTTTAGGACCGGGAGTAGCCCGGGAATTCATTGTATGACAATTTTATCATAGAAATTCATATTTTATCTCTTAAATCCGTGGTATAATTTCGTTTTCTCAATTATATTGTTATGCTTGATCACCATAATAATAATCTAATGCCTTTAATTACTTTGAAAGAAGAATTAACGGTTGAAAAGAGACGAAATTTATATTAATTGACAAATCCCTTGAACAAGGTGGTGTAAGGCTAATGGTGGACACCGAGAGATCGTTTTTAATGCACCTAGTTTAGGGTATAGGTTACTATGACGGTGGAACCGACCTATACATAGGTAGTGAATTGTACCACGACAGTGGACAATTCTGATTTCAGGCCACTACCTGGATAGAGAGATAAATTTGAGTGACTACATAGAATTTAATACAATGAAAACCCGCGGTGAAACCACAATCCTAAAGATCTCATTTTGAATTGATTAAACCAAACATTTAATCAATTGCTTTATTTTGTTTTAGTTTCATTTTCTTTTAAATTTTAACAACAACTTCCAACTATTTAATCAGTCTAGCTGATTGCGAGTAGTTAGTAGTAGTCTCCAACAATTCACGTATCCCTGAGTTCGACTCGGGCCTCACAAAGGCCTATATTACATTGACGTTTACACTTGCGTTTCTACGCACGCAAAAAGCGTGTCAAGTTTTTGGCGCCGTTGCCGGGGATACGGCAATTGTCGGCACTACGAGTGCTGCAAGCGGCCACTCTAGGCCACATTTTGATTTTATAATTTCATTTTCATTTCCAAAATTCATAGCTTATCTTTCACATTTTTTAGTTGTCTAGCACGGTACTGAACTTAATTTACCACTTTGCAGGTACTGTGCATGGTGCAGACGTGTAGCACTGACTACACGCGGCACGCACCTGAGGTTCCACTGACGAGACCTGACGACGAGGAAGGCCACAATCAAGACCACTTAAAAGAAACAGATTCAGAATCCGAACAAGAAGAGATGGCAGAGCCACAGACAATATGGGAGAAGATCAAAGCTTCTTCCTCATCCGCTTCCAAGGGGCCGATCAAGAAGCAGGCGGTTAACATTCTGACATATAAGATTGATCCCGCATTAATCAACTTGGTGAAGTCGAATGCATTCCATGGGCTCAAGAATGAAGACCCTGTCGCGCATATAAGTCAATTTGTGGAGAATTGTGATATGATAAAAATAGACAGATTTCCACAAAATGTTCTCTACTTGAAGCTCTTCCTGAGTTCTCTAGCGGGAAACACACGAGAGTGGTTGCACAACCTGGACGATGAATATATGGAATCTTGGGACCACATGGTGGAGGTTTTCTTTGAAAGGTTCTTCCCACCCGAGAAGACCAATGACATGATCAGGAAGATCCATAACTTCACCCAGAAAGCAGGAGAGACCTATTCTGAGACCTGGGAAAGGTTTCAGATCATGCTCAGGCGGTGCCCGCATCACGGGCTTGACAAGGAGACACAGGTCAAGATCTTCTATTTTTCTCTCTCCGAGCATGATAGAAGCAATCTCGATTCAGCAGGCTCAGGATTCTTCTTGAACAACACAGACCCCAGGTGTTGGGAAATCCTTAAGAACATGGCCAAGAAGCAATCGTGGGGCGATAGAGACGTCGTTGAGCATGTTAGAGTGGCAGGGGAATCTAAAGCAATCAAGGATCTCAATGATAAGATGGATCTTCTCACGAAGAAACTGCTTGCAAAGGAAATTATTGAGTCCGAGGATGAGGCTCAAGTTAAATTCATGAGGCAGCAGCAAGGCTTCAGAAATAATGATTATTCATGGAGGAAAGACAAGAAGTTCTTCTGGAAGGATCCAAACAACTTCTTGCAGGATCCAGATGCAAAACCCCAGCCAGCAGCAGAGGATAAGAGCACAGAGTTACTAAATCAAGTGATAAAGCAAAATCAAGAACTAATGACTACTTTTGGCCAGCAAATAAAGCAACAAGGGGAGTTTATGAACCAATTTGGGCAGACACAGCAGAGCCATGGGGCTCAAATGAGGACAATAGAGACGTCCATGGCACAAATGGCAGCGGAGATAGCCAATTTGAAGAAGCCGACACACCAAGGTTTTTCGGGTAATACTAATGTTCCAGGAGGAAACCAGCAGGCGAAGGCCATCTTGCTAAGGAGTGGCAAGAAACTGTTAAACCCCAGAGTTGATGAACCAAGCAAACCCCAAGCAGAAATTGAAGGTGAGGCCACTGAGGAGCTGCCCATACCGGTCACAGAACCAGTTGCAGATATAGCAGTGGATGCTACTAATGATTGTATTGCAGATGAGGAGGAGATGCAGAAAAGGATACCTTATGTGCCACTGCATCAAAGGGCACAAGCTGTCCCAGTCCCATATCCGAACAGTGCTAAGGCAAGGAAAGTGGATGTCCAATTTAAAAAGTTTCTAGACAGATTCAGAAAGCTTTCAGTCAACATCCCTTTATTGGAAGCTATTGAGCAAATCCCTTCTTATGGAAAATTTCTGAAAGACATCATCACCAAGAAGAGAAAAATCCCAGACACGGAGGTTGTTGTGCTTAAGGAGCAGGTGAGTGCCTTCATCATGGGTACATTGCCACCAAAGAGGCAGGATTCGGGCTGCTTCAACATCTCATGTTACATTGGGAAAGTTAAGTTTGGTGAAGCGCTATGTGACTCAGGGGCGAGCATTAACTTGATGCCCCTATCTACATTCAAGAAGCTGGGATTAAAAGAGTCACGGCCGAGCAACATGACAATCCAATTGGCGGACAATTCAGTGGTAAAGCCATACGGTATTTGTGAAGACGTGCTAGTGAAAGTAGATCGATTTGTATTTCCAGCAGATTTTGTCGTCATGGAGATGCAAGATGAACAAGGCAATGAGCTGCTACTCAGACGACCCTTCCAATCTACAGCTGACATGATACTTGAGATTGGTAGATGTCATTTGACCTTAGGTATAGCCGATGATCGATTTGAGATGGTCATGCCTTCTAGCGTCACTTCACCTAAATCCAAGGAGCAATGCCACATGGTAAAACATTTTGACAACAATATCTCACTTTGTTTAGGGAAGCCATTTTTAGATATGGCCCATGTAATGACTAAGGTGGAAAAAGGGACTTTGGCTGTAGACATCATGAAGCAGACCAAAGTGGTATCCCTTTGCAAGGCTGTAGGTTTTCCTAACGATGAGGAGGAGGACATTCCTCCCTCTACTGAAGATGAGGCTATAGCAAATTCAGTTTTTGATGCATATCCAGAATTACCACTTGAGGCCTGCTTAGTCAACATCACTCATGATTGGATGAGAAGCAAGTCACTGAAGGAGTGCGCCAAGCTGCTTCAAATGTTGTCGTGCTTCTATGCGAGGTACTATGAAGATCTGGCGAACTCCCTGTCACGGAACTGTTCTTACCCCAATCCCAATCCCACTGCCTAGACAGTGGTAAAGGGATTGAAGCACCCGTCCCTGAGTGGCCCAATATGATCTATCACACTGGCATATACAATAAGAAATAAATAACTCAAAAACTGGATAATTAAAAGACATACTAACCCAATATGGAGATTTCACCAAAATATCTTTGTCATCAGAGTGAATGAGTGCGGAAGCGATCTTATTTAGTATTCCATATGCATTGCCTAAAATCAAGAAAATCGAGACACAATCATGCAATTGCACGGTACGCTATCGAAATCAAGGAAAACAGTTTATAAGAAAGATATGTATACTTGGCAGGACTTATATTTAAAAGAATAACAAGCAATTTGCAATCTAACATTTATTTGACAAGTTTTTCAAGCAATTCAACTTTTATTACGAGTTCCCATTATGCTGTAATTCGAGAAGCATGCTTATATAATTTGTGTGACTCTATTACCCCAACGCGATGGGGAAGGTAACTAGGCCCCTTTTCACCATAGGAACATAGGAAGCCAATGTACAAGTCTCACTTCTAAATGAGGGGGTTGTTGTACTCAATATCCACATCATCAACATTATCAATATCATCATCATTATCAATATACGGGCAGTCGTAATGGGCATGCAATTTATGTTTTCATGTTTTTCAAAGTATAATATAGAAAAACAGAAGACTAATCATAGGGAACAATAGCTCATCCAAATAAATAGCCAATAATACGGTCAAGAGATACGTAAAAGTATCTTCAATACAATCAAGGAGGAGTATTATAATAGCGTACCTTTCACCGAAGATTTCAAGTATAGATCACGAGTAATAGGTCGATCCTTCGAGTTAGATCCTAAAACATAATATTTGGATCAAGGGTCAAGACCAAGATATTTGGATATCATGTTGTAATATTCAAGATTAGGGTTACACTTTCCTAGGTCAACCTTAGGGTTAGGTCATCCACTTATGATCAACTAATATTTCAATTTGTCCATCATCATTTCAAATATCAAGTATTTTCGAGTGTGAATGTCACACCCCGATCTCACACTAACCACAACCCACGAGATTAGGGCGCGACGGAGGGATTATCATATAAACAAACCACTGAGAAATTTTCTTTTTAAAACCTCGTAATGATATCCGGATTATTGCTGTAAACTAAAACAAAAATAACTATTGCGGAAGCATTTCAATTAAACTGGCTAGAGAACATAAACAGAGTTTACAACATGTAATATTGTTTAACAGAAAGTAAACATAACAGTTAATTTACATCTTTATACACATTCGCCATACATACTCTCTCTCACCCACACCATGTCCCAAGGATCGAGGGGAAAGACTAAGAGACCTCTAACTACTAACTACATAAACCTTCTACAGACCGAGCGTTAGGTTGAACGGATCCTTCAGATTCCTGTGATGTTGATAACCTGAAAATGTTTTGAGTAGAGGTATGAGCCTACTCGCTCAGTGAATAGCATTTCATTTAGCTATCACTAAACAACTCATCAGGTTTATAAAATTGAAATAAACATAAATACAGTACAAGCAGGGCAGTTCTAATGACATAGCAGATTACAGAATATAATCGCATTTCTATGCAACAACAGATAATTTAAACCAATAAACAGATATAATGAATTGGCACAAAAGTTCGGATAATATTAATTTATTGTGATACTATATGATTACATATTTATATTATTATGCCCCAAACATATGCAGTGTACTCTACATATGAAGATCTGTAGCGAACTACGATCCCACCGTACAAGACTTAGCGACACACCCAGGAAATGCTAAGTCTGACTTCCCGTCCTGGTCTGCACAGGACTTTCAGGCTCTCAAGGGCCTCAGGCACTCAAGGGCCTCACAGCACTCTCAGGCTCTCAAGGGCCTCACTGCAGTTCCTAGGCACTCAAGGGCCTCACTGCACTAACTCTGAGTGCTCTAGACTCCTCCTCTAACCTGAGTACACAGGCGCAGGGAGTCAACACTGGGTTACCACCAGAATTACTCAACTGGTTGGTGTTGGATAACCCTATATTACTCCAGTGCCACTATGACACACGCACGGATTATTGTTGAACACTGGTCGCCGACCATCTAGACTCAGGGCTAGATCGGTCGTTTCACCCCAAAGGTACAGACCGCGCAATGGGGTTCTACGGTGTTGGGGCACCTAAGTCTATTAACTGATTAACATATAACCATTTAAAACAAGAATATCACATTCCATACTTACTACACATTCTGAACATTTCTTGAAGGACATATATAACATTTGTCATCCTTAAACATGATTCAGTATCATTTATCCAGTTTCAATGCTAAACATCTACTTTTAAATCAGCAAATACATTGCAACTATAATACCGGAAATTTCATCATTTTCATTAAGCATATCAAGTATTTCAAGTTCCAATGAATCTAACATACTCTATTGTATGTACTACACTATTTAAAAGTTATACTAACTGATACAGAAGTAATTAAGCATTTAAATTGAGTTAAATAATGATTTCTAAATGAACTACTACTCACCGCGTTTCGAACTGTCCGGTTTTGTCCGGAATGCGTCCAGAGGGTCATCTTCAACCCCGGAACATACCCAAATCGAACCTATTGAAATCGAACAGTAACTTCCCTTGTATAGGTTGGAATCGAGTGGCGGAATTATGACTGGAAGTTGTAACTCTATGCTTGGACCTCTCATTCGAAGCTCGAGGCAACCTTCCTACTGCTGAGAAGCCTAAGGTGGCCGCTGGCCGGCCGCAGCAGCTGGCCGTCGGCCACTTCTTTCTACAGGTTGGGCGCTCCCTGCCAGGGCGGGGTAAAGGAGGAGCTTGGCGAGTGGAAATGGAGGAGGAAGAAGAAGAGGAGGTCGAGGACGTCTCGGCGTTGGTGAATCGAAGCAAACGGGCCCCAATCAGCTGTCTTTCCTTCACCTAGCAAGCCGGCCGCTGGGCGTTGCTGTCCGAGCTACAACGCAGCAGGTTGGGCGTCGTAGGGTGCTGCTTTGGGTGCGATTGGAAGAGGAAGAAGAGTGGAGGAGGCTCGGACGGTGCTAGATCAGAGGTTGAAAGCCCAAATCAGCCGTGTTTCCCCCCTTTCCTAGCTTCTGCGATCATTCTAGCTGGGCAAGCTGCTTTGGGCGCCGCTCAGCAGGTCGGTTGTAGGAGTGGCGCTGCTAGGGAACGGTGGTGAGAGGAAGGGGAGAAGGAAGAAGAGAGGAAGGAAGGAGAAGGGTAGAAGGTGCCACAGATTCGAAGCTAAGGGGGCCTAAAACCGCCGCCCTTCTTCCTCTGGCGGGTCTGTCGGGAGCTGCTACCAGAGGGCGCCGCTCCTCAAGCGGTTCCCTGTTCTAATGCCCGCGTGAAGAAGAAAATAAGAGCACGGGGTAACCGACCCCCAAAGGAGAATAAAAGAAAATAAAAGATCTAATACTGGAAAAATTGCACCCAGGTCCAAAAACCTTAAAACTGTCATAATGTTTGACTCGAATGTCCGATTCGAGTGATTTCTCTTGCAACTTTTCAAGCAAGGGATTCTCTACAACTGGAGGCATCAAAATCATGCTAATTAACTAGTAACACATGATCAAATCACTAATTGCATTAGTCAGCACTCAACTCAACTCAATTAACTTAACAATCATCATTACTATTATCATTAATTACCTCAAATGATTAAATCTTGACTATTGATTCACATGTTGTCTTATCTTGATTATTCATGATGTTTAACAAAAACTTAGCACTAATTGAGGTGTTTCACGTAATTCGAGGTATTTATTGACTAACCCTGATATGGGTCGTAACAATCTCCCTCCATTATAAGAATTCCGTCCCGAAATTCCTAAAAGAGAAAAGGAAACTTGTTACGCACATCTATCCCAAAACTCCCATGTGGCTCCCTCTAGGTTGTAGTTTCTCCACAAAACCTTCTCTAAGGTATCTCACGATTCTTAAGTTTCTTGATCCTCAGATCAGCTATTTGTATTGGTCCCTCAACATAGGACACATCTGATCTAATTCCAGATCAAACCACAAAACATTGTCTTTGTAGAACTGTTATAACAGTATCTCAATTTATGGTAATTACAGAGAAATTATCATACTATACATGCATACAAACTAAAATTCTTAAATAAACAGAATGCATGTCAATTTGGTACTAAAATAAAATCATGCAATTTAACTGTTAAACATCATCACATCTCATAATGAAAATTGATATCAAAATACTTGATTCATCGTACACCCTATCCTTAGGGTTTCATTTGCCTTATTCATTCATCACATGCCAACACCCTACTCTTAGGGTTATCTCATTCACTAGTCACATGGCAACACCCTACTCTTAGGGTTTCCGTTATCTCATCTGTTTGATTGCAGTTCAAATCACAATACGATATCATTCTAGAACTGACAGAGCAGTATATTCAAAATCATTGTAATTACTGAGTAATCTTTATATCATGCATGCAGGCAGATTAAAAATTCATAAATATTCCAAACTCAAATCAATTTTGGCACATACATACTGAATTCATGTAATTTGAACATCTTATTACATCAATAAGAGTAATTTACTTCACCTATAAGAAACCATCTGTAATATTTTTCAATTATCTGAAATTTCTCGAAGAACGTGCATATTAACCAAATTCCTGGTTTGTGCATCACATAACTCAATTAAGAGTTGCTTACAAATCATAACACAAATAATTAATAGTACTTGAGAATTTCTAATAATATCTCAGAGAAACGTGCCAATTCATGAAAAAGTTAAGTCATACCAATTAACATAACAGGAAGCATGCAACTAGGTTTATTTGTATATTTTAATGCTAACGTACTTCCTTGAAATCATGCGCATAATGATTTACTAAATCTGTATTGTCTGGGTTTATACCCAAACCGTACCATTATCAGTTGTGTATTTCTAAACCCAACATTCACACTAAGCAAACTCTATAAAACTTAAATGTTCTTCCCAACTTCCACTGAAATGTAAAACACATGCTCTCAGCATGTCCTCAAAAGTCTGAATGGTCCTCTCAAATTGACCATTCGTCAGCAGGTGAAAGGTTGTACTGCATCTCAACTTTGTGCCCAAAGCTTGATGCAACTAATTTCACAATCTGGATGTGAACTTAGGATCTCTATCTGATATAGTTGAAACCATAATACCATGCAACCTGACTATCTCATCCACATATATCTTAGCCAACTTTGGGACATCAAAGGTTGACTTAATATGAAGAAAGTGAGCAGACTAAATTAGTCTATCCACAATCTTTCATATCGAGTCATAACCTCTAGGTGTCTAGGGCAACCCTATCACAAAATCCATTGTGATATGTTCCCATTCCCATACTAGTATAGGAAAAGATTACAAAGTACATGTGGGTTTCTGATGCTAAGTCTTAACCTGCTGACACACATTGCACTTAACCACCTAATCAGCTACATCCTTCTGCATATCTGACCATCCGTTTCAATTCCTTGACATTTATATACATCTTAGTGTTTTCCTGAAAGCATAGCATACATCAATACATGCACTTCCATAAGAATCTTTTCTTTCAACTCACTATCTCGAGGTACACACAACATGTCATGCTAATACAACACCTTATCATCTTAAAACTTAAACTCTGGTCTCTTTTCCTCCTATCATGTCATGCATGGTCTGGTTTGACTCACTATCACCCTATTGTAGTTCCTTGATCTGATCATAATAAGTAGGCTTAACTTACATCTGTACGATCAAATTACTCTGTGTTGTCACCCCTAAGCCTAAGTTCAACTTCCACATTTCTACTAACAGGTCTCTATTGAAACCTTCCATAGAGAATGCATTAGCTGTTGAACTTGACTTTCTGCTGAAAGTATCAGTCACCACATTCTCTTTACCAGGGTGATAATCTAGATGTTACATCATAAAGATAGTGACGCCATGTCTTAAAAACATGAACTACATCAACTATCTTTAGATCGCATATCGGATAATACTCCGCATTCTATGCTACTTTCTTATTGTTATATTTCAATTTTATGTTTTACTCTTTTCTGTAAGTCATTTCATGTTGTTCATGTACCGTTCAGATTAGCTACCTATAAACCCTAGATCACTATCAAAGCTAGTTTACTTTACATAGATCAAATCTCAAGGTCTTATTTTATAGAGATGCTAGTATTCAAGATTAAATCACTAGTGATATCCCTTGAACTACTACAACTCTAATCATTCTAGGGTTTGGTCCTTAACAATAACATAGCATTATTGTGTGCAGGTGTGGTCGATTATATAAATCAATTTGAGTTGCTTGGGTCAATAGCATATTAATCCAACACTCAACTTTAATTATATTGGCTGAAAATTCAGTTTTCACAATAGTTTCTGTAATTCGTTTATTAAATAGCTAACAGAAGCTCCAAAAATTCTGGATATTTTATATGTTATACCTAATGAAGTTTCAAACCTCCAGTAAAAATTTGAGATCATTTCTAATTACTAATAAATAACTAAAAATCAAACAGTGCACTGCTATATTGTAGTCTGCAGCAGATTCAGTCGAGTTGCAAACTCGGCCGACACCCTCACTGTAGAGATCAAAAGTCATCCAAAAATTACGCCAATTTAGTAGAGTGTCTAAAATTGTGTTTTTCAAGCACATTTAAAATTGAGATCAATTGGATATACCAATAAAAAGATAAAATTCAATTACCACCCTGCTATATCATTCTAAAAATGTGATCGGTCGAGTTTGAAACTCGGCCGATGAACAGGTCAGAACATTCTTCAAAAATTCTGATATTTTCCAATGTTGTTTACATTTTATATATCCAAATCATATCCAAATTTGAGCTAAATCAGAGTTACACATAAAATACTAAAAAAATCATTTAGTGAGACATTCTATTTATCAAATTCTGTATTCATATGTCATTAAAACCCTGATTTGGGCCAATTAGGGTCTATACTTCTCAAACCCTAATTCTCAAGACAAAAGAACACTTAGACTTCTTATCATAATTAAAACATCCTAGTGTATATACATTCTCACTATGTTATGGGTCTAATTCAACCAGAGTCTATTCTTATTTTACTGTTAATAGGAGTCATTAGATCCCAGTAACGCATCCTGCCAGCCGGACCAGGCCGAACCTGTAGTCCTGAAGCCAAGAGCTACTCGAGATTAATCAACCCCTATTAATCTTAAACATGTGGAAAGAATATCCACTTAGGGCAAACTCATTTATACATAATTTCGGGTCTACATTAAAACAAAGGAAACAAACACTAAACAATTCACTTCATGACACAACAATATAAAAGAACCATATTTACTTTACAAACTGAAAATCTAATTTCATGCATATAAAAGCATTTCTAGTGATTTTCAATTAAATAAATAATATAAATCAAGAATTGTATCGCATCCTATATTTGATCTCTTACTCTTACATTAATTTCCGATTCTTAACCCTAAGATTTCTAAGGTTTCTCTCTAGCCTATCCTTCCTCTGCATATCTGGCCAGGGCATCCAGAGAAGAATAGACAGAGTAGCTTGATACTGGTCAATCTAAGTACTCAGACACCTAGCCAGGGTATCTAAACACTCAGACCTCCCAGAGCTAACGACATGTCACTTTTTATGTACCTTACTTAAAACTTTCGATCCTAATGATCCCTAACGATTCAACATAAGCTCTTTACTTGGTTCTCGTGACCACATCCACTTCCTGTCATCTGCAATACTATAACAGAACATTTCCTGTTATAAAATTGCAATTAGAAGGAAGACACCTAAGTCCTAATCCTATTGGTCTCTTATCGTCCCCTGACCTTGACTTCGAGTAACTGCATACTCAACCTATGCTCTGATACTAAGATGTCACACCCCGATCTCACACTAACCACAACCCACGAGATTAGGGCGCGACGGAGGGATTATCATATAAACAAACCACTGAGAACTTTTCTTTTTAAAACCTCGTAATGATATCTAGATTATTGCTGTAAACTAAAACAAAAATAACTATTGCGGAAGCATTTCAATTAAACTGGCTAGAGAACATAAACAGAGTTTACAACATGTAATATTGTTTAACAGAAAGTAAACATAACAGTTAATTTACATCTTTATACACATTCGTCATACATACTCTCTCTCACCCACACCATGTCCCAAGGATCGAGGGGAAAGACTAAGAGACCTCTAACTACTAACTACATAAACCTTCTACAGACCGAGCGTTAGGTTGAACGGATCCTTCAGATTCCTGTGATGTTGATAACCTGAAAATGTTTTGAGTAGAGGTATGAGCCTACTCGCTCAGTGAATAGCATTTCATTTAGCTATCACTAAACAACTCATCAGGTTTATAAAATTGAAATAAATATAAATACAGTACAAGCAGGGCAGTTCTAATGACATAGCAGATTACAGAATATAATCGCATTTCTATGCAACAACAGATAATTTAAACCAATAAACAGATATAATGAATTGGCACAAAAGTTCGGATAATATTAATTTACTGTGATCCTATATGATTACATATTTATATTATTATGCCCCAAACATATGCAGTGCACTCTACATATGAAGATCTGTAGCGAACTACGATCCCACCGTACAAGACTTAGCGACACACCCGGGAAATGCTAAGTCTGACTTCCCGTCCTGGTCTGCACAGGACTTTCAAGCTCTCAAGGGCCTCAGGCACTCAAGGGCCTCACAACACTCTCAGGCTCTCAAGGGCCTCACTGCAGTTCCTAGGCACTCAAGGGCCTCACTGCAC
Source organism: Alisma plantago-aquatica (assembly GCA_963693085.1). NCBI lineage: Eukaryota > Viridiplantae > Streptophyta > Magnoliopsida > Alismatales > Alismataceae > Alisma > Alisma plantago-aquatica. The sequence goes on along the minus strand of OY856414.1, from coordinate 437,700,026 downwards.
TAACTCTGAGTGCTCTAGACTCCTCCTCTAACCTGAGTACACAGGCGCAGGGAGTCAACACTGGGTTACCACCAGAATTACTCAACTGGTTGGTGTTGGATAACCCTATATTACTCCAGTGCCACTATGACACACGCACGGATTATTGTTGAACACTGGTCGCCGACCATCTAGACTCAGGGCTAGATCGGTCGTTTCACCCCAAAGGTACAGACCGCGCAATGGGGTTCTACGGTGTTGGGGCACCTAAGTCTATTAACTGATTAACATATAACCATTTAAAACAAGAATATCACATTCCATACTTACTGCACATTTTGAACATTTCTTGAAGCACATATATAACATTTGTCATCCTTAAACATGATTCAGTATCATTTATCCAGTTTCAATGCTAAACATCTACTTTTAAATCAGCAAATACATTGCAACTATAATACCGGAAATTTCATCATTTTCATTAAGCATATCAAGTATTTCAAGTTCCAATGAATCTAACATACTCTATTGTATGTACTACACTGTTTAAAAGTTATACTAACTGATACAGAAGTAATTAAGCATTTAAATTGAGTTAAATAATGATTTCTAAATGAACTACTACTCACCGCGTTTCGAACTGTCCGGTTTCGTCCGGAATGCGTCCAGAGGGTCATCTTCAACCCCGGAACATACCCAAATCGAACCTATTGAAATCAAACAGTAACTTCCCTTGTACAGGTTGGAATCGAGTGGCGGAATTATGACTGGAAGTTGTAACTCTATGCTTGGACCTCTCATTCGAAGCTCGAGGCAACCTTCCTACTGCTGAGAAGCCTAAGGTGGCCGCTGGCCGGCCGCAGCAGCTGGCCGTCGGCCACTTCTTTCTACAGGTTGGGCGCTCCCTGCCAGGGCGGGGTAAAGGAGGAGCTTGGCGAGTGGAAATGGAGGAGGAAGAAGAAGAGGAGGTCGAGGACGTCTCGGCGTTGGTGAATCGAAGCAAACGGGCCCCAATCAGCTGTCTTTCCTTCACCTAGCAAGCCGGCCACTGGGCGTTGCTGTCCGAGCTGCAACGCAGCAGGTTGGGCGTCGTAGGGTGCTGCTTTGGGTGCGATTGGAAGAGGAAGAAGAGTGGAGGAGGCTCGGACGGTGCTAGATCAGAGGTTGGAAGCCCAAATCAGCCGCGTTTCCCCCCTTTCCTAGCTTCTGCGATCATTCTAGCTGGGCGAGCTGCTTTGGGCGCCGCTCAGCAGGTCGGTTGTAGGAGTGGCACTGCTAGGGCACGGTGGTGAGAGGAAGGGGAGAAGGAAGAAGAGAGGAAGGAAGGAGAAGGGTAGAAGGTGCCACAGATTCGAAGCTAAGGGGGCCTAAAACCGCCGCCCTTCTTCCTCTGGCGGGTCTGTCGGGAGCTGCTACCAGAGGGCGCCGCTCCTCAAGCGGTTCCCTGTTCTAATGCCCGCGTGAAGAAGAAAATAAGAGCACGGGGTAACCGATCCCCAAAGGAGAATAAAAGAAAATAAAAGATCTAATACTGGAAAAATTGCACCCAGGTCCAAAAACCTTAAAACAGTCATAATGTTTGACTCGAATGTCCGATTCGAGTGATTTCTCTTGCAACTTTTCAAGCAAGGGATTCTCTACAACTGGAGGCATCAAAATCATGCTAATTAACTAGTAACACATGATCAAATCACTAATTGCATTAGTCAGCACTCAACTCAACTCAATTAACTTAACAATCATCATTACTATTATCATTAATTACCTCAGATGATTAAATCTTGACTATTGATTCACATGTTGTCTTATCTTGATTATTCATGATGTTTAACAAAAACTTAGCACTAATTGAGGTGTTTAACGTAATTTGAGGTATTTATTGACTAACCCTGATATGGGTCGTAACAGTGAATGACTTTCCTAGGTTTTCTAGGTACATGTGTTAACCCTAATTATCCTAGTCCATATGCAAGTTCAAAAATCGAGTCTTTAGATCATTATCAAGTTCTAACATCATTTGGGTTCAAGATTAGATCAAGTTCTAATTAGTATTAAGAGTAGATCAGAGATCAACTTTTAGGTAAAAAGATCAAGATATGCCACAAGATTTAGATCAATCATATTGTTAAGATGACATCATCATATTCAAGATTGAATCAAGTCAACAAATATAGATCTAGATCATTAATGGGTCAGGTATGATTTTAGATTCTCAATATGAACATTAGATTCAAGAATTAGGGTTTTCAGTGTTAAGTCAAGATTAACAACAAATAGAGTCATTTAGACAAATTACATAAGCAAGAGATCAAGATTTAGGTATATCAGTGAGCATCGTTTGTAATCAGGTTTCAAAAGTATTTTTAAACGATGCACTAGATTTTTCTGATCACGATTGACTACTTATTCATCATTTTTGGAGGTCAGATGCATTTTCTATGATTTAAACGAGATCTGGGCATTTAATCGAATATTTGAGTAGAGAAGGGGTAAAAATACCTTAAATGGGAAATTTGATGACCGTTTGATGAACAAGTAGCGGCTGAGATGGATCCAAATAGGCGAGGTGGCTTGCTTGTCTAAGGATTCGGTTCACAGTCTGATTTGGCTGGTTTAATACTTGTTTTCTTGGTTCAATCAGTGGTTTAGTTGGTTTGCTGAACCGATGAGTTTCTCTTGAACCGAGCCATTCCAGGACTCCTTCCCCTACTCGCATAGGTCTCACGTGAGCCCAGAAGATCGACGGAGGACCATGCCGGCGTGGAGCAGCTCTGAGAGCATCATTAGGCGAGGGAAACAAGCAAGGTGCCGCCCAAACGTATCTCCAACTCGCGGACTGGAAGAGCACCTTAGATGATGGTATGGTGCCGCGAGGAGGAAACGCCCTATTTGGGCTTTGCGGCGGTGCCGCACTGCAGCAAGAAGGTTGGGGAGGGAAATCGAGGGTGAGGCAGGCCGTGGGAGAGTGCAAAAGGGATGAGTTCTCATGATGGATGATAGCAGCAGCCCTTTTTGGGGTTTATATAGGACTGGGGGGGTACATTTTAGGGCAAACCAATTTTGGTTGCAGCCATGGCCGCCGGAGTGAGAAGGCTAGCCAAGGGAAGCGTTTTAGCGGTCAAAGAGTGCATGAATGGCGGTCACAATAGGGTTGGATGAGCACGAAATCATGAGGTGAACATTCCCTCTCGATTAGAATTTTGAATCGTAGTCTTAGGCGCGAGATCTTGTTGTTCTGTCTTCATTAACTCCTCCCCGCTAATTGCGGGAGGTAGAAGATGAGTTCATGTCTGTTGGATCAAGCCTGGATCCGCAAGAGCCGGATCCAAGGGCTGTGGCTCGCCCCCGACCCTTCACTCGGATTGTTGACTTGGAAAAGCCCAAGAAAAGGCAAATAAAATGATTTTGACAAGATAACTTCCAAAATTCATAGAAAAACATAGGAATATCCAAATAACCTCAAATTTGTACCAAAGCCTCACAAAAACGTGGATCACCTTTATAAAAAGTTTGGGAACAATATGATAAAGTTTGATGGATCAATTTTCTTATTTGGACAAGGTAATGAATTAATCAAATATGAGGTGTTATAATGTGGATAAAGTTCACATTGTTCACTATATTTTGGATTTGAGTCTCAACATTGATTATGAAGATAACAATAATTATTTGAGACCATGAGATAATATAATGAGGGCAAAAGTGTAATTATTTCATTATAATGCAAAAATCCACTTTATCACATCCTTCCCTCCTTAAAAGGAATTTTGTCCTCAAAATTCAAAAACATCCTCAAAATTAGAATTATTCAAAAACTAGATCATATCCTCAAATACTGGTGTATACTCAACTATAAAATTAAAATCAAGTCCTCAAAGTTCAAGTAGTGCAAACATCATAATTGGGATTCCATGTTCCATATCATAATCAACTTGGTACTAACACCATTTTCATCATCAAACAATTGAGTATCAAAATCAGCACATATATTGTCCAAAGTCATTATATGAGTCACTTATATGGAAGTCATCCTATTGATCAAAAATTTGGAGGGATCATATTTTTGGTCAAACGAATAGAGTTCAAGTGTACAAGGTGACTTTCAATCCCAATATCTCAGGGTTGTAGCCTCTACATTGGCCTAGGTGGGGTTACATATCCATGATTTGAGATTTCATATTTCAACATATCTAGACAACATCATATTTCCAATATCATTATTTCGAGCTCAAAATCAATGGGAAGGTCCCACCCTAGTCCTAATGAGAGCTAAACCCTAAGACATAAATCGAAAGATTCAAATTAGTCATCATTTCAAAATTTTCAAGATTTAGGATTTTGAAGTCATTAGTCATATATATCAATGTCCAAATAGTGTGATCATAGGATTTGTATCATTATTGAGATTTGATAATCGTGGGTCACAATTCTATAATCAATATCAAGAGTCGAGATTTTAGACACCAAAAGTCATAGATACAAAATTAGATCATATGTATACATATATCCAAAGCTAGGGTTTATATTCCTATTTAGACCGTAGGGAGATCACTCATCTATATTCAATTTCTAGCAACAATATTCAAGTAATATTTAATCAACATGTCAAAATTTCATTATCATGGTTTCCAAGGTTGATGAATGATCTAGACTTAGGTCTATCTAGGAAGTCAACCTCAAGATATAGTTAATATTGCCATATGTCAAGGTCATTATCGAATCAATTTTCAAGATCGAGTATCAACCATGGGTTTAACCCATTAGGTTTAGGTCAATCAATCCAAATAGGGTGGAAGGGAATACCTTTCCAAACTCTAAATAATCAACCATATGAAAATTTAGAGGCAGTCATAATATGGATGTGACCTAGGTTAGGGGAGTCATGAGTCAACTACCACCCTAATCTAGCACATTACCAACATTAGTCATTGTCCATTGAGCTTATTCAAATAGGGAGAGTATCAATGATTAAATCATATACATCAAGGTCATAAGATCAAAATTCCAGATCATAATAGGGCAATAATGTCAAGATTTTACAAAATCAAGTTCCTATTTTCATTCCTTTTCTTTCATGATCAAGGTAATGATATAATTTGGAAATTGAGGATTTGAATTTGGCATTCAAGGAATCAGAGCATAATGGTGTAAAATCTAGGTCCATAATCATCATATCAAAATCGAGATTGCAAAAGGCATCAATAGTCAATAGGAAAAATGCTTTTTGCGTCATAGTCTTATATCATGATTTTGTGAGTCCTAAGCTTAGTCACTTGATGACTTAGTCACAATATGTATTAAATAGGGTACAAGTTTGCTTAACTATGTATGAGGTTTGATCAATAATAGGGCAATATAGACATTAATCAAATTGAGACCTCATCAACAATGAGGTATAAGGTATAAGTCATCCTTATTTCACCAAATCATCACCTCAACGATTAGAATTTTGAATCGTCTTCTTAGGCGCGAGATCTTGTTGTTCCGTCTTCATTAACTCCTCCCCGCTAATTGCGGGAGGTAGAAGATGAGTTCATGGCTGTTGGATCAAGCCTGGATCCGCAAGAGCCAGATCCAAGGGCTGTGGCTCGCCCCCGACCCTTCACTCGGATTGTTGACTTGGAAAAGCCCAAGAAAAGGCAAATAAAATGATTTTGACAAGATAACTTCCAAAATTCATAGAAAAACATAGGAATATCCAAATAACCTAAAATTTGTACCAAAGCCTCACAAAAACGTGGAGAACCTTTATAAAAAGTTTGGGAACAATATGATGAAGTTTGATGGATAAATTTTCTTATTTGGACAAGGTAATGAATTAATCAAATATGAGGTGTTATAATGTGGATAAAGTTCACATTGTTCACTATATCTTGGATTTGAGTCTCAACATTGATTATGAAGATAACAAAAATTATTTGAGACCATGAGATAATATAATGAGGGCAAAAGTGTAATTATTTCATTATAATGCAAAAATCCACTTTATCACATCCTTCCCTCCTTAAAAGCAATTTTGTCCTCAAAATTCAAAAACATCCTCAAAATTAGAATTATTAAAAAACTAGATCATATCCTCAAATACTGGCGTATCCTCAACTATACAATTAAAATCATGTCCTCAAAGTTCAAGTAGTGCAAACATCATAATTGGGATTCCATGTTCCATATCATAATCAACTTGGTACTAACACCATTTTCATCATCAAACAATTGAGTATCAAAATCAGTACATATATTGTCCAAAGTCATTATATGAGTCACTTATATGGAAGTCATCCTATTGATCACAAATTCGGAGGGATCATATTTTTGGTCAAACGAATAGAGTTCAAGTGTACAAGGTGACTTTCAATCCCAATATCTCAGGGTTGTAGCCTCTACATTGGCCTAGGTGGGGTTACATATCCATGATTTGAGATTTCATATTTCAACATATCTAGACAACATCATATTTCCAATATCATTATTTCGAGCTCAAAATCAATGGGAAGGTCCCACCCTAGTCCTAATGAGAGCTAAACCCTAAGACATAAATCGAAAGATTCAAATTAGTCATCATTTCAAAATTTTCAAGATTTGGGATTTTGAAGTCATTAGTCATATATATCAATGTCCAAATAGTGTGATCATAGGATTTGTATCATTATTGAGATTTGATAATCGTGGGTCACAATTCTATAATCAATATCAAGAGTCGAGATTTTAGACACCAAAAGTCATAGATACAAAATTAGATCATATGTATACATATATCCAAAGCTAGGGTTTATATTCCTATTTAGACCGTAGGGAGATCACTCATCTATATTCAATTTCTAGCAACAATATTCAAGTAATATTTAATCAACATGTCAAAATTTCATTATCATGGTTTCCAAGGTTGATGAATGATCTAGACTTAGGTCTATCTAGGAAGTCAACCTCAAGATATAGTTAATATTTCCATATGTCAAGGTCATTATCGAATCAATTTTCAAGATCGAGTATCAACCATGGGTTTAACCCATTAGGTTTAGGTCAATCAATCCAAATAGGGTGGAAGGGAATACCTTTCCAAACTCTAAATAATCAACCATATGAAAATTTAGAGGCAGTCATAATATGGATGTGACCTAGGTTAGGGGAGTCATGAGTCAACTACCACCCTAATCTAGCACATTACCAACATTAGTCATTGTCCATTGAGATTATTCAAATAGGGAGAGTATCAATGATTAAATCATATACATCAAGGTCATAAGATCAAAATTCCAGATCATAATAGGGCAATAATGTCAAGATTTTACAAAATCAAGTTCCTATTTTCATTCCTTTTCTTTCATGATCAAGGTAATGATATAATTTGAAAATCGAGGATTTGAATTTGGCATTCAAGGAATCAAAGCATAATGGTGCAAAATCTAGGTCCATAATCATCATATCAAAATCGAGATTGCAAAAGGCATCAATAGTCAATAGGAAAAATGCTTTTTGCGTCATAGTCTTATATCATGATTTTGTGAGTCCTAAGCTTAGTCACTTGATGGCTTAGTCACAATATGTATTAAATAGGGTACAAGTTTGCTTAACTATGTATGAGGTTTGATCAATAATAGGGCAATATAGACATTAATCAAATTGAGACCTCATCAACAATGAGGTATAAGGTACAAGTCATCCTTATTTCACCAAATCATCACCTCAACAATTAGAATTTTGAATCGTGGTCTTAGGCGCGAGATCTTGTTGTTCCGTCTTCATTAACTCCTCCCCGCTAATTGCGGGAGGTAGAAGATGAGTTCATGGCTGTTGGATCAAGCCTGGATCCGCAAGAGCCAGATCCAAGGGCTGTGGCTCGCCCCCGACCCTTCACTCGGATTGTTGACTTGGAAAAGCCCAAGAAAAGGCAAATAAAATGATTTTGACAAGATAACTTCCAAAATTCATAGAAAAACATAGGAATATCCGAATAACCTAAAATGTGTACCAAAGCCTCACAAAAACGTGGAGAACCTTTATAAAAAGTTTGGGAACAATATGATGAAGTTTGATGGATCAATTTTCTTATTTGGACAAGGTAATGAATTAATCAAATATGAGGTGTTATAATGTGGATAAAGTTCACATTGTTCACTATATCTTGGATTTGAGTCTCAACATTGATTATGAAGATAACAAAAATTATTTGAGACCATGAGATAATATAATGAGGGCAAAAGTGTAATTATTTCAGTATAATGCAAAAATCCACTTTATCACATCCTTCCCTCCTTAAAAGGAATTTTTTCCTCAAAATTCAAAAACATCCTCAAAATTAGAATTATTCAAAAACTAGATCATATCCTCAAATACTGGCGTATCCTCAACTATACAATTAAAATCATGTCCTCAAAGTTCAAGTAGTGCAAACATCATAATTGGGATTCCATGTTCCATATCATAATCAACTTGGTACTAACACCATTTTCATCATCAAACAATTGAGTATCAAAATCAGTACATATATTGTCCAAAGTCATTATATGAGTCACTTATATGGAAGTCATCCTATTGATCACAAATTCGGAGGGATCATATTTTTGGTCAAACGAATAGAGTTCAAGTGTACAAGGTGACTTTCAATCCCAATATCTCAGGGTTGTAGCCTCTACATTGGCCTAGGTGGGGTTACATATCCATGATTTGAGATTTCATATTTCAACATATCTAGACAACATCATATTTCCAATATCATTATTTTGAGCTCAAAATCAATGGGAAGGTCCCACCCTAGTCCTAATGAGAGCTAAACCCTAAGACATAAATCGAAAGATTCAAATTAGTCATCATTTCAAAATTTTCAAGATTTGGGATTTTGAAGTCATTAGTCATATATATCAATGTCCAAATAGTGTGATCATAGGATTTGTATCATTATTGAGATTTGATAATCGTGGGTCACAATTCTATAATCAATATCAAGAGTCGAGATTTTAGACACCAAAAGTCATAGATACAAAATTAGATCATATGTATACATATATCCAAAGCTAGGGTTTATATTCCTATTTAGACCGTAGGGAGATCACTCATCTATATTCAATTTCTAGCAACAATATTCAAGTAATATTTAATCAACATGTCAAAATTTCATTATCATGGTTTCCAAGGTTGATGAATGATCTAGACTTAGGTCTATCTAGGAAGTCAACCTCAAGATATAGTTAATATTGCCATATGTCAAGGTCATTATCGAATCAATTTTCAAGATCGAGTATCAACCATGGGTTTAACCCATTAGGTTTAGGTCAATCAATCCAAATAGGGTGGAATGGAATACCTTTCCAAACTCTAAATAATCAACCATATGAAAATTTAGAGGCAGTCATAATATGGATGTGACCTAGGTTAGGGGAGTCATGAGCCAACTACCACCCTAATCTAGCACATTACCAACATTAGTCATTGTCCATTGAGCTTATTCAAATAGGGAGAGTATCAATGATTAAATCATATACATAAAGGTCATAAGATCAAAATTCTAGATCATAATAGGGCAATAATGTCAAGATTTTACAAAATCAAGTTCCTATTTTCATTCCTTTTCTTTCATGATCAAGGTAATGATATAATTTGGAAATCGAGGATTTGAATTTGGCATTCAAGGAATCAGAGCATAATGGTGCAAAATCTAGGTCCATAATCATCATATCAAAATCGAGATTGCAAAAGGCATCAATAGTCAATAGGAAAAATGCTTTTTGCGTCATAGTCTTATATCATGATTTTGTGAGTCCTAAGCTTAGTCACTTGATGGCTTAGTCACAATATGTATTAAATAGGGTACAAGTTTGCTTAACTATGTATGAGGTTTGATCAATAATAGGGCAATATAGACATTAATCAAATTGAGACCTCATCAACAATGAGGTATAAGGTATAAGTCATCCTTATTTCACCAAATCATCACCTCAACGATTAGAATTTTGAATCGTGGTCTTAGGCGCGAGATCTTGTTGTTCCGTCTTCATTAACTCCTCCCGCTAATTGCGGGAGGTAGAAGATGAGTTCATGGCTGTTGGATCAAGCCTGGATCTGCAAGAGCCAGATCCAAGGGCTGTGGCTCGCCCCCGACCCTTCACTCAGATTATTGACTTGGAAAAGCCCAAGAAAAGGCAAATAAAATGATTTTGACAAGATAACTTCCAAAATTCATAGAAAAACATAGGAATATCCAAATAACCTCAAATTTGTACCAAAGCCTCACAAAAACGTGGAGAACCTTTATAAAAAGTTTGGGAACAATATGATGAAGTTTTATGGATCAATTTTCTTATTTGGACAAGGTAATGAATTAATCAAATATGAGGTGTTATAATGTGGATAAAGTTCACATTGTTCACTATATCTTGGATTTGAGTCTCAACATTGATTATGAAGATAACAAAAATTATTTGAGACCATGAGATAATATAATGAGGGCAAAAGTGTAATTATTTCATTATAATGCAAAAATCCACTTTATCACATCCTTCCCTCCTTAAAAGGAATTTTGTCCTCAAAATTCAAAAACATCCTCAAAATTAGAATTATTCAAAAACTAGATCATATCCTCAAATACTGGAGTATCCTCAACTATACAATTAAAATCATGTCCTCAAAGTTCAAGTAGTGCAAACATCATAATTGGGATTCCATGTTCCATATCATAATCAACTTGGTACTAACACCATTTTCATCATCAAACAATTGAGTATCTAAATCAGCACATATATTGTCCAAAGTCATTATATGAGTCACTTATATGGAAGTCATCCTATTGATCACAAATTCGGAGGGATCATATTTTTGGTCAAACGAATAGAGTTCAAGTGTACAAGGTGACTTTCAATCCCAATATCTCAGGGTTGTAGCCTCTACATTGGCCTAGGTGGGGTTACATATCCATGATTTGAGATTTCATATTTCAACATATCTAGACAACATCATATTTCCAATATCATTATTTCGAGCTCAAAATCAATGGGAAGGTCCCACCCTAGTCCTAATGATTGCTAAACCCTAAGACATAAATCGAAAGATTCAAATTAGTCATCATTTCAAAATTTTCAAGATTTGGGATTTTGAAGTCATTAGTCATATATATCAATGTCCAAATAGTGTGATCATAGGATTTGTATCATTATTGAGATTTGATAATCGTGGGTCACAATTCTATAATCAATATCAAGAGTCGAGATTTTAGACACCAAAAGTCATAGATACAAAATTAGATCATATGTATACATATATCCAAAGCTAGGGTTTATATTCCTATTTAGACCGTAGGGAGATCACTCATCTATATTCAATTTCTAGCAACAATATTCAAGTAATATTTAATCAACATGTCAAAATTTCATTATCATGGTTTCCAAGGTTGATGAATGATCTAGACTTAGGTCTATCTAGGAAGTCAACCTCAAGATATAGTTAATATTTCCATATGTCAAGGTCATTATCGAATCAATTTTCAAGATCGAGTATCAACCATGGGTTTAACCCATTAGGTTTAGGTCAATCAATCCAAATAGGGTGGAAGGGAATACCTTTCCAAACTCTAAATAATCAACCATATGAAAATTTAGAGGCAGTCATAATATGGATGTGACCTAGGTTAGGGGAGTCATGAGTCAACTACCACCCTAATCTAGCACATTACCAACATTAGTCATTGTCCATTGAGCTTATTCAAATAGGGAGAGTATCAATGATTAAATCATATACATCAAGGTCATAAGATCAAAATTCCAGATCATAATAGGGCAATAATGTCAAGATTTTACAAAATCAAGTTCCTATTTTCATTTCTTTTCTTTCATGATCAAGGTAATGATATAATTTGGAAATCGAGGATTTGAATTTGGAATTCAAGGAATCAGAGCATAATGGTGCAAAATCTAGGTCCATAATCATCATATCAAAATCTAGATTGCAAAAGGCATCAATAGTCAATAGGAAAAATGCTTTTTGCGTCATAGTCTTATATCATGATTTTGTCAATCCTAAGCTTAGTCACTTGATGGCTTAGTCACAATATGTATTAAATAGGGTACAAGTTTGCTTAACTATGTATGAGGTTTGATCAATAATAGGGCAATATAGACATTAATCAAATTGAGACCTCATCAACAATGAGGTATAAGGTATAAGTCATCCTTATTTCACCAAATCATCACCTCAACGATTAGAATTTTGAATCGTGGTCTTAGGCGCGAGATCTTGCTGTTCCGTCTTCATTAACTCCTCCCCGCTAATTGTGGGAGGTAGAAGATGAGTTCATGGCTGTTGGATCAAGCCTGGATCCACAAGAGCCAGATCCAAGGGCTGTGGCTCGCCCCCGACCCTTCACTCAGATTGTTGACTTGGAAAAGCCCAAGAAAAGGCAAATAAAATGATTTTGACAAGATAACTTCCAAAATTCATAGAAAAACATAGGAATATCCAAATAACCTAAAATTTGTACCAAAGCCTCACAAAAACGTGGAGAACCTTTATAAAAAGTTTGGGAACAATATGATGAAGTTTGATGGATAAATTTTCTTATTTGGACAAGGTAATGAATTAATCAATAATGAGGTGTTATAATTTGGATAAAGTTCACATTGTTCACTATATCTTGGATTTGAGTCTCAACATTGATTATGAAGATAACAAAAATTATTTGAGACCATGAGATAATATAATGAGGGCAAAAGTGTAATTATTTCATTATAATGCAAAAATCCACTTTATCACACTCCCACCACCGCTTCAATCATCCCTAATCAGTCCGCCAGAATTGGAGTTGAAGCCGTTGCCACCGCACCTCAAATACACATTTCTAGCTAAGGAAGAAAAGTTGCATGTGATTATATCTGCTTATCTGAGTGCGGAGGAGGAGGACCAGCTGCTTATTGTTTTGAAAAACCACCGGGGTGCATTTGGGTGGTCTGTTGCAGATATCAAGGGGATCTCCCCTACCTTGTTCCAGCACAAGATTCATCTCGAGGAGGGAGCCAAGCCGGTGATTCAACCGCAAGGTTGACTAAATCCGAGCATGATGGAGGTTGTGAAGAAGGAGGTGATTAAACTTCTTTCCGCAGGTATCATCTATGCTATTTCTGACTCAACATGGGTGAGTCCCTCGCAGGTAGTCCCTAAAAAGGGGGGAATCACCGTTACTCATAATCTCTTAAATGAACCTGTCACCACCCGCTTGGTAACCGGGTGGCATGTTTGCATAGATTACCAACGACTGAATGCCGCTACGCTAAAGGCTCACTTCCCTCTTCCGTTTATTGATCAAATTTTAGAGCGCTTAGCCGGCCGATCACATTTTTGTTTTCTGGATGGGTATTCGGGGTACAACCAGATTTCGATAGATCCTAAGGACCAAGAGAAGTCCACCTTCAGTTGTCCTTATGGAACGTTTGCATACCGCCGTATGCCTTTTGGATTATGTAATGCACCGGCGACCTTTCAGCGTTGTATGCTCGCCATTTTTTCTGATATGGTAGAACACTGTCTAGAGGTCTTTATGGATGATTTCTGAGTTTATGGTGCATCTTTTGATGAATGCCTTTACAATCTGGATAAGGTGTTACAATGTTGCGAGGACACACATTTGGTCCTCAACTGGGAAAAATGTCACATGATGGTGAGTGAAGGAATAGTGCTAGGACATAAAGTTTCTAGCAAAGGTTTGGAGGTAGATCCGGTAAAAATTGAAGTAATTTCCAAATTGCCCCCACCAAATTCGATAAAAGGGGTAAGGAGTTTCTTAGGTCACGTCGGTTTCTATCGTCGTTTTATAAAGGATTTTTCTAAAATTGCCAAACCTTTATCTGAGCTTTTAGAAAAGGATGTTGTTTTTTACTTCAATGAAAAATGTCTACACGCATTCAACGTGCTTAAGGAAAAATTAATTTCCGCACCGGTTGTGCAAACATCGGATTGGACCAAGCCGTTTGAACTCATGTGTGATGCATTCGATTTCGCCGTTGGAGCTGTGTTGGGACAGTGGGTGGACAATAACCCGTTGTGATTTTTTATGCCTCTAAGACTTTGAATGACGCCCAACTCAATTACATGACTACTGAGAAAGAATTGCTTGCCGTTGTGTTCGCTTTTGAAAAATTTCGGCAATATCTAGTTGGATCGAAAGTCATAGTTTGGACGGACCACGCTGCTGTTAAGTATTAAGATGGAGAAAAAAGATGCCAAACCTAGATTGATTAGGTGGATCTTGCTTTTACAGGAATTTGATATCGAAATCAAAGACAAGGCGGGGATCAAAAATGTTGTAGCGGATCATTTGTCTAGGTTAGAGAGGGTAGATGAAAAAGATTTACACATACCCATTACCGAGACATTTCCGGATGAACAGCTTTTGAAAGTGAATTCTAAAGATCCATGGTTTTCATATATTGTGAACTATCTTGCCTACAGAATCATCCCGGATGATTGGACATATCAAGAGAAGAAGAAATTTTTCCATTCTCTACGATATTATTTTTGGGATGACCCTATTCTCTTAAAGCAATGCAGGGATGGTGTCCTACGCAGGTGTGTACCTGAGGTGGAATACGAGAGTGTTCTTCATCATTGCCACACACTACCTACTGGCGGACATCATGCAAGCTCTCGTACGGCAGCCAAAGTACTGGAAAGTGGCCTATACTGGCCTACCTTGATTAGGGACGCTTACGAGTTCGTGAGGCAATGTGATTCCTGCCAAAGGGCGGGTAACATTTCGAAGAGATAAGAGATGGCCCTTAATGTTTTTCAGGAGGTTGAGGTATTTGATTTATGGGGTATAGATTTTATGGGACCCTTTGTGTCCTCAAATTCTAATTTGTATATCCTATTGGCTGTTGATTATGTGTTGAAGTGGGTAGAGGCAATACCCACAAGGACTAATGATTCCACTGTAGTGTGTAGGTTCGTTAAAGAAAATATCTTCTGCAAGTTCGGTGTGCCCTGAATGATCATTAGTGACGGGGGTACACACTTCTGGAATCAGAAGTTCTCGGCACTATTGAGAAAGTACGGGGTCAAACATAACATTGGTACCCCGTACCACCCGCAAACTCAAGGACAAGTGGAGGTCTCCAATCGAGAAATTAAGAAGATCTTGGAGCGTACTGTGGCTTCCATGAGGAAGAATTGGAGTGCCCTACCACCGGACGTGTTGTGGGGGTACACACTTCTGGAATCAGAAGTTCTCGGCACTATTGAGAAAGTACGGGGTCAAACATAACATTGGTACCCCGTACCACCCGCAAACTCAAGGACAAGTGGAGGTCTCCAATAGAGAAATTAAGAAGATCTTGGAGCGTACTGTGGCTTCCACGAGGAAGAATTGGAGTGCCCTGCCACCGGACGTGTTGTGGGCATATAGGAAGGCATACAAGACATCTATAGGCACCACGCCTTTTAGGTTGGTGTATGGTCGGGCATGTCACTTACCGGTGGAACTGGAGCATAAAGTGCATTGGGCGCTGAGGAGGCTAAACCTGAGATATGATGAAGTGGGAAAGAAGAGGTTACTTGCATTGAATGAACTTGATGAGCTGTGAATGAATGCATATGAAAATTCTCAGATATACAAGGAGCGCACGAAGTTGATTCATGATCGCCACATTCAGATGCGAGTTTTCAAGAAAGGAGATCGTGTCCTTTTGTTCAACTCCAGGCTGAAGATGCATCTCGGGAAGCTAAAATCCCGATGGAGTGGACCATTCACAGTAGAGGAGGTCAGACCACATGGCTCTATCATGGTGCGCGACGGAGAGACCACATTTTTGGTCAATGGACAGAGGTTGAAATTGTATTTTGGTGAAGATTACACGAGGAAAGTGAATGAGGTCAAACTCATTGCACTTCTGGATGCATGATGAGCTTCAAGTCGTCTATCCTAAGACGTTAAATAAGGGCGCTTGTTGGGAGGCAACCCAGCCATCGGTACTTTAGTTTAGTTTCTGTTACATTTGTTGTTTGACTTTGTTTTGACTTTGTTTTTAGTATAAAAAAGATATCATGATCGTTTGCTCACTGTACAGGATTGAGGCAGAGTCGATACCATTGACCCTTGTGTCGATGGTATCGACCGGGGTACAGGTTGGTGACAATAGAAATCGCACTGCGTCGATACTATCGATGGCCTCGTCGATAGTATCGACACACCAACAGGTTGATCGCAAAGTCCAAGTCGATAGTATCGACATGCCAGTCGATACCATCGAGATCTCTTGAGATTTTCAGAAGAAATTGTCTCAGTGAAGTCGATACCATCGACGGGCCTGTCGATGGTATCGACACAATTGTATATAGAAGGCGGTGGCCGGTCTCGCGAGGGAGTTGCCCTAATTAGAGAGTCGATACTATCGACTTGTGTCGATAGTATCGACCCGCCACATCACCGATCCGCGAGAGAAGATCAACGGCGATCGCTACAAGCAGAAAGTCGATCTGTGGGATGGGTCGATACCATCGACACCTGTCGATAGTATCGACGCGTTAGTGATCTGGGTCACGCAGATCCAGCTATCGACAACCGTCAATACTAGCGGCATGTGGATTGTGCTACGCGTGTCGATACCATCGACCCGCGTCGATGGTATCGATGGGCACACAGCAGTGCCGGCGTCAGTTATATAAGGAGGGGTTTGTCATCATATGACATCACACCTTCAACAAGTTCTTTCTTCACTTGCGTCAAGCATCCTCAAGAGCAATCCGAGCCCGGCGATGAGCATCCGGGAGCACGTTCTTCATCGAGCGGAGATTTCCTTCTCCGATCTTCATTGAGCTCTTTCTCTACCCTCCTTCTTCCGCAACCATGGTGCATGTTGCTGGTGCATCTTCTTCGTGCGCCAACCCGATGGACATCCCAGAGTTTGTGCCACCACCGCCTGCGTTGATTCCATGCATGCGTATTGTTCACCCGTCCGCGGAGGTCAAGAAGATCTATGAGGAGATTCTAAAGAGGAAAATCGAGCCGACCCGTTATGTTGAATGGGAAACGATCCGCAACTTGGGGTTCGAGGCAAATCTGGCCTACATTCTCAAAGGGCAGGCGAGGCACACGGGAAGGAGGCCCGATGAGCTGGAGTACCATGCTGATGTCCAGCCGTTCTTCAATGAATGGCCTACTTATAAGGAGCTGGTGGCAGAATTCATGGCATCGCTGGACGTCTGTGTCGTGACAAACGACATCATAGCCACAGACCGCGAGTGGATCAAAGGTCGGGTGTCTTTCCGGCTGTACAACAATTACTACAACCTTACACTCTGTCAGTTCAATAAGATTTACAACTGGAATCATTCGCAAAATGACTATCGGCGGCCTGACAACCGGATGGATTATGACGCTATCTTCGCCGAGCTTGTGACGGTGCCGCCGGGAAAAGCTGTGAGCTACCACAATGCGGCAGTGGCGGATTCCGAGCATCTGTTTGTGCGGGTTCTACACTGCATGATCTACACCACTTTATTCGGCTGTGGTGATCTGGCTCTTGGCAAGTTTCAGGAGACAGACCTATTTTTTTTCTGAACAAGCCACTGAAGCGCCAAGAATGCAACTGGGGCGTGTTCTTCTTAACGCACATTTTGGCGGTAAAGAGGAGTACATGGAAAGCTCCAATTCACTTTGGAGGGCTTATCACAAAGCTGGCCTCCTACCTTGGGTTGAATTTCTAGCAGCTTACTCCTCTCTCTAGCAGAAGCAAGGTTAATTTGCAGCATCTTCACCGATCAAACCATATCTTACTTCGGGATGGTTTACCTTGTGCTCATTGCCATGTAAACCATGCTTACCAAGAATGCTCGCTTCCCGATCCTGTCTTCAATATCGAAGGGGCGCAACATTTCCGATGGCCTATCATAGCCATTGCTGACTCCGATGAAGATGGCGGCAACGACGACAACAACAACAATGATGACGAGGATCAAGGGGAAGAGGAGGCCTACACCCCTCTTCGGGCACGAGTGGCACCACGGAAGCGTCCTCGCATGCATTCGGGTGCGTCTTCATCTTCGCAGCCTCCGCCACCACCACCGCCCTCGCAGTCAAGCGAGGATGTTTATTCGATGCAAGGCATGTATGCTATGCTACAGGACATACAACAGACACAGCAGCATCACACTACAATGTACACCGGTATTCAGGATACTACAAACCGGTTACTTGACAATCAGCGAACGATCTTCGAGAATGAGCGCCTCCTCCTTGGCAACCAACAACAAATTCATGATAGGTTGCATAGTATGGAGATGCAACAGCAGCCCTTTTATGATCACTACTGGAGTCAGAACTACTTTGGGGGGTATCCACAACCTCCACCTATACCCCAGTTTGATCCGAGCTTTCAGGGAGAGTACCCATCTGGGACCCTACGGCTCCACAATACCCGCCTCCGCCAGAAGAGTAAATCGGTATCTCTGTTCCAACCTTTAAGATTGTTTTTGACTATGAGGCCATAGTCGAATTCAAGCTTGGGGGGGGGGGTAGTTGGAACAGCTCTATCTTTTATTTTCTCTGTTTTTAGTTTTATTTTGTTCTTGTCATTTATTTCTTGCAATCTGATTTTTTGTAGGATCCACATTCTATCTAGTGTAATCGTGGATGTCCTAGGTTTTGTGTCATCTCAGTTGCATGTACATGGGAATTAAGGGAAAATTAATTTTTTTTAGTGTTCGCAAGATTGAGTGTTGGTCAACTTTGAGCACATAACTTAAGAAAATGATTGGTTTTGTCAACTTTAAAACAGAAAATCACAACTGTACATTCTTAATGATTCATGAAAAGTGGACAGAATTGGTTGTTTGAGCTTAAAATAACCAAATGATAATGAGACTCTAATTTGAAATATGAGAGAGAAACCTCTTAACTACTACACAGGTCAGTAGGGAGGGACGCATAATACTTTTCAAAGGTTCAGTCAATTAGTCTTGTGATCTTTTCACCTCATTGTTTTTCACAACCCACCATAAGAATTGGAAGTACTTTACAGTTTTAATCTTCTTTGATTGCATATCATGTAGATAGGACTTGCATTGCAAATGCTGTCACATGTTTAGCATATTAAAAAAAAATTTGGAGTAGTGATACATGCACATTATCCTTAGTTGCGTGTCATTTAGCTGGATTCATAATTTTTATGCATAGAGTATATCATGTACCTCATTTCTTCTTTGATGGTGAATTAAATTGTTCCATACCTTCTAAATAGTTAAAATATTTGAGTTATGTAGAAAAAGTAAGCCCAATAAATTATTCATTGTCATTTATGGATATAAGGGCTTGAAAAAAAGGAGAAAAAATTTGTAAAAAAAATCTGAAAAAATGAAATTGAAAGAAAAAAAAAGAAAGTTATTAAGAAGCAAGTGGAATAAGAGGGAGAAAGGAACATAATCTCACCTGCATTTTAAGATGAGTAAGTACATGATGTAACTCAGTTAGATATTCCATCTCATTTTGAGACGGGATGTTACTGCATGCATCATTCCACCCAATCTTAGGCATTAGGGCATGTTCATGTACAAATGCATCATTTAGGGCATTCTTGTTTTTTATGCATGTTGAAACCGTATACTGCTTCCATTTCTTCCTTAAACCACCCATTCCATCCACCCATTGCTCAAATTGGTAGGCCACCGTGATTTTCTCCTCACTTGTGAATATCAGGAGAGCTGCTTCCATTTAGATGGTAGTTAGGGCGAGCAACGTAGTATAGAAGATCACAAGATGCACCGAGTCTGGACCGGTGAGTTTTATTATGTTAACTGCCTTATGTGATAGTGTTCATCAGTTTTGAGGTAGATATCTTTTATGGATGATTACTGTTGCCTTTAGGGTAATTATCATTCTGTGGTTAGTGAGGGCCAGAATGTGAATTTCTGGTGGGGATCATATGGGATGTTTGTTGTGATGATTTGTTCTTTAGTTGACTCTCACAATTCTATTCAAAGGATTAGTTGCTCGAGGGCGAACAATGTTCAAGCTTAGGGGAGTTTGATGCGATGATTTTGAGTTGCATTTATAGGCTTGTTTTATATGTGTTTTATGCATTTATTAGTCATTTCTGTGGTTAATGTTGCATAATTCATCTATTTTGGTCTATGATACTTCTCTATGTCAAATCTCCCTTATTTCAGTATTTTGAGCACAAATTATTACAAGAATACATTTTGTGTTGGCTTATGTGGTTTCGTGTTATAATTCTAGGAAAAACAAGTATCTGCTTCTGTTAATACCATCGACAGGGGTCGATACCATCGACCAGACCACAGGTTGCCAGCCGCAAAGAGCAGAAAAATCTCGATACTATCGACAGGAGAGTTGATGGTATCGAGATACCATCAGGTTGTTTCAGAAAAGAGAGTCGATACTATCGACGAGTGGAGCTACATCGATGGTAAAAGGACAAAACTGACGCCTATGAATGTCAATACCATCGACCCGCGTCAATGGTATCGAGGTGGCATCAGTCGTGACAAAGAAAAGAAAAGAAATCCAGTCAATACAGTGCAGGGTCGATCGACACCGTCAGATACACGTTTGCTCCAGATTGATCTAAATCTGACGGCTGTGGTAATTTGGCGACCTAATTCAGATATTATACCTAATGACGACGGCAAAAAGCAATCTATCACGTCATTAGCCGCTGCACACGTCCCGAGAAAGGGTGGAGAGAAGAACGGAGCCGAGAAGCACGCCCCAGCTGATCCGGACACCGAAGAAGATGATTTCCACCACCAAAAGGTGGGAGAACGCATATTCTACGCCAAGGAGCGCTTGGATCTTCTCCATTTATGGGTTTCACCACTCAATCAAGTTTTTCTCCATGTTTCCCTTTTTCTACTCCACGTTTTGCTCTGAGATGAACATGCCGGGCTAATCCCCTTTGTCTTTAGGACCGGGAGTAGCCCGGGAATTCATTGTATGACAATTTTATCATAGAAATTCATATTTTATGTCTTAAATCCGTGGTATAATTTTGTTTTCTCAATTATATTGTTATGCTTGATCACCATAATAATAATCTAATGCCTTTAATTACTTTGAAAGAAGAATTAACGGTTGAAAAGAGATGAAATTTACATTAATTGACAAATCCCTTGAACAAGGTGGTGTAAGGTTACTGGTGGACACCAAGAGATCATTTTTAATACACCTAGTTTAGGGTATAGGTTACTACGACGGTGGAAACGACCTAGACATAGGTAGTGAATTGTACCACGACAGTGGACAATTCTGATTTCAGGCCACTACCCAGATAGAGAGATAAATTTGAGTGACTACATAGAATTTAATACAATGAAAACCCGCGGTGAAACCACAATCCTAAAGATCTCATTTTGAATTGATTAAACCAAACATTTAATCGATTGCTTTGTTTTGTTTTAGTTTCATTTTCTTTTAAATTTTAACAACAACTTCCAACTCTTTAATCAGTCTAGCTGATTGCGAGTAGTTAGTAGTAGTCTCCGACAATTCATGTATCCCTAAGTTCGACTCGGGCCTCACAAAGGGCTATATTACATTGACGCGTACACTTGCATTTCTACGCACGTAAAAAGCGTGTCATCTAGCCAATCAATTGATTGGATGTCCCACTCAATCGAATGAATTCCTATTTGAGTTTTCCTAGTTTACTTCTATTTTGAGTTGTGATTAGGAATAAGATTAGATTTTATGAAATCCAAGCCCAATAATCTCCTATACAAAGGGGTGGACATCTAAAGGGAGACACACACATTCAGATACAAGTTGTCTAAGGATTCTTCCTCTTGTAGAGAGAAAAAGCCAATCCTACAAATGATAACTCACAATAAAAGGAGAACGAGAGAGAGAGAGTGATGCTAGCACATCTATGACACCAAGTTTTTCATCCTCTTGGTGACCAAGGTGGTGCACCAAGAGATCTTGCATCCGTGTTGGTGACATAGAGGTTGAGATCAAGGATGTGCAACTTCTCCAAGAAGAAAAAAGGTGTTGCTGCAAGAACAAGATGGCAATAAGAACAATAATGAAAATGACTTTGGATCTAGATTTAACTAATTTAGAATAGGTTTGGACATGTGGGATGTTCAAGAAGATGTATCACTATAACCAGTCTCATCATCTATATGCACCAATGATTCATACTTTTTAACTGTTTTGGTGTCTAGAGACTCTTGTCATATATAAATTTCATACACCCACATAAGAATTGTGCCTAAGTTCGAATTTGTTATAGAAGGAAGAACAAGTAAATAAAGCCAAAGAGTTGTATTTTGTTTCTTGTATTATTCATTGCCATTAGACTCATGAGCATATTGAGGTTATCCTTGAATAATTGTTTATGCTACAAAAATAACATTCTGTGATTCCCACCTTGTTGAGAATCTCAAGTGTAATGTATTTGGTGCCTAAGATACCATAATTTTATGAATTAAAATCTCATACCCAAGATCCTTTGTGCCATTAGGTATTGATTAATATATACATACTTATTTAAAGGGAATGATGTATAAGAGGTGTACCTCTATTGTCTAACTATGCCTGATGTGAATTTTGTGTAGGGACACTTGATATCCTACTTGTGGGAATCCGTATGTGATTACTATGATAAGAGGAAGAGTAGTAGTATGATTACACAACTCGTCTCTTGAGGTTCACAACGTGTAGAATGGAATTGTCATTAGATTTGTTATTTGGTCCCAAATATATATTGTGAAGACAAGGATCATGGCCTAACATTTAGCAGAAATTGTCTCCTTGCTTGCATGCATGATGTGGTGGTGAAGAGAAAACTGTATAGATAAGGACTACATGTTGTTGAGAAGGGAACCCTAGCATCAATTAGGGATTGTTGGTAGAGTGAGTTCTACTAACAAATGGTGATGGGTTGAATATGTGGTAGGAGGGCATGGAGTAGAGGACAAGGTTTCAAAAAGATTATCCTAGGAGAAATGTTGGTTTGGGTAGAGAATTCATTGTGTCATCATCAATGAGAAGGTGATAATAAGGGTTTGCACAATGTGTGACAAGATAGGGGTAAGTGATTTGTCAATTAGGGATAATACCCCATTTTTGGCAAGTAACAAAATGTGTACTATGCACATGACATGTACTAGCATTATATTGCCCTTGATAGACTACATGCAATTTACAAACCCCAAAAACCATGTGTAATACTATTGTCCCCCAAGATTTGTTCCCAATTATATTTGCAATACATGAGTTGTTGCAAACATGTCATGTACATCACTTTGAAGTACCTTAGTATGCACACTTTGTGCATGTACTTCAAATGACTTGCAGAAAAGTTGATGTAAGATTTGAATTGTTTCAAACAATATGCACAACATGTGTTTTGAATCACACAACATGGGTCTTGTCGATGATGCTTCCCATTATCTTCTTTAGAATGTAGACGTCATGAAGAAAATTGTTGTCTCCAAAGATCCATTTTGAATGAATATGTACAAGACATGTGTTTGACCCACACACTATGCGGTATTCTTCTTCTTAAAGGAGTTACATGTTCATGGCGTGTACCAAGGATACATGACATGTGAGTCTCCACTGAGTTTTTTTCCTTATTCTTAGCCTCTTTAAGGACACAGATCCGGTGCATCGCTAATATCATAATGAATATGTGACTAGACAACGAGTATCACACACACCACAATGACCATAGTTTATTTACTACAAGGCATGAAATAGTGGAAATAAATTATTGACAAGATAAAACTACAATGAGGGGATGACTCCCACCAAAGAATCCATTTATTATATGAAGTATGATGCTCTATTATTCATTCAAGAGGCATGACTAACAATGACCTCCCTTATCAATTAGCCAGTATGGAATGTATAAATTGAGTCTTTGTTCATTTTCTTTTAAGGTATAGAGTTCAACTTGTAGTTTTATTTCTCGACTTGTGTGAATTTAACAATAGGGAATGTTCTTTGACCATATGGATTTGATTTTCATGGTGGCATTCCCATTCAAGAATTATATAAAATAACTTGATATCCTTTTACAAATTCATTTTTTTGGTTTCTCTTGCCATGCCAAATGTAAGTCTGTTCTTTGTGTACTCTAGTGTTGTCATGAGAATCCTTGCTCATCTTCTCCAATATTTGGATGTGCAACATTCATATATCACTAATTTTCTTTGGTTCATATTTGAGGAATGTCACTTCACAATAAGATCAGTGCTCTAGCTGAATAGGAAGATGGCATTATTTACCATAAATAAATCCAAAGGTAGTGACACCAATGGTGTTTTAAAAATTGTTTAGTATGCCCATAAAGTATCATCAAAACTTAAGGCCCAATTTCTTCCTGGTGCATAGACAATCTTTTATAGGATGGATTTCATCTGGTGTTTTCACACTTCAACTTGTCCTAAACTTAATGGGTAGTAGAGTCTTTATGATTTACCCCATATAATGCATTGTAATTTCTTCTCATTCAAATGTGCTCCTCCATTACTTATAACTATTTTAAGATTGCTAGATCTTAGGAAAATAATCTTTTTAGACAAGATAACAACTATCACAATTGGAGTGTCCATGGCTTCAACCTAGTTTTAAGCATAATCACACACACTAAAATATTAGCAATTTCCATGATAAAAGGGGAAGGGGACTAAAATAGCTTGAGTTGACATTTCATCTCTCTTTAATATACCTCCATCGTGTTGGTATTGATCATATGTCCTAACAAACTGGTTGACATCTTTGAATATATATAAGGCTTATAAATAGCATATTGTTGTATCTTTCTTTCTTATATTTACATTCATGTGTTTTCATTCATAATTTATTAAATAAAGAATTAAATACTTTTGCATCAAATGAAGTACTTTTGAAATTGTTAATGCATCTATGTAAACATAAGTAATCGAGGTACTGAAAATTGCATTGTGATTGTATGAAGAACATAATTTGATGTTAAAAAGTGGATGCATCAACTTTAGTAAATGATCGACCAAGGATCCCTTGAGACAACCACAAGAACTTTGTAGGGTCAACACACTGACTCTAATGTCAATAGAATCAATTTCAATGATTTTGGTTAAGAGGAAATGAGACTTCATGGTCAATGCATCAACGACTTGTTTATAGCATCAAGACCAATTACTCCCCCAATAGACATAGATCAGAAAATGGGATGACCCTGGTTGATGGTTCAAATTTCCTATTCTATGCACCAACCCTAGTGATGAAAATTCACCCAACTATGTAGGTCGATGCATCAACATGTAGGTTCATAGTATAAACTTTTTAACAATTATAGACAATATTAAGTTTTCTACAACCCATTACTTTGGTATAAAGTGGAAAAACACCCCACTTTGCTATAAAGTATAGACCTTAGGAGTCTTGTATAATTTGTTAGCAATAGTTGATTGTTGTTATGAACTAGACATTCAAGATATCCTTTGATTCAAATGTTAACAACCATTCATTAACTTTTTCAAGTTAAATTTCTTCGTCAATTAGTTTGTTGAAATCGAAAATGTAACACCTAGATGATCAATGATAGTCTTGTAGTCTCTAACTCTTTGTGAGATGAAAATACAAGACTCCTAAGGTCCTATATTACTTGACCACACTCTTTCTTTTATACACATAGATTTAGTGATTCATATTTATCTCCTAAACATGTCATCAAAACATTTCTTGAGCAACAACATATCATTCCAATATTAGTTGTTGCAAATATGTCATGTACATCACTTTGAAGTACCTTAGTATGCACACTTTGTGCATGTACTTCAAATGACTTGCAGAAAAGTTGATGTAAGATTTAAATTGTTTCAAACAATATGCACAACGTGTGTTTTGAATCACACAACATGGGTCTTGTCGATGATGCTTCCCATTATCTTCTTTAGAATGTAGACGTAATGAAGAAAATTGTTGTCTCCAAAGATCCTTTTTGAATGAATATGTACAAGACATGTGTTTGACCCACACACTATGCGGTATTCTTCTTATTAAAGGAGTTACATGTGCATGGCGTGTACCAAGGATACATGATATGTGAGTCTCCAATAAGTTTTTTTCCTTATTCTTAGCCTCTTTAAGGACACATATCCGGTGCATCGCTAATATCATAATGAATATGTGACTAGACAATGAGTATCACACACACCACAATGACCATAGTTTATTTACTACAAGGCATGAAATAGTGGAAGTAAATTATTGACAAGATAAAACTACAATGAGGGGATGACTCCCACCAAAGAATCCATTTATTATATGAAGTATGATGCTCTATTATTCATTCAAGAGGCATGACTAACAATGACCTCCCTTATCAATTAGCCAGTCTGGAATGTATAAATTGAGTCTTTGTTCATTTTCTTTTAAGGTATAGAGTTCAACTTGTAGTTTTATTTCTTGACTTGTGTGAATTTAACAATAGGGAATGTTCTTTGACCATATGGAATCGATTTTCATGGTGGCATTCCCATTCAAGAATTATATAAAATAACTTGATATCCTTTTACAAATTCATTTTTTTTTGTTTCTCTTGCCATGCCAAATGTAAGTCTGTTCTTTGTGTACTCTAGTGTTGTCATGAGAATCCTTGCTCATCTTCTCCAATATTTGGATGTGCAGCATTCATATATCACTAATTTTCTTTGTTGTATATTTGAGGAATGTCACTTCACAATAAGATCAGTGCTCTAGCTGAATAGGAAGATGGCATTATTTACCATAAATAAATCCAAAGGTAGTGACACAAATGGTGTTTTAAAAATTGTTTAGTATGCCCATAAAGTATCATCAAAACTTAAGGCCCAATTTCTTCCTGGTGCATAGACAATCTTTTATAGGATGGATTTCATCTGGTGTTTTCACACTTCAACTTGTCCTAAACTTAATGGGTGATATCGAGTAGAGTCTTTACGATTTACCCCATATAATGCATTGGAATTTCTTTTCATTCAAATGTGCTCCTCCATTACTTATAACTATTTTAAGATTGCTAGATCTTAGGAAAATAATCTTTTTATACAAGATAACAACTATCACAATTGGAGTGTCCATGGCTTCAACCTAGTTTTAAGCATAATCACACACACTCAAATATTAGCAATTTCCATGATAAAAGGGGAAGGGGACTAAAATAGCTTGAGTTGACATTTCATCTCTCTTTAATATACCTCCATCGTGTTGGTATTGATCATATATCCTAACAAACTGGTTGACATCTTTGAATATATATAAGGCTTATAAATAGCATATTGTTGTATCTTTCTTTATTATATTTACATTCATGTGTTTTCATTCATAATTTATTAAATAAAGAATTAAATACTTTTGCATCAAATGAAGTACTTTTGAAATTGTTAATGCATCTATGTAAACATAAGTAATCGAGGTACTAAAAATTGCATTGTGATTGTATGAAGAACATAATTTGATGTTAAAAAGTGGATGCATCAACTTTAGTAAATGCTATCGACCAAGGATCCCTTGAGACAACCACAAGAACTTTGTAGGGTCAACACACTGACTCTAATGTCAATAGAATCAATTTCAATGATTTTGGTTAAGAGGAAACGAGTCTTCATGGTCAATGCATCAACGACTTGTTTATAGCATCAAGACCAATTACTCCCCCAATAGACATAGATCAGAAAATGGGATGACCCTGGTTGATGGTTCAAATTTCCTATTTGATGCACCAACCCTAGTGATGAAAATTCACCCAACTATGTAGGTCGATGCATCAACATGTAGGTTCATAGTATAAACTTTTTAACAAGTATAGACAATATTAAGTTTTCTACAACCCATTACTTTGGTATAAAGTGGAAAAACACCCCACTTAAAACATAACAGCATGGTCTAAGTAAGAGATATCATTTTTTGATGTTGCTTGCAGCTAGAGAGAAAGGAGGATAAAGAGAGAAAGTATCTTCTTCTCTTGTGATCCTTATAGAGATAGAATCAACATATTAAAGTTTCTTGAAATTACCAACAAATGTCACTTGGCAAAGAGTTTCTACATCTTGTCATGGTTTTAGGTTTATTTTCATTCCCTATCTTTGATGTATGGAACACAACTTGATCATGAGGAAGTAATCACCTTTATTCTAGGACCTGAGAGTATTCCAACATGATATTTTTAATGAGCTAGTGATTTATGTTGTAGATGAACAATTTCTTTGGATTCAATGACTGAATGATTTCATTGTGTCAATTATGATTGATTACCATAATTGGGTTGTTTATAGGATTTTTGTTTGGAAAATGCAAGTATCATTGGATCCCATTCATGAACACAAGTCAGTAGAGCACTAAAGAAACCTTGTTCTTGTGAAGTTTTATGATTGTATACTGAAATCAATTGGTTTACATAAGTTTATACAAACATGGAAGTAGATTTTTTTAATCTACAAAAGGCTATAAAATTAGGGAGGATGTATTACTACAAAAAAATTCTTACCCAAATATTTATGTTAATTTGTTAACAAATTGACTATTTTAGCAATAGTTGATTGTTGTTATGAACTAGACATTAAAGATATCCTTTGATTCAAATGTTAACAACCATTCATTAACTTTTTCAAGTTAAATTTCTTCGTCAATTAGTTTGTTGAAATCAAAAATGTAACACCTAGATGATCAATGATAGTCTTGTAGTCTCTAACTCTTTGTGAGATGAAAATACGGGACTCCTAAGGTCCTATATTACTTGACGACACTCTTTCTTTTATACACATAGATTTAGTGATTCATATTTATCTCCTAAACATGTCATCAAAACATTTCTTGAACAACAACATGTTATCTCCATTTTTGTGACCCTTCTTATCTTTAATCTCCATATCAAACTATTTCAAGAGCATGATCCATCAATTAAGTAATGATCTAATATCCTTCTCTCTCAACATATATCATATAGGAATATGATAGATGAACTGAATGACTTTCTTTCCCACTAGGTACTCAACAAACTTACTAATGTGAATTTGATGGCTTAGCACCCCTTTCTAGTGGTAGGATAATTGATCTGAATGTGATATATTGTCTGGATGTGATAATAAAATTACATGAAGATTACCCTCATGTATTTTTCATACATCTACACCAATAATAAAAGCATTTGCATCACACATAATGTTAAAGGGTGGCTTTGATGTAGATTTTTTTATTAGGGCTGAAACTAATGAAAAATTTAGTTTTTGAAATGCCCTAATACAATCATCATCAAGCTTCAACCAATGTTTGTTGCCAATAGATTGGACCACGACTTTGAAATTTTAGAAAGATCTTAATCAACATGCGATGAAATCTAGGTGTGATCCAAGAGGATGTGAATATCTTTAAAATGTTAGAAATCAACATATTCTCAATAAACCCAATCTTTGTCATGTCTACCTTGATCCCTTTATCAGATATGACGTATCCAAGAACAACTACATGTTGTGCTATTATAAGAAACTTCTCCCAATTTATCACCAAGTTTAATTGTTAGCATCTCTAGAAATTTTTTGATATAATTTACATCAAAGGAGTTTCAAAGGATGGAGAAATTTCCCATGTAAACTTCTATATATGTTTTAATTAAACATTTAAAGATATACATCATGCATCATATAAAAGTAGCAAGTTCATTACACAATATACATGAGATTCTACTATAATCATAGGTACCATAGAGGAAGGTGAATGTTGTTTTCTCTTGGTCATACAAATAGCTTGATATCTTAAAGAAAATAAAATAACCATCTATATAACAAAAGTAAGCATGTTTCGTTAACCATTCATCATTAACCAGCAAAGGGAATGAATAGATAGTCATTTTGGGAGGCATCATTCAATTTTGATAATCTATGCACATTCTTCACCATGTTACCTTTCTAATTTGTAGTAATTCATCATTACCCCTTTTATTGTAGTTGTTACCCCACTTTAGGCATTGTATGAACAACACTAATGTCAGATATTAATTGAGATTGGATAGATAATTTGATCTTTTATGAGTTCTATAGTTCCATTTTGCTACCTCCTTCATGTGGGGTTTAACCACCTTAGGGATTCAATTTATGGCTTGTCTCTTTCATCCATGGAAATTCTATGCATAAAAATTGAACGGTTTAGGCCTTTAATATCATTAGTCGTGTATCCTAATACCTTCCTACATTTTTTATATCATTTAAAAACCTTTATTATAGGTCAATGGTATGATGAATATTTATAATCAAATGAAAGTAGAATCAGGGCCAAGAAATGTATACCTCAACTCTGGTTGAAGGGTTTCATTTAAACATGTGTCAAGATTGGTTACTTTTCCTCTCAGTTTCCAACTTCTACTGAAACAATTAATGAGACCCTTGTGAGTTTCATTTGTCTAAAATTCTATTCTATTCTTCAAGTAATACAACACATTCCTTTATGAATCATTATTCTTCCATGAGTGTTCCAATATTGTACAAAATATAAATTGATTCTAAATATGTGTTCAAAAATCATGGATACATAAATACATGAATTCTTCACCCAAATCCAAGGGTCATCTTCCCTTCAAGAACATCAACTAGATACCCCAAAATATCAAGGAATGGCAATTCCAATATAACACATTTTGTTATGCCTACTTTAATCTAGACATTAATAAATTCACAAGGTGTGAAGAAATTTCCAATGTGCACTGGCATGTCTTCAAAAATGGCCTTAGTGGTACTTAATAGACAACCCCCTCAACTTGAAAGATATTATTGTTGGATTGAGTACCCACATTTTGAACCCTAAATAGAGAGTATGGAATAAGGTTGATGATTACACGAAGATCAACTATACCTTTGTGAGAAATAGTGCCATTGATTTGGAAAGGCAAGGTGAATGCTCTTCACTCTTTCAGCTTCTTGGGAATGTGCTCTTGAATACAGGAAGTTGTCTCTTTCGAAAGAAAAATTATTTCAACATTTTGTATGCCATTCTTCATTGCTAGTATTTCCTTAATTTTGTTGCATAGCATGGAATCTCAATGATAAGATCAACAAAGGGCAAGTTGACATAAAGCTTCTTCAATATTTTCAAAAACATGGAATATTTCTGGTCAATTTTTTCCTTGAAAAATATCTGAGGGAAAGATACAAGTTTCTTTTAGTATACCTCCTTAGGTTCAACCTTTCTTGAGTATTTTGCAACATTTTTAACTACATTAGAAACATTAAAAAAAACTCTTTTATTGTGCAGCCAAACAGATTGTGCTAGATTTACTTTTTAAATTAACATCCTTTCATATCACCCTTAAATTCATCTTCAATTGACTAGGGATCACATTATAGGTACGTCCAATGTAGTTGTAGAGGATTTTTGTGTAATTTGGTCTTCTATAATCCTAGCACACTACTACAAAAATGGCTTATAAAGTCACTTTTCAAGGTGTCGGTTGTATACAAAAACCGACACATAAACCCTACTGTGTCGGTTTTGAACAGAAACCAAAATCCAATCCGTGAAGGTCGACCAGACACGGGTACCGCTTTTATTAAGTGTCGGTTAATTAATAAAAACTGACACCTAAAATCTACCGCCAAACCCAAAATTCCAGCGAAAAAATTGGCTCCAATATTTTACATATTGCGTCGGTTCGTAACTAAATAACCGACGACTAAAGTGTATTCGTGAGATAGGAATAGTTGTCGGTTGTCGTTTAATCAAAAACCGACGACTATAATCTAGTATAGTTGTCGGTTTGTGGCAAAGAACCGACATTGTTGGTTTAGTTGTCGGTGTTTTAAATAACCGACACGTATTTTCAACTTAATAGCTCACCCTGCCCGAACGATTCTTCCCATTTCCCTATTTCGTTCCCGATTTCCCTAGCTCCGGCGATTTCCCTTGCTCCCTGCCGCCGCCGCCGCTCCTTCCTCCGTGATCGCCGCTCGTCGCCGTCGAGCGAGAAGCAGTCGGCCTCCCTCTCCGCCCGCCCGCCGGCCTCCCTCTCCGCCTGTCGGCCTCTCCTCCGCCGTCGGCCTCTTCTCCGCCTGCCGGCCTCTTCTCCGCCGTCGCCGGTAGCAGCTAGGTCTCCTAGCCTCGCCGCCCTCTCTGCCGCTCCTCTCTTCACCGCCGGAAGCTGCTAGGACTTTGCCTCGACCGCTGCTCCTCTTCCCTCAAGGTGCCCGCCCTGCCTTCTTCTTCTTCCTCTGCTCGTCTTCCCTCAAGGTGCCGCCCTGCTGCTGGGCATTTTTTTTTAAATTTATTTACTTCTTATGAGAATCAGTTTTAATTAGGGCTCATACACATATTGATGTCTAACACCTAAATGAATATCTAGTTAGTGTATTTTCCTAGTATCGTGAAAGATTCTCAATCATGTGTATCAAATGGGATTCTTATATATATTCTGATCTTAATGTTATAAATGGAAGACTCGAATGTTATAAAATCCCATAAAAGTAGGTAGAAACAACTTATATATATTCAGATCTTAATAATTTCATGAAGTGCACATTATCTTACTCAGGAAAAGTATGTGTATAATGTAGGATTAATTCCATATAATGGTTCTATTTTAGTAAGTACCTAGAAACCCGTCCAAGATGTACTCATTAGGAGCATTTCCTCGTTTGTTCTCTAAGTACATTTGTAGACTTCTTTTCAAGCTATCATGTCTACCACAATAAAGTTGGTTATGACAAGCAATAAAAGGTTAACTGATGTTATACAACTTTTTCTGAAAATATATAACATCGTTATATGTACTTACACTTTGTTAATACTAATATTGTGCAGTCTCTGTCCACCCATAACAATCACTATGAACTGGGCCTCTATGTCAATGTTAACGTTCCCTATTGAAGAACAATTGGACATCATCCTAGATGATCATTCCTTAAACCAATTGGTCATACTCAAACATTGGCATTTTCTCAAAGGAAGACACTACATGCCTGGTAAAGTGACCCTAACTTTTGGTAATTATTCACATGTTATCGAGGTTGAGTATGATTTGGAGGGAAATCTTGTATCAAAATCCGGTTGGCGTGATTGGATTGGAGAGCTGCATGTGGTCCGTTGGAATAGGCTTTTTCTCCGTCCAGTTGGCCATAATTCCATCAAAGTTTGGATAACCAACAGCAACTGCGAGACCCCCGATCATCTTCTGTGGTATGAGCGCACGGCGTCGGATATAATCTATGAGGAATCTGAATCTGAGGCCCTTGTCAGTTCAGATTCGTCTAAATAAAGTGAGGAGCTTCGTGACACAGCTTCATCATCAAAAAGAAGTTACTGATGCATGTGGGACCATGTTAGTGTAGTATTTAGTTGTCTATCTATCTAGACTTGTCTGTATTAATAGTTTTTTTAATTACGCGCATGTTTAGGGGTACACCAACCCCTTTGTTTAGTTATTGTTATAACTGAAGTGTGTGTTCCCATGAATGGAACTGAAAGTTGCTACATGAATGCTTATAACTGAAGTGTGTGTTCCCATGAATGTTCCCATTTGCATGATTACACTACTATTTTCTCATATTGTTTAGTCTATTTTAATATGACAAACTTGCTTATATCTTGCTTAATGATGAACTGTAATGCACACATGTGGCATGCTTGGAATGTTAATGATGAACTTTTCCCTAAATTGCCAATCATGCTTTTAAAGACATCAATAATCACCCTAACTTGAAGAACTAGGATTTTAGGTATAAGAATGACAATACATTATTTGTTGGCCTAGAAACCCGTCCAAGATTTACTCATTAGGAGTAAATCTTGGATAGTCCCCGGTTTGGGACTGTTCTTGAACACCTAATCTCGCTTAGGATGTACGTGTATAATGTGTATTGGGTTTTCAAGAAAATTTTGGCAGCATTTCCCTGTTTGTTCTCTAAGTACATATGTACTTGGAGAACAGCGGGGAAATGCTGCCGAAATTTTCTTGAAAACCCAATACACATTATACACTTACTAGTGAGATTAGGTGTTCAAGAATGGATAGTTGGTACACATTTATTATATATAATAATGACATCACATGTATTTGTTAACCCTAGACCCTAATCTTGTCCTAATATATACTTGTTTTCTCTTTGATCATAGAATGGATAGATCATGGATGTCCATTCGCAATCGCTGCACCCCAAAGTTTATTTCTGGTCTTCACCAGTTCATTAAATTTGCCAAGGAACATAGGAAACAACCTGGAGATAGGTTCTACTGTCCATGTAGACATTGCGGTAACAACTTGAAAGTCAACACTGGTGACAAAATCATGACTCATGTCATGTGCAACGGGATAATACAAGGCTATACAGAATGGCACTGACATGGAGAGATTTCAAACCCGAAACCAGTGGATGTCGATAGCAGTGCTTGTATGGAAGAAGAAATTGCCTACGATGACGTAGATGTGAATGAACCAATTCCAGTAGACATCGTTGATGTGATGCTGGATAGTTGTGGGGTAGAGCACACCAATCCACCTCCCATTTTTAGAAACATTGTGCATGATGTTGAGATGCCGTTATACACAGGTTGTACTAAGTTTACGAAGCTTAACGCTGTGTTGAGATTGTATAAGTTGAAAGCTAACAATAGATGGAGCGACAAAAGCTTCACGTCATTGCTGTCTTTGTTGAAAGAAATGCTTCCTGAAGGACACGAGCTGCCAATCTCAACATACCAGGTAAAGAAATTGTTGTGCCCAATGGGAATGGATGCCAAGAAGATACATGCATGCCCTAATGATTGTGTATTATTTCAAAAGGACTATGCAGATTTGAAAGATTGTCCAAAATGTGGTGCGTCACGGTATAAATTGACGACTTCGGGGGAGTCCAAAACTGGTTCTCCTGCCAAGGTGATGTGGTATCTACCTATAATATCACAGTTTCAATGCTTGTTTGCCAATCCGATAGATGTGAAGAATTTGAGGTGGCATGCAGATGTTAAGAAAAATAATGATGGGATCCTACGACATGCGTCTGATTCCCCACAGTGGAAGAAGATTAATGTATTGTACCCTGAATTTGGTGAAGAAGTCAGGAATCTAAGACTTGGGCTTTGTACAGACGGGATGAATTCGTACGGGACATTGAGCAGCCAACATAGCACTTGGCCAGTCATGCTTGTTATATACAATCTTCCTCCCTGGCTGTGTATGAAAAATAAGTACGTAATGTTGTCGTTGTTGATATCAGGCCCTAAACAACCTGGAAATGACATCGATGTTTATCTTGAACCTCTAATTGATGACTTAAAGAAACTCTGGGGTGAAGGTGTGATGACCTATGATGCTTCACGAAGAGAGACATTTTGTTTGCATGCTATGTTGTTTTGCACTATTAATGACTTTCCAGCATATGGGAATTTTTCTGGATATATTGTCAAAGGAGCTAAAGTGTGTCCTATATGTGAAGAGAACACTGATTCAACAAGACTAAAACATGGTGGTAAGAATGTATATCTCGTTCATCGAAGGTTTCTTCCAAAATTTCATCCGTATCGTAGGAAGCGTAAAGCATTCAATGGATTGAATGAGGAACGCAGTGCACCTAAACCTATACCAGGGGAGGTTGTTTATGAAAGAATAAAAGACTTTGTCAATGAATTTGGTAAGAGATCACAAGGTACTACACGGAGTGACAATTCTTCATTCAAGAAGAAGTCAATATTTTGGGATCTTCCTTATTGGAGTTCTTTGACAGTCAGACATTGTATCGATGTAATGCACGTTGAGAAAAATGTCTGTGATAGCATCATTGGTACTCTGTTAAATATACCAAGTAAGACTAAAGATGGGATAAAATCCAGACTGGACCTACGTGAAATGGGAATAAGGTCAGAATTAACAGAAATACGTGAAATGGGTAGTAAAAGAACATACTTACCTCCCGCATGTTACACGTTGTCTAGAAAAGAGAAGAAAGCTTTTTGTGAATGCTTGATAAATGTTAAGGTGCCAAATGGTTACTCATCCAACATCCATAGATTGGTATCAATGAAAGACCTGAAGTTGATAGGACTTAAATCTCATGATTGTCACACTCTAATGCAACAAATATTGCCCGTGGCAATTCGATCTATATTGCCGAAGCATGTAAGGTTTGTAATCACCAGACTTTGTTTCTTTTTCAATAGTCTCTGCAGCAAAGTTAATGACCCTGAGACTCTCGATAATTTGCAAAGAGAAGTGGTTGTTACCCTATGTCAGCTTGAGATGTATTTCCCTCCTTCGTTCTTTGATATCATGGTACATCTTGTTGTCCACTTGACTAGGGAAGTGAAAATCTTGGGCCCAGTTTTCTTGCATTGGATGTATCCCTTTGAACGATACATGAGCATTTTTAAAGGTGATGTTCGAAACCATTATCGGCCTGAAGGGAGTATTATTGAAGGTTATGTGGCGAGAGAGGTTATGGATTTCTGCAATGACTTTCTCAGTGGTAATGACACTCCTGATAATGACAAGAATATTGACGAGCTATTTGGCAAAGGAATTTTGGGATCATGTGTGAAAGTAATCAGCCGTGAGCAGTTGGAACAAGGTCATTTGTATATTTTACACAACATGGACGAAGTGAATGTTTATATCGAGGAACATACCAATTTCATCAAAAGACAATATCCTCGAGCCAATACAATGTGGCTTGCTAGAGAGCATAACAAGACTTTTATTAAGTGGTTTGAAGATAAAGTCTTACATCAACTATCTCAAACACCAGATGATATTACTGAAACTATCAAATGCCTCGCCTTTAAACCAAAGTTGACTGTTATGTCTTATGAAGGGTATGACATTAATGGATTCACATATTACACAAAGTGCCAAGATGATAAGAGTGTCGTCCAAAACAGTGGGGTCACCCTTCAAGCATCGACTATGTTTTTTGCAAGTGCAAAGGATAAGAGTCCACGTGAAGCTAAAATGTCATATTACGGTGTCATTGAAGAGATATGGGAATTTGACTACATAGATTTCAGAATTCCGCTCTTCAAATGTAATTGGGTTGATAACACCAAAGGAGTTATAGTGGATGAATTGGGTTTCACTTTAGTGAACTTTGAAAAGATTGGCGAGAAAGTTGAACCATTCATATTGGCATCACAGGCGAAATAAGTATTTTATATCGATGATCTTGCAAATGATAAATGGTCGGTTGTTCTTCATGGTAAAAGACAGTTCATTGAAGATCCTATAGATGAAGAAGAGTACTATGATAAATATGATGACTCCAGTCCATTCTCAGTTGGGTTGCCAACTCCAGAAAATATTGAAGCTAATGATGACTTATATGTGCGCGGAGATCACAATGAAGGATTGTTAATTGATAAAAGATCACAATTTTAGAGGCATGCATGTTTATATTTTTTTATTGAAGCTAAATGTTTACTTTTTTAATATCAATATCATTTTCTGATTTGATGTTTCAATATCATTTTCTGATTTGATGTATTCTTTTTGAAAAATAAATATAGGAAGAAGGCTATGCAGTGAAAAACACTAGAGGGGGGGGGTGAATAGAGTTTTTAAATAATTTTAACAATTTATTGAACTCAAACAACCATAATTAAAAATTAGAAGAAGGAGACAGGTGTTTAGAGTGGTTCCAACTTTAGCAAATACTAAAGTTGTCAGTCCACTACCCAGTTGCTTACCCAACCGGGATTTTGAAAGTATTTATTTTATTACCTTCTCAAGGATTTATACAAAATACAATACTTTCCTTTACACCCTTTGAGCAGCCTTCACTTGAAGTAGGTGCACCAACTTTGAGGTAGCCTTCTTGAAGTAACTCCAAGCTCCCCCTTGAAGTATCCTTCCTCTCTAGAAGTAACCTCCCGTTGCACCAGCCTTCTGAAGTAGCTCAAAGTCACCTTCTTCGCCAAGAAGAACTCCACCCTCTCCAATCAGCAGCCTCCAACCTAGGAGTAGCAAGGAGAGTACAAACGATAATAGAGAACAAGAAAGAAAAAGGAAATTACAACTTATCCTTTGTAGCCCAAGGCTTGATTTGCCTAGATCAAGCGTATAGATCTCCTAACCAAGTGTATGGACTTGTGATTGCAGTGGGTAGGAGATACTAGCCTATAGGACACGAATTTTGAGCTAAAGAAGGAAGTAGCCAATGTTCACAATGCTCAATTTGCTCACAAACAGATTGCTCAAAGTATGCTCAAAGAGTTCTCAAGTGTAAACAAGTGTGTTTTAGTGTCCTATGGCTTGTCCTATTTATAGGAATAGCCTATGGATGCTTAAGGACGTTCTAGACAACTTCTAGGGGTTTCTAAGTGCTTAACTAGCCGTTAGGTACAAGTTTGTTGCTTTAACAACGGCTTATTAATTAATTCTGCAGTTGTTGTCAGAGACCATCTCGGTCGAGGAATGGTCGACCGAGACACCTACTCGGTCGAACTTTTGTCGACCGACAGGCACTCTGGAACAAGTGATTTGCAACGTCTTTCTCCAACTGCCAACTAACTTGTCTATTGTGTCTAACGGCTACTTTGGATCTTTCTCGGTCGAGAAGATTGTTGACCGAGAGTGTCTCGGTCGAGGAGTTTGTCGACCGAGATTGATCATGTTTCAATGTTTCAATTTAGGCACTAATTATATGTATGAGTGTGCATATGTGATCCTATTTGAAGGGGATAACTTATCTAAATGTGATGTTTAGCTAGGGAAGATCTAACGCTTAATTTACATGCAATCTAAGTACTTGTACATTATATATTTGTACAAGTTTTTACAAAGCGATTACATTGCATGAAAACATAAATATGTAAGCATATGGATTTCCCTAGTTTCTTTGGCATCCACCTTAATCCTGCACACTCAAGTAGCTCGTTAGATCAATAAGAATGAAATGTTTGTCATAATCAAAACAAAGGGATTTATAGATGTCCATTTAGCCAACAATCTCCCCCTTTTTGAAGATGACAAACATTTCCAAAAATATAAATAAAGGAAATATAAACCATATGAGTTTCATACCTTTAGA
Organism: Alisma plantago-aquatica; assembly: GCA_963693085.1. Taxonomy (NCBI): domain Eukaryota; kingdom Viridiplantae; phylum Streptophyta; class Magnoliopsida; order Alismatales; family Alismataceae; genus Alisma; species Alisma plantago-aquatica. The sequence continues at coordinate 437,661,089 of OY856414.1, read as the reverse complement.
TTACCTTTTGTAGCTTTTCCTCTTGTTTATAAAATGTGTTCTTATTATTCCCCTTGAATTATGGAACATGAAATCCAATTCACTAGGGAATGTAGCATCTTTCAATGTAAAGCCAAGAGTTTATTTATGAAACTCATTGATTGGGTTTTTCTAAGTTTTTTTTTTTGTTTTATATTTATTTCTCCCCCTTTGTCATTTCAAAAAGATATCCGTTAGAAATAAAAACTCCCCCTTAATTAGATGTCCCATCAAATCTAATGAAAAAGATGTCCATTTAAAAACCAAAATATCATGATGCAAGTAAGAGTTTTTGTTTAAGTAGCACAAATATCAAAGAAAACATCTTCCAAAGGAGTGATAAGCAGTTGCTTCCTAATTTTGTTAAATTGATCTAGTGGAAGCAGTTTTGTAAAAATATCAGCCAATTGATCTTCCGTATCAACATGATGAAAGGAAACATGATTCTTGGAGATGTGATCCCTTAAAAAGTGATGACGGATTTCAATATGTTTAGCTCGGCTGTGTAAAATAGGATTGTGTGCTAAGTTTATAGCGCTCGTGTTGTCACAAAAAATAGGCATAGATGAAAGAGTAAAACCATAATCGTGTAATACTTGTTGCATATAAAGCACTTGAGCACAACAAGACCCAGCTGCCATATATTCAGCTTCAGTTGTAGATAGGGCAACCGTATTTTGTTTCTTGCTAAACTAAGATACTAAAGCTCTCCCTAATAAGAAACATCCACCACTAGTACTCTTGCGATCAAGTCGACAACCAGCATAATCCGCATCAGTATAAGCTTTAAAATCCAAGGATTGTCCTTTTGGATACCATAAACCAAAGCAAGTAGTGCCGACTAGGTAACGAAGAATTCATTTAACTGCTAGAAAATGAGAGTGCATAGGTTGTGATTGAAATCGAGCACAAAGACCAACGGAAAACATAATATCCGGTCTAGAAGCAGTTAAGTAAAGCAAACTACCAATCATGGCTCTATATAAGGAATCATCAATAGGTTCTCCATTTTCATCCTTATCAATCTTAATAGAAGTAGCCATAGGAGTAGTAGCATGTTTACACTGATCCATCCCAAAACGTTGTAAGAGTTCTTTAGTATATTTTTCTTGGCTTATGAATATTCCGGTAGGTGTTTGCTTAATTTGAAAAGCAAGAAAGAAAGTTAGTTCACCCATGAGGCTCATTTCAAATTCTTTTTGCATAATGTCACTGAATTGTGTGCACAATGAATCATTAGAAGCTCCAAAAATAATGTCATCAACATATATTTGCACAACTAGGAAATCAGATGTATATGTTTTGAAAAAAAAAACTAAATATCTCAAGTCTTTTAAAGATATGAATTGAGAGATTTTATCTTATGTGTTGCAAGCATAACATATTACCAATAAAGCATTTGCTTGCCTATCATGGATCCATGTAGACAATTATCTATCAAGCTAATCTTAGTACCAAATGGTGAAAGCATATCCATGATTTTAATATGGATAGACCAGAAAATAAGGAATTCATGTGAATAATGATAGAAATTTTCTTTTCATTAAGCATAATTTGGTTTAAACTTAAATCATTTAGGGAATAAACTAATATTAATTTAAATTTGTAGGGATGATTTCCAAAATAAATATCCAATCATTAATCATGAATAGATAGCAGTTTCATCAATTTCAAAGAAATTCAGCAATTTTGTAACAGACTGGAAATCAGTGACATGCTCGGTTGACTATTTCTCGACCGGCAGTGTCTCGGTCGACAGTTTCTCGACCGACAATATTTCTGAAACTGTTAATTGCTTCCAAACATAACTATGCAAGTTAAATATTTAGATACTTAAATTTATTTGTTATCCCATTATGTTGAGTTGAGATAGATGTAGAAATATGCAACTAAGGTCCTTGGTCATATCTCAACTTGATTCTGTTCATTTAGTTTGGAGGTTTTGGAACCAAAACTAACTCGACATCTTTTCTCTTGTAAGGGCATGAAAAAGAATAGTGACCAAGGCGCAAACAATAATGACAGCATATCGAGTCAACCTCATATCTTTTTCTATGGTTGTGTTCTGTGTTGTCCTTGGGTAAAGATGTTCCTTTAGGTACATATATAGATTGATGGGTTTGTGACTTTCTCCAACTAGGTTGTTGATAGGATTTCCCTTTAGGCTTGTAACCTAGTCCTCTTCTCCCAATTTGATGATAGGAATTATCTAAGATTTGATCAAGAATGCCATTATTATTTAAATTACTAACTTTTTGTTGTAACTTGGCAATCTCTTCCATTCTCTTCTTGATATCTAGTTTTGCTTGATCTAGATTAGATGACAATGAATTTCTTTCTTTGACAATAGAATCATAATCTAGATGGTTGCATAAAATGGGTTGTTTTTGAAGATCATTCACTTAACTTTGCAAATTATTCTTCTCTAAAGAAAGTAGATTACAATTTGCCTCTATAGATTTTATCTCAATATCATGATCTTCAATGATCTTTTTAAGATCTTCATTTTCATATGTAATAGCAAGAAGCTTAGCATGTAATTCATCATTTGCTTTATTAGATTTCTTTAATTTCTTCTTGCATTCAACATACTTAATATGTGTTTCTTCAAGGCTAGCAACTAGCTCTTCTTTAGATAAATCAAAAAGACTTACCTCTTCTTCTTCTTCCTCGCTAGTTGTAGCAATGAGACAATCTTTGTTCTCATCTTCCTTCTTTGATCTCCATGGGCATCTAGTTGTTGTGTGTCTTGTTCCTAAGCACCAATTGCAACATGTTGTAGTTTTGTCCAAGCAGCACCTTTTGTTGTGATTGTAATCACCATTACCCTCCATTCTTCAAGACCTGATTAGGGTTCCTTGAAGCCCGCTCTGATACCAATTGAAAAACACTAGAGGGGGGTGAATAGAGTTTTTAAATAATTTTAACAATTTATTGAACTCAAACAACCACAATTAAAAATTAGAAGAAGGAGACAGGTGTTTAGAGTGGTTCCAACTTTAGCAAATACTAAAGTTGTCAGTCCACTACCCGGTTGCTTACCCAACCGGGATTTTGAAAGTATTTATTTTATTACCTTCTCAAGGATTTATACAAAATACAATACTTTCCTTTACACCCTTTGAGCAACCTTCACTTGAAGTAGGTGCACCAACTTTGAGGTAGCCTTCTTGAAGTAACTCCAAGCTCCCCCTTGAAGTGGCCTTCCTCTCTAGAAGTAACCTCCAGTTGCACCAGCCTTCTGAAGTAGCTCAAAGTCACCTTCTTCGCCAAGAAGAACTCCACCCTCTCCAATCAGCAGCCTCCAACCTAGGAGTAGCAAGGAGAGTACAAACGATAATAGATAACAAGAAAGAAAAAGGAAATTACAACTTATCCTTTGTAGCCCAAGGCTTGATTTGCCTAGATCAAGCGTATAGATCTCCTAACCAAGTGTATGGACTTGTGATTGCAGTGGGTAGGAGATACTAGCCTATAGGACACGAATTTTGAGCTAAAGAAGGAAGTAGCCAATGTTCACAATGCTCAATTTGCTCACAAACAGATTGCTCAAAGTATGCTCAAAGAGTTCTCAAGTGTAAACAAGTGTGTTTTAGTGTCCTATGGCTTGTCCTATTTATAGGAATGGCCTATGGATGCTTAAGGACGTTCTAGACAACTTCTAGGGGTTTCTAAGTGCTTAACTAGCCGTTAGGTACAAGTTTGTTGCTTTAACAATGGCTAATTAATTAATTCTGCAGTTGCTGTCAGAGACCATCTCGGTCGAGGAATGGTCGACCGAGACACCTACTCAGTCGAACTTTTGTCAACCGACAGGCACTCTGGAACAAGTGATTTGCAACGTCTTTCTCCAACTTCCAACTAACTTGTCTGTTGTGTCTAACGGCTACTTTGGATCTTTCTCGGTCGAGAAGATTGTCGACCGAGAGTGTCTCGGTCAAGGAGTTTGTCGACCGAGATTGATCCTATTTCAATGTTTCAATTTAGGCACTAATTATATGTATGAGTGTGCATATGTGATCCTATTTGAAGGGGATAACTTATCTAAATGTGATGTTTAGCTAGGGAAGATCTAACGCTTGATTTACATGCAATCTAAGTACTTGTACATTATATATTTGTACAAGTTTTTACAAAGCGATTACATTGCATGAAAACATAAATATGTAAGCATATGGATTTCCCTAGTTTCTTTGGCATCCACCTTAATCCTGCACACTCAAGTAGCTCGTTAGATCAATAAGAATGAAATGTTTGTCATAATCAAAACAAAGGGATTTATAGATGTCCATTTAGCCAACATGCAGGACGGACATGACATAGCTATGCAGGATATGCAGGAAGAAGCCCCAATGAAGAGAAGCAGGATACAGATACAATACATAAAGTGCAGCACACACAAATGGTTCAGATTCATATAACAACATGACAGACTAACACATATATAGTGCATAACAATAGCAGCTCCGAATTTACATACAACACTAACTTAGTACATATATAGTGGACTAAGGTGACGATACCACCTGCTAAAATAGGTTACCGACTACATGTTACGACTGGGAGGTCGTGATTCAGCAACGTATGCATTAGCAGGAGGACAAACAGATCACCATATGAGGACAAACATATGGTGATCTATTTGTCCTCCTGCTAATGCATACTGTTGCTGAATCATGACCTCCCAGTCATAACATGTAGTTGTCGGTAACATGTTTTACCAGGTGGGATCGTCACCTTATAAGTCCCACTATATATGTACTAAGCTAGTGTTGTATGTAAATTCGACGCTGTTGTTGTTATGTACTATATATGTGTTAGTCTGTCATGTTGTATGGATATCGATTGTATTACTCAGGTATTATATAGTCTCATTAGATAATATGAAATATATCAATCTTATTTATATCTCATTAATTATATATATACATCATTCTCTTTACAGGTGTTTAAAGCTGACCCCACTACAGGAACGGACTTACCATATGTACATGCTCCCTATACGATGGGAGAATTAAATGAAGTAAGAGAAGAATGGGCAACAACCATACAAATAGTGGGGATTTTGTAAATGAATTTCTGAATTATAATATGTGTGAATGTTTCTACATGTCTAGATGTTTCTACATGTGTCTGAGTGAAAATGAATGAAAGTGTTGGTTACTATATGAATGTTTCTACATGTGTGAATGTGAATGAATGGAACTACAGATTGCTAGCTACATGAATGTTTCTAAATGTGTGAAAATCTACAAAACTCCCACCAGTATCCTACTCCAAATTTAAAGTGGAACCTTTATTTAAGACCTTTTTGTCTATTCTGATCAAGTAGAATGATGGCTTCTTCCAATAGGGACAAGTTATGAAAATATTCCCTACTATAAGCCAAAGTAGTTGGGATTTTTACACATGCCACTACTACAGAACCTACCATTAGTGTCGGTTATTTAAGGCCTTTAGTGTCGGTTTCTGAGCGACGCCTATGTGGGCAACACTAAAAGGTCACCCATTACACGTCGGTTCCAGAACCGACACCCAAACTCTTCGCGCGCGACCGAAAACACGCCATCAGGGGACTATAGGCGTCGGTTATTAGATAAGAAACCGACGCCAAAAACCTTCGCGCCACAGAAAGGGCGCCATCTTGGGCGCTATCAGTGTCGGGTATAAGCCAAAAACCGACGAAATATATCTTTGCGCCAAAAGAATATGTGTCGGTTACATTTAAATAACTGACACTGTAACGTTATGTGTCGGTTGTTTACAATTACCGACGCCTGTTATTGGCGCCAGCTTGGGCACTATCAGTGTCGGTTTTTAGTAAGAAACCGACACCATATATGTTCGCGCCACAGGAAATAGGTGCCGGTTATATCTAAAAAACCGACATTATATCATTGTGTGTCGGTTTTTTACAAATAACCGACGCCTATTGTTTTTTTTTACAGACCTGCAGACCTGCTGTGGCTGGTCGCAGGATGAGAAACCTACAGTTCAGTTAACTGAACTGCAGGTTTTACGACATCTTGTTGTTGCTAATGTAATTCAGAAGCTACCTATTACTTATTTCTATTGATTGTTACACCCTTTCTCATTGTTGAGGAGAGTTTTTCTCATTGCTTTTTTCATAGTATAAGTTGGGATTGTCATTCCATCCTAGATTACATGTGTTAGACAATGGGCCATATCTATGTCAGTTCACATAGTACCTAGTTGCATTACCATGCTCAAGACATAATGATGATACAAGTCTCTGTAATTCTCAAAAAATATTGTAATGAAATTGACCAACTAAGTACATGTTTCATCAAAATCATGTGTGATAACATCCATGTTGGTGGACAACATGTCTATGGATCCAAAAGAATGATCTCTTCCTATTCTATAATGTGAGGATGATGAAGATACAAGACCTCTCTTGGTGTCCCATTGGATGTGTTTGAGTGTTATGTCTTTAATGATATAGTAGGCTTGATTCATCATCTCGTTCTTGATAAATTTATTAGCTACTATGTTGTAAACTTGATGTGTACTATAGAGTAGCATGTTGCTAAAACATTTTAGTCATTTCTTAGGTCCATGATGTAGACATAAGCTCTGCAAGTCCTTCAAAGCACCCAAGAAACATAGTCTCTCATCATATTTTTAAAAATTTCTGAGTTGGCCTCTTAGTTGGGATATTCTATTAGACATATACAACTTCAAACAAAATTTCTTCTTGTTTTCACTCACATCCTTATAAAAGAATGGGAAGACAAGAAGATGCACACCCCTAAGGTGGCACTCCATTTATCTTAAATGTGCACAAGTATTGCAAAAATTCTATCACATGGGGGGTTTGTATCCCCAATGATAATGTCTCCAAATTGGATTATTGTCACATCTACACAATCTTTTGGGGCTTATTGAAAAAATATTGGCTTCTATTTTCATTTAGTCAGTATCCATATTAAGATTTAGTGGAGTTGGTACACATAAGTCCTACCATAAGCAGTTTTTCAACCATTGACTGGTGGAGATGAATCTTGTTGATTTGAAACTAGTGGTGGTCATGGAGCAGATAAACAAGATCTTCATGTGCAATGAAGAGAACTAAGAGTATCAGAAATGAGGATGTGGGGAATTTCAAAATTACATCTCCTTGACTTTCACATGCACTAAAAAAATTCATTGAAATGGAGATAAAATTATAACTATCACACACATGATGAAATGAACTGTATGGTGGTAGATAAATAAATGTTTAATACCAATATATTTAATGGAAAAATATGAAGATGGATGCTATAGTGATGGTAAATAACCTAAGACCATCCTCTTAGTGGACTTGTTACTCTAGTAGTGCTAAAAGTTCCCCAAAAAACCACCAACTAGTAGTTAGCTTGAAAAGAGTTAAAGTATCTATGATCTTGACTCAATGCATTCACCCTAAAAATAAACAAGATTGAAGTAGTCAAGGTTGTATCCAATAGAAAAGTACATGTTTAGGCACCAGAGCTATTAGTTTTCAACAATCTAGTTAATTTACAAGATATATTTGGTTTTGCATTCAATTTAATATGAACTAGTTTAATCACTAGATGGAAGTAAGAAGAAATCACTTGAAATGATATTATGGCTAATTATAAATCTCAGATGTTAGGGTTTTAGTACACATGATAATTCTCAATCAAATAAGATATGTCATCATGCTAGAGTTATGGTTTTTGAAAGACTTAATATGTCCCATAAAGCATGTCAAAGTTATGGACCTATTGTAATTCCTTGTTTTTGCACTGTGATGCTTAACAATGAATTAGGATCTATAAGCATGCATAAAATCTCCAACTTTATCTAATTACTATTGTCAACTAGAAAATGAACATACGGTAAAAGTTACTTAATCCTAAAACACTATTTCAACAAACGTGAAGAGAGTAAAACACACATATAATATGGACACCGCATCATATTTACAATCATAAACCAAATTACCATATAAAATAATAATAACTTGCACGAATCACAAACACACATGTTAGATCATTACTTCTCCACGATAATGAGAAGTATGAAAAAATGATTAAGAATATAGTTTCTTCTAAAGGAATTATGAAAGCTAACTTCCAAAATGAAGTGAAGGGAAAGAGGGTGCCTAGACACATGTTATATCATTACTTCTCCATGATAATGAGAAGTAGGGAAAATTATTCATAATATATACAATAATTTTAATTTTCAATAATCACAGACACACATGTTAGATCATTACTTCTCCATGATAATGAGAAGTAGGGAAAATGATTAAGAATGTCATTTATTTATGAAAGAAGTATGGAAGCCCCTAATGGTAAATATTCTCATAAAAATGACTCCACCAGCTCTAATATGTCTAAATTTTGCCTGAGTCACTTTCCATTCCTCTCTAGGTGAGAAATTTCCTAAAGTGTCACTACATCTATATATGGACAACTAATTTTTATATGTTTGGAATCAAAATCCACTTTGAAAGTGCCCATTTGACAAGGAACATGACATGTAGTTGGAAGTACATGTCGCTTATTTGATAATTCCTTGATTGCTTGCACAATAAGAGGTTCCACATGTCATGTATTCAAAGGTACATGGTATGTATATTTTGAATTACCCAATGGTAGCCCTAGAAAGCATGACATATGTATCCACTGGCTACTTCATGTGCCATTAAATTGGTAATTCTGACTGTGGAGTGCAAACAATGTGTGTGTGAAACTACACAAGGGTCACTTCTCTAAAGATAAGTTCTTGTTACTTTGATTGGCACACATTGGGTTGATGAACCATGACCTATGAAATGGTATTGAAGTACAAAGTCACTCCATTTTTTGTGGAATCTAGTGCCTTGTGCTAAATTTAAACAAGTGATGCTTGAATTGGTAATCATCATGTAACGATTATATTTACAATGAAAATCATGGAACAGATAAGAGAAACATATTACAATATAACTTGGTGTGAATATATGATGAAAATGTTTAGGTTAGGAGATATGAACATGAACAAATTAAGAAAAATATGATATAACATAGGCATATCAATGAGGCATAATAAGATGAAATAAATTTTTTAATGCCTTTGTCAAATTTATATTATAGCTGAGCACCATAATCATAGCATGTGTATCATAAAGTGAACATTTATGAACACTACAATAAAATATGGCAATAGGACTGAGGCACCACCACCACCTACTACCCTAATTTGATAAAATGGTAAATGAGCATCACCATACAAATATTAGAGGAAATTTACCACACCTAATGATCGACACATGTGTATACAATTTTTAATAGGAACCGTGACATGAAGCATGAATACTTGTTATATATTTAGTAATAACCAACAAAATATTTCAAACAATGTGGAATGAATAATATTCAAACATATGAATCACTCAATCATGAATTCATTTCAAAACAATTATTGGAAATAGGAAAAGTAGGACAAAAAGACACAATAATCAACTAAAATTTGAACTATTAGAGACTATTAGGAAGAAGGTCAAATAGAAGGTGTGACAATAATCATAGTAAAATCCTATTGGATTTATGAGATAATAGTAAAATAGTATTACATTCCCTAAATAAACCACAACATGTGTGATAGACCTCAAGTTGAGGTGCAATTAAATACCACAATCCCACGTCAAGAGATCTTCATCACCTATATTGAATCTCCAAATCATATGGTTAACCCTATACTTCTTTTAAAATCATGCATTCAATATTTCATTCCATTGGAGTGAGGTTATAAAATTGCATATCTAGAGATAATATAATTTTATGATTCCAACACATTTATATTTGCCTTATGCTTATGTATAGTTATAAAATTTGAATCTACATGTATATATTTACTTCAAAAAAAATCTATGAATGAGTGACCTACACTCCACCACACATAAAAATATTGATTTATCACATGAGACCACACTCATTAGATGAATTTTAATCCCCATAAAAATATTATATAAAAGAAACAACAAAATATTGAAGAATATCAAGAGTGACAAGATGCAATTAGAGTGAGGGTTCATCATATGAAAATAACTTTTAAACATATACTAATCAACTTGAGGGATACCAAAACAATTATAACATGTCGATGGGAATCAAAGTTGTAGGATCAATGGGCTCTAGGGGGGCTGAATAGAGCTAAAACATTTAAACCAAATTTGTTTAACCATCAAATTATATCAAGAGATAAGGTTGCATATGGAATTTGAGTGCAATAAAGCATACATACTAAGAATGAGAGATTGAACAAGAACAAGAATACACACTATGTATAGTGGTTCCAAAATCAAAACTAGGAGATCTACATCCACTACCTAGAGGGGTCAATCTCTAGGATTTGCAACCATTTCACACTTCTTATATTCCATTATGAGAGATACAATATGACCTTCCTTTTCAAGGACAAGATTACCTAGCCTTCCCTTTGAGGACAAGGGAGCCAATAACCTTACAAGTACTTACCCATCCTACAGCAAGAGTCTTCTACATTTACAAGGACTTACCCACTTTTGCAAAAAGCTAGACGCCTTCACCAAGGAGACATACTCTTGCAACAAGTCTTCTACCTTGAAGGAATTACCCACTCTTCTCTTGGATTTTCAGCCTTCAACTTCACTTTCACCAAGGAGAAGATTTCACCATCATAGCTTGAGAGAAAGGGATTGTGAAAGGGAAGTTGAGAGCTTCACAAGGTGTACAATGAAGCAACTCTCTGACAAGTAACCTATCACACTCAGATTGATGCTGATTAGTAGTAAGATATAGAGAGAAAGGGGCTCTTAGTAGACAAATTGTAACGACCCCACCCCTTAGTAATCATCAATTAAGGAAGACCATGAAGCTAGTGCATTTATCCCAAAACATTATCAACTGGTTTTGCAAATAATAAAAAAAATAATAAATTATACCACAACTAAGCTTAAAACAGGATAAAAAATTATTTTCACATACCTTTCAAAAATAGGAGTTTGGAACTTTACTCATAGTAGATTTCTATCTAACTAAATCCTTCGATATTTAATTATCTTTATTCTCCAAATGCCACCTCAAATGTTCATCCACTTTCATGTATTCCTAAAATGCCGACAAACAAAATGACAGTCAGTATAACAGATTATATTGGTATGTGGGGGACACAAAATCTTGCATGTATATTGTAACAACATAACCACATCAAAGTATTTGTTACCAATCAAAATTTATGTTTTCTTTATAACTTCCCAACCATCATACACATCCTCTGGTATACCCTCTCTTAGGGTTTAGTTCCTACAATGGACATTAAGCTACCTTCTCCATCTTGAGCTTGGTACCTTATGGGCCACCTCTCTAGGTGCCATGTAGTCTTCCCATCCAGGGCATGACCACCTATGACCTTATCATCCTGGGCTTGGTTTGACCTTCCCTCCTAGACTTGGTCTCTTATCATCATCATCTCTTAAATCATAAATCCATAGGTGGTATGCAGGTTTGGGCAAGTCATTGGCAATATATGTTGATAATCATAGTCACTTTATAGATGGCAAGAATTAAATTTCATCCAAGAATTTAATTTCAAGCAATCAATAAAACCTCAGAAATCATTGTGAAACTAAAGTGATTAGCCATAAGTGTAACGACATACCTGATTTGAAGTCTCAAATATATTCCAGATATTCAATTCAATCAAGATGTCCAGTCAAGCAATCAATCAAGCAAATATTTATCTTAAAAACATGTATAGTGCCATTGTAACGTCCCAGGATTTGAGGCCTTGGATAAGATGATTTAAAAAGGAATGATTGGACTACCCATATCACCAAAGTGCACCTCCTTTTTAGGGAGCCCATTACTAAAGAACTCCATAGTTAAGCGTGCTCGGTTTGGAGTAGTACTAGGATGGGTGACCAGTCAGGAAGTTGACCCTGGCTTGTGCGTGAGTGAGGAAAAAGCACGCAGTTAAGGCTAGTGGTGGTCTGTGGGGCCAGTTGTCATTCCTGAAACCCTATAAGAGCCTTCGGCAGTGGGCCCATACATTACAAATGGTATCAGAGTCAATTCCCTTCCAATAGGTGGAGCCTGCATGAGCATGTGGCATGCCGGTCTTGAGTTGTGCAATCCAGGCATGTTGGAAAGGGTTGTCCATGTCCGTGATCGGGAGTTGGGTGTCCATGGGTCATTGTGGGTCTGCACTGAAATGTGGAGATATTATGAGGTCGTATATTGAGCCTTGATGAGGACGTCAAGAGTCTAAGCGGGGAAGATTGTAATATCCCAGGATTTGAGGCCTTAGATAAGATGATCTTAAGAGGAATGATTGGACTACCCATAACACCAAGGTGCACCTCCTTTTCAGGAATCCCATTACTAAAGAACTCTATAGTTAAGAGTGCTCGGATTGGAGTATTACTAGGATGGGTGACCAGTCGGGAAGTTGACCCCAACTTGCACGTGAGTGAGGAAAAAGCACGCAGTGAAGGCTAGTGGTGGTATGTGGGGCCAATCATCATTCCTAAATCCCTACTAGAGCCTTGGGCAGTGGACCCAGGCGTTACAGCCTAACTGTTACCATCACATCCCAAACAAGTCCTTATTGACCTGGGACACCTTTCTAAGGTTTTTAATCCTTATTAGGATTCATTAGTGTTTCTTAGATCAATTTCACAATCTTTATCCTTTTTAAGTCAACAAGCCCTAAAATAACTTTTCTACTCATAAAACCCTAATTACTCAAATTATCCACATTAACGGTCTTTAATCTCAAATTGGCTTTAGAACATCATATATCTATCTTATTCATGGATTTTCAAAATTAAAACCATTAAAAGTCATCATTACCAAAATTTGGGTTTCTAGGCCCATTGATGCATATTCATGTACATGGAACCCTAAATTGAGCCAATTATGAACAAAGATCATCTTTTTTATCTAAATCTTCCTTTTATTAACAAAAGGATAATATTGGCTTAAGTTATCCAAAGAACATCATTAAATCCAATTATCATCAAATCTTAGGGTTTTTCATTACTAGAACCATTAAAGGTGACAACTTTATATACTTTTTATTGCAAGCAAAATCAGGCTTCAATTATATTTTTATTGGATTCCTTGCATTTTTCTGAATAGTTTTCATATGTTACATGCCATAATCTATTTATCCTATGATTTTCTATCATTTTTACAAATTAAACCTATTTGAATGAATAGGGTAGTGCCACGTCAGCAAGGACAAACTTATCTGCAATTCTACACGAGTTGCACACTAGGTTAGGCAAGATGGCGCTTCTGCCCTCCCAGGTCTTCTTTGACACCAAGGGAAGTGTTGTCCTTTCTTACTTTCCCCCTTCTTCTCCTTCACCCACATACGGCGGAGGCATCATGATTTGGACCTTGCTGGAGCGCGAGAAATTGTGACAAAGAGAGCACGATCAGAGATACGAAGATGTCACCCGCACTCGTGATGCTTGACCCAAATCGAGGGGTGGCCTATTTATAGTTGTGGGAGTCTAGGTTTGGCTCCCCAATCTTTCTACCAAACACAATCCCAATAGGAATTGGGCATTTCCCAAAATGGAAAAGAAACCTAGCGAAACCTAGGTCGTTTAGGTCCAGAACTCTCTCCCAATCTCAACCATGTGTTATTCTTTGTGCATATGCACTGAATCTCATGGAAATTGGAGTCAAAGGTTGGTCACCGGCTTCCTCCATTCTGACTCTAACTCGATCTAAATGATCCACGTGCACCATTGGATACTAGATCCAATGGCTCACGATGTGCGCTAAAATCCTATACAAAATCAAATTATGATATTAATGTGCGACAATGAATGTTAACCTCCCACTTTATGTGATCTTACAAAAATCATAACTCTCAAAGAGAAAGTCCAATTAATCCTAAATTATAAAGAAAAGTCCATTATTACTTAATGTACATGTGTATAAAGTTTGAGACTCAAATTTGAAAGTATGAGAGACTTTTCTACATATCTAATTTATTACTCAATAAGGCATATTTTACTCATATTTTCTCTCTCTTTCTCTTCTATTTCCTTTATTTGGATTCCTTTTACCATTAGAAGCCATGTGGATTCAAAACCTAATCCATAATGTTCTTTTATACATCTTTGTAGAGAATTCTACTTAATTCTCATCATTAACCTTATTTCTTTTACCTTTTTATGCATTATTTGATTTCTTTCAACTTCTATTTCCTTTTTATCATATTAGACTCACTAACTCATTAGGATCCACAAAAATTACTCATTTAAAGGAAATATTGCAAAAGAAATCCATTCATTCACATAAATCATAGAAATTTTCATAAATGTACATCTTATTGGAAAAATTGCATTTACAACCATATAAGAAAAAATAAGGTTGTAACATCCTTCCCCTCTTATAGGAATTTTGCCCTCAAAATTCCACCAGACATACAAACAATACATGATAAGACTTTTCCATGTCCATCTTCAACTCTCATGTGGCCTCATCCTCTCCATGGTGCTTTCAAAGAACCCTTATGATATCTATCCTTTACTCCTGAGCTCTCTCTCACCTTGGTATATCGTTCCCTCATAGATGACTCATGGTAAGTCAATATACCTTTGAGTGCAATAGGTTCAATGCTCAACACATAGTTTTGGTACCTCACATAGTGCTCTAGATTGGACACATGGAATACATCAAGCATCATATTATTCTGAGGGGTAAAGCTAAACAAAACCATCTTCACCAATCCGTTCAAAAATCTCAAACGGACCCATGTATTGGGGATTCATCTTCCCTCTATTCTTAGCCATATCTTGGAGTGGTCAGATTTTAGAAACACATGTTCACCCACAGTGAAGTGCAAGTCAGTCCACTTTGCATCAGCACGCGACTCCTATTGATCCTGGGATTTCTCAGCCAATGCTCGATGAAAGTGACTTTATTAACATACAATTGTTGTTTCTCTGACCTCCACAGGGTCCTCTCACTAACATCACCCTAGTGAAGTAGTGACTGACATGACCTCCCATTAAGAGCTTCATACATCCTGATACTGGATTTGGTAGTAGTCATAATAAGAAACTCAGCTAGGGGCAGGTACTGCTCTCGTGATCCACCCCAAATGAGCACATATGCTCTCATCAGACCTTCTACAGTCTAGATCATACCTTCTTGACTGTCTATAAGTCATAGGGTGATATGATGTGCCAAACATCAATCTAGTATTGAGTTCTTCATGCGCCTACTTCAAAAACATTGAAGTGATCTTAAGACCATGTTTAAGAATATTTGAACTCGGATCACCGTGTAGTTGAACTAACTCTCTCACATAGTTCATCTAGATCTGTCACATTGACAGTGGTCTCCAAGGTAAGGAAACGTGGTGTCTTGGTAAGGCTATCTACCATAATACATATTGCATCATGATCTCTCTTGGTCTTGGGGAGACCCACCACAACATCCATGGTGATTTGTTCCCATTCCATTTAGAAATTTCCAACCATCTATAGCAATCCATCGGGTTACTGGTTTTCAACCTTCACCCTCTGGCATGTATGGATACTGGACACATGCACCTCTATATCCTTCTTCATTCTATGCCTCTAAGGTACCACTGCAAACCTTAACCATCTCGGTAGTACCAGAGTATACGGTGTACTTAGAATCATGAGCTTCCTGCACGACATGATTCTTTACGGATAAGTCCTCAGAAATCCTAAAACACTCTAGTAGTGGATTTCACCACCTACTCTTCTTGAGAGGTTCATATGAGGTTTCTCTATCAAACATTTCATCTCATCAAGCTCTAGGTTGGCTAACCGGACAACCACCAACTCGGTCCATGGGTCTAGTTGTATTTAGATTTCAATCACACAGGTCTAGTCTTCCAATGATCGCAGGGTCCACTTATCAACCTCTTCCAGTCTCTCTACTAGCTAACAAGATAGTTGTACACCTAAGCTATGTTCCCACTAAGAGAATTTGTTACCACATTAGCTTCCTTGTGTGCTAGGTGATGGTGAAGACATACCCTATCATATACTCCACTCATCACCTTTGTCTCAGGTTTAGGTCTATCCTAATTAGGTAAACTGTGAGCTTTTTCATCCATGATCTTGGTTACCAAAACCCAAATCTGTGACCCATAGATTCCCAACTACTCTAGATAGGTATGTCCTCATATGATGATTACCTTTGTTCATCTATGCTTTCATACCATCAATCCAAAATATTCTTAAAAGGGTGTGGTACTTCTTCCATCCTCAATTATCATAGAAAGGTTTCAACTCATATCACTTTTATCCTTAGTATGGCATGTGTTTTGTCTCATCTCTCACACCCATAAATATTTGAAATAAGCATTTGGATGTAGTCCAAATATAGAGTTCATCCCGTTCCAGGATTAGAGATGGTGCATCACACATCGCCATTACACTTTCTATTCTAAGTCAAAACATACTTCACATGACTCCACACCATGCATGTCTCAATTCTATGTTTACACCCATGGGAAGACTTTTCCCATCACCTTTGGGTCTCATCATTCTTCTTATGTACAATCCTTAGTCATTTCCTCAAGGTCTTTAGGGTGTCGGTACTTTTGGGGTGATGTTATCCTTATGCATCTAGGGTGTGACTCTCACATTTACCCCTTAGGCCCCATGACCTCATGAAGATGTCCAACCTCCTAATCCATGGGCATCAGGAAAAGGTAGTTGTTACCTCCAAACCCTATGGTCATGTGCATCCAGGGAACAAACAACTCCTACTTCCATCAGTCGTATCCCTCCTTGACGTTAGTATTGACTTAGGATTCTACTACAGCTTGTGGTTCCTTTGCTTATACTCAAGCACATTTCATTTGTGAGTCCTCACCCGAATCTCCATCATATCTCTGGGCACTCATGGTTAACCTTACATCCCTTCATAGGAATCATGGTGACCTACCAATCTTGGTTTGGACCCATATAGGTTACCCTCATAGTAATGTATACTTAGTCCCCTTAAAGATGGTCATACATGAGTCTATAGATTCATACTCATACTATGTGTTCTAACACTTAGCCTCTCATGCTCTTATAAGTGACCATTAAGGTAACCTCAAACCTAAACAAGAGTTGGTACACACTCCTACATGAAGGATCCTTTCCCAGGATAGGGGAAAACTATCAATTGATAGTAACAAAAGTTACAAAATATTCTTGCATCCAAGGTTGATATCATCATGTATATGCATAGCTCCTATCATGCAACCTATGCACGTGTCTAGCAAGTAGACAACCTATTAAACAATTTCTAAGTTCCTTGGTATGTCATACTTGTCCATCATTCCTCCAGGTTGGACCATATCATATACCCATATGTCACCAACTAGTGTGACTGACTCATCAATCATATACCTCAAATATAGTGAGGGGTTTCCTTTTTGTTCCAGCACATGGGGGGTGCCACACCTAATTCCTATGAACTCACTCAGCCTTGTAAGCATTATGTGCACTAGGTGCTATTACTTCCCCTCTTTGGTCTAGGAACTCCAAGTTCACCTCTTATGCATCATCTATCTAAACTACATGCTCAGCTTCTCAAACATGAACCAAACATATACAAGATATGACATATAATTCCTAACACTCTTCCATGTGAACAACCCTTAAAGTCCTACATAAGGACAACCAACTGGGCGTGGGGCCTCACAACTTGCTATCATACCATACCTCTTCAGGGTATTTGTAACTTCCTTTCCTACTCCTAAAAGGAAGGTACTCATATCTTCTATACATTTGTTTAGGAAGCCTCTTTCTCCTTCATGCACAAATAGCGGAGGTTCCATGATCTAGACCTCATCGGAGCATGAGCAATTACGTGAATGAGAGCACGATCAGAGATACAAAGATGTCTCCACACTCATGATGCTCGACCCAAATCAAAGGGTGGCCTATTTATAGGTGTGGGGGTTTAGGAATGGCTCCCCAATCTCACCGCCAAATACACTCCTAATAGGAATTGGGAATTTCCCAAAACGGCCATGAAATCAAGTGAAACCTAGGTCGTTTAGGTCTGGAACTCTCTCCTAATCTCAACCATGGTGTTATTCTTCATACACATCCACTGAATCTCACGGAAATTGGAGTCAAAGGTCAGTCGTCGGCTTCCTCCATTTCAACTCTGACTGGACCTGAACAATCCACATGCACCATTGGATGCCAGATCCAACGGCTCATGATGCACACTCAAATCCTATACGAAATCGAATTATGATATTAATGTGTGATATTCAATGTTATCCTCCCACTTTATGGGATCTTACAAAAATCATAACTCTCAAACCAAAACTCCAATTAATCCCAAATTTTAAAGGAAAGTCAATTATGACTTAGTCTACATGTGTGTAAAGTTTGAGACTCAAATTTGAAAGTATGAGAGACTTTTCTTCATATTCAAATTATCACTTAATAAGGCATATTTTACTCATATTTTCTCTCTTTCTCTTCTATTTCCTTTAGTTGGATTCCTTTTACCATTAGAAACCATGTGTATTCAAAACCTAATCCATAATGTCTTTTATACATCTTTCTAGAGAATTGTACTTAATTATCATCATTATCCTTATATCTTTTACCTTTTTATGCATTATTTAATTTCTTTCAACTTGTCTTTCCTTTTTATCATATTGGACTAATTAACTCATTAGGATCCACAAATTGACTCATTTAAAGGAAAAATTTTAAAATAAATCCATTCATTCATATAAATCATACAAATTTTCATAAATTTACATCTTGTTGGAAAGTTGCATTTACAACCATATAAGCAAAAACAAGGTTGTAACACAAATCCACTCAGCTATAGCTAGGAGTATAATAAGAAAACTTGGAATGAAGTCCAAGGGCACCCATTTATAGTTGGGGGTGTCTACTAGCCAGTAAATGCACTTAGGAACGAATTCTTTGTTTGGGGTGTTGCAATGGATCTATTTTTTAGTTTTGCAACACTCAGTTAGAAACACTTTTTCTACACATTTTGTATAGTACAGTTGGTAGAGTTACAATAACGATAACTCGACCGATAGCACTATGAGACAAAGTAATTTTGAGTTGTTGATTGAGTTTATCCCAGATGAAAATCAGTCGATGGGTTAAAATTGATTTGCGTGTGTAGGGTGTCAGTCAAGTTTGTCCTGGGGTAAACTTAGCCGACCCTGGAAATTACCAAGACCCTCATAGGGTCGGGTTTCATGTGAGTGAAACTTTCCTGATAAAAGTTCCTATGATGAATTTTGAAAATTTCCATAAAAGTGCTTAGATATCTTATTTAAGTGCATTTTATATTTTTCTCAGTGTAGTTACAAGTCATTGCATCAATACAAATGATATACAAAAAAATGTCCTCAGTTATTTAAGGCATTCTCCACAAATATGCATTTGAATTAATTTTGGCTTGTTTTTGGTCAATCTAGGGGGTGGTTGAATTCATTCTTTTCATGTACCTAATACCCAAAATAAATCTCAAATAGACATATTAGATATAATGGAATGATTAAGCCATAATCAAGATATGGATAGTGTATAACTATTCAGTCAATATTCCCCCCTTTTTGAAGATGACAAACAATCCCTCAGCATACTAAAAAGAACTTGGAATTTAAACTCTTATCTTATCGATTGTAGGGGGATACATGAATGTTCAATAGCAACTGCTCCCCCTCAATTTATGCTTACCTTTACCTGTATGGTAAGTTCTTCCAAAAACCATAACCATAACATATATGTACTATTTGAGTCCACTTTCGTAGTCACAAGATATTTCAAAAAATTAACTAGAAAAGTATCAAAATTCAATATGTGCTAAGCTCATTTATCAACCTTTATCATCTCAAAAAGGGAGGCGGTAGAAGAGCTAAAACAAGTCTTATCCAAATGCACAAACACTACAAACAACTGCCATTTGCAAACACCACACAAGACAAAGAGAGCACAAATATACTAAAGTCATAATCAAAATATGGATGCACACACCAATAACTCATGAGATATAGTAGGGTATAGAGTTAAGGTACAATTGATAAGATTGCAACAAAAGAAGTCCTTTCAAGATGAAAACTACAAATGACAAAAAAGGTGGCGAGATATAAAAATAGTAGTCCTTAGATGTAATGTCTAATGTTCAATACATGAAACCCTACAAAAGATATATATATATATATATATATATATATGAGAAATCTATAGACTAGGAACTAAACCTTAAGCTCGTCTATGTCAAACTCCTTATCAGGCTGGAAGTTCTCATCGCTGACTGGCTCAGAGGTTGTAGCACTGGAAGCAATAATGTCCTCATCGTCATCACTATCACCATTAGATCCATCATTTTCATCACCATCACCCTCAACACCATCATCACCCTAGTCTTCATCATCCTATTTGGCCATCTCTATCTCCTCCTCAAGAAGAAAAGAGCGAGGAGCGGGCCACCTTCTATTTTACTCTTCCCAAGAGATGCCACACTCGAGCAGTTCCTTGACTTGCTCAAAGTTGGGTATAGAAACCCAGACAAAGTCAGCAAGCATGGTAGAAGCAAGGCCTAGTGGAAGATTAAGCAACTTATATCCATCTAGATGAGATGAGACAGGGGTAGGTCCCTCATCCTTGGTAGGAGGTGGAGCAGAAGCAACAGTCTGGTAGGTCGGGTAGATCTAATCATAGGCATAGGAAGCATAGTCAGTGGATGGAAACAACTGGTATGAGGGATAAGGGTGTGAGAAGGACAAGTTCATGTTGGACATATTTTAATAAGGTCTTGGTGAAGGTGCTCCTGAAACTGCATCTGATAGGCATTCTAGTGCATTATGTAACCTACAAGGGTTCATGAGACACAAAAAAGAGTCACAAGAAGGTCTAGGAGGAGGTGGAGGAGCCTGGGTGGAGGAGGAATCACCATGGTTAGATGAGGTGGGGTGGAAGGACTTCTTGATAGTTTTTTCGCTGATGTAAACCCCTACTCTATTGGCTTTTTAGCCCAAGATCCTAGAAAATAGATTTTTTAGTATAATGTTGAAATAGACTGCATATCAAGTTAGGTAGGGCGGGTGGGAGTCCTTGGTATTCTTCTTTGTGTTAAAACATGTCGTATGAAGTAGAATATATATGGACCATTTGACTCTAACGTTTTGAAGAAGACAGTACATGATCACTGTAAAGTTTTCTACAATATCCGTTTGATTTTTATTTGGATGGATATTGCAGTTAAGTATGAGAGTAATCAGGAGAGTCTTAATGTCAAGAGAAGAGGATGGTAGGATTTCCTTCTTCCTATAGGGAACCTTGGGTTTCTTTAGAGTTTTGTGGATGTTAGGAAGGGTTAGATTGAGTTCAAAACTCTAGAAGAAAGCTTCAAAATTTAGGAGGTAAGGTAATTAGGATAGGAAGATTTCCAATTAGGCGAGGAACAAGATAATAATCAATTTAAGGAGTACTCAGTGATTTGAAATCTTATTCCCTCAATAATGGATGACAACACAACTTGGATATTGGGAGGAGGCACTAAAGCAGTGTAGTTCCATGTGAGATTGTCATAGAACTCATGCACTGCTTTTGTGCTTGGTCGGGAGTTTGAAAAAGTCAATCATTCTATGTAAAGTGCACTAAGGTGTTGGTTGGTAAAAACCTTCTTAACCTCCTACAAAAGCTCATTTCTAGAGTCTAGCAAGGGCCTAAAAGGATAGGGATTTCTAGGCAACAACTCTTTATATCGATTAATAGCTTGAGAATTGATAAAAGAGGTGCCATCATACCAAATGAGCCTTGAAACCGTGGAGTTTGAGGGAACACCGACTGAAATGGTTGGGAGAGGGCTATGGTTTACGGACGAGCACAAAGGCAAGCTAGTCAATTGAATTTTCTTTAGTTCAAAGGGAGTAAATTGACTGACAATCCTTTTATATTTCTATTGCAACAGTGTTGTCATGTGAGTTTGTGATTTGGGAAACTTGACTGACATTGAAGTTAGTGCAATCCTTGGTCATCTTGTCAGTCGAGTTTTCCTAGAACAAACTAGACCGACAAAAAAATATATCAACAAGATATGAAATTTAATTATAGACTTCTAAACCACTACATAAATGCATTTCTCTAGCCTTTAATGCATTATGAACATATAAAGGCACTTTTGACTTATCATTGGCTACTATTTTGTGATAAAACAAGTGTTTGTGATTTAAAACAAAAACACCAAAAGTAAAGCATACACACTTGGCATTTGTAGCACAAACAAGTACATGATGACCATTTTATGAGCAACAACATCTAGATAAGTGAACATATAAGCAAGAAGGCATACCATTATCATCAAGAGTAGTTATAATCACTTTTGATCTATTTATGAAAGCAAATTGCTCTCTAGCTAAATGTTTAGTAAAAATGCCTGCAAGTTGATTTTCGGTTTCCACATGAGTGATATAGATATCTTGCTTAGCAATGTGGTCATGAAGGAAATGGTGACGAACTTGTATACATTTACCTCTACTATGCAATATAGGATTTTAAGATAAATTGATTGTACTACTATTATCATAGTAGATATGATAATCATCATAGAAAGCATTAAAGTATTGAAGCATTTCCTTCATCCATAGGACTTGGACATAATAACTTCCAACTACAATGTACTCTGCCTCGATAGTTAAAATAGCCATTGTGCTTTGTTTATTAGAGAACCAAGAACCAATCATTGTCTGAGGAGGAAGCTAGTGCCACTTGTGCACATTCTATCAATTCAGCAATCGACATAATCCACATCATTATAAGCTGGTGAAAGTAAAGTCCCTTGACTTAGGATACCATAGTCCAAAGTTTTGGGTTTTGGCTAGGTACCTTAGAATCCTCTTAACAGCTGTAAAATGGGATTTTCTGGGGCTTGATTTAAATATAGCACACAATCCAACACTAAATAAGATATCAACTCTAGAGGCAGTAAAGTATAGTAAGCTACCAATCATACCTCTATAAATCTTCTCATCTACACCTTCTTCATCTCTATCATGTTTGGCAATGTTGGACATGTGAGTATTTGTTGTCTTTGTGTTCTCCATCCCAAAGCACTTCAAGAGTTCACTTGTGTACTTTCCTTGGTTGATGAAGTTTCCTTCCTTTGTTTTCTTGATTTGGAAGCCAAGGAAGAGTGTGAGCTCCCCATACTCATCTCAAATTCACTATGCATGAGAGAGCTAAATTCCTTGCGAAGATCAAGATTAGTTCCGCCAAAAATGATATCATGAACATATTTTTGAATAATAAAAAAAATGTTAGAAGTGTGTTTAAGAAAGAGTGTAGAATCAGCTTTTCCCATGACATTGCCATTTTCTAAAAACAATTTCAATTTCTCATTCCAAGCTCTAGGGGCTTTTTTGAGACCATACAAAGATTTTTGTAACAAATAAGCATGGTTAGGAAGATTATCATATTCAAAACTAGGAGGTTGAGACACATAGACTTCCTCCTCTATTCTACCATTCAAAAATGCACTTTTAACATCCATTTGATATAGCAACAAATTCTTATGAATATCAAAGGTAAGTAGCATTCTAATGGATTCAAGTCTAGCATTAGGAGTGTAAGTTTCACCAAAGTCAATGCCTTCTTGTTGATTGTAACCGTCAGCTACTAACCTTGTTTTGTTTCTTACCACTTTGCCTCTTTCGTCAAGCTTGTTGTCGTAGACCCACTTTTATGCCAATGATCTTTCTATCACTTGGTCTTTGAACTAGAGTCGACACTTTATTATTCCCAAACCATTATAGTTCCTCTTGCATTGCTAGGATCCATTAACCATCTTTAAGAGCTTCTTTGACATTCTTTTGCTCAAGTTGCAAGATGAAGGTGTTGTCGGCTTGTTCTTTGTTGAAGGCAGTCTGTGTCTTCACCCTTTCAAAAGGATTTCCTATGATGATCTCTTTAGGATGATCTTTAGCAAACCAGGGAGTAGGATCCTTCTTTTCATATTCTTTTAATTCTTCATCTACAACCACATATTTTCCTTTTTCATTTATGTTTAGTTCTTTCAATCTAGGAATCACTTCATCTACAACATCATCATTCACGATATTCTTGGAAATAGAGGGGTTAGTTCCAATAAACTTAACATTGACAAATTCTTCTACTTTAGATAGTTCAATGTTAAATACCCTAAAAGATATAATTGTAGTGCTATAGCCAAGAAAAAAGACCTCATAATATTTAGCATCAAACATATCAAGTGAAGATTTGGTGTTTAAGACAAATTAAGGACAACCAAACGTATGACAGAAATTGATTGAAGGCTTTCTAGGATGCTATAAATCATAGTGTTTTTCCTTCAGCAAAGGAGGAGTGAAAACTCGATTTTGCACAAAACATGCGGTACTAATGGCTTATACCCAAAACTTCTTGGGAGTGTCATACTCTAAAAGCATTGTTCTAGCCATTTCTTGTATAGACCTATTCTTTCTCTCCACTACGCCATTTTGTTGAGGCGTACGGGGGGAAGAAAACTTGTGTGTATAACTGGATTCTTCACATAATCTTTTAAACAAGTCATTTTCAAACTCTCCCTTATGGTCACTATGGATAGACACAATGCGGAAAGAAGCTTCGCTTTCAATTCATTTTCAAGAAGTCGAGAAAACATCAAGAGTATAACTTTTTGAAACCAAAAAGAAAGTCCATGTAAAATGGGAGAAGTCATCAACAATCACAAGACAATATTTACGACCATGAAGCGATTGAGTTCTCATTGGTCCATATAGATCAATGTGAAGAAGTTCAAGAACCCTGTTGGTGCTAAGGACTCCTTTGGATTTAAAGGAGGATTTGGTCTGCTTTCCTTGGGCACAAGGCTGGCATTTCTCATCCTTCTCAAAATCCAATTTAGCAAGTCATTTGATCAAGTCCTTTTTGCTCAACTTCTTCAATTGATGCATATTTACATGATCAATCCTATGGTGCCACAAAGAGACATCATTATTATCAAAAACTAGACTTTTACTAAGAATAGACTTAAGATAATCAAGAATAATAATATAAAGATTTCCACTTCTAGTTTCCTAATATATGACATTGTAGGAGAGTGAATCTAGAATAAATAATTCATGTGAAATAAAGAGATCAAGATATTATCACAAAGTTGGCTAACACTAATTAAATTGTGAGTAGGCCATACAAAAGAAGAACATTCTTTATGCATAGTGAATCACCTAAATCATCCTCACCTATTACTTTATCTCTATTTTTGTCCCCAAATGTCATTGAACCTCATTTCTTCTTAGCAAGAGTGTTGAAGTGGTATCTATCACCATTCATGTGCTTTGAGCATCCATTATCAACAATACATTTTCCTTTACCCTACATAGAAAGGAGACATCGGTGCCAAATTCAAATTTTGGGATCTGGAGTTAGCTTGGAGACCCATTTCATGTATGGGTGGGTCTCCTTCTCTTTGTAAGGAAAAAAAGTAGAATAATGATCATTATAATTACAATGAGAGCAAACCATAGACGCATTAGAACAGGAAGTCTCTCCATGGTATATTGGACGCCCCTTTCTCTTTTTCTTACCTTTCCCTTTGTTCTTTGGAGCTTCCTCATATCCAAAACCACTTCTACCAACTTGTTTGGTAAAGTTCTCTAGGACTTCATATAGGGAGTTTTTCATTTGAGGAACTTTTGGTAGGTATCTCTAAGTCTATAGTTATCATCACTAAGATTAATGATAGTACAAGAAAGACTAGCAAGATCATCTTGAGCATGCTAAAGGTAGGCCCCCAAACAAAGGGCTTTAGTCAAATAAGAATCATTTTCAAGAGTTAAACTTGCTACTTCATTACTAGGCAAGATAGGTCTAGATTCAAGATCATTAACTTTTGTAAGAAGCCTAACATTTTTAGTTCTAAGCATAACAAGTTCATCAATATAGATTTCTTTTTCATCTTTAAGATCATTCATTTTCTTTATATTAACACCATTTTAAATGATAATCCATTATATTGGAGTTCTAGATCAATAAATTGTCCTTGCAGGGAATATATGCTATCAAGATGAACTTTTTCATTTTGTTCAATAATTTTAATTTTAGAATAAAGATCATCTATGATTTTCCCTAGTCTCTTCTTTTTATATTTGCACTTAGGGTGACAAGAACATGAAGCATGCATCATATCAATGAGAGAATCTTTAGAAAGTTCATTCACACTTACCTCAATTAACTCACCTATGTCTTCACTTGTTGAGGCCATGAGAGAAAGATGACACTCTCCTTCATTTGAGCTGGTATCACTTGACAAAGACTCCTCCCAAGTGGCATGGGCAACATCCTTGCCTCTTCTTTACATCTTCTCCCTCTTCTTGAACTTTCTCTTCTTATTGTAGTCCTTCTTTTTAGAGTTGCTCTTATAGTGGGACTTCTTTGCCTTGGGAAATCATTCTTGTAGTGTACCTTTTTTCCACATTCATAGCATCTAGGAGTAGAGGAGGAGGAGGGTTTTCCTTTGAAGTGTTTTCCCTTGGGAGTATTGAGATTCAAAATCACTAGGAGATTCATCTTCACTAGAGGGAGGAGTAGGCTGAGAAGCAAATTGTTGTTGAAGAACAATGGCCTCCACTTGAGCTTTGAAGGTTGCATCCTTTATCTTCTTGAATTCCTTCTATTCTAGCTTGTCAAGCGTTACTTCAAAAGCTTAGAGATTCTCAATGAGTTCTTCAGTAAAAATATCACCAAGGCTTCTTGTTTCTTCAATGGAGGTAACCTTAGATTGCCACCTCTTGGGAAGAGATTTAAGAATCCTTGAGTTGACCTTCTCTTGATCCATGGGTTGTCCCAATGATGCAAGCCCATTCACAATAGTGTTGAGCCTAGCATACATTTGAGCAATTCTTTCTTTCCTTCCCATCTTGAAGTTCTCAAGCAAGCCATTGAACATGTATACCTTTGAGTTCTTGACTTGCTTGGTGCCTTCATAGGTAACACAAATCTTATCCCATACCTCATGAGTTGTATCCCAAGCAGAGATTTGATTGAAATCATTGGGAGTGATGACTGAAAAGATGATTCTCATTGCCTTGGTGTTGAGTTGAGCCTTCTTCATGGAAACTTCATTCCAAGTGACTATGTCTCCCTCTGGTTCTTTATACGGAGATGCAAGAACTCTCCACATCTCATAGATCATCCCTTAAAGATATAACTACATCCTTCTCCTCCAATAGAGGAAGTTTGTGCTATCGAATATGGGGGACGCATGGAGAATCCTCCATTTTTGTTAAGGGACCCCAAAAAATTTGCACCCATCTTCTCATCTTGTAGGAGCACTTGGCTTGGAGAAGATATGCTTTGATACACCTTGTAGGATCAATGGGCTCTAGAAGGGGGTAGATATAGATAAAATACTTAAACCAAATTCATGATACCTTCAAATTATATCAAGATATAAGGTTGCATATATGGAACTCGAGTGAAACTATGCATATATAGCAAGGTTTAGAGATATTGAACAAGCACAAGAACACAAGCTATGTGTAGGTGTTCCAAACTCCAAGCTAGGAGATGTACATTGTTACAACCCCAATTTTTTGGGTTCAATTGGTGAGAAATGCAATTTCTCATATTAAGGATATTTGAAAAAATAATGATATAATTTGTTTTGAATAAATGGATTATGTTTACAATAGCCTTGATGTTTGTGTTGTGGGATTTATTGGCTATTGGGCCCAAATAACAAGGAAATTCAATTAGTAAATGAATAATTGAATATTTGAGAAAAGAAAAGTGTGGAAACCTCTAGAAGGAAAATCCAAAGAGGGATTTCGTGCCTCTTGGGTTCCTTGGGTTCCAAGGAGTCCAAAGTTGCAAAGAAAGGGCAATAAGAAAAGAAAAGATTAATTAGGTATTTCTTTATTAAGAAAGAAATTGAAAATAATGATAAAATGTGGAAAATGAATGGAAAGAGGTATAAATGAGATTCCTTGGTGAATTTTCGTATCCATGAGGTTGCTAATATTAAAAGGAATGCCAATGAGGAAAATAAAAGAGAAATAAAGAGAAATCCTCAAAAAGAGCTATTTTAATAAGAAATAAACAAGATAATGAGAAATAATAAAGAATAATGCATTTAGATGCATCTAGAAGGATAATAAGTATCCTTGGAAATGAATTTCGAAATAATAGAGTTTCTTGGGATCCAAGGAGTCCCAATAAAGAGGAAAGAAAGAGAAAATACTAAAATTGCAAAATAAAAGGGGTAATGTGATACATTATTAATGAATTTGTGTTGTTTTTCAAAAGGTGGTATTTTCTATTAAAAGAAAACATGATTTCGTGACAAATAACTAAAAGGCAAGAATAAAGAGAGAAGGATTTTCGTATTCCAAAAATATTCAAGAAATAATGAATATCAAGGGGATCTTTTAAGAGAGAGAAAGGGACTTGTTTCTCATTATAGGAATAGGATTCCTAATAGGAGAGGACTCGTTTCCTCTTAGGTGGGCATCTTAGGGTGAGGACATACTCCTTATAAAAGGGGTGGAACCCCTGGTTCGAAATTAAAAGAGATCCCACACTCTTCCTCTTTTTCTCTATGTGCAAACCCTAGTCGAAAGTAGGGATCTATCCCTGGAGCAATGACGGTTTGTCTTGCAGTCTTGATGGGGGCAGCAAACCTCCATGACACCCTAGGATGAATCGGACGTCCACCCGTGCCCTTGCCTTCGAGCAGCTGGGGTCGTAGTTCTGCAAGGTTGCAGCAGACGCAGTAGTAGAACGCGGGCGGATATAGCTTGGGAACAACCATTTTGGCCATGGCTTGGAAGCGCCTCGCGTGCACCAGGGAAGGGCGGAGGCAACGACACCCTCCCTGGTGGCTGACGAGGTCAGGAAAAAGGAGGAGGCGCCGCTCCCTCGGCCGCTAGGGCGGCAGCAAGCAGCTGTCCGAGGTTGAAGAAGGAAAGAGTTGCGTTGGACGGTTATTCCCTCTGTAGGCTGAAGAGAAGATTGGCTTAAGTGGGGGCAAGATCGTAATTCCGTTATAAAATCAAAATCGGCGGGTTGCATGCAATGAGGAACACGTGGCGCTTGCTGAGTGGTCCAAACAGGTAATTCTTACAAAATTCATAACTAATCGTTGGTAACTCCGATTAGGACAAGTAATATATGAATTTTGATCAAGAGAACGAGAGGAATCCAATAAAAATGATATGAAATATTGATTCCATTTCTAATTTCAAAAGTACAATAAGTTGATGAAAAGTGCATTAAAGTTAAGTTAAAAACTCTTTTTGTGATTAAAGGTTGAATCTAGAATGCTTAATGGGTTAATTGAAGTATTAATAACCTATTGAATGATAATGTTAGATTCGAACCTGATCTAGATGTAAAATTGCATGATTTAGGGTTTGTACCCCATATGAGAATGGTTAAGTATTTAGAAACCCTAATTTAGGGTAAAAGAGGATAAGATCATATATATTTGGATAGATGAGAAAATACGTTGTTAAATGATGGTTTTAAGTTATTTGAATACAAAAGTCCTTAATTCTGGATAAATACCCTAAATGTAGTCAATAGGGTCTTTTCATGAATAAAAGGTGAAATTTATGGCAAAATGAGTCCATATGTTAATTAGACCCTAATGAACTTTGAATTAGTGATAGATGTACATAATGATCTTATCATGGATTAAAAGGATAAAAATAGTTGCTTTAATGAAAAAGAAGCTTAATGAAATTAATTGATGATTAATGTGCCTGTAATATGAAAAATAGAGTTATATGTTGTTAAGACAACCTTAATATTGAAGAATAGATGAGATAATTAGGGTTTATGAGTAATGGAAATAAAATTAGGGTTTAATATGGTAAAAGATGAAGGGAAACCCTAATTGCAAAATGAAACCCTAAAATGGATACAAAAACCCTAGAAAGTGAATCCAAGTCAATAAAGTATATTCTTGATAAAGTGTGTAATAAATAGAGTACATATTCTTTTTAGGAATTATGTGATGATTGAATTTCTTGTTTGGATTGCATTTTTAGTTGGATTTGTTTAATGCTTGTGAAATCATCAAATCAGGTATGTGGTTACGCTTATGAATAATCGCTCTAGTTTCACAACGATTCCCGAAGTTTTAATTGGTTTCTTGAAAATAACTGTTGGATGTTTATTTATTTCATGCAACTATAAAGTGACTATGATTATCACTATAAATGTGTGTATATAACTGGCTAGATCTGGGTCCACCTTTGTGACTTGTAAAGGCTAAAAAGGGGTAACCTAGAGTAAGGTCTAGGCTATCGTGGGTTAGAAATTGGGCTACCAAGTGTAGTGCCATGAGACCCATTATCCTGCCATGAGTTAAGGAGTGGGCTACTTACGAGTAGTGCCATGTGACTCAACCCTAGAAACCGGTTCACCTATAGGTGGGACCATGAGGGGTTTAATGAGGATCTACCATAAGGAAGGTAGTATCTAGGTCCACTGTAGGGATAGCACAGAGGATAGGGTACTCATGGATCGCAGAGTTATATTTAAAATGTAATCTTGGTTGTTAAATGATTAATTGAATGATTACGTTGTTATCATAGTTGCACGTTTATTGTTTCCCCCACATACCAGCTTCGGCTGACAGACGTTTTGTTTGTTGGCGTTTTAGGTTCAAGCCAAAAGGACAAACAATAAATTGTCATATTGCAAATACATGAAGTAAAATGCAAGGAGGATTAGTTAGAGTAGAATGCATACATGGATAGAAGTTTAGAAACCCAAAGTTTTCAAAAGGTATGAAAAATTTTATTACAGCTTTTCAGTATATATTGTTGAAATTTAATAATTATTCTTGGCTAAGTATCGAACCTTTGATCCGGAAGTTATGGGTGCGGCTTCGACCTCTCGGTCTCCCTTAATTGGGGATTATCGAGAGGTGGGGTCGTAACATTTGGTATCAGAGCGTAGGTTCCTCATTTAACCATTAATAATTATTAAATTTTACAAACTCCATAGAACCCAAGGGAGTTATTAGAGGATTATCCGAAAGACAGAGGTGTCTAGAAAAGGATCACGATTGGGGGCTGGCAATATTTTCCTCCGCACCGCTAGTCGGAATATGAGGACTCCCGGATCCGTGTGACTGTCTGTCCAAAGTCTTAGGGTATGAATTGAAATAAGATACCTTTAGGACTTCTCATCTTATTCATCCCTTCTCATCACCAAATTCTGATAAGGACCTAAAGGATTAGGGTTTTCTTTCTTCTCCTCACCCTCTTGAGTTATGGGTAAGGTTAATAAGGTTTAAGGAATCATCCACCCAAATTAATAAAAAGAATGTAAATAAAATGTCATGGACATAAGCTTAATAGATTAAGCGCAAATTAAAGAATAAATACATGCTTAGGTCGTATGACATAAGTTGTCATGTCCTTAGAAGAGACCTGAGGCTAGACCTTCTTGTTAGGAGGATAAGTTAGTCTTGGAGATAGAGATCTCCATTGCAAGTAGAGACTTGGCACATCCTCTAAGGATGATGCTAACCCTAACCCTAAGTGAAGGTTAGAGAGATATGAGTTAGACCAAGTGTTTGAAAGGACATGTCGTTGGGATGCCATATGATCCATGGGTGACCTAGCACCTTTGGCAACCCAACCCTGGGAAGGGTCGTGCATGTTAGGGTACAGGATAGCTCCTTAGATGATGATGTTAGTGAAGGACCTTAGAAACCCTATGGGCTTATGCGAGTAGGGCATAGCATGCACCCAGGGTACGCGAGTAGTGTGAGAAAAGGGATGAAACCCTGACCAGGAGAGTAGGAAGGATGGCCTATGAAATAAGCATAAAGAGTTATGGATAACCTTGAGCGAACATAAGTTAAACATATGCTTCATCCAAGTAGGGGCATGCTTTTGAGGTTGATCCATCATGAAGAGAGGATCTCTAATGTTGAGGTTGGTTGTAGTGTTAGCTCTAGAGAGAGAGCAGGACACCAAGCAAGAAGGTTGTAAACCTAGACCCCGAGATATGAGGAACAGTGGGGAGTTGAGGATGATGCGACCTAAGTGGATGATAGAGGTTGCCTCATGCATGATCTGTTAAGGCTATTGATATCTTAGTGACCTTTATAGGAACCAAACCCTAGAGAGAGGATGGTGCTTCTGGTACCTATGTGCCTGTGGATTGAAAGAGGTTTAGTAACAGGTTGTGAGGCCTTGTACCTTGTTGGTTGTCCTTGGGGAGGACTCAACCCTGATGTGTTGCTTGAGTAGAAGGATGACAGGAAGTGCACGTCATACCCTGTATATGTTTGGTTCATGGTTAATAGATTGAGCATGTAGTTGGTCATCAAGAAGTGAACCTAGGGTTCCTAGGCCTAAGAGGGGAAGTGGTATACCTAATTCTCATGATGAGAATTAAGTTGCTATAGTTTCAAGCACGGTACTCTTCATGTATAGAGGAAAAGGGAAGTCCCTTAAGTTTGAGGTATGTTTGACGAACCCCTCACCGCTAAGTTGATGACATGAGAAAGTATGATCTTGATCCATCATCGAGGAAAGAGGACAAGTATGACCTAGCATGGTTCAGTAGGTGATCTGCTTGTGCCTTCATAGCTTTCTAGGGTTAAGTAGGCTCATGTGGATGTAAACCCTAGACCTAAGAGCTTTTGTGACCATGTTTTCAAGAGATAGTTTTCCTCCCATCTTGGGAGAGGGACCCCTTTGGTAGGGTGTATATCAGTTTTGTTGGTTTAAGGTAACCTAAGGAGGTCTCATAGGATCTTGAGAAGCTAAGTGAAAAGTACATGGTATGAGAATGAAGCTATAGACCCATAGATATCCATCTCTAAGTGCATGTGGATGTGTTACCATGGAGGTAACCGGTAAGGGGCCTGACTAAGGTAGGCAGGTCACCATGACCCCAATGAAAGGATGAATGTCATCCCATGTGTACAAAGAGAGATGATTAAGGATTGGGTAAGGTTCTAAGTTGGACATGTACTATAAATGGAGAATCCTAAGTCTATCCTAGGGTTAGGTGGGGATAAGACCGATGGAAGTAGGAGTTGCCTAATTCCCTAGTTGCACATGACCATAGGGTCAGGAGGTAACATCTATCATTGTCCAAGGGACATGGGTTAGGAGATTTATCACCTTAATGAACTCATGGGACCCAAAGGGAAGATGAATAGGGTACTCTCTGGATGCATAAGGGAAGAGGGATGACCCCAAAAGTGTTGGTACCCCCATGGACCTAGAGGAGGTGACCAAGGATTGTGTTTAGACCAAGTAGTTTCAAGACTAGTTTTCCATGGAAGTAACTGTGATATCAAGATGAATGTGATGTTGAGACATATGTGGCACGTTTCAACTTAGATTTAAAGGTGTACTGGCAAGGTGGGATGTACCATCTCTACTCTTGGAATAGGAAGAACTTTGTATTTGGACTGCAGCCAAATGCTTATTTCCTCTTGTTATGGGAGTGAGAGATGGGACAGTACGCATGCCATACACCAAGGATAAAAGATGATGTGAGTTGGAACATTTCTATGAGGTATGAGGACAGGTAAGATAACATACCCTGGTAAAGCGAATGATACATGGATGGTTTGCAAACGCTAAAGAGAAATGAGGTAGTCACCTTATGAGGATGTTTTCATCTAGAGATATGAGTCATACAAGGTTGAGTTTGATCACCAAAAAGATGAGCTCAAGGTGTTTTCAATGAAGATAGACTTAGAGATCGAGATGATAAGTGAAATACATGGAAGTGTATGTCTTCAATGTTACCTAATACCTAAGGATGTAAAGTGGTAATGGATGCTCTGGTTGAGATATATCTGACTAGTTTGACTAGAATATAGAAGAGGTTGTTAGGCTAACCCTAAGTTTGGAAAGGAGATGTGTTTGGCTTACACTCAGATATAACGAGATATGTTGAAAAGTTAATGGTTGTTTGGTTATCCAGTCTAGTCTTTAATGCAATGAAAGGATGGTGGTAGAACCTCATATACACTTCTTTGGAAAGGAAGGTAATAAAACCCTGATGAGAATGGTTTAGGGTTCTGAGGAATCGATCTAGAGGAATCATGACATATAAGAAATAATGATGTTGAGATCACTTTACACCATGGTATTACGGTGATAATGAGTGGTAGTAGTATTATGGATGCTGGAGATGAGGCTGCATGTGATATGTTGCCATGCATGACAGAAAGTGAAGGATGAGCATCAGTAACCCAGTGTATTGACATAGAGGATAAAGAGTTCCCGAAAGATAAAGGGAGTTCATCGCTATGGATGTTGTAAGTCTCCCCTAGATCAAGGAAGATTGAGATGCAATATGGGTTATGGTAGATCGCCTTACCTAGATGACATGAGAAAGAAAGAATATTGTCAAGGGACAGATCGGGTTGAACTACATAAGAGAGAGGTGGTTCAGCTACACCATGAGGTTGAGTATAAAGGTTATTGAGTTAGACCTAAAGGCTCCCTTCCAAAAGGTGAAAGTAGGTACATGAAGAACTCGATGTTAGTACAGTTTATCACCCCTAACTAATGGTTAGTATAATCCAGACTAAAGGGTCTGATGAGATCATGTGTGCTCGTTCAGGGTGATATCTAGAGACAGTTCTTGTCCTATGAAAGATGTGACAATGACCACCATAGCCAGTATCGGGTTTTATAAGAAGCTCTGTAAGGGAGGTTGTGTCGGTCACCACTTCAGTAAGGTGATGTTGGTGAAAGGACCACATGATGGTTAGAAAAGGACCACAGTGCATGTAGATGAAGTCGCTTTGATCGTGTAATGGATGAAAGGAGCCTAAAGATGACGAGAGTCATGAGTAGATGCAAAGTAGACTGACATGCAGTTCACTGTGGGAGAATATGTGACATGAAAATCCAACCCCTCTAGGTTATAACTAAGAGAGCTGAGTCCTCGATGCATGGGTTCTTTTAACATGGTTTGGTGGAGAAGGTTAAGTTTGACCTTACCCCTCAGGATAAAGTAATGTGTGATGAGTTTCAGGTGTCCAATTTAGAGCACTATGTGAGGTATCCCGACCATGTGCTGAGCAATGAACCTAGTGAGCCCCAAGGGAGGCTGACATGGCCTGAGTCACCTGTGCAATTTCTAGACGCCGGGATGAAAGAACTCAGAGAAAAGAATATGTGATGATAAAGGTTCTGTGGAAGAGCCATGAGTACGGTAAAGCCACATAGGGGCCAATGATGGACATGGAAAAATCTTATCCTGAATTGTTTGTTTGTTTGTTTGTTTGATTGATAGAATTTTGAGGACAAAATTCCTATAAGAGGGGAAGGGTGTTACAACCCCAATTTTTTGGGTTCAATTAGTGAGAAATGCAATTTCTCATATTAAGGATATTTGAACAAATAATGATATAATTTGTTTTGAATAAATGGATTATGTTTACAATAGCCTTGATGTTTGTGTTGTGGGCTTTATTGGCTATTGGGCCCAAATAACAAGGAAATTCAATTAGTAAATGAATAATTGAATATTTGAGAAAAGAAAAGTGTGGAAACCTCTAGAAGGCAAATCTAAAGAGGGATTTCATGCCTCTTGGATTCCTTGGGTTCCAAGGAGTCCAAAGTTGCAAAGAAAATGCAATAAGAAAAGAAAAGATTAATTAGGTATTTCTTTATTAAGAAAGAAATTGAAAATAATGATAAAATGTGGAAAATGAATGGAAAGAGGTATAAATCAGATTCCTTGGTGAATTTTCGTATCCATGAGGTTGCTAATATAAAAAGAAATTCCAATGAGGAAAATAAAAGAGAAATAAAGAGAAATCCTCAAAAAGAGCTATTTTAATAAGAAATAAACAAGATAATGAGAAATAATAAAGAATAATGCATTTAGATGCATCTAGAAGTATAATAAGTATCCTTGGAAATGAATTTTGAAATAATAGAGTTTATTGGGATCCAAGGAGTCCCAATAAAGAGGAAAGAAAGAGAAAATACTAAAATTGCAAAATAAAAGGGGTAATGTGATACATTATTAATGAATTTGTGTTGTTTTTCAAAAGGTGGTATTTTCTATTAAAAGAAAACATGATTTCGTGACAAATAACTAAAAGGCAAGAATAAAGAGAGTAAGGATTTCCGTATTCCAAAAATATTCAAGAAATAATGAATATCAAGGGGATCTTTTAAGAGAGAGAAAGGGACTTGTTTCTCATTATAGGAATAGGATTCCTAATAGGAGAGGACTCGTTTCCTCTTAGGTGGGCATCTTAGGGTGAGGACATGCTTCCATATAAAAGGGGTGGAACCCCTGGTTCGAAGTTAAAAGAGATCCCACGCTCTTCCTCTTTTTCTCAACGTGCAAACCCTAGTCGAAAGTAGGTATCTATCCCTGGAGCAATGACAGTTTGTCTTGCAGTCTTGATGGGGGCAGCAAACCTCCACGACACCCTAGGATGAATCGGATGTCCACCCGCGCCCTTGCCTTCAAGTAGTTGGGGTCGTAGGTCTGCAAGGTTGCAGCAGACACAATAGCAGAACGTGGGTGGATATAGCTTGGGAACAACCGTTTCGGCCATGGATTGGAAGCGCCTCACGTGCGTCAGGGAAGGGCGGAGGAAACGACACCCTCCCTGGTGGCTGACGAGGTCAGGAAAAAGGAGGAGGCGTCGCTCCCTCGACCGCTAGGGTGACAACAAGCAGCTGCCTGAGGTTGAAGAAGGAAAGAGTTGCGTTGGATGGTTATGCCCTCTGCGGGCTGAAGAGAAGATTGGCTTAAGTGGGGGCAAGATCGTAATTCCGTTATAAAATCAAAATCGGCGGGTTGCATGCAATGAGGAACACGTGGCGCTTGCTGAGTGGTCCAAACAGGTAATTCTTACAAAATTCATAACTAATCATTGGTAACTCCGATTAGGACAAGTAATATATGAATTTTGATCAGGAGAACGAGAGAAATCCAATAAAAATGATATGAAATATTGATTCCGTTTCTAATTGCAAAAGTACAATAAGTTGATGAAAGGTGAATTAAAGTTAAGTTAAAAACCCTTTTTGTGATTAAAGGTTGAATCTAGAATGCTTAATGGGTTAATTGAAGTATTAATAACCTATTGAATGATAATGTTAGATTTGAACTTGATCTAGATGTAAAATTGCATGATTTAGGGATTTTACCACATATGAGAATGGTTAAGTATTTAGAAACCCTAATTTAGGGTAAAAGAGGATAAGATCATATATATTTGGATAGGTGAGAAAATACGTTGTTAAATGATGGTTTTAAGTTATTTGAATACAAAAGTCCTTAATTCTGGATAAATACCCTAAATGTAGTTAATAGGGTCTTTTCATGAATAAAAGGTGAAATTGATGGCAAAATGAGTCCATATGTTAATTAGACCCTAATGAACTTTGAATTAGTGATAGAAGTACATAATGATCTTGTCATGGATTAAAAGGATAAAAATAGTTGCTTTAATGGAAAAGAAGCTTAATGGAATTAATTGATGATTAATGTGCCTATAATATGAAAAAATAGAGTTATATGTTGTTAAGATAACCTTAATATTGAAGAATAGATGAGATAATTAGGGTTTATGAGTAATGGAATAAAATTAGGGTTTAATATGGTAAAAGATGAAGGGAAACCCTAATTGCAAAATGAAACCCTAAAATGGATACAAAAACCCTAGAAAGTGAATCCAAGTAAATAAAGTAGATTCTTGATAAAGTGTGTAATAAATAGAGTACATATTCTTTTCAGGAATTATGTGATGATTGAATTGCTTGATTGGATTGCATTTTTGGTTGGATTTGCTTAATGATTGTGAAATCATCAAATCAGGTATGTGGTTACGCTTATGAATAATCGCTCTAGTTTCACAGTGATTCCCGAAGTTTTAATCGGTTGCTTGAAAATAACTGTTGGATGTTTATTTATTTCATGCAACTATAAAGTGATTATGATTATCACTATAAATGTGCATATATAACTGGCTAGATCCCGGTCCACCTCTGTGACTTGTAAAGGCTAAAAAGGGGTAACCTAGAGTAAGGTGTAGGTTATCGTGGGTTAGAAATTGGGCTACCAAGTGTAGTGCCATGAGACCCATTAGCCTGCCATGAGTTAAGGAGTGGGTTACTTACGAGTAGTGACATGTGACTCAACCATAGAAACTTGTTCACCTATAGGTGGGACCATGAGGGGTTTAATGAGGATCTACCATAAGGAAGGTAGTATCCAGGTCCACTGCAGGGATAGCACAAAGGATAGGGTACTCATGGATCGCAGAGTTATATTTAAAACATAATCTTGGTTGTTAAATGATTAATTGAATGATTACGTTGTTATCATAGTTGCACATTTATTGTTTCCCCCACATACCAGCTTCGGCTGACCGACGTTTTGTTTGTCGACGTTTTAGGTTCAAGCCAAAAGGACAAATAGTAAATCGTCATATTGCAAATACATGAAGTAAAATACAAGGAGGATTAGTTAGAGTAGAATGCATACATGGATAGAAGTTTAGAAATCCAAAGTTTTCAAAAGGTATGAAAAAAATTATTACAGCTTTTCAGTATAGATTGTTGAAATTTAATAATTGTTCTTGACTAAGTGTCGAACCTTTGATCCAGAATTTATGGTTGCGACTTTGACCTCTCAGTCTCCCTTAATTGGGGGTTATGGGGAGGTGGGGTCGTAACATACATCCTCTACCTAGAGGGGTCAATCTCTAGGATTTGCAACCATTGCACACTTATTATCTTCCATTATAAGAGATACAATATGACCTTCTTTTTCAAGGACAAGGATACCTAGCCTTCCCTTTAAGGACAAGGATGCCAACAACCTTACAGGGACTTAACCATTCTAGAGGAAGAGTCTTCTATCTTCACTAGGGCTTACCCACTTTTATAAGGAGATAGCTTCCTTCACCAAGGAGATTTACTCTTGTAACAAATATTCCACCTTGAAGGAATTTCCCACTCTTCTCTTGGATCTTCAGCCTTCAACTTCACCTTCACCAAGGAGAAGCTTTCACCATCAAATCTGGAGAGAAAGAGATAAAGGGAAGTTGAGAGCTTTACAAGGTGTCCAATGAAGGAGCTCTCTCACAAGCAACCTATTTCACTAGATTGATGGTGACCAATAGAAGCTAGAGAGCGAAAGGGTCTCTTAGTAGACAAATCCACTCAACTATAGCTAGGAGAATAAGAAGAAAAGTTTGAATGAAGTCCAAGGGCACCTATTTATAGTTGGTGGAATCTACTAGCCAGTAAATGTACTTAGGAAAGAATTCTACCCGTTTGGGGTGTTGCAACGGATCCATTTTTGAGTTTTTCAACATTCCAACAGTCAGAAACACTTTTTTTGTGCATTCCGTAAAGTGTAGTTGGTCGAGTTTCAATAAAAATACCTCGACCAATAACACAATACGACAAAGAAAATTTGAGCTGTCGGTCGAGTTTATCCTAGATGAAACTCGGCCAACAACTTGAAACTAATTTTCCTGTGCAGGGTGTCGGTTGAGTTTGATGTGGGGTAAACTCGACTGACCTTGGCAACTACCAAGACCCTCATAGGTTTGTTGGTCGAGTTTCATGTGAGTGAAACTCGTTTGACGAAAGTGCATGTGATGAATTTTGAAAATTGCCATAAAGATTCTTAAATATCGAATTTAAGTGCATTTTATATTTTTCTCAGATTAGTTACAAGTCAATGATTTACAAAAATGTCCTAGTTTAAGGCATTTTCCACAAAAGTTCATTTGCATTGATTTTGTCTTATTTTTGGCCAAGCAAGGCCTGGGTGGAATTCATTTTTTTCATGTACCTAATATCTGAAATCAATCTCAAATAGATGTATTAGATACATATGAATGGAATGGTTAAGTCATCATCAAAATATGGACAATGTATAACTGTTAGGTCAACATTCTCCCCCTTTTTGAATATGGCAAACTATTTGTCAACATATTGAAAAGAACTTAGAATTTAAACTTTTACCTTTTCAATTGTAGGGGCATACATGAAGTAAAATAGCAATTTATCACCCTCAATTTATGCTTACCTTAACCAGTCTGGTTAGTTCCTCCAAAAATCATAACCATAACATATATGTACCATTTGAGTCCACTTTCATAGTCACAAGATATTTCAAAAAATTAAATAGAAAAGGAGCAAGATTCAATATGGGCTAAGCTTGTTTCTCCCATTTGTCATCTCAAAAAGGAAGGGGGTAGAAGAGCTAAAACAAGTATTATCCAAACGCACAAACGCTACAAACTTCCACCATTTGCAAACACCACACCCAAGCCAGAGAAAGAACAAACATACTAAAGTCATAATATAAATATGGAAGCACACACCAATAACTCATGAGATTTAGAAGAGTATAGAGTTAAGGTATCGATGATAAGATTTCAATAAAAGTAAGTCATCTCAAGATGCAAAATACAAATGATGAGAAAAAATAGTGATGAGATATAAAAATAGCAATCCTTAGATAAAGCGCCCAATGTTCAATACATGAAAGCCTACAAAAATACATATATATGCACACTCTATAGACTAGGAACTAAACATCAAGCTCATCTATATCAAAGTTCTTGTCAGACTAGTAGTCCTCATCGCAGATTGGCTCAGAGGGTGTAGTAGTGGCAGTAGCTATGTCCTCATCATCTTTAGCATCACCTCCAGAGCCATTATCCTCATCAGCATCACCCTTAGCACTATCATCACCCTCATATTCATCATCATGTTCAACCATCTTTGTATCCTCCTCAAGAATAAATGAGCAAGGACCATGCCACTATTAACCTAATGGTCATACAATGTCCATATTTTGATGATGACTTAACCATTCCATTCATATATCTAATATTTCTATTTAAGATTGATTTTAGGTATTAGGTACACGGAAATTATAAATTCAATCAAGCCCTAGCTTGACCAAATACAAATTAAAGTCAATGTGAATGCACTTTTGTGGAATATGCCCTAAAACTCTTAGGACACTTTTTATAATAATTTGTATTAATGTTATGACTTAGCTAAGATGAGAAAAATCAGGAGTACTTAAAATGAATGTTCAAGCACTCTAATGACAATTCTAAAATTCATTACATGGAGTTCTGTTGGCCGAGTTTCATCCTTGATAAACTCGACCGACACCCTTGATGGATTTTGGGAATTTCCAACGTCGGTCGAGTTTCCTTAGGACAAACTCGACCAATGTCATGCACTGACCAAATCAAATTTAAGCCATCAAGTGAGTTTCATCTAGTATATACTTGACTGACACTTCAAATTCACTTTGTCACATAGTGCTATCCGTCGAGTTTGTTTTATTGAAACTCGACCAACCGCATTGCGCGAATGTGTATAAAAAATATTTGTAGCCGTTAGAGTGTTGCAAATATAAAAAATATATCTATTGCAACATCTCAAATTACCAGAATCTATTTTCAAGTGCTTCTAGTGGCTAGTAGACATCCCCAACTATAAATAGTGATCCTTGAGCTTCATCTCAAGTTTTCTTCTCATGCTCCTAGCTATAGTTAAGTGGATTTGTCAACTAAGAGCCCCTTTCTCTCTCTCTTGCTTACTAATCAAAACGTCAAACTGAGTGAGATAGATTATTAGTGGGAGAGCTACTTCCTTGTAA
This sequence comes from Alisma plantago-aquatica, assembly GCA_963693085.1. Taxonomy (NCBI): domain Eukaryota; kingdom Viridiplantae; phylum Streptophyta; class Magnoliopsida; order Alismatales; family Alismataceae; genus Alisma; species Alisma plantago-aquatica. Next base: position 437,619,409 of record OY856414.1, on the reverse strand, counting down.
TCCACTTATTTGTCAACGTCTTAAAAACATAATAGATAAAATACTTGCAAAAACTATCCTAAATTATTTATATTTTTGGGAGATATGATCCCTAAAACAATCAACTAAGCTGTCTTACAGATAGGAAGTTGGCCATGAATACGCAAGCACAAAAAAAATAGAATAGAATCAGACAATTCATGACCGATTCCTTGTTTTACCTATCTTCATCTAGATATATAATGCATGTGTTGGATTTCCATTTCCCTACATTGTTAACGTATAGGACATGTGAAGGATTAAGGATAACTGAAGACTCAAAGAGGAGAGAATCCTTTCTAGCATAGTTTATTGTGTATGTGTTGCAACTCTAGACAACGTGAGCATCCTAAACAAGCTTGTCAACATATTGTATTACTTGAGCATTATCGGTGGTCAAAATAAAATAAGAAGAAAGAACCGAATAAGATAATTGTCCAAATTGGAACGCACTCTTATCTAGATATAGAATCTCCTACTAAGTGACGACAACAACAAAATAAACATAAGAAATAAAAATGAAGAAATTTTTTACTTGTCAGCTAACAATACAGAAAATGCACAATCATAAGAAATAAAAATGAAGGAAATTTTCATAGATCTGTATATGCTTGAGAGAGGCCTTAGCAAATTTTATCACGGGATGTCTTAGTCCCATGTTTAGACAACAGAGATTGGCTTCCAAGTACTATACGCCACGTAGCTCTGAATCAGTTATGGAGACATATATCTAACGATTACACGATATAAAAAGGTAAGAGCTACCACAACGGGATACGGAACATTATATGCTTGGAGAGCAAACGTTCGCTCGACTCTGCACGTTTTCGAGACCTTATAAACATATCCACATATACGGGATATTGAATTATTAGCCAGGCGACAAAAATGGGCGTCGTCTCTATATACCACTAGTTTTAAACCCGTGCGATGCACGGGTCTGAAACAATGAGAATCCTGGTGCCGTGGAAACAACATGAGAGTAGCACAACCGTATTATCAGCCGGTGGATATAGAACTAATATTGTCAACATATTTTAATAATTTTAGACAAACTTTCCATTATAGAAGACCCTTTACATTCCTTAGAGTTCAAAATGTGACAATGTAGATGGCGATAATTTTTCCTTACAGTAACTGCAGACATTTCGTAATGTCTTGCGGTATGAACAACAACTAAGTACATAATTAAAAGACATTCTTCAGTAGCCAGCCAGATTGTCTATTCATAAGTGTTTTTTCTGTTCCTGTCCGTAAATTGTAGACACCTTGTAATGTCCTGCAACATGTAGGGATGTAAATCAACAATATTTTTGAGGTATAGTCATGAACCTATGCTATGCACGGGCTTTCAATTCTGATTAGAGTGAAGTGTCACTGTTGCTTGCAATATTAAAATCAGTAAGTGATTCAGAAAATATTTTTGTATACAGTAAAGTTTCTTCATACATTAATGGGATTCAAATATATGATTAACATGCAAAGTTTAGACAAAAATTATATGCAGCAATTTGAAAAGCATGATAACATGCACCATGCTTCTGGATGTGTTTCTCTTTCGTGGTTTTTAAAATCTAAGATGGTTGAAATAATTGTGGTGTTACTAAATTAACAAACAGGAAAATGAAGTAATAAGCTTTTTACATTCTACGTAGCTTTCTAGAAGAATATAAGTATTTCAGTAGAGGCTACAATTCAAAATGAGATAATGTGGCTTTTTAAAATCTTTCCTTACAACAATAGACATAAGTATAACTAAGTCTAATTATTTGCAAAACCAGTAGACATCCGTAGGTCTAGGTATCATGAATTTTCTGGATAGCTAAATATTTGCCAATCTTAAGTTCTTTTTCCTGAATTTAGCCTATGAAGGATATGAAATGCATGATAATTTATAAGTTATATAAAATTCAAAGTAAATACCAGTCGGCAAGCTCCTGCAAAGGAAATGAAGCGTGTCATCTGAAGTTGTGAGGTCATTGGCTGTAATGATTAAGCCTGGAAGAAAATACAAGATAAATAAAGTAGTTTTAGAAAGAACAATGTCATCAACATATACAATGAAAATAACATTGATCTTAGTTCCAAGACCTAATACACTGCAGTGGAAATTGTAAAGAACAGTCGTCCATCTGGTTTCAGCATCAGGGAACTCCACAGCTACTTTATACGGTCGTTACCATCTTACCTAACATCATCATCATCAAAAGCTCAATTCCCTACCACGTTGTAGTGTGACTCAAAACTACTTGCTGCTTTTTATCATCTGTAACGAAACCAATAAAAACTCGGAGTGAGAAATTAGGAAGCATGGTTGTAGATTCTAGAGACTAACATAGAGAGAAATGCACACATGAACCGCAACAACGCATTCTAGTGCAGACCTGGACGTGGCTGCTGCACACCTGGGTTATGGTTGTTTTGTGTAGGGATATGATGAATGGAGTAGATACTCCATTTTAGTAGAAGAAGAAGAAAAGAGCATGGAGAATAAATATTTTGGAAAACGAAATTGCTTTCAATTTCCGGGCATGGACTTGCATATGCACAGCAAAGAGTGGGACAGTACCCTGTCATATTTGGATACTATTGCTCCATTGCAGCCTAAGAAAACAATTGCAGTAATATTTTGTCTTAAAGAAGGATATACGTACTTTTATTCTTAGTTTCTAAGAAACATGAGGATAAATATAGATGTAATTATTTGAAAGTGAGAAACTGATATTTGTTTCATATAAGAAAATTCATTAACACAAAGGAATGAACATTAACAATATAAACATTTTAATGAATTAGATAGATATTAATGTATATTACAGCCAGTAAATAATGCATTTTGTTACTACAAAAATTCATTCAGTCATAAGAGTACACCCAGATCTGGAATCTAAAATAAATAGATATAGGGCACGTTTGTTTTGCTGTATGCAAATGGATTTACAGAAATACAACATTCACGTAGTCCTAGTTGCTGACTTTTCGTATTTTTTTGTACTGAGCAGTAGTGAAAAGTAAGTGACTGTGTGCTGCATGTCCGTACCCAGCCGTTTTGAGAAGGAGAAGCATGTTCCGCATATATATTCAATTGTCAAGACTATTTAGATTTGTATAGAGACCATTATCTGAACTTAAAAAAGGCTATGCTTTCATTGGTGGTGGTTCTCCTTTGAGGAAGATAACTGATAAACAGGTGATTTCCATTATTGTTTCTTGTACTGGAAAGTAAATATCCTCCTTAAAAAATGATAGTAAGTTGAATACATGCATTTGTTGTCGTTTCTTATATATAGTCATTCTTCCTGAAGTTTAAGTCAGTCAGTGAGGTAGGGGTTTATTAACATGCTGACCAACTTATTGTGATCCTTAAAGGTGAAAGAGTTTAACGGAATATAACAACAAAAGTTTTTTAGATGCTATACAGAGCAAAAATCTTACCTTCAATCTGTAAAGTAGCTCCGAGATAGTACAAAAAGTCCTTATTCGAGCCTCTTAGACATATCCGCTGGAAGATTCTATGAGCTTTTTCTCATCTAGGTTCTGAGTGATCCAGTATTTTTACTCCTGTGCATTTTCGTCAACGGGATTAATAGAAAAGAAAAGGGAGACGGAACGCCAGAAAAATCTTGAGATATGAACTGCAAAAGTATGAATGATACAATGCTTTAGGATAGATTATCAATGATGTAATCCAAGGTCCACTAAATTGATGAAAAATTTAATTCAGTTGAGAATATAAAGGACATTGTATATTTGTATGATCAAGTTAGTAGTAGCATCCCCTGCCACCAGCGGATATGTCCAGCGGTAACCAATATGTGTTTACTGTGGCCTCCCCTTGCCCTCATGAATACCCACGCAACCAAAACATGATAATTAAGATTTGTGTCGATAAATATGCTATCCATTGAATGACTTTAGTTATCGTAGTGATAGTATCTTATCAGATTATATTTGAGAGGGAGAAATGTTTGATGAAATAAATCATAATCTTATATATTTATACAGCATCACTTTTGTATGTTTCCGATTAATAGTTTTTAAAAGCTACAGATCTAAATGAAAGTAGATGACACGAAAAAAACGTAGAAAGATTTTTTTTTGGTTAGGGGGGTCAGTTGGTAGAACCAGAAGATAATCGAGATCTTCTTAATAATTCTCTTCTATATACTTATATACGTGGTAAGTAATTTAGTTTAGTACTGTCAAGATTGTAAATGGAGAAAAAAAGGAGAGATGAGGGAGGGGAGATATTTGTTGATATGAACTTGTTTAACTCGTCGGTTACGCAATCAAAGCCGACCAAATCCGAACTCTTCAAATGACAACAATTACAGCTCGTGTTGTACGATAGTTAAAAAACAGTGTTCTATCGATAGTTTAAAAACCAGTCTTCTAAATTTCGCACACGTGAAGACGAAACATACGTTACCCGTTAATGTCAATGGGAGGAGGTAAGGGAAAGGCGAGCGGGAGGGAGGCGGCATCGCAGATGCAGTCACAAAATTACCCAACAGTTCGTCATATTTGGGTACCCTGTTCTCTCTTCCGCCACCGTTACGAACCTCTCGGCCAACAATTTTACCTCTTCCACCACACGGATCAAAACGTCCAGCCCGTGTGGGAAGAGGAACAAAGGAACGAAAAGAAGAAGCCATGTAAGAAGTTGAAACCCGCGAGTTGAAGGACAGTTACGCCTGTCTCGCCCCCTCCTGACGATTGGGGTTGGGGTTGGGGGCTTTTGCGTGGAGGAGGTGGGGGCGAGGAACAAAGGGGCGGAATTGTACAGGACGGGGACGACGACGGACAAGCTGCTCCGATTTCCTCATCTACCGCAGTCAATCTGGTGAGGTTCGGCCGCCGCATCTCCGACGCGTCGGAGACCAAGATGTTGGAAGGGAAAATGAAATAGTACATCCAATGTTTACCTGAGACTGCCACCGAGAAATCTTTTGCTTCCTTCCCTACGCTGCTCCAGTCGCCGAAGGAACCGTCTCGCCAGCTCCTCTACTTTGTAAAACCCTACGAACTGCAGAATAAGGAGGCGGTGCCGACAGTCGACCCTTCTAGCGTGTGAAAATTGCTAATACAATGCTAAGGACCACTACGCAATTCTCAAAAATGACGGTGAATATTGCACTGAACCCCCCGAACGGGCTCTCCTATATAGTATAGATATCGTGTTGGCATTTCCTTCTCCTTCGCAGTTAAACGGAACGTGTTGCACGTTTACCAGAGTGCCGCTGTTTATAAGAACAACCCTCTCCTGATCTACTTGAAGGCAAGCTGCATAAGCAACTGAGCTGGCCCAGAACAACTCACAATCCATCTTCAGGCAACAGCTATGTCTAAAGCAGGTGGATCCTTCGGGCCAGGAGGATACCCTGTGGATAAGCGGAGTATCAAGACGGACGGGATCTCCACCCCTCCGCCGAAACCGTTGCTTATCGCCTCGCCGTCCGACGAGGGGGAGTACCCAGTGCTTGTCCTGCTCCATGGCTACCTACTCTGCAACACCTTCTACTCCCAGCTCATGGAGCATGTTGCCTCGCATGGCTACATCGTGGTCGCCCCTCAGGTAGCTACCGTTGTAGCTTTTCTGTTCGTTTTCGGCTTTGCTTTTTACTTTGCAGTACATGATGCCATGCTTCTCTTCTTTGGCATTGATCCTGTAGTACAAGCACACATGTCATGTTGCACGCACTAAATAATGAATGACAGACTGCAGTATGGGTTGGTTCCGACCTAAACGGACAAATGACTGAACCTTATCCGTTTAAGGAAAATTTAAACCAAAGACAACAATTATTTACTGTTAAATAAACTAAATCGAAGCCTACATATATCATTGGCTACTGTTTTAGTCAGCGTCATACTGTTGTGCTAAAAATTGTCGTTTTGAAAATCTTAAAGCATTGCTTTACAAGAAACAGAAAACGAAAACATACATAAGAACAATTATCGTGGTTATTATATACGATGGTGATATTATAATTTATTCAGATGGATATGACTTACAGCAAGTAGTGTTTACAGTACATGTCCATTTAAAATTTCAAAGTGCCTTTTAAGCTTTAAGTGACTTTTTAGTGTGATATAACCATATAGCCATGCACGGGGTGCTACTTAGCTTAGTCCATTTATCATTACTAATAAGTTTCGTACTGATGTTGATACGAACAATCTGTTCACATGTATTGTCAGCCGTTCAGCATTTATCTAACAATGACAACGATGACTCGTTTCCCTTCCGCGAATAAGATGTATACCAACCAATTAATGAAGAAATAGATAGATAGTGATGTTACACCATATTTCTTTGACACGCCTATATGTCCCAATTATATTTCTTCCACGATAACTAGTGAGTATTCGGGGTCATAAAAAAGTTGTATAAAACTTTCTATTTTGGTAAATGATATTCCTCGACCTGGCCGTGAACTTGAAACATGCGTCATTTGAACAGATATCTTAGTCACGAAAATAATTAGGATAAGTACTGCTGTGAAACTTGGACTGATAGCTCGATGCCCTCTTATTGAATGTGACTCTTTATAATTATAACTAGCTAGGTACTTTGTTTATGTTTAATTTAGAGCTAAAGTAGCATGACATCAGATATAATTTCAGTCTTTCTCAAACAAAAGCCTCAAGGAGATGTTAAATTTTTTATCTGTAAATATCGTTCATTATATATATATATATATATATATATATATATATATATATATATATATATATATATATATATATATATATATATATATATATATATATATATATATCATTCTGCTTGTTGAAAAAAATCGATATTAAGGTAGATATCCATATCCTACTACTAGTAGGTAGTTAATTTCATTTTCATAAAATGTGAACTAGAAGAACATTGTCAATTGACTGGATTTACAAATATCTTATTGACGTGAGCTGGGTAGTCAAGTTGGACAAATTTTCAACGTCTATGTTGCGAGATTATTTCATATCGGCTGCATTTCTGGCCTATGGGATCAAGGATGAACATGATGCCAAAATTCTAAAAATAATAAGAAAGTGTACTTCTGAAACAATCAATATTTTAAGAATAAAAATTCAATACTCGACAAAGTTTTATATCCAATAGAATATGCGGGAACTCTCATGCCACTTGGTTAAGACCAAAACAAAAGACCAAAACAAATTAAACATTGTGTACTTTATTCTCCTGTATTTATCAATCTCCAACAAGGGCTCATTAAATCAACAACACAAGGGACATATTTTTACAATTCAGCAATTATTACACGTTTCTTCGTCTTTATGACAGTTTTAAAATTGGGAGTTTACTTATACTATTTACTTGACCTCCCCTCAAATGTTGGTTCAATATTAATTGTATCTTTGATTCATCTCCTCAATCCATTTGTCTTATGAGATTCTCACGATCAGCTCAGTGTTTGGCCATGGAAGCCACATGGGGTACACATTCGACCAATTTCCGTAAGCATTGAGAAAATTATGCCTTTAGTACTATCTTCTAAGGAAGAGACTAAAATTGATGTTTCGTTGGTCCCTCTTATTAGAATGTGTGGTATTCTATCTAAAACGAAGGGACCACACACCTTATAAGCCCAGGACTTTTCCCAGAGCTCAGCAGTATGGGACAATTCTAACATCTCCCTCAAGTGCAGCCACTTTTGTGTGCTTGCACTTGTTCTTTTTTTAGGTAGGGTGTGGTCCTCACACTTGTCTCATGAGGTTCGCTCTGATACCATATTAGAATGTGTGGTATTCTACCCAAAACTAATTGGCAATGGGTGAATGGACCACACACCTTATAAGCCCAGGACCTTTCCCAGAGCTCAGCGGTGTGGGACAATTCTAACACCTCTTGGGTCAAACGCGTGCAATGGCTAGAGGTACTAACAGCTCAATAGCTGATATCATATGATCTGCCTGAAAGGAAATAGGTGTACCATCGATTTCAAATGGATTGCGTGGACCCCTTCCTAGATGCCAGATTTGGTGCGATAACTGGATGCTGTCTGTTTCTCTTCCGTCTTAGTCTAGTATATTAGGCAAGTCGAAGGCAAGTCGATCAGTACTCAGACAGTTGAGGTACCTAACGTAACCAAGTACGTTGCCTTATTTCGAGATGCATTGATATACCTTTTTAGAAGTAACAAAAGTGCCTCGCTTTGATTTGAAGACCAGGAAGAGTCTTAGTTCCAGTCCAACCCTCTCAATTTTCCACCACTTAGTTCCCATTACTGTATCCTCCAACGAAGAGACCATAAAAAGAATGCAGTTTGATTTTCGTCACACCTATTCAAGGATACACGCATTTGACGTGGGGAAACCGTCCCTTGTCAGCCCACCTTCCAGCGTGGTCCCTCCCTTCCCATGCTCCACTCGCCATCTCTCTTTTATCCACCTATTTTGAATTTAATTTTGTTATTTTTTTATTATGTTTATAATTTTAAATCATAGTGTTTTTATAAATAAAGATCATAAGATTCTTTTAACATTCTAACAAGACCAATATTGATATTTTTAATATAATAAAAAAAGAAAGTAAAAAAGAAATAAAAGGAAAGACAAGGGAACTAAAGAGGGAATAAAATAAGTGAAGAGGGAAGATAATAAAAGAAGAGGGAAGTAATGAAAGAGATGAGAGAAGTGAAATGGTAAATGAGAGAAGTAAGTGGAGAGAAAGGAGGGAAGTAAGAAGGGAAAAATATTAAAGAAGGAGAGAATTAAGGAAGGAATTAAAGGAGAGAGTAGATGAGAGAATATGTAAGATAATGGGAGAAGAAGAAAGTCACGAAAGAAAATAGAGAAATGAGAGGGTAGATGAGGGGAATAATATAAAAAGAAGAGAGAAGTAGTGTGTCAACTTTTGTCCATGTTTGAGTGGAATTGGCCCACTTTTGTTAATTACGCACCCACATTTTAATGGAATATAAATATATTGTTGGTAGCCACCATTCAATTCCCATTCCCGTAGACACCGCCGAAGGGACCACTAAAAGGATAACCTTCGTCGCTAGTAGCTATTATTACTAGAGGTGATGGTCGGACACTACTCAGAGGTCACAGATACGATGGTTCCACGGATGGGACCATTCTTTTTAAGAATATCAAAATTGTTAATCTGGTACTGTACCAGAAAGAAAAGTAAAGACAGCGATGCAAAAACAATATGTTGTTTGATTTTTATTTCAAAATTAACGAATATAGCACGTGTTGAAGGAACAAAGTGATGCAGTAACAAAGACAAGTACCAATTTGTTCCCAAACTGACATAAGAGTTTCTACAAACTAAACTGATTTATCCCCAATTTTTCTTTTAATTAGCCTGCATTTTCTGCTGGCAACACAACTAACCTGCAGCCATTACGGATTGCGCAAGCGTGATCCATGTTCTTAAACATATGATTCTCCTTCCAACATGGGAACGACGTCAGTTTAATGATTAAATCCCTTTTGCAGTTGTATTTCATCACATGCTGCGACGCCACCAAAGAGGTAAAATCGGCAACTAAAGTCATCAACTGGCTTCCCCAAGGTCTGGTGGCCCCTTCCATACTTCCTACGGGAGTGCAACCAGACCTCAGCAAGGTCGCACTTGCCGGCCACAGCCGAGGCGGCAAGGTTGCCTTCGCGGTAGCCCTTGGCCTCGTCGGCTCTGCTCCGTCCCTGAGCGTGAAGCTTTCTGCACTCATCGGTATCGACCCAGTGGATGGAGGGTGTGCAGGGAAGCAGACCAAACCAGCGGTTCTGAACTATACCCCACAGTCCTTTGATCTGGGAGGGATGCCCACCATGGTTATCGGGACCGGGCTGGGAGAGGCGAAGGCAGGTCCACTGTGCCCGCCTTGCGCTCCTCTTGGTCTCAACCACCGTGATTTCTTCGACGAGTGCGAATCACCGACATGTCACATGGTTGCCAAGGACTACGGACATGTGGACATGCTCGACGATGAAACATCGGGATTACGTGGGAAGACCACGTATCACATGTGCAAGAACGGGGCGTCCAGGGAACCTATGAGGAAGTTCGTTGGTGGCGCCGTCGTGGCTTTTCTCGAGTCCAAATTTCGTGATGAGCACATAGACCTTGACAATCTCAAGAATCATCCTGAAACGGCGCCTGTAGCCCTGCTAGATGTTGTTTTTCGTTGAGGATTTCAGCTAATATGAATAATAAAGCACCTGACTAGACAGTCAATGGGTGTTAGCCCAGTTGGTGGGCATCTCGATTTGCTAATAAGAAGCTTTTTGGCGTTCAGATCTAGTAGTCGCGGTCAAAAATTGTGCTTTGTCCATGATGGACCACATAAATAAAATCCACACTTTTCCCACCAAGAAGGGATCAACAAAATTCTCACTTGTATCACGGTTAGAAAGACCCTTGTTGTAAACCCTTCATCATAGTTGTTATGTCCTGTTTCAAGAGGACCGTCTACCCTTATTATTCTATTGCACGTTGGAGTAAATTTGTTTTTGCATCACGATCATCTCTTATGTTTCATAGTGGATTTCTTCTTTTTGGAGTTCATGTACAACAAGGCGATCCCACAACCACCTCATTTACTATTTGCCTCTCCAACCTGTTAGTTTACAATTAAGGGATAATTTGTACCCTCCATCTTATCTTCTAACTTGATATTAGTACTCATTAGTAAGCATGGGAAGTATCTAGGTAATATCTTTTATTCAAGCCCTAGCCCATACTCCAATATTCACCTCAAATAAGAAGACCGAAGTATTTTGTAATGTTGATGGCTTCAAAAGAGTTCTAAAGCTAGTGATACTTCCCAGTGACTTTTATGACATTTTAGGGTATGAAGATTCTAGGCAGCTCTTTTTCATTGAAAGGTTTAGCATGGAGCTTCTATTGAATTCAGTGGTTCAAACTATTTCCAATGAATGGATCTCTTGGTCGTGATTTTGGACCAATAGAGAAAATTCCTTATTCTTTATTTTTATGTTTAGATTCTCATGATATTTCTCTTAAACAACATCGCTAGAACCCATCATCTATGTCATAGATCTTTCTTTTGGCCTTCTAATTAATATTTGACACACTTTATTGTTTGTTACAACCCAGGAATCTATGATCTTTATTTGAATATGTGTATAATTCCTACACACCTTGATGTGTTGAATACATAATGTGATTTTGATGGATTTTTTAGAGCTAAAATTTAGACAGTTTGAAAGTGGAGTCTCCACAACGTTAAAAGGTGAAACGAGAAAAACCATGCAATATCTTTAAGAAGAAAGAGGATAAGGAATGATAAGTCGGCCAAAGGTAAAGATAAGTCAATAAGTTTTATGTGGAAGGTCTTGTGCACCCCTGTCACACCTGAACTAAGTATTGTCGATCCTAGCAAGGTAAAACTGAGTACTTTGCATTATAAAGATATGCTAGAGAATACATTTTAAAGAAAAATGTGCATAAATGTTTGTTGCTTAAAAAGAGAGTTAGTATATACACATTGGGTTGTCTATGGGTGAGTTGTTCTCCCACCTTTTCTTAAATTTGGTCATATTTAACCTACTCCCATGAGTCCCACCCCCATTGTAACCCAAACCACTTGTTTGATTGCTCGTATCACACACATATTGGAAGGCTTGTCATTCTAAATTGTTGCACATACTTTCATAAACACCTTTTTACAAGATGTAGAGTGTAGTTGAAGTGAACGTTATTATAATAGATAAATTTATATAGTTATGGTCCATACTTGTCGCTTATAACCAACTAATATACCATTATAAGTTGCCCTTATTATGATTTCTTTACCATAAACACCTTGACATATCACAACACATACCATACCCCTACCCTCGTCCAACCCACCAAAGAATTATTGATGTCCTATTAATGATACAATGTCATCTCCCACTCTTACCTCCATTTGCATGCAAGCTTGACAATTATGATTTGATATGAAGTCACTACCCACACCATGCTTGTCTAGTGCTAATAGTTCACGTAATTAGGTTTGATATAGAGGGTAGTTGTCTTGGCTGTAGAAAACCTCCTCTCCACCCATCGCACACACAAGGAGACGCGTGTATTATTTATGTCACTACACATTCCCTCCCCCATATTATTATACCAATTTTTGTTTCTTCTTCATACAACTCTTTAGTATGTAAATATCAATATTAGTGGGAAAGGCTTCATAATGAGGCGAACGTAGGATGAAGGTAAGGGGAAGGGAAAGTAGGTGTGGAGAGAGATACATATGGGAATTTTGAAGGTTTACTCGGCAAGGAAAAAATATGGAACTGATACTATTGGGGTAAGAGATCTTAAATGCTAGTAAGAAGAATTGGCAATAGTGCGAGAAAGAACTACAATATGGAGAACGGCATGAGAAAGATATGTAATAAGAGCTATAGAGATATAGATAGAGAGAGAGTGTAATTTTTAAATAACTTAAGCGTTATCATACTCATACAATGAACTAAAAATGTCTCTTTTCTCATTTATCAATAAAATCTATTTTTATACAACTATAAAAATGTGAGTTTGTCTTGCTAATTACAATCATGTTATTTTATGGGTCCAACCAATCAAAATCCAACAAATAAAAATCCATATTTCTCCTTATGTATCTTTCCTCCCATATATAACTTTTTCTAATATCTTATGTCTCTCTCTCGTCTATGTGCCACATGTTTCCACTATCCAAAAAACTCTTCTAAAATTAGTTTCTTCTTTCTCCATCCACCATTAACATAGATCTATTTCTTCTGCATGTATTCTTATATTTCTCTCCATATGTCAGTCTTCTCCCTTATAAGAATGGAAATCCCAACTAGAGATACATTTTGTTCCATTATACAAATGTTTTTTTCTTGATAATAATACAAGACAATGGCAATATATGTGATGTATGAACATATATGTGATCAATAATATGAACTATCTATGAATGGTGTGTAGAATTAGTGCTTGTCATAAACTAGCCACATGTATTATGTAATATATTTTTCATATAATATAATATTATAAAGTTATAATTAGTCTTTCTCTCAATTAAATATCTAATATAAACCAAGATGATATTTTTTCCATATGAAACGAATGTGTTGATCTATTAGTATATACAAAGTCTTATACATTTAACTAAAATTGCCACATAAGAGAAAAATAGAATAAGGATCAATATATGATTAGAAATTTAATGTGTTGTAATATACACTATTTGAATTAATGTAAACTTGGGATACATAAGATCATGTTCCAAATTATTATTTGATTAAGCTTTCTTAGATATAATAGGCCTATGTGTTTTATTTCTTATATTTACTTGATGAGATGGAGGCAACAAACCCATCGGTAAAAACACTGACCGTGTGTACAAAAAGGAAAATTTCCGCATAATGGAATCAATCTATTTTTTATCATTAAGAAGACATGTTTATGATTGTATATAAATTTTGTTATGTTTCTATAGAAGTAATGTTTCTATGTTTTAATATGGTGGGACATGTTCATGAATTTGTTGTATATCACAATTTTTTAGGATAAAAAAGTTATTATAATAGGAAAAGAACTCACCCTATATACAATCTAAATATTATAGGAAAAAAACAATTATAATTAAGAAAAGGTTTGGCATTATGGAACATTATTTCAAGTGTACATCTACACAATTGTGGATTTACGTTCCTTACCACTTGTGTAGAGAAAAACATGTTTCCTATCATTATTATATGTTAAGGGAGTTATCCAATATGCGTTCATATGGTAAGAAATATAAATCTATCACTAATTGTTCCCTTGAATAGTTATTGAGAGAATTTATTTTGGTTGTATGACCTAAAAGCCAATCATATGATGATTGTAGTAGCATCACTTTATTATGGATTTGATTATGCATAGAGGCAATTGCAATTATTATGTTTGCTTAAATATGAGATAATGAATAAATATAATAATTTCTTAAGAATCTATGACTTAATGACATGTGTTTGGGGTTGAGGACCTAAACATGATATCATGTGTATCCTAAGAGTATATATTCTTTTCTAGGTTCCTTGTCATATTTTATTGTGAAAATTTGGACAACAATGATATATCAAGACTAGTATGTGTGTTGACTAATGAGTACATCTCATGATATTGGATATTAAGTCAACCAAATAGGTACTTGTTATGAACAAGTATACTAGATAGACCCGACTTGAGTATGGTACATAGAAGTAAAAAACATATTTCATGTAACAATGGTTATTATGGTCACTAGACCTGAAGTCATTACAATGATCAGATGTTTTTTGGTGTACTTAACACTACTCAACATGACATTGAATAAGGGTTGCCATAGATGTAGTTCTTGGGTGTATTATGATATATGTAGACTATTGTGAGTGATATAGATGAAATGTGTCTCTCCTATTGGGTTGATAGCCCATCCACTTGATGGGTGAGACTATGATATGCATGGCCATGTTCATTTGAGTCAATATATGATATTTAGCTCATCTGTATCCTGAATAGTCTACTATAGATTAAGGAACAAACATTGAAAAGTAAGAAGATATTATCTATATGCCGCAATTTAAATATGGATATCGAAGACAAAAGGATTATATGATCATTGTAACATTGGTTACAATACTAGGTTGCAGTTGTTCTTCAACTTTTCCAATTAGTGAAGTGCATGACAACTTATTAGATACCAATCATTTTTTGTGTAATCACAATATGATTATAGATATCACTACTAATGTAATTTGGAGAATATAGGTTCACACAAATTTGATGCATAGGGAATAAGAGTATAATCAGGGACACTTGATTGAATTGATAATAAAAGCATTAGGTAGTCAATTAGATCATTGATGGACTGACTGGAAGCCCATTTGGTCCACTGAACAGTGTAGTCACGACTAGTTAGACCAATCCATTAACTAGAAGGTCAATTTCATTGACTACACCAAGATCCGTCCAACTGATTGACAAGACCAAGTCACATGATATGACAAGATCAACCAATTGATTGATTGGCTAGTCCAATCGCTTGATTGGACTAGATCTGTGGATTGATAGATTGGATATTATGACCCATTCTAGTCACCCAAATTGTTTTCCTAGGTGGACCACTATATAGTACCCTGACCTAACTCAGTTTCCTGACTAGACTAAGCTAAAGTTGACTCATAATTTGATGAAATAGGGATCTTGTCTCACTAGAAGATTGTATAATGTAAATATTCTAAATTAATAGTGAGGGTTATTTGTTTGTAACAAAATGGTGGGAGTGATATTTATTTAATTAAAGGTCCAACTAATGTTAGTAAGACTTCTTCAAGTCAAATATTAATTCTTGCAAATACTTCTTATAGATCAAATGGCAACCAAAAAGGATAACTTTTTACTATGATCAGTCCCGAGAAGGAAAAACTTAATAGAAACAATTCCCATGATTAGCTTAGGAGTTTGACAGTTATTCTCACACATGTGCATAAGTTCTTTGTTTTGGATACACCAGTACCAAATGAACCATCTCCAAATGTGCCTAGGCTGGAAAGGAAGGCTTATTGTAAGTATTCTGACAACTTCGTAGACATCAAGTTCCTTATGTTGTGAACCATAAATCACAGTCTTAAAAAGAAACATGAGAACATGGGATTTTTTAAGATAATAACACAACTTAGAAACATGTACCAAGAACAAGAAAGGCAAGAGAGATATGATTATATGAGGCATAAGTTAAGTGTAAAATGGAGGAAGATGATCCAGTTGGACCCCATGCACTCAGGTTAATTGGGTATGTGGAATGTCTAAAGAGAGTGTAATTTCTAATAGGATAAGAGTTTACCACATATGTGATCATGCAATCATTTCCAGAATCATATAAACATTTTCCATGTCTTAAAACATGAAACTTTTTGTTAAATCATTGATAGTGCTACATGACATGTTAAGAAAATATGAGGGGCAAATGAAAGATAAGCCCAATTCCTTATTGATGGCCTAGTAGATTAAGAGGAAAATCCAAAGCCTAAGGCAAATCCAAGAAATTTTCTACATCTAGAAAAAAAATCCAAGTATTTTGCACTCAAGGTAAAAGGAGAATTGAGTAAAGAAGGCAATCATACCACTACACCATTCTAGACATTAGAAGAGAAATCTCCTTCTCTACCTTGTGTGAGTGAAGAACAAGAAGTAGGGGATAGAAATTTACACTTTAGGTAAATATTTTATAGAGATAAACGTAGCCACTTCTTCATCATGGGTATCAAATACTAGATGTGGATCTCACATATTTGCAAATATGCAAGATCTAAAAAGTAGATCCTTAAAAAAAGGGAAGGTGAACTACTTGTTGCAAATGGATCTACAGTTGCTTCCATTGTTGTAGGAAGCTATTGTTTATCTATGCTTAGTAGGCTTGTCGTAGAGTTAGATAAATGCTATTATGTACCTATCATAAATAGGAATAACATTTGTGTTTCATGTTTGGACTATAATGGTTTAGAATTTCAAATCAAGAACGGTCGATGTTCTACTTTTAGATATGAGATATTTTAAGGCAATGCCCCTCTATATTATGGTATTTATTTTTTAAATCTAGAGACAAATATCTACAAAATATATACTAAGAATCTTAAACTCGATGACTCAAATAAAACTTAACTGTGACATTGTCATCTAGGCCACACAAATAAGATATGCAATTCTAGAATCCATAAAGATGGATATCAAGACCCATTTCATTTTGAATCAATTGAGATATGCAAATCTTCTTTATTAGGCAAGATGACAAAATCACCCTTTATTGGAAACAAGGAAAGGGCAAGTGACTTATTAGGACTCATATAGACTAATGTGCGTGGACCTTTTACCACAAATATTAGTGGTGTAAATAAATACTTCATCACATAAACTGATGACCTCAGTCGATATGGGTATGTGTATTTAATGAAACAAATTCAAAACTCATTAAAACATTCAAGGAATTCATGAAGTAAAAAATCAACTTGGTAAGAAAATTAAAGCACTTTGATTAAATTGAGGTGTTTAATAAGTAAGTGAAAAGTTTGAGTCTCTTCTGAGGAATTCTAGTATTGTATCACAATTAACTTCAACCAGAACGCCAAAATTAATGGTGTATGTACAGTCCATGATAAGTGTTGTTTTGGGGATATGCACTGGGAATCATAGCATTTACACTTAACCACATACCTTCTAAACTGGTTCAAAATAGATCATATGAGATATGGACTGGAAAACATCCCAGTATGTATTTCAAGAATATTTGAGGAGTTTGAAGCTTATGCAAAGAAAAAAAATCTATAAAAAATATGGATCCAAATCTTTAAAATGTTATTTTGTTGGATATCCTAATGTAATCAAGGGATACTACTTCTATTTTCCATCTCATGATGGAGCGTTTGTTTCTTAGAACTATTGTATTTCATAACAAAGAATTTATTTCTAGAGGAACTTGTAGGAGGAAAATATAACTCAAAGAAGTTTGAGTCCAATGAGATAACATTGAACCTATGGAGGTTGATAAAGAACACGATCAATGACAAACTATGTTGGAATCTCAAGTTCCTCCTATAGAATAGGAACCTCAAAGGTCTAATATCCAACATCTTGATCCAGAGAGATATGGATTTCTCATGAGTCAAAAGATGATGTGTTGGTAATTGATGATGATGAATCAACAACCTACAATGAAGCTTTTTAGGGACCATGTTTTGATAAATGTCTTGAAGCCATGAGATCTGAGATGGATTCCATGGATACAACCTTGGTGTATCCATCTAAAGGGGTAAAAGCCACAATGTGAAAATGGGTCTTTAAGAATAAGATCAACATGGATGGGTAATGTACAAACCTACAAAGGCTAGTTGGTTGTAAAATACTTCAAACAAATTCAATGTGGCATCCAACTTACAAAAATAAGATTTACTTAAGAGGAAGCGAATCGTTTGCGGCAGATTACTGAAAATCACTAAAAATTTAAAACTTTTTGCAAAGAGATCCACACATAGGAAACATATTTCATAAAGAACCAAAGTATACATTTACATCATGGTTCATAAGTACATAACTTGTATCCTCTCTTCTCGAGGAGTACAACATCAGCTGCCCTATTCAACATTATATATAGACAGCATAAAAACCTCGAGGCATAAAGCCAAAATCTCAGATTGATTCATTAAAATACTAACTATAAACTCTGAGGACCTGAGAGTACAGAGACGACACATAGGACTACTGTCTATACAAAACTTTGGCAGCCAGTGCTTCCACCTGAGTTATCATTGATGTCCATGTTGTTGTTGCTTCTCCCTTGCTATAGGGTTCCTTCTTCTCCTTCTGCGTTTACCTAAAAAGTTGGATCCCACGGGGGTGAGACAATTGTAAATTGCCCCAGTAGGAGATATAACTCTACGCCAAAACATTGTTATAGCAGTTTATTATAATAAAACTGAGCAGGAGTTCTTATATTTTAACAACATTATTAATCATTGAATGAACATAGTAACATAATCTCCTTTCTTAAGGAGAGCATTACATTTATCCCTGATAGAATCATAATTCATCCTTATACTTGCAATGAGTATAAAGAGATATGAATAACATTTATCAACTAGAGATTCATAAAGGAAATGTAACATCATCCAATGAATTTCCATATTCAATCCTTAAGCAAACATGCTATACGGCTGATTACATTTTACAATCACACTTATACCCTGAGGAGATGAGGTATACCGCTCATACTCCAACCGACCATTGTGAAGTCGAAATCGGTGCCATACAAGGTCAAAGGTAGATCTGGCTACCAAGACCTCCCTTATCTCAGTCAGTACAAGATCAAATGTAGGACATCTTGTGTCTCTACTAAATAGATTTTCAGGGTATACTGGCAACTTTTCTATTAGAGCTACAGTGGCGTGTTGCACTCTCTTCGCAATCGTGAGATTTCTTGTTTATCTCATCGATCTGGCATTAATATTATTGGGAGATGTGTACTGCATCTGTCCCAATAATCAGGAGATTCATGGTACATTCATCCTGGTACAATAATGAAGCATTGAGAGGTTTAATGTTTACCTTTCCTCAATTCCCTCATTAGGACATCAGGATACATTTGCCCATTGCCCCCCACATATTCAAAATATACGTTCCGGGTTTTGATGTGGAGCACCCGTTTCACCATCCAGCAAGTTCTGACACTGATGGTTATATGGTCAGGGCTCTACATGATATTATTTCACTTGATTAATTGATTTTATTAGCATATTCTTCTAGCATCAGTCAAGTTCTCAAACATAACTTATTCAGACAAGTGCTATGAAGAAATATGTACTATTTTCATCAATCACTTCTCAGTCTTTATAAGACATTGGGATCTCAGTCCCTCATTTCATTTCTTTGAAAGTTCACAACTCTCAAGAACTTATAATGCATTAGGATCATAATCCCTTTCTCATCATACTTGAAAGTTCACAGCTCTCAGCAACATCATTATCTTACTTATCAAAACTGGGTATTCATACCCTCAGTTCATAACTAATCACTGTTACCACTTATTAGGTAACCTTTATCTCTAGGTTCTCAAACCAAGGTATTCATAATACTTGTTATACAAGTATCTCACATGGCTCACAAGCCCTATAAAATGTTTTTTCACCTTTCATTAGGCAACAACTTATTCAAGGAACTCATAAGGTCCATACCCATTTTGTTACTTTTACTAAGCAACAACAACGTTAGGCACATAAGGCCATACAATATATTTATTATATGAATGCCATAGCTCAAATCTGGCTATATTCATCATCTCATGATGTCTACATGATTAATAGACATGATAACAGTCATGTAAATCATTTATCACATCATATGAAACATCAGTAACACCACCATCCTTTATCAGGATAGGGTTATCTGTCAATTAGGGCTTTCCGTTCCCTTTACCCAAAATTAAGGTTAGTGTTTCCCATCTTACATTAATTAGGGTTTCATGCTCACATTATTAGTTCAACCCTAATATATTTCTCCACACCTCTGGGAGTATTTAAATATATCATGAGTATTTGCTTATGATCACTATTCTCATCATATATCATTAATGATCATCAAATCAAGGTAAGAGTTCATTTCTCATCCTTGTCATGGTATGATTACATCATACTCATTGATTTGGCTTAGTCCCATTCTCAAGGTTTATTAAACAACATTTATCAAGGTACATTGAGTTCATTACATCTTTATTGTAACAATTACATATCACACACTCCATGTGTTTCTTATCCAAGAATATTGGATTAGGGGTTCATCAAGGAATGTTTATCCTGAAATGGTGAATGTGATATATACCATGTCATGATGTATCACTTTCTTCTTATATCCTTCTTACTTAAATAATTCGGCTATCTTTGTATTAAGGTATTTCCCCTCTTAATACTTTATCCACTATCTTGTCACTTTCATCATATAGTAGATAGGTCACATATTAGAATTGTCCAACCATCTTTAGTGATATGGACTTATCCCATGATTAGGCATTGTTGATATAGAATAAATCATTATCAACTATTTTAGGTATTTCAACTCTTAGGATGTTATCCACATCATTATTTAGTATAGCATACATCATTCCTATGAGTTTCATGTTCTCATCACTGTAAGGTGTATAGGTTGTTATACATGTACAGAGTTGATTGTGTAAAGATCTAGGCATCATCTTGTCTCTTAGCCCCTTATTCATTAAAATATCCACATTACCATTCATATGGTTCATCAACCTTACCCTTCATGTTTATAACATTTTCATCTTATTTAATTATATTAGCTACACCCCTCTTTGGTGTACTGGATATTAAACCATCACTAGGGTTTCACATATCATAGTATCATTACATGACATCATCCTGGATTGAGTCTTACATCGCCTCATTGCATCAGGGTTCCATATAGCATCATTCTAATTTAGGGTTTCATATAGCATTACTCTAGATCAGGGTTTTTCATTCCATAACCCACAATTAGGATTTACTATTCACATCACATTACCCTAGATTAGGGTTTCCCATAATATCAACCTTAATTAGGGATTCTCATAACATTACCCTCAATTAGGATTTATCATGGATTCACCCTCAATTAGGGTTTCACATGGAATCACTCTCAATTAGGGTTTATATGTTGGTATGTATGCCCATAGAGCAAGTCATATGATGATTGTAATGGGATACTTTGTAAATGATTTGAATAATAATAAAGGCAATTTCCAATCTATATGTTTAAACTATTTCTGAGATGATGGTGTAACATGATAGATGTCTAAAGATTGTATTACTCAATGACATATGCTTTTAGGTTAATGACCTAAACGATGAGATCATATGAATGTTAAGAGTATTGATCCAACCCTATTCTAGGGCTGTATCTCATGTCATTTTGTGCCTTTATTACATTCAAATGCATTAGATTTACATGTTATTTCCCCCAATATGATTATCATGGCAAATACGCTTATGGATGTTCTTTGCACTATTTTTCAGGTACTTGGACCTTGCTTAGATGGACGAGGGGGAGAGAGGGACCCAAATAAGGCCCCAAAGTCTCCCTTAACCTATCTCCAGTAGCCAAGACTCATCCCCGAGCAAAGACATCCGAAATTGACAAAGTTAGAAGAGAATTAAAGAAGTCGAGCCTCACCACGGTCGTGGCCCCAAGGCCACGGTCGTGGCTTTATTGTGCAAATCCAACATGATGCAACAGGAGAATCCATAGTTCGCCCACGACCGTGGCCACCCAGCCACGACCGTGGCCAATGAAGGCAACACGACCGTGGCCATCAGCACGGTCGTGGTCAAGAGAAGAGAACACGGCCGTGGTCCCAAGGCCACGGTCGTGGCTTTATTGCCAAAGCTCAACAGGTCGCAACAGGAGAATTTAGAGTTCGCCCACGACCGTGGCCACCCGGCCACGACCGTGGCCAATGACGAGCAAAACGCCCGTGGTCCCTCCCCACGGTCAGCCTGACTCCTCCAAAACGGCCGTGTTACCCAACACGGCCGTGGTGCACCCAACCCACCACGACCGTGGCACCCCGCCACGGCCGTGGCCACCACCCTACTTTGTTTTCTCACCACCACCTTCACCCCACGACCGTGTTCACCACCCCACGGTCGTCCACCACTACCCCCACCACGGCCGTGGCACACTCACCACGACCGTGGTGACCACCTACCCTATACATTTTTCCACTGATTTTCCCATTCTACCCCCACTTAACCCTAGCTCCTATATAAGCAATAGATGCTTCTAGGGCTCGAAAAAAGGCACCTCTAGAGCACCCCTAGCCGCACCCTAGCAACTTTTTTGCTTCCATTGCTCCATTCCATCCATTTCCTTGCAATCTACCCCATTTCCATCCACTTTCCACTCATTTCCACCATAGAAACCTAGTTTCTCTAGGTTTCTATCCATAATCCCCACCATTTTCATGCACCTTTGCATCATTGGAGGAGTGAGGACGGCCGCAGCTGCTTGGAGGTGAAGAAGGAGTCAACTACATCGAGCTTCATGGCGTTTTCCCTTCTTCTACCCCTTTCTTTTGTTCCTAGTTTGATTATGTGTAGCTAAGCTCCCTTGGGTGGGCTGTTTGGGACAAAAATGTGACTTTGATACCATGTTGGGGGAATATAATTTGTAATGAACATATTTCATTTCTATGATGATTGCCTTTGCTTTTATCTCATTTCCCATTACTTGTGCTTGTGGTTGTTGTTTAATTACATTAATTGCTTGCCTTGTGGTGTTTGAAAACATTTGTCCCTAGGATGTTTTGGTCTCTATGTAGCTATCATAGGATTGGCTCCTAGGTCCCTAATTCGGATCCCTAGCTAGCCCCCTATCTTCCTACATAATCACCTCCTTCCTACATACAAATGTGAGTTCTAAGTGACTAGTATAAGTGTGATTAGCTCAATTGCGTAGGATTTCCTAAAGGCTGAGGTGGCTAGTGGCATGAGGTCAAATATCCTCATCTCTACTCCCATCCTCACCCTTGGTCCTCAATTGACTAATACCACTTATCCTAGAGACCTAGACTTGGTATGTCCTATGAGAATTACACCTAGCCCTAGTTCTCCAATTAGTAGCTTAGGGTAAATTCTCATAGCACCTACCTCGTTGTTTGGTTTGGTAATCTAGAATGAGATATGCTAATTGCTTATTATGGTGATTTCCCCCAACTAATGTTAAGGTCACATTCCCAAACGGCCCACCTCCCTCATCTAATTGTTTAAAACCCCAATTACCTGCTTTGCTTGTTAATGCTAGCTTAGTTCAATTGCTTTAGTTAGTGTAGTCTTTTGCCTAGTTTTGCTCGCTAGTGTTAATCTAGGCCTTTGCTCTTATTAGTGCTTAGTGTAGTTTCTTAATTGCCAGTTGCTTGTTTAGTCTAGCATAGTTCGCTCTTGCTCTTGTTTAGATAGTTTGTTAACTTAATTTGCTAATTTAGTTGTTTGATAACTTAGTTTCATCTTGCGTTTCTTATTTGCTCGTTTAGCTTAATCAACCAAACAAACCTTCAAACCCTAAAAACCCTACGCTACGCACTAGGAACATAGCTCACCCTCTCTAACTCTAGTGCCCCCTCTATCTCCGAGGTTCGACCCCGTACTTACCGCCTTACCTGTACTACGACAAGACCCCGTGCGCTTGCGGGTATATTGTCTTAGTAGAAGTAGGTAGTTAGCCCGGGACCTTACAAATTTTGAAAGCTAAAGATCCCATCTCATCCCGTGCCTCCCGACCTCGTGGATTGCACTCGTTGCAAGCCACTAGCGGGATCGCGCCAAGCTTTCTGGCGCCGTTGCCGGGGATAGAGGCGCTCGGCCTAGTTAGATAGTGTAGCTTAGCCTTTCCTTGTGCCCTCACCATTGCTATTGTTTATTCTTTGTCTTACTTTTGCATATTGGTGTGCTAACTTGGTTCCTTGTTGTTTGTTTGTGCTTTGCGCAGGTGACAGCTGCGCATGCGCAGCACGCGTTCGACTTGCACCGACTTGGTGGTTTACGACCCCGAGATTGGGAGAAGGAGACGTCAAGCGCGCCGCAATCTACACCGAAGGACCGAGATGGCCGACAACGAACCACCACCAGATGTTCCACCGCCGCACCGCCCTCTTCATGAATATTTCACACCGGGGAACTACAATTCCCCCATCGCCACGCTAGTTGATCAGATGCCCGGGCAGCAGTTTTCCATCCCACCGGCACTCTTGGGACTTCTCCCCACGTACTATGGTATGGAGAACGAGAACCCCTATCACCATATAGATGCATTCTTGGAGACATGCTCTACCTTCCGCACTCCTGCTGCCACCGACGACTCAATCCGGAGGACTCTCTTCCCTTTCTCCCTCAAGGAGAAAGCCAAGGAATGGTACGTCTCGAGGCCAGAGCTCGTCACTTGGAATGAGGTGAAGAACGAGTTTCTCAAGAAGTTCTTTCCCATAGCCAAGCTGTCCTACATGAGGAGGTGCATCACGTCGTTCGCCCAAAAAGAGAACGAACCCTTCCATGAGGCATGGGAGCGGTTCTAGAAGCTACTTCGCGACTGCCCTCATCATGAGGTCCCTCTCTGGCAGCTAGTGCAGGCCTTTTACACTGGGCTCGAGGAGCAGAGTCAAAACAACGTCGATTCTTCTTGTGGGGGCACGTTCATGGCCAAGCCACCCGAGGACTCATGGCCACTGTTCGAGCATCTAGCCGAGAACTCTCGCCACCGAGCTTCCACAAAAGGGGGGCATTGCGGCCGGGACTACACCTCCCCACCCTCCTCCGTGGCTCCCGCACGCAACACCGCCAACCCCGACATGATGAAAATGATGGCAGATATGATGCAAATGATGAAGAATCAAGTGGGTGGCTCTTCTAGTCAACCCGCAATGGCCGTGGAGACTGTCGATGAGGAAGTTAACGCCTTACATTCCTTTGGTGGCCGCAACAACCAGGGCCCGATGTCCCAATCCTACACTCCCGAGTGGAGGAACCATCCAAATTTCTCGTGGAAACAACATAATGAAGATGGACAAGGGCAGGGACAGCAGAAGCCACGCTACTATTCAAAGTTCGAAGAGGAAGTACTTGGAAGATTGAGGAATCTAGATGAGGTGAAGAGAGAGGTGTCTTCTCAAGGACAAAACATCAGCCGTCTTGAGCAAAGGCTCGATCAAATTTCTATTTCACTTGCTCATCGTGAAGAGGGGAGACTACCATCTCAACCTATAACCAATCCTAACAGCGATGGTAGTTATGTGAACACCACCCAAGCCGCATACATTCCACCACGTGGCCAAGCAACCTCACTTCCACAATATCAAGGACCACCACACCCATATGCTCCGCCATCTCACCAACCCCCGCCAAACTACCAATACCCACCACCACCTCCACATACTTACCAACCTCCACCTCCACCACAACCAACTTGCATACTCCAAAATCCTAATCCTCCCCAACAAAGACCGCCACCACCTCCATCCTCACAAGCTCCCCCTTCTTCACATGAGCAAGTGAGTATGATCACTATCATGTGGGGTGAAGAAACTGCTCAAGGTTTTGGAAAAAGGGAAAAGAAAGTGAAAGAGGTTGGAAGCAAAGTCCCGATACTTGAGGGATCTATCAAAGATAAAAGACACTCTGAAGAAATGGCCGCCCAAGCACCACTAAGGAATGCTAACTGCACCCGGATCGCTACTGCACCCGACGCGAATGTGGAGGCACTCTCATTGGTTCCACCCATACTAGGAGATACAAAAATTGCAATAGGTATAGCTCAGCCAGCGGTTGGTGACGGTGTCACGTCTACTGTTTCACACACCATGGACATAGCGGCGCTTGAAGCCATATCCTTATGGGAGCCAAGACCTTTACATGAGACGAGCGTCACCATCACCCCTCCGCAAGTCCCAGCAAGTACAGTGGAGATAGTTGAGGAAGACGGAAAGCAATCCCATGAAGGTTGGACTCTCCAAAAAAGGGACAGAAATGGCATGAAGCTCCTAGGAAACTTGAAGCGGGGAACAATGAGAATTACATCACTCTTATCATTGATGAAGGACATATGCATGGGAAGAAAAAGGTTAGTGCTACTGCCGACCGAGGAGATTGTTGCCTCAAAATCTGTGAACTTCATCTATGACAATGGCTTCCCAGAAAAGAGAG
The DNA here is from genome assembly GCA_963693085.1 of Alisma plantago-aquatica. NCBI lineage: Eukaryota > Viridiplantae > Streptophyta > Magnoliopsida > Alismatales > Alismataceae > Alisma > Alisma plantago-aquatica. Next base: position 437,593,183 of record OY856414.1, on the reverse strand, counting down.
GTGATCCGGGAGTACCTCTGATTTCTTGCTTCATTGGCACACAACCCGTCCAGCACGCTCTCATCGACTTAGGTGCAGGGACAAGCCTCATGCCATGGAGCATGTACCTACGGCTTGGCCTAAACAAAATGAAACCAGTGGAGTGTGCCATTATCTTGGGTGACGGAACCAAGCGGAGACCCTTGGGAATCATGCAGAACACAATAGTGTCGATGGATGAAAGGGTGAACATTTCCTATGTGACCGATTTCTTGATAGTGGATACCTCACCGATTGATGGAGAAGAGTACCTTATATTAGGTAGGCCCTTCCTATCCTCCGCATGCGCAGAAATCAACATCCGCAAGGGCACGCTGACAGTTACTTACAAGAGGAAAAAGTTTGACTTCTTCATGTTCACCAAGGAGGAGAGAGACGAGCTGGCCAATGAAGACTTCGGTGAGAGTTTGTGCTATCGTGACCCTCTGGAGCTGTGGAGATCGAGCCCATACTTCTATTCCATGTACACTCCTTGGGACGAAGCACATGTAGTCAGAGCGCTCGACAGGATCACTATAGAAGAGAAGGAGGGCACCGTGGGTGTCAACACATGATGAAAAAGAGCAACAAGCCCGGCTGAAGGCGTAAAATTTAGCGCTAGTGGGAGGCAACCCACGCGGTTTGAGATTCTCGAACCCTTCTTTTGATACTTTCGTTTTGTTTTACACGAATACACACACGCACACTCGTGCTTTACAGTTTTTGTTTGAATTTTGATGATGCGCAGGTGTTAGACAGTAGAGGGAGAGGTTGTGGAAGTAAGTCAAGGCCGTTAATTCAAATCTGTGGCAATAAGAACAAATCAAGCCGAAAGATCAAGTTTCTGAGTTTAAAAATTGAAAAGACAATCCACCACGGCCGTGGTAAGTCGACCACGACCGTGGCGCATGCTGCTAACCACGACCGTGGACAACTCCCACGACCGTGGGAATTAAAGCACCAAATTGGCCAAAGTTACAGGTTGTTTCGAAGATCGGACACGACCGTGGCAAGGCAACCACGACCGTGGCGTAAGGACAGTGCCACGACCGTGGCGTGTCACCACGACCGTGGCGAGGTCAGGCCTGGGTTTTCTTCATCGACAACACGACCGTGGCACCCGCCACGGCCGTGCTACCCAACCTTGGCCACGACCGTGGCCCGCTGCCACGACCGTGGCCGAACCCGGTTCAAGAAAAAAATATATCTTTTGAACGTCCAAACACGACCCCCCTCTTCATTCTTTCATCTCCCACCTCCAGAAAACGACCGTGGCGGCCGCAGACGACCTGGAGCTCCCCCGTGGGTCATCCCTAACCCCCAAATCCACCTCCATTTGATCCCCAATCAATCCCAAATCGTTCCCCAGCCTTCCCACTCCCATTCCCACCGTCCAATCTCTCCCAATCACACCTCCATTTCCTTTCCCATCTCCATTCCGCCCAGCAACCTCTCCACACAAAACCTCCACAAAAACCCCTCCATTTTCGCCCAAATCCACCACTAACCATATAACCACAATCCGTACATCACTATCCTTCCATTCCACCCACAAAACCACATCCACAACACCTCTCCCATAAAAATCTGAAAATCACCACATCCACCTCCATTTCCCGCAATGAAGAAGATTGGAAAAGCTATCACAAAGGGGACCAATATCCTCACCGGAGGGAAACGGCGCTCTAAAAATGCCTCCTCCGATGTATCCGTCCCATCCCACACCCCATCACCTACCACTTCCGCCCACCATTCCCTCCGCCGGTCGCAATCGGTGAGCGGATCACACTCCCGCTCATCCGACAGCCACCACATCACAGACGCCACCTACGAGGGGGAGGACGAGGAAGAAGAGGAGTCTATGGGGGTCGACTTGGACCACCTCATAGATGAGATCGAGCCGGCAGCCGCAAAAAGAAACCAGCGATCCAAAGCAGCGCCGTCCTCATCCAAATTGCCTCCAAAGCCCGCACCACCCCGCCACTCAACATCCAGCGCGGCGGTGAGACGTGAGGTGCAGCCGCAACACTCACGGCAATTGCAACATAACGAGGAGCAGTCGGCCCACTGGTACAATTTTGATACCAGTTCGGGGTCGCAATCTTATGCAATGGAGGAAGAGCACGATAGCGAGGAGGAAGAGATGGAACTCTTGTCCGAAGAGGATGATATTCTGGCACACTTGGAGGTGGACAGAGAGAAGACCCTGGGAAAAGCACAGGAGGGAGTGTCCTATGGTAGAGGACACAGGCAAAAGAAAACTCCTCTTATTTACCCCGAGTGCTTGACAAGGCGAGTCGTCGCCTCCAGGTACGGCTGCGAGAAGACAATTGAAGAACTTGGAATCAAGGAGGCAGTGGAAAAGAACTTAAAGAAGATTGGGTTGTGGAACATTCTTTTCACACCCCAACCTACATATCCTGCTATAACACAAGAATTCTTTGCCACTCTGGAGAAGACAAAAGTGAGGGGTTGTGATGCACTCAGATTTGCCATAATGGGCAACATGCACACCCTCACTTCCACTGAGTTGAATGCCATCTTCGCCCCGAGTCCTGAAGAAGCTATCAAATTTGACGACGGCCTATTAGAAAGAGAGGTCAGTTTTGACTATGGGTATTATTGGCAGGCCTACACGGGCAGGGAGGACTACAACGCGGGTAGATCAAAGACTGCAGCTATCAGTAACCCGCAGATGCGCTACGTGCAAAAGGTCCTAGCAAATACGATTGTGGGCAGATACGACAACCAGGGCAGCATTTCTCAAAAGGATATGCTTGTCTTGATCAGTATGCAATACAAGAGATATGTCGACCTCGGAGTCCTTTTGATAGATCATATGAAATCCATACCTTATAAGAGTTCAAAGCCTTTTGTTATGGGTGGATTTGTGACTTCGATTGCACTAGCGCTGGGATACGATCTCTCGGAGGCACAAGGCGCGATTGGGGCAGAGTTCGTTGACCTCAATTATCTGACGCGTTCGCACACAATAAAGATAAAGAACAAAAGAATGATCTATTTGGCCACTAGTGTGCAGGATTTTGAGCTTGAGCTGCCATATCATGCAAAGCCTCTATTATCCACATTTGGACCTGGCAACAGGATGAGGGAGAATTTGAGGGCATGGCAGCTAGACCACCCGAGAGAGACTTATGTAAGGGAAGCCACTGCCGCACATGAAGATGTTGCTGAATCTAATGTGCAAGGGCAGGAGCATGAAGCAGAAGAAGAACGGCAGCCCCGAAGAACAAGAAGGAGGGATGAGGGAACATCCCAGCTGCAGCCACCCGCGGGGAACGCCTACGACATGGCCACCATCCAGGCACACCTCGAGAACATCCAAAAGACTCAAGGTGACATGCAGCTTGTCCAGCAGTACATGTGGCAAGATCAACAGCAGATGCACTACCAGATCAACCACTTGTACCAATACCAGCATGCCCAAGCAGCACGAAACCCCGAATGGGGTGCAGACTTTTGGGGTGGTATAGCTGGACATCCACAGGCATATCCTCCACCCCAGGATGACTACTGGGGGCACTACTATCAGCATCCTCCTTCCAGCTCGGCACCAGACTCAGCTCCTCCTCCAGATCCTCCTCAAATGCCGGACCAGCCACCACAGCCTTGAGTCTTCCCCTATCTACCCTAAGCTGTAGTTTCATGCTGAGGACAGCACGATTCTAAAGTTTGGGGTGGGTAGGGCGGTATGCACCACCCTTTCCCTCATTCTGTCATTTTGTTTCACCTGGCTATTTTGTTTTAGATTGCTGTTTTTGTTTTGTTCATTGCTGTGTTGCCTGTCATGTAGTTTAATTTCATGCATTTTTGAGTAATTTTTCAAAATTTTACTTGCCTTGCTTTCCCATATCATGCATTGCATCTCATGTAGATTTTTGCTAATTTTTGTATGCTTTAGCTAGGATTTACTTGCTTTTTACCTAAAATTGTGTTTGAATGTGGTTTAGTACAATGTGACACATTTTTGGCCATTTTTGCCCAGATTTGATAGTCCTTGTCCAAAAAGCGTGTTTTGACTCAAACTTCACCATTTTGAATGAAATTGCTTATCTTTGACAAAAAAACAAGATAATATGCTATGATAAAATGCTATGTGGTATCAACGAGTGACTTCTTACATGCTCGTCACCTCCCTTGGGAATGTGTTGGTTTGTTTGAATTATGATCCGAGCAAGCATAGAACGTTTAATGTTTGTGGAGTTACTTGATTGATATATGGATTTCATTTGGTTCATTCATGTGATGTGATATCTATGGTGAAGTGTCGGACTAGTTTTCATGCAGGAGACCTTATGTGGAAGATTATGCCAAGTGACCCCCCTTTTTGACCCGACCACTCTTTCATCATCTTCATACCTCTCCGCCTCATAAAAGGATGCCAAAAGTGCACACATTAGCCGTGGCCACCTCCAAAAGTTTGGGGTGACCACATCTCTATCTCCCCGCTTCACTCTATCCACCCTGTGCCCTACCTACACCAAGGGCAAAGAAAAAGAAAAAAAAAAAGAAAAACAAAAAGAAAATAAAAGGATGCTCCTGTTTAAGAGCATTCAAATAAAGAAAACAAGAGTGTGTAAAAGCGCTCCAAAGCTTACCGCAACCCTTTCTTCTTCTTTTACACCCATTGAGCTAGGAAACTTCAAACCTAGCTCACTTTATCCCTTTTCCGCAGCCATGTGGGTCAGTTGGCATAACTTGAAGCATAAGGTTGAAGGCATGAAGGTGAAACGACACTCCTAGTCATCAGCGATTAACATCATCATGAAACGGTCTACCCGGAACCTTATGGATGAGGTATTGATAACTTGTGCAATCCATGCATTATATGTGAAGTTCTTGTGCTCAGTGCTCCCTTCATAGTTGGTTTGTGAAAGTAGAAGAGGAGGGAAGTGATTTGCATGTACCTAGTCACCGTTGATCCCATTTATCATTTTTCACCCATCATGTTGTTTTTGTCATATCTTTTGTTTGAGAAAAAGAGAAAAGAGATTGAGTTGGAGCATACTTGAGGACAAGTATGTTTCAAGTTTGGGGTGGTGATCCAACCCTATTCTAGGGCTGTATCTCATGTCATTTTGTGCCTTTATTACATTCAAATGCATTAGATTTACATGTTATTTCCCCCAATATGATTATCATGGCAAATACGCTTATGGATGTTCTTTGCACTATTTTTCAGGTACTTGGACCTTGCTTAGATGGACGAGGGGGAGAGAGGGACCCAAATAAGGCCCCAAAGTCTCCCTTAACCTATCTCCAGTAGCCAAGACTCATCCCCGAGCAAAGACATCCGAAATTGACAAAGTTAGAAGAGAATTAAAGAAGTCGAGCCTCACCACGGTCGTGGCCCCAAGGCCACGGTCGTGGCTTTATTGTGCAAATCCAACATGATGCAACAGGAGAATCCATAGTTCGCCCACGACCGTGGCCACCCAGCCACGACCGTGGCCAATGAAGGCAACACGACCGTGGCCATCAGCACGGTCGTGGTCAAGAGAAGAGAACACGGCCGTGGTCCCAAGGCCACGGTCGTGGCTTTATTGCCAAAGCTCAACAGGTCGCAACAGGAGAATTTAGAGTTCGCCCACGACCGTGGCCACCCGGCCACGACCGTGGCCAATGACGAGCAAAACGCCCGTGGTCCCTCCCCACGGTCAGCCTGACTCCTCCAAAACGGCCGTGTTACCCAACACGGCCGTGGTGCACCCAACCCACCACGACCGTGGCACCCCGCCACGGCCGTGGCCACCACCCTACTTTGTTTTCTCACCACCACCTTCACCCCACGACCGTGTTCACCACCCCACGGTCGTCCACCACTACCCCCACCACGGCCGTGGCACACTCACCACGACCGTGGTGACCACCTACCCTATACATTTTTCCACTGATTTTCCCATTCTACCCCCACTTAACCCTAGCTCCTATATAAGCAATAGATGCTTCTAGGGCTCGAAAAAAGGCACCTCTAGAGCACCCCTAGCCGCACCCTAGCAACTTTTTTGCTTCCATTGCTCCATTCCATCCATTTCCTTGCAATCTACCCCATTTCCATCCACTTTCCACTCATTTCCACCATAGAAACCTAGTTTCTCTAGGTTTCTATCCATAATCCCCACCATTTTCATGCACCTTTGCATCATTGGAGGAGTGAGGACGGCCGCAGCTGCTTGGAGGTGAAGAAGGAGTCAACTACATCGAGCTTCATGGCGTTTTCCCTTCTTCTACCCCTTTCTTTTGTTCCTAGTTTGATTATGTGTAGCTAAGCTCCCTTGGGTGGGCTGTTTGGGACAAAAATGTGACTTTGATACCATGTTGGGGGAATATAATTTGTAATGAACATATTTCATTTCTATGATGATTGCCTTTGCTTTTATCTCATTTCCCATTACTTGTGCTTGTGGTTGTTGTTTAATTACATTAATTGCTTGCCTTGTGGTGTTTGAAAACATTTGTCCCTAGGATGTTTTGGTCTCTATGTAGCTATCATAGGATTGGCTCCTAGGTCCCTAATTCGGATCCCTAGCTAGCCCCCTATCTTCCTACATAATCACCTCCTTCCTACATACAAATGTGAGTTCTAAGTGACTAGTATAAGTGTGATTAGCTCAATTGCGTAGGATTTCCTAAAGGCTGAGGTGGCTAGTGGCATGAGGTCAAATATCCTCATCTCTACTCCCATCCTCACCCTTGGTCCTCAATTGACTAATACCACTTATCCTAGAGACCTAGACTTGGTATGTCCTATGAGAATTACACCTAGCCCTAGTTCTCCAATTAGTAGCTTAGGGTAAATTCTCATAGCACCTACCTCGTTGTTTGGTTTGGTAATCTAGAATGAGATATGCTAATTGCTTATTATGGTGATTTCCCCCAACTAATGTTAAGGTCACATTCCCAAACGGCCCACCTCCCTCATCTAATTGTTTAAAACCCCAATTACCTGCTTTGCTTGTTAATGCTAGCTTAGTTCAATTGCTTTAGTTAGTGTAGTCTTTTGCCTAGTTTTGCTCGCTAGTGTTAATCTAGGCCTTTGCTCTTATTAGTGCTTAGTGTAGTTTCTTAATTGCCAGTTGCTTGTTTAGTCTAGCATAGTTCGCTCTTGCTCTTGTTTAGATAGTTTGTTAACTTAATTTGCTAATTTAGTTGTTTGATAACTTAGTTTCATCTTGCGTTTCTTATTTGCTCGTTTAGCTTAATCAACCAAACAAACCTTCAAACCCTAAAAACCCTACTCTCCGCACTAGGAACATAGCTCACCCTCTCTAACTCTAGTGCCCCCTCTATCTCCGAGGTTCGACCCCGTACTTACCGCCTTACCTGTACTACGACAAGACCCCGTGCGCTTGCGGGTATATTGTCTTAGTAGAAGTAGGTAGTTAGCCCGGGACCTTACAAATTTTGAAAGCTAAAGATCCCATCTCATCCCGTGCCTCCCGACCTCGTGGATTGCACTCGTTGCAAGCCACTAGCGGGATCGCGCCAAGTATACATTCTTGTTTAGTCCCTAGTCGGTTGTTATTGTGGAAATAACCATAGACATCAATAACACTAAAGACTAGATTGTGTGTTGGTTGATGACAGAATCTCATTAGTCATGATATGGTGATATCAAACCAAGCACATAGGTACTTGTTAGAGAACAAGGTACCGGACAGACCCACCGTGAGAGTGACACATGGAACCATGACTTGGTAGTCACAGTCAGCTCTCACAGTGATGGTGGTGAGTGTGATTCTTAGACCTGAAATCACTACACTCAACACATGTCGTTGGGTACACTTTGACATCATTAAACGCAATCCTGAAACATGGGTTGTTATAAATGTGATGATTGGGTGGCTTTGACACATGGGGCTTTTGAGGGGTGAGTGATAGATATGGGATTTGTCCCTCCTGAGGGAGTTTGATATCCTTGGCCACTTGATGAGTAGGATTGAGAAAGGCATGCGCATGCACGTGTGAATCAATATGTGATATTGATGTCATACACATCTCACTCGGTCTACTCTGAGATCAAGGAAATGAATGAACATTGACAGGATGACTGTTCCATGCCTCGAGTTCATTCTAGATATCAGTGACAAAGGAATTATACATTCACTGTAACACCATTCACGGATTGTAGGATGAAAGTTGTTCTCCAACTTTCTACTTTCACTTGGGTAGCACTGATGTGTGATTAGGCACCGCTCTTTGCTTGTGAAGTCATAAGTGTTATGGACCTTCACTGCCAACGTGAAATGGACCTGTAGGGTCACACACATAGGATTCAACCTGGAAGAGGAGTTTTGTCCACAAGCAATGTTTAGATTGATTACTAAAGGAGTTTAGTAGTTCAATTAAACACTCAATTAATCGATAGCTCAATATCATAGTGTTCAAAGTGTTGGACGTTTGATTGGAGTATCGGATTGATTGAAATCGCATTTGACTGATTCTGCACAATCTGCATTCCCAACCGATCGGTTCATGTGATGAACCGGTCGGCTGAGGTTGCTGAACCGGTCGGTTCAATTGTTGAACCGATCGGCTCATGCACAGAGTGAAACGACCGGTTCAAGTGTTGAATCGATCGGTTCAACTGGTGCAATCGAGCAACTTGGGAAAGTAGGATTGGTGAGAATTTTCCTTTCGTTTCAATTGCCCAATTCGATTGGGAATTATATTGGTATTCGATACCAATTGGGAAAGAAATAAGGAAAGTCAATCGGGAACCAACCTGGAACCCCAACCGACCGGTTCATGAGTGAACCGATCGGTTCAAGGGTCCCAAACGATCGGTTCAGTGGTGAACCGATCGGTTCAGGTCCCCAACCGACCGGTTCACTTGTGAACCGATCGGTTCAGGTTGCGAGACAGTTGCTTTTTGTGGAAAATCTCGAACCCTTCTACTCCTTCTTTAGTCCCATATTGTCGGGCACAGAGAACCCTATCCCATGACCCGCCTATATATAGGGGTATTGGGGGCTTCTCAGAGTACAACTCAGTGCAAGTTGATTGCTCTGCAAAGTTGTCGTTCTCTCTGGTTTTGGTAACCGAGAGAGAGCCCGAGCAAGTGCTTCCCGCAAAGGGAGGTGCAGCAAGGGAAGGACAACTACAGTTGCAGTCGACAGCAGGAGAGTGTGTTGGCGACTAGTACGTCAACAGGAGGGTGCGACTCCTTCCACTTCCTTGTGGGACAAGGAGAGTGGAGTTTCGGGTGGTCCGTGTGGACTACTTCAGAGGCAGGAGGTCACTGTCGCTCAGGAGGACAACTGTCATCCGACAGTCCGGTAGGAGGAGGAGTCTTCAGTCCCGGTGCGACCAGGAGCTGCACAGACACCGTCCAAGACCGGAGGTGAAGACCGCGTAAGGCGCGTGGTATTGTCGTCGAGCAAGCCTCGGGACAAGGTATGATTCACAAACCTTATTTCCTATCATATAGATGTCGACGCGATTCCTTTTGTTCCGGGTTTTGGAAGAAAAATTTTGTTTCCGCTGCTTCTCTGCCTCCTATAAAAACCCAACATTATATTCAATAACCCACGATTAGGGTTTACTATTCACATCACTTCGCCCTAGATTAGGGTTTCTCATTAAAATACCCTGAATTAGGGTTTCCCATATCATTTCCCTAAATTAGGATCATACTATCATCATGGATTTAGGATTACACCTATCATTGCCCTCAACTAGGGTTAGGATTCATTAGCCTTCATAATTAGGGTTTCATGATCTCACTATAAAGGATCATACCTTAATTAGACATTCATTCATGATGAAAGTGTTAAAACTTGACCATTCACAGTTATCATTCATGTAGGAAGTCTTCTCTCTCATCTGCTATAAGATGATGTTTACTTCAACCTTGATTAAGCTAAGTCAACTCACTTGAAAGAAGAATTGACACTATGAGTTATGTCATTACCACCATGATCATTAAAGCTTAATTATTCAAAGGGTACGAATCACCCTATCTCATTAAGGGTACCATTATTATTATTATCCTTCGTTTACATCATGCAATTGTTCACTTAAAAAATTAACTTTTACCCACTTTGAGTGTTCATACAATTTGGTTGATTACCTTCCAAATGATTTTGGTCTCTTAGACCTCAAACGGTCTTGACCAATCAGACCTCAAATGGTCTTGACCAAACCATTGAAACCGTTTGATAAAGGTGAACCCTTGAGACCGTTTGCTAAAGGTGACCCTTGAAATTGTTTGCTAAAGGTGCACACTTGAAACAGTTTGCTAAAGGTGCACACTTGAAACCGTTTGCTAAAGGTAAGGTTGAAACTATTTGCCAAAGTGAATCCTTGAGATCGTTTGCTAAAGTATAATTTTGAAACCGCATGAGACTCAACCGGTTTGGGATCATTTGGTCCCAAACGGTCTTGAGACCGTTTGGACTCAAACGATCTTGAGACCGTTTGGTCCAAACCTCCTCAAAATCACATGGACCAAGTATGGTCTCAACCACACAAAATGAATTAGGGCTTCCAAGATTGATTCCTTCATTGATTGAAATCATGCTATCACTCATGAATTGGGCCTATCATCATACTTCAATTGAGTTAAATAGGTCATCCTTCAACTGATTTGACCCCCAATTGATCATCAATTAGGGTTTGAATCAATTGGATTAAGGTTTGGAATCGATGATCCTTCAATGTTAGTCAATATGTTATCAATTACTTTGAAACCATTGGACCTTCATTCGAATTGGACATGACCTGACCTCAAACGGTCTTGAGGTCATTTTTATGACCTCCAAACGGTCTTGAGACCATTTTCCCATCATATCATCAAAATCCATGACATCCAATTAAGGTTTGGATCATTGGATTGATCACCAAATCAGCATTTGATTGCAAATCAACTTGGTATCTTTAGATCTTCAAACAACTAACCATACTTAACCCTAGACCTCCAAACGGTCTTGAGACCGTTTGGGTGATCCCCAAACAGTTTTGAAACCGTTTGAGTCAATCAACCCAAGTTTCCAACTTAATCTCTTATGAAATCAGCACTTAACCCGATTAGGGTTTGGTGGTTGATGGACCTTCAACTCATGAACCAATTGAAACTAGTCAATTATAATTAGTAGGTCATTAATAAACATAATTATGAACAAATCTCAAAATGGTCAACCCTGGTCAACACCACCAAACGGTTTGAAATTGTTTGCTTTCATGCGGTTTAGTAAACTGTTTGTCCTTAAACGGTTTTGAAACTGTTTGCTCCCAAACGGTTTGTGAAACTGATTGGACATTTGATTGAAACTGTTTGGTATAGATATTTGGGGAGGTGTGTGCTTATGATGATGTCATCATCATAAAGCTCTAAACCCATGAAACCTTCTGTGATTACCATGGAGATTGCATCAATCAACCAAATCAATTATTGTGAATAGAAAAATGAGCATTATTTGATGAGGAATTGAATGCAATGACAAAATTAAGGTTTCAAGTTATAAAACCCTCCTCCAATTGAGCTCCAAAGCTCCAATCTCATGGCAAAAATGGTGGATGAATCTTTTGCAATTCCCCCTAGGCTCGTCCTCAAGCTTTTGGTTGAAAAGATTATCTAGGGTTGAAGAGGAGATCGAATTAAGAAGAAATCAATGATTTATTTTCGATTTCCACCATGGAATCAAGGTGCAAAGGGTCAAGAACCTTACCAACAGGTTGGGGGTCGTCCTCCAGGTCCTCCCCAGCTCCCTTGGTCAGTTTCCAAGCAAGGAAAAGAAGTGGAAATGGAAAAGCCTTTCATTTGGCTTGAAAAAGGTCTTTTTATAAGAAAATCAATGAGAGAGAAAATACTTTATAAAAGTCTTTTAATTTCAAAATTGTTGCCACCATCTCCCCGTTGGTTTCTTGTATTCAAAGTCATCTCTATCCCCACCGAGCTCCCTTCTATTATCCAAGAATAAAGGGAAAAGAAATTAAGCACCTTAACCCTTATAATAAGAATATCCATTTTTGAGTGGAAATTCTTTTTCTTATAATAATGGTGAGTGGAATTTCACCTCCTTAGGATATGCCCGTGCCTTTGCAAGGCTTACGCTCGTCCACACACACATCTGAATCCAACCTTATTAATTTTGGTTGAAGTTCCTTCAATTATTTTATTTATTTTTGGCATTAAATTGAATTAGGGTTTAAATTAGGTTTAAATCTTGATTATTTTAATATCAAGATTCTCTCTCCTCCAACTTAATTCAAATGAGGCGCCCCTCTCATTTTATTTTCTCTACATGGTACCAAGAAATATTAGGGACCTTATTGAAGTGGTAATTTGCATATTGAACCCTAGGTTTTGGGTAAATTGCACTTTACACCAAAACTAGGTTTTAATGCACAAACATTGTTTTATCATTTCTTTCTAGGTATTCAGGGTTTCATAAGACATTCATCTGCATCATATTCATTCTCATGATGCCAAACTTCTTGAGGATCATGTTATTATGTAACATTTGCAAGTTAACCCCTTAACTTGGGTAATTTGCACATTAGTCCAAAATAAGCAAACACTGCTTCAACATTATTCAAACAGAACCAAAATTGAAACATAAGTTCTTCATAAGCCTTAATTACTTTTCACAAGATAAAATTAAGGATCTAAGTAACTTGCTGAAGCAAAACTCCCAGGGTTAAGGAATAACCCAGGTCAGGCCTGTTACAAATAATAAACCTCTAACAAGGATTTCATCCCCAAAATCCCAGATAAAGGGAGATAGATATTATTCATGTATCATATCATCATGTCTTCACATACCACCTCATTATTATGGAGACACCATAGAGTTTTAATCAATACCAAGTTATTTCACACAATATTATCATAGAACGGCTCACATGGAACACATACTCCCATGCTCCTTAGTTGATTCAACATTTCTCTTTCAAGATCACAATTATGTTATGTCATCCTCTTGGGACTATAAGTCCTTTCATACCCTGATTGTGCCATCTCACCTGATGACACCATACTAGCTTTCCTTATTACTTGCACTAACTATCTCATTAGTGGTATATTCTTTTACCATAAGGAAAGGTTACTTATCAACCAAGAACTTATCTTAAAGATAGCTTCAATTGTTATGTTTATGCAAGGAATAAACTCCTAACATGTGATGTTCATACTATTTTGCATGCTTAATCTGATTTCATGGTTGACCATTCTAGATAGTCAACATAAATCATCTGATATTTCTTTAGATACCAGGATTTCTTACCTTGATACCTATCACATGAGTTGAAAACACATCACATATTTATCTTCCTTTCATCTTTGGATATTGCTTGTTACATATATCTTTTCCTTGGGACCAAAGTCCAAGATAAACTGAGTTTTTTCCAAGTATCCATCACATAAACATCTTTATATTATGCACATCAAGTGTTCTAGGATTCACTTGATTGCTATGTCCCAGAAAGAAAAGGAAACAAGGAATTATATTCCTCTATATTATTATTTCAGGTATTTTCAACTATTCATGAATCATTTAATCATTATCTCATCCTAGTTTCCTTTCCCTCAGAATAGGAACTTATAAGGATGATTACATATCATTATCCCTTTCTTTATTATTATCTAGCATGTTTATGATCATCTTAGGATCTCATCACATTTTCCATTTCCACATTATGGAAAGAATCTTTATTATACTTACAACTTTATTGGACAGAGTCCATCTCCCTTATTCTCATTCTTATCTTATGAGGAGTATACTTTTAATTCTTCATGCATACATGCTCATCTTGAGGTTATTTCAAATTTCTCTTTCTTATGCTTAGGATATGACACATTTATTCATTCCACATTTCTGATTTCATGATACTCATTAGATTATCTCAGAATGACTACTTGATCAGAGCAATCAAAAAGACAACAATCTAAGAGTTTCCATACTCACTTTATCATCAATAGTTGTATACCTAGCCAGGGTATATAATTACGGAGATTAAGTGATATGCACTTTGTATACTATCATATTCTTCTTTTTCATATTATCATAAGCATAAGATTTTAACATTCCTGGATTTCATCCAGGCATCTCTTCTGTACCTCATCTTTTCTTATAGAGGTAAGAACAACATAAACATTTGTAATGTTTATTATGCAAAATATAAGTCCTCATAGGACTAATCAAGGAAAACTCAATCAATTATTTTCTCAATTTAACTTCGGAAATCATAAAAAGACATATTAGAATGACATTATTTTGTCTAACCTGTCATGGTTCGTGGATGGTTTACTGCCTCAGGCTGACTCTACCTCAGAGGTTGATTCACCATAGCAATTCTGGTTGAGCAATCTCTTGCCAGATGTCCTACCTGTCTACATTGGTAGCAAATTTTGGGTGCTAGATATGGTCTAGAGGGTTCTTTACCCTTTCTAGATGACCATTGTCTTGGTGCACTAGGCCCTGGTTGTACTGATGGTACCAAAAACTTCTTCTTTTTAGAACTGCTAGGCCTCTGTTCCTGGATTTGGATAGGCCTTTTCTCAATTCTTCCTTTATATTCCTTTTCTGGACAATTAGGTCTGATATGTCCAGGCTTCCCACACCTATGGCAGATCCTGGTTTCATATTGTATCATATTCCTTTCATCATTATCCATTGCTCCAACATGTTGATGTTGAGCAGGAAACCTATTGGAGTTCAACACTTCATCATTGGGGGCTGGTAGTCTAGGTTGCATTGCTAATGCACGATCTACTATATGCATCATAGCTGTCCTAAATTGCTCAAATAGAGCAGGGAAAGCTGGGCTCTCTATTATGGCTAGGTCAAATTGGGGATAGGCAGGTGTATGTTCTTCTCTGCTCCGATCCCCTACACCCCTTCTTGATGCATCACTGTTGCTTTTTGCAGCAAACTCCTCATGAGACCCAGTCATCTAAAGTTCTTCTCCTCTTATATGAGCAGAAGACACTATCAGATACACTGGAAAACACTAGAACAGACTCTGCTACCTTAGTCCTATGTCTCTGTAGACTCAGCGAACCTAGAGCTCTGATACCACTAAATTGTGGCATCCAACTTACAAAAACAAGATTTACTTAAGCGGAAGCGAATCGTTTGCAGCAGATTACTGAAAATCACTAAAAATTTAAAACTTTTTGCAAAGAGATCCACACATAGGAAACCTCTTTCATAAAGAAGTAAATTATACATTTACATCATGGTTCATAAGTACATAACGTGTATCCTCTCTTCTTGAGGAGTACAACATCAGTTGCCCTATTCAACATTATATACAGACAACATAAAAACCTCGAGGCATCAAGCCAAAATCTCATATCGATTCATTAAAATACTAATTATAAACTTCGAGGACCTGAGAGTACAGAGACGAAACATAGCACAACTGTCTATACAAAACTTTGGCATCCAGTACTTCCACCTAAGTTATCATTGTTGTCCCTGTTGTTGCTGCTTTTCCCTTGCTATTGGGTTCCTGCTTCTCCTTCTGCATTTACCTAAAAAGTTGGATCCCACGGGGGTGAGACAATTGTAAATTTCCCCAGCGGGAGATATAACTCTCCACCAAAACATTGTTATAGCGGTTTATTATAATAAAACTGAGCAGGAGTTCTTATATTTTAACAGCAGTATTAATCATTGATGAACAAAGTAACACAATCTCCTTTCTTAAGGAGAGCATTACATTTATCCCTGATAGAATCACAATTCATCCTTCTACTTGCAATGAGTATAAAGAGATATGAATAACATTTATCAACTAGAGATGCATAAAGGAAATGTAACATCAGCCAATGAATTTCCGTATTCAATCCTTAAGCAAACATGCTATACGGCTGATTACATTTTACAATCACACTTATGCCCTGAGGAGATGAGGTATACCGCTCATACTCCAACCGACCATTGCGAAGTCGAAATTGGTGCCATACAAGGTCAAAGGTAGAGCCGGCTACCAAGACTTGCCTTATCTCGGTCAGTACGAGATCAAATGCAGGACATCTTGTGTCTCTACTAAATAGCTTTCCAGGGTATACTGGCAACTTTGCTATTAGAGCTACAGTAGCGTGTTGCACTCTCTTCACAATCGTGAGATTTCTTGTTTATCTCATCGATACAGCATTAATATTATTGGGAGATGTGTATTGCATTTGTCCCAGTCATCGGGAGATTCGTGGTACATTCATCCCAATACAATAATGAAGGATTGAGAGGTTTAATGTTTACCTTTCCTCAATTCCCTCATTAGGACGTCAGGATACATTCGCCCATTGCCCCCACATATTCAAAATATGTGTTCTGATTTTTGCCGCGGAGCACCCATTTCACCATCCAGCAAGTTCTGACACTGATAGTTATATGGCCAGGGATCTACATTATATGATTTCACTTGATTATTTAAGTTCATTAGCATATTCTTTTAGCATCAGTCAAGTTCTCAAACATAACTTATTCATACAAGTGTTGTAAAGAAATATGTACTATTTTCATCAATCACTTCTCAGTCTTTATAAGACATTGGGATCTCAATCCATCATTTCATTTCTTTGAATGTTCACATCTCTCAAGAACTTATAATGCATTAGGATCATAATCCCTTTCTCATCATACTTGAAAGTTCACAACTCTCAGCAACATCATTATCTTACTTATCAAAACTGGGTACTCATACCCTCAGTTCATAACTAATCACTGTTACCACTTATTAGGTAACCTTTACGTCCAGGTTCTCAAACTGAGGTATTCATAATACTTGTTATACAAGTATCTCACATGGCTCACAAGGCCTATTAAATGTTTTGTCACCTTTCATTAGGCAACAACTAATTCAAGGAACTCATAAGGTCCATACCCATTTTGTTACTTTTACTAAGCAACAACAACGTTAGGCACATAAGGCCATACAATATATTTATTATATGAATGTCATAGCTCAAATATGGCTATATTCATCATCTCATGATGTCTACATGATTAATAGACATGATAACAGTCATGTAAATCATTTGTCACATCATATGAAACATCAGTAACACCACCATCCTTTATCAGGATAGGGTTATCTGTCAATTAGGGTTTTCCATTCCCTTTACCCAAAATTAAGGTTAGTGTTTCTCATCTTACATTAATTAGGGTTTCATGCTCACATTATTAGTTCAACCCTAATATATTGCTCCACACCTCTGGGAGTATTTAAAGATATCATAAGTATTTTCTTATGATCACTATTCGCATCATATATCATTAATTATCATCAAATCAAGGTAAGAGTTCATTTCTCATCCTTGTCATGGTATGATTACATCATACTCATTGATTTGGCTTAGTCCCATTCTCAAGGTTTATTAATCAACATTTATCAAGGTACATTGAGTTCATTACATATTTATTATAACAATTACATATCATACACTCCATGTGTTTCTTATCCAAGAATATTGGATTAGGGGTTCATCAAGGAATGTATATCCTGAAATGTTGAATGTGATATCTATCATGTCATGATGTATCACTTTCTTTTCATATCCTTATTACTTAAATAATTCGGCTATCTTTTTATTAAGGTATTTCCCCTCTTAATACTTTATCCACTATCTTGTCACTTTCATCATATAGTAGATAGGTCACATATTAGAATTGTCCAACCATCTTTAGTGATATGGACTTATCCCATGATTAGGCATTGTTGATATAGAATAAATCATTATCAACTATTTTAGGTATTTCAACTCTTAGGATGTTATCCACATCATTATTTAGTATAGCATACATCATTCCTACGAGTTTCATGTTCTCATCATTGTAAGGTGTATAGGTTGGTATACATGTACAGAGTTGATTGTGTAAAGATCTAGGCATCATCTTGTCTCTTAGCCCCTTATTCATTAAAATATCCACATTACCATTCATATGGTTCATCAACCTTACCCTTCATGTTTATAACATTTTCATCTTATTTAATTATATTAGCTACACCCCTGTTTGGTGTACTGGATATTAAACCATCACTAGGGTTTCACATATCATAGTATCATTACATGCCATCATCCTGGATTGAGTCTTACATCACCTCATTGCATTAGGGTTCCATATATCATCATTCTAATTTAGGGTTTCATATAGCATTACTCTAGATCAGGGTTTCTCATTCCATAACCCACAATTAGGATTTACTATTCACATCACATTACCCTAGATTAGGGTTTCCCATAATATCAACCTTAATTAGGGATTCTCATAACATTACCCTCAATTAGGATTTATCATGGATTCACCCTCAATTAGGGTTTCACATGGAATCACTCTCAATTAGGGTTTATATTCAATAACCCACGATTAGGGTTTACTATTCACATCACTTCACCCTAGTTTAGGATTTCTCATTAAAATACCCTAAATTAGGGTTTCCCATATCATTTCTCTAAATTAGGAGCATACTATCATCATGGATTAAGGTTTACACCTATCATTGCCCTCAATTAGGGTTAGGATTCATTAGCCTTCATAATTAGGGTTTCATGATCTCACTATAAAGGATCATACCCTAATTAGACATTAATTAATGATGAAAGTGTTAAAACTTGACCATTCATGGTTATCATTCATGTAGGAATTCTTCTCTCTCATCTTCTATAAGATGATGTTTACTTCAACCTTGATTAAGCTAAGTCAACTCACTTGAAAGAAGAATTGACACTATGAGTTATGTCATTACCACCATGATCATTAAAGCTTAATTATTAAAAGGGTACTAATCACCCTATCTCATTAAGGGTACCATTATTATAATTATCCTTGGGTTACATCATGCAATTGTTCACTTAAACAATTAACTTTTACCCACTTTGAGTGTTCATATAATTTTGTTGATTACCTTCCAAATGATTTTGGTCTCTTAGACCTCAAACAGTCTTGACCAATCAAACATCAAATGGTCTTGACCAAACCATTGAAACCGTTTGATAAAGGTGAACCCTTGAGACCGTTTGCTAAAGGTGACCCTTGAAACCGTTTGCTAAAGGTGCACACTTGAAACCGTTTGCTAAAGGTGCACACTTGAAACTGTTTGCTAAAGGTAAGGTTGAAACTGTTTGCCAAAGTGAATCCTTGAGATCATTTGCTAAAGTATAATTTTGAAGCAGCATGAGACTCAACCGGTTTGGGATCGTTTGGTCCCAAACGGTCTTGAGACTGTTTGGTCCAAACCTCCTTAAAACTGCATGGACCAAGTATGGTCTCAACCACACAAAATGAATTAGGGTTTCCAAGATTGATTCGTTCATTGATTGAGTTCATACTATCACTCATCAATTTGGCCTATCCCCATACTTAAATTGAGTTAAATCGGTCATCCTTCAACTGATTTGACCCCCAATTGATCATCAATTAGGGTTTGAATCAATTGGATTAAGGTTTGGAATCGATGATCCTTCAATGTTAGTCAATATGTTATCAATTACTTTGAAACCATTGGACCTTCATTCAAATTGGACATGACCTGACCTCAAACGGTATTGAGGTCGTTTGGATGACCTCCAAACGGTCTTGAGACCGTTTTCCCATCATATCATCAAAGTCCATGACATCCAATTAAGGTTTGGATCATTGGATTGATCACCAAATCAACATTTGATTGCAAATCAACTTGGTATCTTTAGATCTTCAAACACGTAACCATACTCAACCCTAGACCTCCAAACGGTCTTGGGTGGCCCCCAAATGGTCTTGAGACCGTTTGGGTGATCCCCAAACGGTTTTGAAACCGTTTGGGTCAATCAACCCAAGTTTCCAACTTAATCACTTATGAAATCAGCACTTAACCCGATTAGGGTTTGGTGGTTGATGGACTTTCAACTCATGAACCAATTGAAACTAGTCAATTATAATTAGTAGGTCATTAATCAACATAATTATGAACAAATCTCCAAATAGTCAACCCTGGTCAACACCACCAAATGGTTTGAAACCATTTTCTTTCATGCGGTTTAGTAAAGTGTTTGTCCTTAAACGGTTTTGAAACCGTTTGCTCCCAAACGGTTTGTGAAACCGTTTGGACATTTGATTGAAACCGTTTGGTCTAGATATTTGGCGAGGTGTGTGCTTATGATGATGTCATCATCATCAAGCTCTAAACCCACGAAACCTGCTGTGATTACCATGGAGATTTCATCAATCAACCAAATCAATTAGTATGAATAGAAAAATGAGCATTATTTGATGAGGAATTGAATGCAATAACAAAATTAAGGTTTCAAGTTATAAAACCCACCTCCAATTGAGATCCAAAGATCCAATCTCATGGAAACAATGGTGGATGAAGCTTTTGCAATTCCCCCTAGGCTCGTCCTCAATCTTTTGGTTGAAAAGATTAGCTAGGGTTGAAGAGGAGATCGAATTAAGAAGAAATCAATGAATTATTTTCGATTTCCACCATGGAATCAAGGTGCAAAGGGTCAAGAACCTTACCAACAGGTTGGGGGTCGTCCTCTAGGTCCTCCCTATCTCCCTTGGTCGGTTTCCAAGCAAGGAAAATAAGTGGAAACAGAAAAGCCTTTCATTTGGCTTGAAAAAGGTCTTTTTATAATAAAATCAATGAGAGAGAAAATACTTTATAAAAGTCTTTTAATTCCAAAAAAAATTCCACCATCTCCCCCTTGGTTTCTTGTATGAAAAATAATCTCTATACCCACCGATCTCCCTTCCATTATCCAAGAATAAAGGGAAAAGAAATTAAGCACCTTAACCCTTATAATAAGAATATCCATTTTTTAGTGGAAATTCTTTTTCTTATAATAATGGTGAGTGGAATTTCACCTCCTTAGGATATTCTCGTGCCTTTGCAAGGATTAAGATAGTCCACAAACACATCAGAATCCAACCTTATTAATTTTGGTTGAAAGTCCTTCAATTATTTTATTTATTTTTGGCATTAAATTGAATTAGGGTTTCAATTAGGCTTAAATCTTGATTATTTTAATATCAAGATTCTCTCTCCTCCAACTTAATTCAAATGAGGATCCCCTCTCATTTTATTTGCTCTACATGGTACCAAGAAATATTAGGTACCTTATTGAAGTGGTAATTTGCATATTGAACCCTAGGTTGTGGGTAAATTGCACTTTACACCAAAACTAGGTTTTATTGCACAAACATTGTTTTATTAGTTCTTTCTAGGTATTTAGGCTTTCATAAGCCATTCCTCTACATCATCTTCATTATCATGATGCCAAACTTCTTGAGGAGCATGTTATTATGTAAAATTTGCAAGTTAACCCCTTAACTTGGGTAATTTGCACATTAGTCCAAAATAAGCAAACATTGCTTCAACATTATTCAAACATGACCAAAATTGAAACATAAGTTCCTCATAAGCCTTAATTACTTTTCACAAGATAAAATTAAGGATCTAATTAAATTGCTTAAGCAAAACTCCCAGGGTTAAGGCATAACCCAGGTCAGGGATGTTACATTCAAGGTGTTGATATGACAACTTTTTTTACCAGCTTCTACTATTAAATCAGTTAGGATCTTGACCTCCACTAATTGGATATTATTGAGACTAATTTTTTTTAAATGGTTGTTAAAATCACATTCCTGAAGGAGAATTTCCTTGGGGATGTGTATATGGCACAATCAGGATGATTTATCTCTTCAAATGAAACCACAAAAGTTTATAAGATACAAAGGTTGGCGTATGGATTGAAGCAAGAATATCAACATAAGAATTTTTATTTTGATGAGACATAAAATCATTTGGTTTTACCTAGAATTAAAATAAACCTTGTGTTTAAAAGAAGGTTAGTGGGAGCATGATTATATTTTTCATACTATATGTACATGACATACTATGGATGGGGAATGAAATCTGAACTCTTCGATTGGTTAAATCATGGTTGGAAAACACTTTATCCATGAAGTACTTAGGAGAAGCCTCCTATATACTAGGGATCAAGTCTATAGAACTAGAAAACTTCTTGGTCTTAAGTAAAAGTGCATACATTGACAAAGTACTGAAAAGATTCAACATACAAGAGTCTAACAGAAGAAACTTACCCATGTCTCAGAGAGTAAGTCCCTCTAGAGTTTAGTGTCCCATCCCTTCTGAAGAGAGGGAAAGAAGGGTTAAGATTCCATATGCATGTGCAATTAGATCTATCATGTATGTAATATTATGCACACCAGCCAACATCTCAAATGCTTTGATTATGATGAATAGGTACCAACCAGATCCTAGCGAAGGTCAGTGGACTGATGTAAAGAACATCCTTAAGTACTAGAGATGAACTAAGGATCAGTCCTTATTTATGATGATGAGGAAGAGTACTTTGTAAAGGGTTACATTAATGCAAGCTTTCAAACTGACAAGGATGATTACTGATCATGATCAGGTATTGTGCTTTGCCTCAAAATGGAGTTGTGAGTTGGAAAAGTTCAAAGCAGGAGATAGTGGTTTATTCAACAACAGAGACTGAGTATGTTGATAACTCCAATGCAACAAAGTAAGTTGTATGGATCAAGAAGTTCATCGAGGAAATGGGAATGAATTCATCTATTTATGATGTCATAGAACCACAGTACAACAACAATGGATCCATTGAATTAGATAAGGAACCTAAGATAAAATTAGTGTTTCAAGAATACACTATTGTGCTACCATCTCATATGAGAGATCATACACAACAAGGAGATATGAACATTTTTAGAGTACCAACCAAAGCAATGTTGTTGACCCTCTGATAAAATAACTTTCTTATCAAACGTATGATGGCCATGTTTGATCATATGGACTTAGATTCGTGAGTAATTGGCTATAGTGTAAGGGGGAAATTGCTAATAGTATACCATGAAAGTCATTCATATGATGATTTTAATGACACACTATGTAATTGATTTTATTACTATTAGATATAATTGCAATGATTATATTTACTTCAGTATGAAATTATGAATAAATATAATAATTTCTTAAGAATGTACAATTCAATGACTTGTAATATTAGATTGAGGACATGAACATGAGATCATGTGTATGCTAAGAATATTGATTCTTTTATAGATCCATATTTACATAATATTATGGAACTTAAGACAACAATAATACATCATTTCCATCCTCCACCCTTTCCCGGTGCTAATTGGACTCCTACTTTATGTGTTATCATCTACCCTCTTGTGATTCAGTTAACAATTGGTCTCCAACTTCTGATTGAACTCTGTCTTGTCATCCATCATTTACTCTCTTTTGATCCCATTAAAAACTTCGCTCCTCAACCCCTTAATTATCTTATCATTTTATTCATGCATTTTTTATTATTCTATAAAAAATATCTTTGAGACTTGTGAAAAGAAGGCCCTCACGACTATCGCAACCCACATCCGCTACCCTCTTACACTTCCTCATTGTCGTCTCCACTGGCCATTTAGCTTGCGTTCCTTGACTGCACGTAACCATCTAGATAGGTTATGATGACAAGCAAGAAAACTCGGTATGGCTTCTTGCTACTATACTCGACACATGATCGCAGTTTCTAGAGAGAATATACATTTCACTAGTCAGTATATCAAAAAAAAAATTAAATGTTCCAAGGAATCTCTATTCCATGTGCCATTGAAGAAAGATGCTAAATGCATCATCGATAGCAACACAACAACAAGAAGTATATCTTTGTGGATAATCAACCATAGCCGTCTCCAGTTTTGACCATGTTGGTCGGTATTACAACAATGCAAACTACAACAATAGAGGAATTGGGAATACAACCAGACAATAATGCAAGGTCGTAGAAGCAATCAATGGCCTCTTCTTAGATTGTGAATGCAAATGTTAATGCATATAGAACACCCATGACTTGCATCCCCTTACGTGGATCCCCACTTCTACCTTCCAAGTATTGTTTAGTGGCATGGTTGATCTACGCCAATACTTACATAAGGAACAACCAACATACTCATTCTTTGTCAAAATACATCTATCATGTTTATCATTACTTCTATGAATACCGAAACCAATTAGTTCTTATGCCCATAAAGATTTTGCTTTTGTAAGCTCTCCAACAAAAATTTAAAATGTGATTGATTTTTACATGATCCTCATTATAGGCTCTTATATGTGATCTTCTACTCTTATAATTATTATGGCTCTTTTTATGGTGATTGTTTTAGGCCATCTTCAATTTGAGCAGGATTCCAGAAAGGTTGGTACAAAATCAAAAGGCTTGCAATTTTCTATAAGAATTGTTGTCCTTCTTGGTGTTCCATTTTGTTACTTCTGAAAACTGTAGGTTACCTTTCTCCATGTATGCATTTTTTTAGGATTAACTATGGGGTTATTTGTTGATTTCCAGTTTTAACATGCACTTTTGAGCCATTTCTACCTCTAAATCTGCTTTTTATTTAATTAGGATTGATGAAAAGGTGTACATTCTTCAACATTATATTTGAAATAGAAAGAATGAAATTTGTCCATTATTGGGTAAACATGATTTGTAGAAAGAGAAACCATGATGGTTTTTGAAGTAATAAGAACCATAATAATAACATAATATCTCAAAAAAGTACCATTATCTGAGTACTTGAACCAAACTTGCTTTATAAATATACAACTTTTGACATGACATTGTTAGAAATTTTGTAGTGGTTAAACTTTTGTATCTTTAAATAGTTCAAACACAATTTTATAGTGAATTTGAGGGAATTTCCATTTTATCCCAAGAAAACTGATAGAATTAACACTAACTATCAAAGATATAATCATTTTTAGATAATAGAAGTGTATACTTTATTTGTTGAAAGAATGAGGCCTAAAACTCTTTTATGTGAATATCTGATTTAAGGACTTGAATTTGTTCAATGTTAATATCTACTCTGGTTGAAATGTGGTGCTTGTGTAATATGTTGTTCATGAAGAACAAGACAAACTTCATAAATTCTTATTGGAATAATATGATGTCAAAGATATTAATATAAAACCCATGATGATTAGCATAATAATCAAAACAACAATGGAATTATATTCCTTGTATTCAAAAAATCTAATGAGTACCCTCTTAGTTGAATTCCAATTTCCCATACGACATTCACAAACTTGTTGCATATAAACATAATTGATTCTATTAATTATAACAACTAAAATACTAACGAAATAGTAAGGACAATACATTATCTCTGTTAACCTTCTCCAAATGGTATTTGGTAATCAAATATCTATCTCCGATGCCTAAATGGAATATCTACCTCTAATGCTTTTTTACTACTACCTAGTATATCACCTATCTGTAGGAATTAATTTTGAAGATGTAGAATAGTGTGTTATAGTTCTTATGTCTTGTAATATATGCATGTCACACTCTAGAAACTTGTTATAATATAAGATTCTAATTTTTGTGTGTTTATTTAATAGTATGATGAAAGTATGTTTGATGCTTTCCGATTCCCCACCTTTCATGCAAAGGTCTTCTCCCATTAATTTGACATTAACTAATGATCATCACAACCATTGAGCCCATGAACTTAATATTAAATACCTTGTGGTTTACATGAAGACATGTCAATTATTATATTAAGAAGGCTAGATGTGTGGCTTGTCACCACATGTTCAGTCATGGGAGTTTACTCTTCCTAGGCAGGTCTAATATCATACTCCTTGGGAGGAGTTCCTCCATATAAAAAAAGAATTGATGTTTCAATTATTAACTATATCTACACCACACAATAACATAGTAGTGTGTATGAGGATGGTATGGTTAAAAACTAGTATAGAGAACTATAATTTTATATTATGCATATTTTATATTTCTTAGGTTCCTTTAATACATTGTAGAACTATCTTCATTCACCATGTTGTGGAATAACGAACATGCACCATACACTTTGTTCTTATAAGTAAGAAATAATATACCATATGAGTCTACTACTTCACTTCATATAATCTTGTGAATATTTGATATGATACTTAAAATAGGTTTAAGTCAATGACACCTTATTGCAATAAATATCAATACACATACCATGCTAGGCACATAGATATTCAAGTGTGTGTAATATACATTATCTATATATGTATGGAGCATTCCCAAAGCCTAAAGTAGTGTCATTATGTTTACTAAAATATTAAGAACTTCCCACAACACCATGGATTCTCACAACATACAAATATAAATAAAATAATGTAATTATGTAAGGAAAATAATCGTATCAAAATCCTCTTCACTCACTATTATCTTATAAAATGTGTCAGTGTGTGCAAATAACCTTCAGTGCCATCAAAAGATCCAAAATAATGGAAGTAAAAGGCATCGACACCAAAGTTAAATTGCATTCATTAAGAATTAGCACTAAATGATCATCAATAAGAATGGGGACTCTCTTAGTGACTTCCTTTTTATCATGTACAGAAAATGACCTTCATATTAATAATTACTCATTCAATTTCAAGGTAGGGCAGACGGTCAAGGTAGGGAAGATGGTTTGTGATGCAGCCACACAAAAAGTGCACAAGCATGGTGTTGCATGTGAAACAAACCATCATCATTTCCTTCCATTTTCCTTTGATATCTTTGGTTGTTTAGCTAATGATTTTGTTTCCCTCTTGTATGCATCTGACATATCATAAATAGGAATGTCATGATGCCATCTTCCACATATTTAGATTTGGTCTTTAGATCATTGGGATTTGTCAATCAAAAAGGTTTGGCAACCTAATTTTTAGCTTGTGCCTCTATAAAGGAGTTTCTTTAAGTGTGTTTTGTAAGTGATGCAACCTTATTTTATGGCTCTATCTTTTGTCTTTTTGCACCTCAATCACATCGAAACATGTTAGAATGTAAGTTAATTCCCTCAATATGCATATTTATGTCAAATTCACTTACGAATGTTCTTTGCATGTAACCTAACATTCAACCTCTAGAGCCTTCAATCTTCATCCATCAGTTGATGAACTCACCACTCAAGTTCCAAGGTTTATACCATGATAGATGCATGTTTTTCTATACATGTTTCCATCGATTGACGGTCTTTGCCTACGTCAACATGCTACTTCCTCCACAGAATAGTAAATCTAGTTCACGAAGGAGGAAGAACGATGATCCCAATCCACCCCTTCCAACTGTCCAGGGGTGTCCTTTCCTGTTCAATGATGCCTTCGTATTAGAGTCTAAAGAGTTTCTTCTGCATACCACAATTGCAACTCCTTCATCTTTTGTGATCATGGCATTCATTCTTTCTTTCCTTGTAGTTTTTGTTACTACTACCATGAGCGACTAGTCCTCTCGTTAGGGTGTGGGAAGTAGCCCCACTATATAATTCTTTTCTTTTGATTGCATCTATTATAGTATGAATCGTTATATGTTAACAATCAATCATTTTATGCTTATATGCTTGTTTGTTTAGCATGTTTATAAGTTTGTCACAGTCTTGGATGTAAAGAACTTTGAACCCAAGATATAGTATGTCAATTGATTTTAGTTGAACCCTTCATGAGAACTTCAAATACGTGTTTTATGAGGTGATAAATGTGTGATCTATAGCTAACGCGACGGCGAGCTTAGAGTGACATTTGTCCAGGTTTTAATCCCAATGCCAAAAAGGGAGACTTTCATAGCCTCAACATATATATGTTAATACTTAATATGATTTAGAGAGAGTGTGTGTGAGTGTAGAAGCAGTGAAACCCATTGCATCCTAGTGTCACCGTACATTGATTTATCAAATCGTAATAAATAAGCAACTTCTGATTATGATAAATACTAGTTCTTGTTGGTTACCTTGATCAATAAATTATTAAATATGTCGTTCCTTGGGTTCAATCCTAAACTATACTAAAATAAGATTTGTATACTTATGAGTGGTGATTATTGTACTTGATCTAGGTAAAATCTTGGAATTTCACCCCTAGCAAATTTGTCAGTGCAATATCATGCACGTCATTGACCATATACAAAGTTGCTTGAATCTGTAAATTTGAATTTCACTACTATTTACAACCTTAGTTGACTAAAAGGGCCACTTTTAGGCTTGAAATGACCCATGTTGATGTTTATTAATATGGAAAGACCCCATCTGATCAATAATGAGTTTAACAAAGTTGGAATTCTATATGGAAATAAATGCAAAAAACATCCATCATTTTTAAAGTAAACACTACACTAGAGTGACCAGCTTTAAATTGGTACATAAAATGGTTTTGTAATCCATGAAATGTTATTTGATGTCTTCATCAAGTTGTTTTAGTCCTATTCTTTTTGTCTTATTATACTTCATGTTGATCTTCAATGAGATTTTTGCACAAAGGTATTGGAGGGAGCTTAGGGTGTGTTTCTTAAGCTCTTAAAGGAGGTGTATACATGGCTTTGAACCTGGATCTACAAAATTTCTAGTAAGCCATTTTTCATCCTTGAGTATTTTAAAGAAGGAAATTGTCTTCCATATAAGATAAATCCATTACAAATTTGAAAGGAGTCATACATAGGATGAAACATGCTAAGAAATCTATTACCATTTATGTTCTTTTCTAGTTTCTTATGTATTTTTCTTATACATTCCTCAAGTTACCATTGTCATTTTACTCCAAAATGTATGGTTGTATTCAAACCACTCAAGATATTAATGGTGCCAGGTTTGATGATAGATGACAAGGTGAGCATTCTATGTTGATCATATGATGTGTATTAGAAAGATAGGCATCTCAATGTAAAAAAGATATAAAATTAAAAAATAGTTTGGAAAAATTATTTAGTTATGATTTAAGTTGGAAATGCTAGATTGAAATTCAGAAGCTTGGCATAAGAATAATTGTAATGATGCAATAAAATTCTCAGAATCATATGAAAATAAAAGGTTTTTATATCAAAGTATGTAGATATGTACTCACACATTAAACTGAACTATTCTAGAAATATGGGTGGCAGGTTGTAGGTAAACTATTTTAAAAGGCACAAAGAACACTTGGTTAGTATTAACTATAAAATCCATGTTTGAGTGAAGGCTTACATGGGATTTTGGTGAGTATTTTCTCACATGGAACCTGCACAAATTCACAAGTGATATAGTTAGACCAAATTAGATAGGGTAGTTTCCAAGAAACCAACTTGGGCTGGTAGTAGGATGGCATGCATCAACAAATTTAGTTACATGTAGGGTTTTGTATTGAATCCAATAGGAGTTCAATCAAGGGGTTGTGTCTAGTCTTTCCTAAAGAATACATCTAGTCTAAGTATTCTGCACCTGATGAGTTTCATATACTATAAGAATAAGTTGTGTGATACATCATGATGTAATAAATGAATTTATTATTTCTTAAAACTATTATATTATTATTAAATGAAATAAAACTGCAATTTATGACTTGGAACCTTCAAAACAATGGGTTTTACAACAAAAATGGCCTATCTACGCCCGCAACATTGTTTGTTATATATGATCCCACCTAATCAGGAATAGCTCCTACTATCATTTTTAGCATGAAAAACCAATGATTTTTTTCTATTTCTAAATTGTATTGACTTTTGTATTAAAACAAAATACAATTTCTCTCTTAAGTTTGATGTAGCAATCCCACTATTTCTTATTTCTTACATGAGATGTGATGGTACTACCCTACCTATTCTATAATACAAATGATTTGAATGGAACAAACATGAAAGGAATAAGACACTCTACTTCTAACGAATGGAAAATAAATATTGTGTGTGTTTGCGTGTATGTGTGATGCACACAATTTTATCGGTATTTCATTGTCTCTTGTAGGTGATTTAAATGATACTATTCTCAGTATATGTTTTCAACTCATTTTATGAAAAGTAGCATGTGAGACTTTTATCCGTCAACATCATCTATTTAAATGCATTCATCATGAATTTATCATATTTTACCTCAACCTAATGTTTGACTCATTGAACTTTGGATTCATTGGCTACATTCAAGACATGTTGGTTCTACAAAGCTTTATCTTTATACCACCGTTTGTGCACCAAAATTAGATGAGAAGTCACAGATAAAAGTTGAGGACACCAATCACATATGGGTGCCTACGGGAGCCATGCTTGGTACTACCAACCACCAGCTCGGTGGTCCCGACATTGCACCCAGAAAGTCATAGAGGTTTCTAGGTGTCATTGTAATGCTCGATCCCGCTTCCCACTACCAATGATCTAGTAGAATTTCAGGAATGACAACTGGCCCCACAAACCACCACTATCCTTAAGTATGCATTTTGTCCTCACTCATGTGCAAGCCAGGATAAAATTCGTGACTTGTCACCCATCCTAGTACTACTCTGGGCTGAGCACGTTTAACCACAAAGTTCTTTAGAGTTGGGATCCCTGAAAAGGAGGTGAGTCTTAGTGATATGGATAGTTCAATAATTCCTTTTAAGATCATTTTATTTGATATCTCAAATCTGGGGACGTTACAATCTCCTACACTTAGAATATCATCTTCCTCCTCAAGGTTCAACTATACAGACTCAGAATCTCTTCCCCATTTTAGTGTAGAAATCGAATAGCCCATGGACATCTAGTTTTGATACACAGCTACCAGCGCAAGGGTGGTGCCATATGATCTCATTTGATATCCATTTCCAACTTTCCTGGACCGCATGGCTTAAGACTGGCATGCCACATGCCCATGTGGGCCCCACATACTAGAGGGGATCTGGCTCTGATACCAATTGTAATGTCTAGACTCAATGCCCAATGCTCTAGTAGAGTTTTAGGAAGGATGACTGGCCCCACTAACCACCATTGACCTTAACTACATGCTTTTTCCTCACTCATGTGCAAACTAGGATAAACTTCATGACTGGTCACTCATCCTAGTACTACTCTGGGCTAAACACGCTTAGCCACAGAGTTCTTTAGAGATGGGATCCCTAAAAAGGAGGTGCACCTTGGTGATATGAGTATTATAATCATTCCTTTTAAGATCATTTTATCTGAGACCTCAAACCCTGGGATATTATAGTTACCGATTGTTATCTTAGTGGTACCAACTCATTACTAGTCAAACAAGGAAATAAACAAGTTAGTGGCGCCAATTTATCTTGGTACCACCAAAGTAAAAGCATTGATAGAAAAATTTAATAGTTTACATCATGTGATCACCATTAATTCTTAGTTACTTACAATTCTATATCATCTTAGTTCTAACGACTATCATGGGGGATCACACACCCTGACATCAAGCTTTGGACCTTTAACAACCAAGAAGAAGAAGTGGTAAAACCTTGCTAGCAACCATACATCGCATTTTGAGCTAGAAATGACTACAAATCTTCTCCAACTTCTCTATATCATCTCAGTAATCTTTTCTCCTACTTACTATGAAAAACCACTAGAGGGGGGTAAATAGGGTTTTATAATTATTTTAACAATAGTTCAACTCAAGCAACCACAATTGAAAATTTAAGAAGGAGGCAAGGTGTTTAGAGTGGTTACACCTTTAGCAAAAATTAAAGGAGTCAGTCCACTACCCAATTGTTTCCAATTAGGATTTTGAAAGTATTTAAATTTCATTACCTCACAAGGATGTTACATAATATTAGAAATACTTTCACCACCCTTTGGATAGCCTTCTCCTAGAAGTAGTCCCACCAACCTCGAAGCAGCCTTCCTTGAAGTAACTTCAAGCTCCCCCTTGAAGTAGCCTTCCTCTTGAAGTAGCTTCCCGTTGAGACAGCCTTCTTGAAGTAGTCCAAAGTCCTCCTTCTCTACCAAGAAGACCCTTCTCCACCTGATAAGATAAACCCTCTCCAATCCGTAGCCTCCAACCCTAGGAGTAGCAAGGAGAGTACAAACAATGATAGAGAACAAGAAGGAAAATGGAAATTACAATTACCATTGTAGCACAAGGCTTGATTTCCTATATCAAGCGTTTTGATATCCTAACCAATGTATATGAAAGTGTAAGTGTTTTGGATAGGAGATGCTAGCCTATAGGACATGAAATTGGAGCAATGGAAATGAATAGCAAATGTTGGAGTTGCTCAATTGCGCACACAAATGGATTGCCAATTGCAAGTATGTATGCTCAAGTGTTGCAAAAGTGTGTGTTTGGTGTCCTAAGGCATGTCCTATTTATAGGAATGGCCTATGAGTGCTTAAGGACGTTCTAGACACTTTCTAGGGGGTTCTTAGTGCTTAACCAGTCGTTAGGTATCCATTAATTACTTTAGCAATGGCTAGTTAATTAATCCTAAAAAGTGCAGACAGAGACAGTCTCGATTGAGGAATTGTCGATTGAGAATCCTGTCGTTCGAAGTTTTTGTCGA
Organism: Alisma plantago-aquatica; assembly: GCA_963693085.1. NCBI lineage: Eukaryota > Viridiplantae > Streptophyta > Magnoliopsida > Alismatales > Alismataceae > Alisma > Alisma plantago-aquatica. The sequence continues at coordinate 437,560,900 of OY856414.1, read as the reverse complement.
CCGAGGGACAGTCTGGAGCAAGTGTATATAACGTTCGATTCCAACTCCCAACTACCTTGTCTACTGTGTCTAATAGCTACTTGGGTCATTCTCGGTCGAGGAATTGGTCGACCGAGAGTGTCTCGGTTGAGAAGTTTGTCGACTGAGATTGACTCTGTTTCAATGTTTTAAACTATGTACTAAGTGTGTGTACCAGTGTGCAGTTGTGACACTATTGTAGGGGATGACCTATCTAAGTATTGTTATTGGTAGGGAAGATCTAAATGCTTGATTTACATGATATCTAAGTACTTTACATTATATACTTGTACAAGTTTTTACATTTGATTACAATCATGAAATTAAGACATTCGAGCATATAGATCTTCCAAATGTTTGTCATCCACCTAGTTCCTACAACACTCAAGTAGCACATTAGATCCACAAGAATGAAATGTTTTTCATCATCAAAACAAAGGGATTCTAATAATGTCCAATTTAGCCAACAATCTCCCACTTTTTGAAGATGACAAACATTTCCAAAATTTAAAATAAGGAAATGTAAATCATATGAGTTTCATACCTGAAGTTCACCTTTTGTAGCCATTTTCTTTTTTGCAAGTGTGTGCTGGCCGAATGATTATGAAACTCGTTGTATTTTATATTTTTTATTTTATATTATTTCTCCCCTTTTGTCATTTCAAAAAGATAACCAAGATAATCATTAAGTATGACTTTTATTACTCCCCCTTAATTTGATAATCAGATGCTCCCCCTTAATAAGATATTCAATTTTAAAAGCAAGGGATGCAAACCACTTATTATCAAATTTAGCCACAATTTATTTCTCAATCATTTGCAAAGGATGTTAAGCCTTGAAATAATATGAGATCCTTTTAGATTCATGGCATATGTGTGTTGATTTCTCATCCATTTTACAAGGGATGTTAAGCCCTGAAAATGACATGAGAATCCTTTAAGTTTATAGTAGAGCACATGAATGTATCTCTAACCAAATATACGGGATGTTAAGCCCTGAATTGTTTAGAGAATTCCATTATATTCATACATATTGTAGGCTCCAAAATTACTTTTAAAGATACTAAGGTCATAACTTGTTTCAAATTTTCTTTATGGTGTTTACAAAGTTTTGTAAGCTCCTTCTTAATCTTATAGTCAAGACAGCTTTTGTGAGCTCCCCCTTAATCTTATAATCAAGATAGTTTTTATGAGCTCCCCCTTAATCCTATAATCAAGATAGTTTAAGGATTCTAAGGTCACAATAAGTATTAGATCATAATAAGTTAACCTTTTATGAGAATTATACACTAAAATCTTGTTTTTGATATACTAAGATTAAGTGCAAGAAAATGATTTACAAATAAGCATTTGGTCAAGCTTATTTTAGGTCAACCTTGACTTCGACCTCAGCGCCCCTTGGTCAAATTGGATTTCGACCAAGAGGAAATTTCTATAGATTTCCAATTTAAGCATTTTCATAGCTTACAGAGTATTAATCATGTATAACTAGAATATCATTTTCCATAAGCTAAGCACAAGATAATCATTTAACTAATATGTCAAGATGCACTTGTGCCATAGAGATTCATATTAATATGTAATGAGCTGAATCACAATGATCATTTTGAAAGCAATATCCATTCATGGTTTATATATAGATCAAGGATTATTTTATGCAAACCAAGTAAAGAATGGAAAACAGTAAAAGAATATCCATAATTTTATGAAATGCAATGATGATGATCATTTAAAAGAAAATTTCAAGACACAAGGTTTTTATATAGATAGACCAAGGAATACTTAGGACAAACCATGTGGATTGTGATAAAATAGTAATTTCCTCGATTAGATCGATCATGGTTCATATTTTCAGTTTTAAGCCAAACCATGTACGAGACTATAGCAATTGCAATCTATACTATATCTGTATTGATTCATTTTGCAAGAAGGCATATTCAATTTTAGATTGCAAGAAGTATATAAGTTTGATAAAAGTATATTTAATAAGTCATAATGCAAGTTTATCAAAATGTTTAAAGAATTTTTCTCCAAGATTCATTCTTAATTTGCAAATTAAATCAATCATTTATGGCAAATTGATAGAAAACTGGATCAATTGAACAGGTTCAACATAACTTGATCCGGTCGAATTATTCTTCGGTTGAATTTATCTCGGTCGAAGTTTTTCTCGACCGAGTATGCTGTTGTTTGTACAGGTTTTATCAGATTGTTGCAAGCTTTAAAAATAGTAACCTGCTCGGTCAACTAATTCTCGACCGACAGTGTTCTCGGTCGAACATTTTCTCGACCGAGAATGTTTCTGTATCACGTTTCAGTAATTATTTGCAAGTAAAACATAGATCACTTTCAATTCAATTATGCAATTTAAAACTCAGTTTAGTTGAGATAAAACATTTAAGTATCAAAGTAACATTTGAGTCAAATCTCAACTAATCATATTCAAATCTCTAGGTTTTAGGAACTAAAACTAAAACAAGTGATTAAAGATGTGTCTCTACAAGTTTATAAAAAATGTGTATTTTCAAGTTAGAAATTTTAATTACTTGAATCAATTTATTATCTCATTGTGTTAAGTTGAGATAGACATGAAGATATACAATTTAGAGTCTTTGGTCATATCTCAACTTAATTTAATCTATTTAGTTTGGGGGTTTTGAAACCCATACCAACTAAACATCCTTTTTCTTGAAAGGACATGAGAAGGAATAATGTCCAAGATGCAAACAATAATGGCAACATATAGAATCAATCTCATTTCTCTTTTTATGAGTTTGATCTAGATTGTTCTTGGGTACATATGTATACTTGCTTTTAGGTACATACATAGATTGAGTCTTTGGCACTTGTGTCCTTCTCCCACTAGGTTTTTGATAGAATTTTCCTTTAGGCTTGTAACCTAGTCCTCTCCTTCCAATTTGACCACGAGAATCATTTAAGATCTTATCAAGAACATCATTGTTTCTTAAGCTACTAACTTCTTGTTGTAACTTAGCAATCTCATCCATTCTCATTTTGATATCTAACTTTGCTTGATCTAGATTAGATAATAAAGAATCTCTTTCTTTCACAATAGTATCATAATCTAGATGATTGCATAGGATTGGTTGTTTTTGAAGATCATTAATTTGGGCTTGCAAGTTTATCTTTTCTAGAGAGAGAAGATTGCAATTTGCCTCTATTGATTTCAGCTTAATATCATGGTCTTTAATAGCTAATTTTTATGTCTCCTTAAGATTTTCATTTTCAGATGTGAGAGCAAGAAGATTAGCATGTAACTCATCATTTGCTTTATTAGATTTCTTTAATTTCTTCTTGCACTCAATATACTTATCATGTGTCTCTTGAAGGCTAGAAAGTAAATCTTCTTTAGATAAATAAAAAAGGCTTACCTCTTCTTCTTCTTCACTTATTGTAGCAATAAGGCATTCTTTGTGCACATCTTCCTTCTTTAACCTACATGGATAGCTGGTGTTGTGTGCCTTGTTCCTAAGCACCAATTACAGCTTGTTGAAGATTGGTCCATGCTTCTCCTTTGCTTGCGGTTGTTAACACCACCACCCTTCATTCTTCAAGACTCAATTAGAGCTCCTTGAAGCCTGCTCTGATACCAAATGAAAAACCACTAGAGGGGGGTTGAATAGGGTTTTATAATTATTTTAACAATTATTCAACTCAAGCAACCACAATTGAAAATTTAAGAAGGAGGCAAGGTGTTTAAAGTGGTTCCACCTTTAGCAAAAACTAAAGGAGTCAGTCCACTACCCAATTGTTTCCAATTGGGATTTTGAAAGTATTTAAATATAACCTCACAAGGATGTTACATAACATTACAAATACTTTCACCACCCTTTGGACAGCCTTTCAGACTATGTTCGGGTAGTTTATGGCAACTATGACCCACATGACGGATAGAATGCCAGTATCTGCACCCAGGGCACCACCCCATGATGAAAGACACGGTGCCGACAAGACCTTTGAAAGGCTGAAGAGGGAAGGAGCATTAGAGTATGCTGGTACAGCTGACCCAGCAGATGCTGACCTATGGTTGACTGAATTAGAGAAAGCCTTCAGAATCCTCATGATACCTGATGATGAGAGGGTTAGGCATGCTGTATATCTCCTGAAAGGGAGTGCTAGACACTGGTGGACCATTAAGGAGGGCAAAAGACCTGGAGTTGTGATTGGATGGGATGAATTCAGGCGTGAATTTGTCACTAGATACTTTCCTAAGACATTTCTAGATGAGAAGATATCCCAGTTTGAGAGAATTAAACAAGGACCTATGAACATTAGTGAGTATGAGGCTAGGTTCATGGAGTTGTTGCGGTTTTGTCCGCACATGGCATCCAATGATGAGGAAAGAATTCGGCGATTCGAGAAGGGGTTAAACGTTGAATTAACCACTCCGGTGTCTGCTCTGGAGAACCGGGAGAGGTTTGCAACTTTTGTGGAATCTGTAAGACGCATAGAGAGGTCTGTAGTTGAGAAGCGACAGACTAAGGGTAAGAAGGAATACCCACAGTTTCAAGGCATAGTGCTGGGAGTTTCAAGAAACCAAGGTATTCTATGCCTACACCACCAAAGGAAGCTCATAGTTCAGCTTCTATGTCAGTAACTGGACCCCCTAGACCACACCAAGAGAATAGAACTTGTCATCGATGTGGACTAGTAGGTCATCTGGCAAGGGATTGCCCAACGGGGAATGCTGTGGTGAATCAACCCCCGAGACAAAGTCAGCAAGGTTCTCAGAGAAAGCAGTTTTCTAGTGGTACCCGAGGACATGGACAAGCATCCCAGGTGGGATCTTCTGTGTCCAATAATAGAGCACAAGGCCAACAGCAGGCAACGGCTAGGCTCTATGCTATGAACCAGTCTGAAGCAGTAGTCAACCCTCGGGTTGTGACAGGTCAGATGGAATTACTTTAATTCTGATATGTCTTTATCCTGCTTCGTATTTGTGTTAATAGATCCAGGAGTTGAGGAGGAAATATACTACTCTTTTCTCTTAATGTTTTGTTGATGATTTCGGGGACGAAATCCTTATAAGGGGTGGATAATTTGTAACATCCCTGACCCGGGTTATGTTCTAACCCCAGGAGTTTTTCTTAACAAAGTTGATTATATGCTTGTACTTATCCTGTGAAAAGTAATTACAGCTCATGAGGAACTTATGTTTCAATTTTGGTCCTATTTGAACAATGTTAAAGCAATGATTGCTTGTTTTGGACTAAAGTGCAAATTACCCAAGTTGAGGGGTTAACTTGCAAATTGCATATGATAAGATGTTCCTCTGATGTTGAGACATCATAAGGATGAATATGATGTAGTAGTATGGTTTCCACAAGCCTGGACACCAAGATAGAGCTTGTTGGACAATGTTGTGCATTAAAACCTAGTTTTGGAGTAAAGTGCAATTTACCCAAAATCTAGGGTTCAATATGAAAATTACCACTTCAACAAGGTCCCTAATGTTTCTTGGCATCATGTAGAGAAAATAAAATGAGAGGGGTGCTTCATTTGAATTAAGTTGGAGGAGAGAGAATCTTGATATTAAAATAATCAAGATTAACGCCTAATTGAAACCCTAATTCGATTTAGGGCAAAAATGAATAAAAATAATTGAAGGGCTTTTAACCAAAATGTTTTGGGTTGATTTTGAATAAGTATGGACGTTCCTTTGCCAAGATAAGGAACGAAAATATCCTAAGTAGGTGAAATTCCACTCACCATTATTATAAGGAAAAGAAAACCCACTCACATATGGATATTAATATAATAAGCATTAAGGTGCTTAATTTGATTTTCTTTAAATCATGGATAATGGAGAGGAATAAGAGGCAATGAAGATAGCCTCTTCCTTAAGGATTTTGAGGAGAATTTGAGGGGGAAGAGGCGGCACCAATTTTGGAATTAAATGCATTTTAATAATGCATTTTCTCTTTCATTGAATTTTTTATAAAAAGGCCTTTTCCTAGCCAAATGAAAGGCTATTTCGACCCCACTTCTTCTCTTAGCTTGGAAACCGACCAAGGAAGCTAGAGAGGACCAGGATGACGAACCCCAACCTGTGGGTAAGCTCTTGACCTTCGTTCTCCTTGATTTCATGGTGGAAATCGAAAATAAATTATGGATTCCTTCTTATTTCGATCTCCTCTTCAACCCTAGCCAACTTTTGCAATCAAAAGCTTGAGGACGAGCCTAGGGGGAGTTGCAAGAGCTTCATCCACCATTAATGGCGTGAGCTTGGAGCTTTGGAGCTCAATTGGAGGCGGGTTTTATAACTTAAACCCTTAAACATTGCTATTGCATCAATTCTCTATGCTTTGTTGATTGATTTCTTCAATTTGATGCACTCTTGTTTCTTGCTGCAATTTCCATCAAGAACGGTTGCTGTTCTTGGTTGTTCGAAGGAAGGGGATGATGACATCATCCTATATGCTTATCCAAAGAAAATTACCAAGCAAAACCGTTTTGATAGCTACTCCAAATCGTTTTAATTTGATTAGCTATGCGGTTTCAGCTAACCGTTAAAGGGCAAACGGTTTGAAACCGTTTGGGAGAAAACGGTTTCAAGACCGTTTGAGATGGTTGACCAAGCATTGACCGTTTGGGAATTTTGTTCCTAATTATGTATTCTGATAACCCTCCAAATTTGAGGGATTAACTCCAAAGGAATCGAGAGTGCAGGCCAATCAATTAGGAAATCGGATTAAATTATGTGCTGATTTTCAATCTGATTAACTTGACCTGGTTGAGAAAACGGTTTCAAGACCGTTTGAGATGGTTTACCAAGCGTTGACCGTTTGGGATTCCTGTTCATAATTATGTTTATTAATAACCCTCCAAATTTGAGGGATTAACTCCAAAGTAATCGTGAGTTGAAGCCTAATCAATTAGGAAAACCTAATTGGATTAAGTGGTGATTTTCAATCTGATTTAATTGAACTTTTTGGGCAAACGGTCTCAAGACCGTTTTAGTGCGTTGAACAAGCGTTGACCGTTTGGGATTAATGTTCCTAATAATGTGGTCTAATGACTCACCGAATTTGAGGGATTAACTCCCAAGGAATCATGAGTTGAAGGCTATTCAATTAGGCAAACCCTAATTGAAAACAGTGCTGAAATTCCAATGAGTTAAGTTGAGATTTTGGGTTGATTAGCCCAAACGGTTTCAAGACCGTTTGGGGATCACCCAAACGGTCTCAATACCATTTGAGGATCACCCCAAGACCGTTTTGAGGTCTGGGGTCAAGTATAGTTGACCAATTGAAGGTCCAAAGGTACTAATCATATTGCAATGTAGTGTTGATCTGTTGATCAACTCGATAGACCAATCCATGATGATTTTTCACTATAATCCAAAGGTTGGATGGGCCAAACGGTCTCAAGACCGTTTGGTGGTCACCCAAGACCGTTTGGAGGTCTAGGGTTGAGTATGGTTAGGTGTTTGAAGGTCTAAAGGTACCAAGCTGTTATACAATGCAATGCTGATTTGGTGATCAATCCAATGATCCAAACCTTAATTGGATGTCTTGCATTTGAGTGATATGATGGGCAAACGGTCTCAAGACTGTTTGGAGGTCATCCAAACGACCTCAAGACCGTTTGGGGTCAGGTCATACCCAATTTGGATAATGGTTCAATAGTTTCAAAGTAACCAATCTTGCATTGATGAGTGTTGTTGGATCTTCAATTCCAAACCCTATTTCAATTGAATCAAGCCCTAATTGATGACCAATTGAGGGTCAATTGAGGGTCAAATTAGTTGAAGGTTGACCGATTAAACTCAATTGAAGTATGAGCATATGTCCAATTGATGTTTGGTTCCATGAATTCAATGGTTGAAGGTCCAATGCAATCAATTGAAACACAATTAGTAGCATGATTGATGATCAACTTCAAAGCTCTAATTAGTGTTTATAAACCCTAATCCCATTGAGATCAGACCATAATTGAAGTCCCAATTGAGGGGTGAGCCATGATTCAAATGATGATTGAGTTGATGATCCAATTGGTTGAAGTTCCATTGATTAGAATTGAGTGTGGTTCAATTTGGTTAATTCAATTGGATACCTCATGTTATTGAAGGTCTAATTGATCAAACCTTTTTGAAAACCTAATGTGATTAGGTGGGAGATACCTTTAATGGTACTAGTCATTAATGTATAACAAATGCATGGACCCAATACATGATGTAAACCCTAATTGAGGCTGATTCAATGTATAACCTTAATAAGAGGTTGTCTACATGTGAAATCACTAATTAGGATGTTAGTAAACCCTAGTGGAGGGTGTATCCTTGTGAAACCCTAGTGGAGGGTGTATCATTGTGAACCCTGGTTGAGGGTGTAACCTTGTGAAACCCTAGTGGAGGGTGTATCATTGTGAACCCTGGTTGAGGGTGTATCCTTGTGAAACCCTAGTTGAGGGTGTATCATTGCGATTGTTTATAGGTAACTTTATAATAAAGTTATGCCTTAAACTAAGATAAGTCCATATCATGTGAGATAGATGGACAAATCTAATGTGTGGCCTATGCATTATATGCTAAGGGTGAGTATTCTGTGATGGAATGTATTAAGAGGTGAAATACCTTAATACAAGATAAAGTTGGTTAACTCAAGAGGGTCTGAATTAATGAGAAATGGGAAACCCTAACCCTGGTAAGGGAATAGTGGTGTTACCCTTGAATAATGATGTTATATATTGTTTTGCATGGTGCTGATATGAAATTGATGTATTATCATCTATACTAACCATGCAGGTATGATGTGATGATGAACATAGCTAGGTATGAGCTATGACATTTTATGTATTGACATTGTTTATTGGGCCTTATGTGCCATACTATACCTTATTGCCTAGTATGAGGTAATAAGAGAAGTAATGGGCCTTAAGTGCCATGAGAAGATGTTTATGTAATAAGCATCATATTTACCTTGGTCAGGTGACCTGAAGGTGATAATTACCTGAAAAAGTGGTAATAATGCTCAATGATGAGCTAAGGGTTTGAATACCCAGAACCATATGATTATGGCATTGAGTTGCAAAGGAATGAAAATTCCCAGTATTGAAATGAGGGACTGAGATCCCCATGTCTTATAAAGACTGAGAAGTGATTAATGGAAATAGTACATGTTTTCTTTATAGCATTTGTCTTATTAAGTTATGTTTCGAAACTTGGCTGATGCTAAAAGAATATGATAATGTACTTAATTAATCAAGTGATACCATATAATGTAGTTGCCCTGATCACAGATCCATCAGCGTCAGAATTAGCTGAATGGTGAAACGAGTTTACTCGGAACGCATATTTTTGAATATGTGGGGGTAATTGGGCAATTATATCCTTATGCCCCATAGGCATTGCTACGGGCTATGTCCTATGAACGGGATTGGTTACGGTCCATACCCCAATAAGAGCATGGCTACGGGCCATGACTCCACAAAATAATACCAGGCATTGCCTACGGGCCATATCCTGAAGAGAGTATATGCTATGGACTATAACTCTAATAGCGATGTTGCCAGTATACCCTGGAAAGATATCTAGCAGAGACATAAGATGTCCTGCATGTTATCTCGTACTGACCGAGATAGTTGAGGTCATGGGAATCCGGCACTTCCATTGACCTATGTGTGGTACCGATGCTTTACGTAACCGTGGTAGGTTGGAGTATGAGCGGTATACCTCATCTCCTCAGGGCATAAGTATGATTGTAAAATGTAATCAGCCATGTAGCATATTTGCTTAGGGTTGAATTGCGAGAATCAATGGTTGATGATACATGGTCTATTATATCATAGTTGGATAAATGATATACATGTTCTTCATATTCCTTCTTAAATGAATGACTTGCTGCTTAATCAAGTTATAATTGAAATGATTGCATAGAGAATACTGCTCTGCATATCTTATTCAATGATTTACCTGCTGTTGAGTAAATATAATTCTACTGCTCAGTGTTATTCTATTATCGGCAATAACAATGTTTCTGGCGGAGAGTTATATCTCTCGCTGGGACAATTTTTATAATTGTCTCACCCCCGTGAGATTAAATTTTTAGGTAACCGCCGACGAAAAGGCAAGGAACCTATTACAAAGGAAGAGCAGCAACAGCAGTAGTAGGGACAGCAGTAAATCCCAGGTGGGGATATGAGCTGTCAAGTTGTATATAGAAAGTCCTATGAGTCGTCTCTGTACTCTCGGGTCCTAGGAGTAATGTTTTGATGGATCGATCTGAGATTTTGGCTTTAAGCCTCGAGGGTTTTATACTACCTGTGTACAGTTAAGACAGAGTAGTTGATGTTTGTATTCCTCGAGAAGTAATAGTACATGAGATGTATATATGAACCAGGATGTAAGGTTTTACTTTGGTTCTGAATGAAAGAGTTTTCCTGTGAATGGATCTCTTTGCAAATGGTTTTAATTTGCACTGATTTTTGCTAATCCGCAGCAACTAATTTGCTTCCGCATGTTTTATTATTGTTAATGACACTTGTTATCTTAAATGATGGCGGGTGTCGTCACAGGTGATACATTTACCAGACACATAATCATAAAGAAAATTTTATTTGTTGATAATTAAATAGAACTCAACTATATCTGGCATCATGGTGAAACTTGATTTCCTATATGTTTCTCATCCATCTTGATTCACTATCATCACTTGAAGTACTTCTTTAGTTTCAATTTTTAGTCTGATTAAAAAAATGATTGTCTTTCTTTGGCTTAATTGATTATGTGTTATTTATAGTTGTTTGTAACTATATATCTCCTAGAGTATGACAAATCAAATTCCTATATAATTTGATACTTACACTTGTATAATTTCAAGTACTTTGTACGCATCACATTTTTCATGTTGTTGCAAGGGAGATGGCAACATTAGCACTACAAAAATTAGAACCGAACACTCTTAGACACAATTTTATTTTCTTTATATTTCATTACTCATCATTATTGCATATCTTTATACTTACATCTCTTAATTATTTTGTGTTTCACACCCTTTGAATTTTTTTAGGGACAATTTTACTGTGCATACTCACTCCAAAAACTATATGGGTCCTTATTTATGTGAAATAACTCAGGAACAACTTCCTTAGAGAGAAAAGGAATTTTCAACGGCCTCATCACTTCATTTGTTGCCACACCATAGCAGGTAGAATAATTGGAGGATCAAGAGGAACTTGTAAAAGACTAAGAGAGGGAAAAAAAGGTCGAACTAGAGAACTAGACATGTCTAATCATGGAGATGATGTTGAAGATAAACATGAGAAGGAATAGACCATCTAGGAAATGATAAAGCCACCCTCTTCTCTTGTTCATCTGGGTCCAATCAAACAATAGGCCATGAATGTGGGCATTTACAAGTTTGATTCAATTCTTATAGCCTTGGTCAAGTATTCACGAGGACCCTATGCAACATATCAATAGCTTCATGGAGAGAAGTGACACTTTAAAAATTCGTAGGTTTCCAACCATAGTCATCTATCCAAAATTGTTTCCCTTCTCCCTAGAAGACCCAACTAGGACTTGGTACCAAAGTTTAGAGGCAGAATCTATTGAGATACAGGATCAAACAATATTTTCCACCACAAAAAAAGATAAAGCTGATCACAGAAATACATAAATCCAAGCAAAAACTAGATGAATCATACTCATAGGCATGGGAGCATTACTAGGACATTCTCAAGAGATTTACACACATAGACTTTCTTTATCCAGAGAAAAAAATTGCATTATGATGTGCACATAGGTGAGAGGACTACACTAGACAATGTGGGTTCTGAGTTCTTCTTAAAATCTAAAATGATCAATATCCATGGCGCATCAATACAAAATTTTCATTGAAATATCCAAACAGTATCCAATAGGATCCATCATAGGTGCAACCATCTTTGCATCAAAAGCCACATACTTCTCAAATACTTGAGTAGGAAAGAGGTCAATAATCTTCTAGACTGGTTGGAAAACTTCATCGAGGAATTCATGAAAAAGAACAAGACCCACTTTGATTAATCATGTAGGGAGAAACAAAATCAAGGGTCTCAAATGAGGAGACTGGAGACATATATTTCTCAACTAGCTATTGACATTACAAATATAAAGAAATCCAGTAATACATGTTTTACAAGGCATACTAATGTTTCAGACAACAATAAACAAGTTAAGGCAGTAACTCTTTAGTGGAGAAATGATAGAGAAGTCTCAATAGGACAGGATGCAGGATAACACCAAGAGTCATATGTAGATGTTCTTGATAGCATTGTGAAAGAGGAAGTGGTGCAGCCCTAGCAGTCACCTAAATTGGTACAAGGGGGGTCATCCCTAATGTAGATGCATCAAAATAAAACACCTAAAATGTATACACAACACCTTACCAACATCAGATAGTGGAGCCTATTTCTTTGCAGATAGTCTCAAGAAGAGAAAAGAAGATCAACACTTCAAGAAGTTCTTTGATACATTTTTCAAGTTGCATTTCAGCCTCCTTTGAGGCCATTGAACAACTTCCTACCTATGGTAAGTTTTACTAATATATATAATAAATAAGAAGATGAGGATCACTATTCATGAATAAGTGAGCATGTTGATTCAGAGAAAATTTCCAGTGAAATGCCAAGATCCAAGATTTCATAACATACCATGCTTTATGGGAAGATTCCAATTTTGAGATGTTGTTTGTGACTCAATAGTGACTATAAATATCATGCAACTCAAGACTTTCAAGAAAATGCTATTGAAAGAGTTAGAAAAAATAACACAATGATACAACTTTTTGAGAAGTCATTTGTCATACCCTATGGCATATGTAAGGATGTCTTAGTCAAGATTGATATATTAATATTTCCATCTAACTTTGTGGTGATGAAAATGTAAGAAGAATACAATTCTGGGTTTTTGATAACACCAAATTTTGTGACGTTTTTGCCCTTTATTCTGTTATCAAAACTACCCTTTTCTGCTATTTTCCTCTATTTTATTAGCATTTTCACAATAATTGGCCAAGCAACGCTCTTATTTCAATTTTTCCTATCTTCTACAGAGTTTTCCTCGTTTTTGTGCAATGAGGCCGATTCCGGCCCACAATAAGTCTAAGCCCGTCTCGACCTTCCTGACGCCCGATACAACCCAGCCCGACAGGGGTTGGGCGACACGAGAATGATCGGCGGAGAAGGGCGCTGCGCAAGAAGGACGTGTCAGCTGACATACCGTCTACCCGACATGGAGCCAAAGCCGCATCGACAACCAAACTCGTCGGGCGACACACCCACCCACCGGCAGGCGTGCCGCCAGCCACGTGACCGATAGCCAGCGCCTCGTGCCGAGACATACCTGTATCGGCCGTCCACATCCATCGACCGGCGTATAAGGGAGCTACGTGGCGTTTCCAGCACCATAACTCCTTCAACCGCCGGTATAAATAGCAGCTACATGAAGCCGAAAGGAGAGGTCAGAGAGGCGGATGGTCGGATAGTCGGATGGTCGGATAGTCGGAGAGGTCGGACAAGTCGAGAGAGTCAGAAGAGAATTCGGACAAGACAGTTCGGAAGTCCGAGAGCCACCTTCGAAGGAAGCTGTGAGAGCAAGAGTATCGCGCCCCAGTGCTTGTGCCGGACGACACTAGGTGAGCTTTCCCTCATCCCGAGAGGGAAGGGATGGTTCACTTAGTGTTGTCCCGGGCGACACTGCGGGCCGATATCGGCCAGCGAAGATGAGAGACACGAGTGCCCGACAGTAGACTCGTAGCTCTTTGCCCGACACGATGTCGAACCCGATACGCTCCGCCCGTCATGCGTGCTGCCCGAGAGGGTGTGCCGCCCGACATGAGCGTATCGGCCAGGGTCCTTGAGCGATACAGTCAGTCGTCAGTCGGCACTGCCCGAGAGGGGGTGCCGCCCGACACTACCGTATCGGGCTCGGCTCCTGACCGGTATCGGGCAGGAGAGCTACAGTAGTCTGTCATTCTTCTACATCAAGAAGGCGACATCTATCTTTATTCTGTTATTTAAATTCTTAGCTTATGCATTGTATTAAGACCCTTATTGCTTATGGAAATAGAAATGCTTAATTGCTATTTGTTTAATGCTTGGTGCCTTATGATTGGGTAACTGCTGTGTTGGATATCTGAACTCTAGCTTGCATGTTTTGGATCGCGTTTCGCTTAGCTACCGAATCGTCTTTCCCGTCGCAACTACTTCGAGAGTTGGGTTGTGGCTCTAGTGTTTGGTCCGGTTCTGGAGTACGAGAGTGCCCGGAACGGAGTTGTTTTAGTATCATTCCACTCTAACTTGAGTCCAGCAACCTCGAGAGGGGTGTTGAAGCTTGGTTAGAGGCACCCGCTCTGAGAGGAGGGGTGCAGGGTGTTACTGCTACCGCTTGTCTTACTGAAGTCTTATCCCTTGCATTACGCCTTAAACTGCAGTTTATCTTTCTATTTTCTGTTGCATGAAAATTCCTAAAAACTGCTAAATGACAAAATCTTAATCTTTCTTGTAACTCCAGTTGGAGATAGTTTTCTTTGATTTAATCGTGACAGCTTGTTGTTCCCCTTCGGGGAACTTTAATATCTCTTTATACCCACCGGAGTGTAGAGAGTCGATTTAGAGTCGTCAACACGACCCACCTTGTCCCTATGTTCGACCCCGTATGACTACTTCGACCCCGTAAACAAAGTTGCAGGGGCCTAGAAGGATTCGGGTTATAAATGTGAAGGCTCGACTACCTCAAATACACCTCCAATTTTAGGACGCGCGATTTAGGTCGGCCAACTTTCTGGCGCCGTTGCCGGGGACAAGGCAAATGGCACTGTTGACGAATCCGAAGCCACTAACTACACTCCCGTGCCTCAAGCTTAGAAATAGGTTTGACAACACCTCTTTTTCTTTTTCTTTTTCTTTTTCTTTAAGCATTATTCTTTGCCAGAACCAAATAACTCTGTGTTCTAACTTGATTTCTCGTGATATTTCAGGTACCCTGCAAAGCTGTAATCTGCTCCACCGAGCCTTGATACCATGCCTCGTTGTGAGCAACACCTTTCTGAGGGCGAATGTCAGAGCCAAAGCGAGAGGGCGACCCAGCCTAATTGGGTTGGTCAGCTTTCCGCCTACATAAAAAGATAGGACACCATTATCAACCAGTTGGTACAGGAACCAGTTGGTACAAGGGACGTTTACCAACCCTGGATCTCTGAATTCCATGCAACACCAGATGGCGAGTCTGTAGATGCGCCAATGGGAGGTCGATCTACGGCTGTCTCAGATGGATGCTCTGATGAAGAACCCTACAGGAAAAACGCTCCCTCACCCTGAAACTGTAGTAATGGCAGTGCTTAGATCAGGAAAGACGGTAGAGCGCGCTGATGAAGCCCCACCGGAACCTGAGCAAGGGCCCAAGGATTCTATTCCAGCAGGAGGCGGAGGTAGGCCTGCAGAAGCCCAAGAGCCTGCGCCGAGACCATCCGATGAGCCATCTGGTGGGAGGAATCCCTATGCTCCCAGGATACCGTTCCCGTACAAGCTGATCAAGGCAAATCTGAAAAAGCGGCACGAAAGGTTCATGGACTCGATCAGGAAGCTGCATCTTGAAGTCCCCTTCCTTGACGCTTTGGAGGAGATGCCCACATACGCCAAGTTTCTCAAAGATCTAATAATGAAGAAAAGAAGGGGAGGAAGGATAGAGACAGTGTACCTAGTTTTTACTTCCTCTGCCTTCGTAAAGCCCAGCTTGCCAACTAAGAGAAGGGATCCCGGAGCTTTCACAATCCCATTCGCCATCGGGGACAATGTCGAGCGGAAGGGTCTAGCGGACTTGGGAGCAAGCATCAGCCTCACGCCCTTAAGTTTCACGCAAAGGATGGGTTTGAACAACATGGTTCGAACCAATATGCGGATTGAACTGGCGGATCACTCCTTCAAAAGACCTGTTGGCATTGTCGAAGATGTGCCAATTAGGGTCGGTGATTTCTTTATTCCCTGCGACATCGTCGTCATCGACACAGCTGAAGATCCCAGATGTCCGATCATCTTCGGACGCCCTTTCTTGGCAACAGGGAGGGCGCTGATTGATGTCTCTGAAGGGATAATCACCTTGAGGGTTGGAAACAACCACATGGACTTCAAGATGAAGGAGATCATGAGAGGTCCATCCCTGTCTGAATCAGTCTGTTTTGCGGATAGTTACAATAAATTCTGCGAGGAAATAGAGGAGGATATCCGGACAGTGGACCCCCTCGCAAGGGCAATAAGCTGTCAGGATCCCAACCTCGAAGATCATGAGGTCGTGAGGCATCTCGACCTTTTCAACCTTTCTGACAAAGACTTGCAAGAAGAAGAGGAGGAGGTGAACTCTGCAAAGTATGCCTCCCTTGAGGGAGAACCTCAGGAGGAGACACCCCGAGCAAAGCCAGATTTAAGAGCGTTGCCTGAAGGACTGAAGTATGAATTTTTAGATGAAGAACAGAGGAACCCAGTCATCGTAAACGCCGATCTTTCAAGCAATCAGCTAGACCGGCTCCTTGAGGAGTTAAGACTCCACAGGGGGGCTATAGGATATTCTGTAGATGATATCAAAGGCCTTAGCCCCACCCTTTGCATGCATCGCATCAACTTGGATGAGTCTGCCAAGCCTCTGGCCCAACCCCAGAGGAAGCTGAATCAGATGCTCAAGGAGGTCGTCAAGAAAGAGGTAATAAAGCTTAGGGACGCGGGGATCATTTACCCAATTAGCGACAGCAATTGGGTAATCCTGATCCACGTAGTACCCAAGAAAGGCGGAATGACTGTGGTTAAGGGTGAGAAGGGTGACGAGGTGGCGGTAAGGACCGTCACCGGTTGGCGAATGTGCATTGATTACCGAAAGCTAAATCAGGCTACAAAAAAGGATCATTTTCCGCTACCTTTTATTGACCAAGTTCTTGAAAGATTAGCGCATCACGATTATTTTTGTTTTCTTGATGGCTTTTCAGGATTTTACCAGGTACCCATCTTACCCGACGACCAGGAGAAAACGACGTTCACCTGCCTTTACGGCACTTATGCCTTTAGAAGGATGTCCTTCGGACTCTGCAACGCCCCCGCCACCTTTCAAAGATGCATGATATCAATGTTCTCAGATTTTCTAGAAGACATCGTGGAAGTTTTCATGCATGATTTCTCCGTCTATGGAAAGGACTTCGATAGCTGTCTGAAGAATCTGTCGTTAGTACTTCAAAGGTGCGAGGAAAATAGCCTGGTCCTGAACTGGGAAAAATGTCATTTCATGGTGCGGGAGGGCATCGTTCTAGGGCATAAGATCTCAAGGCGTGGGATCGAGGTGGATACCAGCAAAGTCGAAGCTATATCTAAGCTTCCTCCACCAAAATTCGTCACGAGGATAAGAAGCTTCCTCGGGCACGCCGGATATTACCGAAGATTCATCAAGGACTTCTCAAAGATTTCCAAACCATTGTCCAATCTTCTGGTAAAATATGCTGAATTTGTTTTCTCTAACGATTGTCTCAGTGCTTTTCAAGCCCTAAAAAATGCTTTAGTATCACCACCTATCCTTCAAGCGCCAGATTGGGGTTTACCCTTTGAGCTAATGTGCGACGCTAGCGACTACGCAGTTGGAGCAGTCCTGGGGCAAAAGAAAGATAAAAAGCACCATGTGATTTGCTACGCTAGTCGCACGTTGGACGAAGCACAGGTAAACTATACAACCACCGAGAAGGAGATGCTCGCGATCGTCTTCGCGTTTGACAAGTTCAGGTCGTATCTCATCGGATCAAAGGTCAAAGTATACACAGATCATGGGGCAATAAAATACTTAATGCAAAAGAAAGACGCGAAGCCCAGATTGTTGAGATGGGCCTTGTTGCTCCAAGAGTTCGATCATGAAATTATCGACAAGAAGGGCGCGGAAAATGTGGTCGTAGACCACCTATCGAGGATAATGGCTGAGAGACAGAGAGGGCCAAAAATGGACGACGACTTTGCCGACGAAGCTCTTATGATGGCTGAAGCTCAAGAAGAAGGTTTGCCCTGGTTTGCAGACATCTGCAATTTCCTTGCTTGTGGAGAGCTGCCTCCTGACATCACCTACAATCAAAAGAAGAAGCTATTCGCAGATGCCAAGAATTATTACTGGGATGATCCTCTCCTGTTCAGAAGATGCGCAGACAACTTGTACAGGAGGTGCATCCCGGAAGAAGAAACCGCTGATATCCTGAAAGGATGCCACGCCTCCCCCTATGGTGGACACCTGGGTAGCGAAAGAACAGTCGGGCGTCGAGTCATATCGCGCGACAACATCGTGTCGTCCAATCACTTATCGCACAGTTTTAATAAGTTTTTTTTCTTTCTTTCTTTTCATCTTTCTTGCCTAACGGATGAATAAATTCTAATTTTGAATAACAGGTATGGCTCGTATGGAGCAAACCACCGGCCACGCCAACAAGCACGGCGTGGGAAACAGTAACAACAGTCGGGCAGAAGCGGCAACAACAATGAAAGGGGAGATTTTTCTTGATTTGGTAGCTCCAACAGTGAGTCACCTAGTTATCAACCTGTCTTTGGGGTGGCTTGGGACCATCTCCAGAGACAGCAAGAGTGCGGCAACCAAGGCCTCCAAACAAGTTCGAGGCACCTCGGTTTCGTCCTCTTAAGGGAGAGGGCCCACCCTGACTACACACTCCTGGGAACTGAACTAGGGACTGATAATCAGTCCTTTTGTTTACGTTCACAACGGAGATGTGAAGAAAGGGCGGGTCAGAAGTGAATTTTGAGGGTTACGCTCAAGCTCAACCGCTGCATAGCCAAAGCAAACCCGCTAGACAACCTCCCAATGGCATGCTGCAACTTTGTAGGAGCATTTTGCAGCACATCAGTGAGCTAACCCTCACTGGCTAAACTTTACCTCACTTTTTCTTTCTTCTCTACTCTGGGACAGAGTATGGAGTAAGTTTGGGGGGGTACCCTTATGCCAGTGGGGGGGGTATAAATTTTCTTTTAACATTTCAAGCTTTCTACGATATTCACTCTCTTTTACCTGATGTGCTCTTATATCTTCCTGTATATTTGATCTACGCACGCATGCCATATATATAAAAATTTTTAATTTTCAAAAATCTTTCCTTTGCAAATTTCTGTCCCTAGGCATATGTACAAAGTTGCTGTTATAATAAAAACCTGTTGTGACTTCTTGCAAAGTTTACTTTCTGTATATTTAACGAGTTACAAGTTCTGTCATATCTTTCTAATAATGCTGCCTCAAACAAACAAAAGATTGTGCCTTGCCATGTCAAAAAAAATTTCGAAAAATAAATAATCTCGCAAACAGCTAAGAGACGAGTATGGAGAAGGAAAAAGCTGCCCAAACAGCAAAAATCTCTTTTGTTTTCCCTTACCCAACAAAAATCCCAAAAAGAAAAAGAAGCCTTATGAGTGTGAATAAAAGCATGAGAGTTGTGCCCAATAAAAGAAAAGAAAAATATATATATATATATACACTTATTTTCCAAAAGTACCCATCTTTAGGCATGGTAGATCCGGGGCAGTGGTACGTAGGATGTGAAATCACTGCTCTAAAGCCAACTGGCTTGGACTGCAGGGACCACTTGCCCGTTAACGGACCCTTACCTGGATGGACTGATGGGAAACAAGAAGAAAAACCCAAAAAGCCTTAGCCTACCCTATACACAACTTTCTGCCCCTAAAATAAAGCTGTTTGGTGTGGAAGCTAACTTCGGAATCATACATCATAGTCTCGCTGAAGCTGTGGAGAAGAAAAATTTTACTTAAATAATAAGGCAAGTAGGGCAAGGTCTTTTGTTCGCATTAAGACAGCATTATCTCCAAGACATCGCAAATCTTGTGCTACCCTTTAGCCTTAAAGTTTTGCTGTGCAAGAAGAAGCAACACAAAGTTTAGTTTAAATATTGATTGAGGACAATCAAAAAGCTAAGTTTGGGGGAGTTGATAACACCAAATTTTGTGACGTTTTTGCCCTTTATTCTCTTATCAAAACTACCCTTTTCTGCTATTTTCCTCTATTTTATTAGCATTTTCGCAATAATTGGCCAAGCAACGCTCTTATTTCAATTTTTCCTATCTTCTACAGAGTTTTCCTCATTTTTGTGCAATAAGGCCGATTCCGGCCCACAATAAGTCTAAGCCCGTCTCGACCTTCCTGACGCCCGATACAACCCAGCCCGATAGGGGCTGGGCGACACGAGAATGATCGGCGGAGAAGGGCGCTGCGCAAGAAGGACGTGTCGGCCGACATACCGTCTACCCGACAGGGAGCCAAAGCCGCATCGACGACCAAACTCGTCGGGCGACACAACCACCCACCGGCAGGCGTGCCGCCAGCCACGTGTCCGATAGCCAGCGCCTCGCGTCGAGACATACTTGTATCGGCCGTCCACATCCATCGACCGGCGTATAAGGGAGCTACATGGCGTTTCCAGCACCATAACTCCTTCAACCGCCGGTATAAATAGCAGCTACAGGAAGCCGAAAGGAGAGGTCGGAGAGGCGGATGGTCGGATAGTCGGATGGTCGGATAGTCGGAGAGGTCGGACAAGTCGAGAGAGTCGGAAGAGAATTCGGACAATACAGTTTGGAAGTCTGAGAGCCACCTTCGAAGGAAGTTGTGAGAGCAAGAGTATCGCGCCCCAGTGCTTGTGCCGGACGACAATAGGTGAGCTTTACCTCATCCCGAGAGGGAAGGGATGGTTCACTTAGTGTTGTCCCGGGCGACACTGCGGGCCGATATCGGCCAGCGAAGATGAGTGACACGAGTACCCGACAGTAGACTCGTAGCTCTTTGCCCGACACGATATCGAACCTGATACGCTCCGCCCGTCATGCGTGCTGCCCGAGAGGGTGTGCCGCCCGACATGAGCGTATCGGCCAGGGTCCTTGAGCGATACAGTCAGTCATCAGTCGGCGCTGCCCGAGAGGGGGTGTCGTCCGACACTGTCGTATCGGGCTCGGCTCCTGACCGGTATCGGGCAGGAGAGCTACAGTAGTCTGTCGTTCTTATACATCAAGAAGACGACATCTATCTTTAATTGTGTTATTTAAATTCTTAGCTTATGCATTGTATTAAGACCCTTATTGCTTATGGAAATAGAAATGCTTAATTGCTATTTATTTAATGCTTGGTGCCTTATGATTGGGTAACTGCTGTGTTGGATATCTGAACTCTAGCTTGCATGTTTTGGATCGCGTTTCGCTTAGCTACCGAATCGTCTTTCCCGTCGCAACTACTTCGAGAGTTGGGTTGTGGCTCTAGTGTTTGGTCCGATTCTGGAGTACGAGAGTGCCCGGAACGGAGTTGTTTTAGTATCATTCCACTCTAACTTGAGTCCAGCAACCTCGAGAGGGGTGTTGAAGCTTGGTTAGAGGCACCCTCTATGAGAGGAGGGGTGCAGGGTGTTACTGCTACCGCTTGTCTTACTGAAGTCTTATCCCTTGCATTACGCCTTAAACTGCAGTTTATCTTTCTATTTTCTGTTGCATGAAAATTCCTAAAAACTGCTAAATGACAAAATATTAATCTTTCTTGTAACTCCAGTTGGAGATAGTTTTCTTTGATTTAATCGTGACAGCTTGTTGTTCCCCTTCGGGGAACTTTAATATTGCTTTATACCCACCGGAGTGTAGAGTGTCGATTCAGAGTCGTCAACACGACCCACCTTGTCCCTGTGTTCGACCCCGTATGACTACTTCGACCCCGTAAACAAAGTTGCGGGGGCCTAGAAGGATTCGGATTATAAATGTGAAGGCTCGACTACCTCAAATACGCCTCCAATTTTAGGACGCGCGATTTAGGCGGGCCAGTTTTTTAGGAAGACTGTTCCAGGCCACCACAGATGTTACACTAGAGTTGGGAAGAGAAAGGCTCATCTTAGGCATTGAAAATGATAGAATGGATTTCAAACTCCTAGACTAACCAATGAAACTTGTAAATGCATAAGGGTGCCTTGTCATACAACACTTAACCCAAATGCCCTTTTGTTTCTTGGAGGGAAGCCCTCCAAGGATGTATCCAACCTCATTAACCAACTGGACAGAGGGTCCTTGTAGCTATAGGTGATGGAAGAAGTTTTCACAATGATCTTAGCTAGTGCCATGAAGTACCCAGAGGATCCAAAATATTTTTATGCTTCATCAAATATTACAAAAGAAATAGTGACAATAATTTAGTACTATTACCCAAGTCAACCTCTCAATGCATATTTTTTGTTACTGATAGAGATTACTCTTCATGCTAAATATTTGGAGGAATGTGATGCACTTCCAACATCATTGCTAATTTTCTACACCAAGCACTTGGAAAACTTGGGCCACTCCCAAATCTAGTGCCATTCATTGAATTCCCTCTTGAGGTTGGCTTTACGCTATGCAACCACACCTAAAATATGTATTTTAGAGGGAAAGCTTCCTATGCTAATGTCTTCATTCTTGAGATCTTCAAAAGACAACAACTGATGAATGTTTTAAAGAACCTCCAAGCAGAATTCTAGTGTTCCTTTGAAGATAATAAAGGCATTTATCCAAGATTGTGTCAACATAAAATTATCATGGAGAAAGGAGAAAATCTAGTGGAACAATCCCTGAGGTGACAAAATCCCATCATGAATGAGGTCGTCAAAAAAGAGGTAATAAAGTTTTTGTCTGTAGGTATTATTTATGCAATCTAAGACTCTATGTGGGTAATCCTTATACAATCGATGCCTAAAAGGAGGGGAATAACCATGATCACTAATGCTACAAATGAAAAGTCTTCCACCAGATTAGTGAAAATGTGGGGGTGCACTACGATCATCACCTTAACGTTTCCACTTTAAAATGATCATTTTTTTTTGTTCTATTTATCTCAGAATTTATAAAGGCTCATAGACCATTCTCACATTTATTTTCTTAAAGGGTATTGCAGCTACAATTAGATTTTCAATAAGCATGAGGATCAAGAGAAGTCAAGATTCACTTGCCCTTGTGGCACTTTTGCATACCGTCAAATGCCTTTTGATCTTTGTACTGCACCTGCTACATTTCAAAGGTGCAGGCTTTCCATCTTCTCAGATATGGTGGAGCAGTGCATAGAATTATTCATGGATGATATTTTTTCGTGTATGGGGAGTCTTTTGTATATTTCTTACACAATTTGGATAAGGTCTATAAGGTTATGAGTAGATACACTTATTAATTTTTAAAAATGCCACATGATTAAGAATGAGGGCCTTGTGTTAGGAGACAAGGTGTCCACCAAGGGTATTGAGGTAAACTCAGTAAATATAGAATTTATCTATAAACTTTATTCACCATCATTTTTGAAGGAAGTGAAGAGCTTTCTAGGACACGCTGGGTTCTATAGTTATTTTATCAAAGAATTCTCTAAAATCTCTAAATTTCTTTCATAGTTTCTTTGAAAGGATTTGAATTTATAATTTTAAAAATCAATGTTTAAATGTCTTTTGATATTCATAAAGAGAAATTGATTTCAACATTTTGTGGTGGATACAGACTGGAGCTACTATTTTGAGCTCATATGTAATGCCTCTCACTATACGTTTGGAGTTGTATTAGGACAACAAAAAGAACAAGCCCTTTCATTTATTTACTATGTCTCACACAATTTGGATGATACACAAGTAAATTAGACCATAGTTGAAATAGAAATGTTATCCATAGTTTTTGCATTTTATAAAATTTCAACATATATTTGATCAATGCCAAGGTCATTGTGTTGACTTTTATGTTGTAATAAAGTATTTTTTGAAGAAGAATGAAGCAAAATATTGGCTCATGAGGTGGATCTTATTCTTACAAGCATTTGATATTGAGGTTAGGGATAAGGTAATAACTAAAAATATGATTGTTGATCACATCTCTCTCCTAGAGAGAGTGGAGGAGTAGGTTTGGGATATTCATGTACACAAGACTTTTCTTGATGGCAGACTACCGGTTGTTAGGAGTCGTGGCCCTTCGTCTGCCAATATTGTGAATTACTTGGCCTGTAGAGTGATGCCTGAGGATTGGAAGTACCAAGAAAGGAAGAAAATCATCCACTCTTTGAGAAGTTACATATTGATTTGACTTGATCCTTCTAAAGTAATTTAGAGATTGGATACTAAGAAGGTGCATACTCGAGTGTGAGGTGGAGATAATTTAGCTCATGTCACTCCCTACAAATTGGAGGATACCATGCTAGCTCTAGGAGGACAGCTAAAGTTTTGGAATGTGGGTTTTATTGGTCATCCATGTTCAATGATGCATACGAATTTGTGAGGATGTACATACATATAACATACTGGAAAATTTTCTAAGAGGCAACAGATCTCTATGAACATCTTTGAGGAACTTGAAGTTTTTGAAGTTTGGAACATTGATTTTAAAGGCCCTTTTGTCTCCTTGAATTCATATTTGTGTATATTTTTGTTTGTTCATTATGTATTGAATTGGATGGAAGCAATTTCAACCCTCACCAATGATGGTCCACATG
Organism: Alisma plantago-aquatica; assembly: GCA_963693085.1. NCBI lineage: Eukaryota > Viridiplantae > Streptophyta > Magnoliopsida > Alismatales > Alismataceae > Alisma > Alisma plantago-aquatica. Next base: position 437,536,383 of record OY856414.1, on the reverse strand, counting down.
TTTGTCACATATCATATTTTCTATAGTTCTAGAGTGCCTCATGTGATCACCAGTGATGGAGGCTCACATTTCATGAACCAAAATTCCCATTCAACAGAAATATGGCATGACACATTGGTAGGCACCTCATACCAACCCTAGACACAAGGACAAATGGAACTGTCACATAGGGAGATGAAGCTGATATCAGAGAAAATAATGTATAATACCACATTGATAGAGTATGCAACTAAAGGACACATTATGGACGTATAGGACAACTTTTAAGTCTTTTATAGATACAAACCACTATAAATTGGTGAATGGAAGGGAATGTCATTTTCCCATGGAGTTAAAGCATAGATCTATGTGGGGTCTAGGAAATTAAATTTTGACCTAACTATCGTGGGAACGGAAAAGGAAATTGGAAAAGAATGAGCTTGATAAAATTTTCCTAGATGCAAATGAGAGTGTAAAGTTGTATAAAGAAAGAGAGAAAAGAATATACATGATAGAATATATTTCATATGCAATTCCATATGGGGAAAGGAGTTCTTATTTTCAACTCTAGATTGATGTTTCATAAGGGAAATCTTATATCTAGGTGTAGTGTCCCCCATGAGGTTGTAAAGGTCTATGCACATGGAGAATTGGATGTTAGTGATGACTCCCATGTTTTTAAAACTAATGGCCAAAGACCAAAACAATATCTCATGGGAGAAATTATAAGACATTATAAAGATATAAGTTAGTTCATTTGGTTGGTTGATATCAATGAGGTTGAGCCCATGACTTAAATAAGGGTGCTAGTGGGATGCCACCCAAATTTTATTTCTTATTATAGGATTTCTATCTTAGTAGGATTTTGATTTCATCTTTGTACTTTTCCTTCAATTTAAATTTTGATGAAATTTGTTGATGTGGTTAATGAGTGTGTTGCATGTACAAGGACATGAGAAAGTTGGTACCACTAACACCACATCAGTGTCATTGAGATCATGCACATTTCATTGAAAATTCTACATGAAAAACTCAGTGGCACCAACCATACTATCAATAGCACTGCGATTTGATGGCTAACTCCTTGTTTTAAAGCAATATGCATGCAAACATTAGTGGCATTGACAACCAAGTTAACACGATTGAGATGTTGCACATTTTCTTCAAGCTAAAGGTGAAAATTGGTGGCACTAACACAATAGTTGCTACCACTGAGAGTTTTTAGTATTAACCTTATGGTCTTTGCACAAATATACAAGATTGAATGGGTGGAACCGACCTCACTTTGGTACCACCAATATTGGCCATGACCATAATCTATGGCACACAATCCTACAACTACAAGCATGCTGACCGAACAACTACAAAAGCAAATACATGTTTTTCACACATGTTGCCATTGACAACTCTTAGTACCACTGAATTTTGCTATCCATGGGTTGATACCAACATTTAATCATGAGTGTCACAACCAATGGTGGATATTGAGAGTGCATAGATATGTGCCCATGCCACCAACTTTCTATTTGTGGCACTAAATTTTTATTAATGTGAAGTTGCTCAACTATATAAGGGGGGATTGTTCATATCCATAGACAACCAAAACCTTCTCGAGCACTAGTCTATGAGAAATATGAGCAATCATCTCTATGATCTGTCAATACTAGAAAATCAATATGTCTCTCTCTCCTACTCCACCTTCTCCATGGCAAGAAAGTGTGTCGGTTAAGAAGAAACCTCCTTTGCGATGGTCCTTCACCAACTTGTACCCAAGTCCAACAACATTGTTCTTGGCTGCAACAAGTAAAAGCAACACTCATAGAGATCCAATCATGCACTCTAGGATACAAGATATGGTGATTGAGACTTCATCTAAAAGGTTGTCTTCATCGAAAAAATGTGCAAGGTGTGTGTTGACCAAGTGATGATACATGACCATCCTTTCATATCATCCAACCTATTTGGAAACACACTTGAGTTACTCTCCTTCCTCAAGGCGTTCTTCCTTTAGCACCATACTAATACAGCGGAATCGGAATATGGGTTGATCAAATTCTAGCTCTTCAACACCCCCATCACTTTACAGTGGTCGAGCTCAATGCTACATATCGTTGGGCCAACTAAGGCAACCAATGCAATCCTAACAAAATTCAACCATTCTGCTGCATGGAATAAGATGATTTGAACTAGAATCTCTTTCATCATTGACATCAAGAACCCCTTCACTCTCCTACTTCACCATCTAATGATAAACACATCATTCTCCATGTCTACACAAGGATAGGGTAGGGTACAATCAACTAGTCTTTATGTGCTTTGGGCCTTCCTCACATGGGGAAGTGGGTCAACATGGGTGCTTTCTTCTTGACCCATGCCTATCAGGTGGCCAAGAGTGAAAAGAGGAAGTTACCTATCCACTTTGGGGGGGTCTACTTACCCCAATTGTATCATATCTTCACCTATACCTATCTCATCTCCAACCTCTCAATCCTAAAGGATTCTTGGACTCAAAATCTTTAGAAACTTGAAGCTCTTCACCAAGAATAGCCTAAGGATTTACTCCATCTTCTAGAAATGCAAGAGAGAACTCCAGGATACAGTCTTTGATATTCACATCATCGACTACCTCCTTTGGCCTTCTGATAAAGAGGAGGCTGGTGGAGAAGAGGCTGGTGTGGACTAGGAAGCCATGGAGGAAGAATCTTAATATGAGTTTGAGAATTCAGCCTCATCACAATTCTCATCATTATGGATCCTCTTATTCAACGCTAGCATACCCAACACAAGAGGGTTCATATTCCTTTGGGAGCATGTGCACCATGCTCAATTCAATCCAATATGGACAACAACAACATCAATCATCCATGGCTCAATTCACCAACTATTAGGAGGACATCCACACCCACTTGGATCAATTAGTGCACTTCACCCAACTACTCTTTGATCATTTATGGATCCAAAGGAACTTTGGCAGCTTCCCTCAACCACAACCACATCTCACAAACCCAATTTCACCAGCACATTTTACCCTCCAGATCTAGACTTCCCATCATCCACCTTTTTCTAGCACATCAGGAATGATATTTAGTACACCTATTCTACCTTTAAGACTGATTCTCAACATATTGGACATTGGTAATTTAAAGATTGGGAGTACCGAATGGGACTCTCAGTCTTACATGCCTGGTTATCTTATTGGTTTTGCATGATTTATTTCTTAAGTTTAGTTGAGCTTTACTTCTAATTTAGACTTATCTAGTGTAATAGTGGATGTAAAATCTGAAAAAAAATAGTAGGACTAGTCTAACTATTGAATTAGTACCTAATCGTCAAATGTGCCAAGACTTGTTCTGTTTAAGCCAATATATCCATGTTTAAGATTTCACAAACTTGAGCAATTTTTTGAACCAATCATCCTGAAGACATGCTCAATGAATGATACACCTAACTTCATTGTATGCTTTGTGTCAAGAAGATGGTGTTTGAGTCCAAACCAACCAAATTGTAGTGTGAAATTTCATTTAAAATTTAGAGATAAATTTTAAGGTTACCGTGTTCATAAGTTATTAGGAAAGGGACATATCATGGTTGGAAAGGCATGGTATCTTAGTCACGTGATCTATTCCACCCTCATTTTATCTTTATTTTCCACCATAGGGATGAACAAGTTGAATCCAAGTTATTTTGTTCTTGTTGAATTACATTTCATGACAAGAAGCTTATAGTTTGTTTATTTTTGCATTGAGAAGGAAAAAGAATATGCATGTTATTCATTTTCATGTTTTAGTGTGGCATAGCAATTTTTTGTATAGATTGCATATTCTATTTCATGATGCATAAGGTGTTTGATTTATATCCTCTATATCTATTTTTCCATAAGAGAGAAAAAATATGTATCCTTAATCCTTCATAGAAATTTGAAAGCCCAGGTACAAATGAACTGTCCTGATAAAAGATGGAAAAAGAAAAGAAAAGAAAGAACAAAGAAAAAGAGAGGAGAAAAGGAGGAAAATGATCTCCAAATTCATTCATATATCTCTCTAAGTCAAAATGAAAGAGATTGTCGAGTCAATTTGTGTATATACACACCTTTTCACATATATTCATCATTAAGATAAGGCATCCATTGCATGCATCCTTTCACAAGAAAAGAAAGTAGGCATTGAAAAGCATAAAATTTCATTTCATCAATCATTTAGGTAAATATTTATTTTATTGCATAAATTACATGGATATCTTGCAAATACTATTATGGAGACACCCATTCCATCAACCCATTGCTCTACAAGGTAGGTTGTTGCCATGATATTTTCCCTCATTCACATTCATTTGGGGAACTGCTTCTGTGTAGATAATAACTATCATCATAGAAATTTTGATAGGGATACCACATGGAAAACCAAGCAAGTCTCTACATGGACATGTTGTTTTCATGATCTAAGATAGTTATGTTTTCATTATTTTTATTTTCAACATTGTTATAAGCATGATTGATCTCTTTAGAGTAGCTAATTCTTTTTCTACTGGCTAGTGATGGTTTGGGAGCCATTAATGGAGGGTGGTTATGAGAGTTAAGTTCGTTCATATTGTCTTCTTTTTTATCTTCCAACCAAATATAAGAGTAGTGTTGCCCAAGGATGAGAATATGCAATATTAGGAGATTTTGAGGCACGTTATTTTATCATTATTTCATAGGGTCTTTCAGTTGATTTGATATCTTTTCTCATATATATGTGTTTTCACTCATAATATTCCAAATTATCATGTAAAACTTTTGTGCATCAATAACATATGTCCACATACATTTGGTATGAATCTTTCATATTATATGTCACTATAATGCATGGCTAAATGCATTTTAGGCTCATTGGCTACAATCAAGGCAAGTTGGTGTTACCATGATTCATCTCGGTACCATCAATTATGCGCCAGAATTAGGCGGAAAGTCACAAAGAAAATTTGATATAACCAACATATCTCGGTTCCACCAAGAGTCAAGTTTGGTACTACTGACCACCGGCTCGATGGTATCGACATTGTGTACAAGAAGTCACAATGATTTCTCAGTGCCCCCAACTCTTATCTTGGTGGTCCTGACTCATTACTTAATGTACAAGGAAACCACAAGTTGGTGACACTGACATATTTTAGTAATAGTGATATAAAACTACTTGCAAACATATTTAATAGTTGAAATTTGATGATTGGCATTAGTATTTCTAACTTATAATTACATGACCTAAGTCATCATCAGGGATCACACTCCCTCACGTCAAGGATTTAGACCTTTGACAACTAAGAAGGAGAGAAGAATAATAAGAAAGTGGAGAAACCGTTTGACAACCATATATTGCACTTTGACAATAGAAATGACATCAAATCTTCTTCATCTTCTTCACATAATCTCATTGGTACTTTCTCATATTCATTGTACCTTGAAATACATGTTATGAATATTTTGTATTTGTGGTGATTCCATGTCAAACATGTCTAACTAATAATTTTACCTCTAGGACCCAAGAGTATCCTAGTGTGATGTTGTAGTTGACAATATAATTTTATCAAAATGATTTTTCGCATGATTTTGTTGAAATTTGATGACAAATTGTTTATCTAAGATTATCACCACCTGTACTAATGTCAGGTAATAATTACTTTGAAAGAAGGATTTTCTATAAGAGGAATTTTCATAAACTCGATTAATAACGTACTATGCAAGCGAGCTAACCACTAGGAGGGAATTTTTGTGAGTGTATCTGTTACATCTTTAAAATTTGTAGATTTCAAGCCTAAATGAAATTAGGGAACATATAACAATGAAGTGAGTTGAGGGATCTTGGTTGATAATTCCAAACCCTAGACTTATATTAAATGCTTAATTTGTGGAAATAATGTACTTTGAGCATATGTGACCATATGATGCTAATAGAAGATGAAATGGTTATCAAAGCCTCAAGTTTGGTGATTAGAATTGTGATTAAGCTCATGAAACCTTGGGAAGGCCCAAGAGATGATTCATGGGCCTTAGGGACTTGTTTCAGCCCAATTGGGTAACCAGAGTTTACATATGGATCCCTGGGACATGAATTTGGATATTGTGGATATTCGTGATCATAATAGGTGTTACAACCCCAATTTTTGGGTTCATATGGTTGCAAATGCAATTTCTCCAACAAAATGTATGATTGTGAAATTGTATGATTTATGTGTATGGAATGGATTTCCTTTGCAATATTTCCTTTTTACATGTGATTTCGTGGATCATAATATATTAATGGTTCCAATATGATTAAGAATAAAAAGAAGAAATAAAATAATGCATTATTAAGAAGGAAATTTAAGATAATGATGAAAATACGAGAAATATGTGGAAACATGTTTGAATAGTCATCATGGATGAGATTTCAAGTTCACATAGTTTCTAATGGTAAAAGGAGTCCAAATAAAAGAATAGGAGAGAGAAAATATGCATAAAATATGCCTTAATAAGTGATAACTTTCTTATGAAGAAAACTCTATCATACTTTTGAATTTGAGATCTAAACTTGTCACACAAGTAGTTTAAGTCATTATGGACTTTCCCTTAAAATTTGGGATCAAACAGATAAACTATTTAGGAGATATGATTTTTGTGATATTTCCTAAAGTGAAGAGAAATAGGGAATATGCATTGAATGTCACGATTTGATTTAATTGGGAAATTAGGGACCCAGTTCCCTTTGTTCTTTGCATGGCATGTTAACCATAGGATCAAGACCTAAGGGTGACTCAGTCATTGTATACCCTAGACTATAAAAGGAAAACGGGGTACAGTAACCCCAACTTTTCCTCTCTCCTTGATGATGTTCGGCTCTTGGAAACCTTCCCATTGAAAATGGGAGATCATTTCGGACTTCCCTATCCCCTTTTTCCTATACTACTGTGTGGAATTGGGACTTCCCCAGTTCCCAGCTCATCTAGGAAACTAGAGTTGCATGGAGGACAAACATACTCACAACCACACCTATAAAAGGGATGGGATATTCCCTAGAACCGAGTGAGAGTTTCTGGTAGGATGGAGGATGTGAATCACACCAGCAATCGTCAGTGTCCCGCTCATGATCCCTTATTTCATCGTTGGCGAGTGCTGCCTCGACGGGCGTACGTCCCTCTCTGTCTGACGCGTTCAAGACCACCAGCAGTTCGAAGAAGGCTTGCGAATGGTGGTGTAGTGGCTCCTGGCTCTCTGATGTATTGATGCCCCAAGTGAACATCTAGTTTGATCGGCACAGGATCTGGGCTTGCGAGCAGGAAGGGGCCGAAGGTGGGAAATGTAGAGGGAAGACCAATGGGAACCCAGAGAGGTGACCCCAGGCACCAAGCTCATGACGGATAAGGTCGCCTTAATGTCCCTTGTAAGGACAAAATCCTAAGAGAGGGTATCCCAGAGTATGAGTAAAAGCAATTGAGAAGTCACATCAAAAATGTAATTGTGCATTGTTAACAACTACTTGTTATGATTAGGTTGTTATAACTTATGTGCAATATTTTTTTGTCCCCACATACCAATATAATTCATTATAGTAACTGCCATTTTGTTTGCTGGCATTTTAGGTATTATCTAAAATTGGACAAATAGTAAAGTGGCACCTGTGAAGATTAAAGTTAAAATAATAAAGGAGGATTTAGTTAGATAGAATTCTACTTCGGGTAGAAGTCCCAGTTACCTAATTTTGAAGGTATATTAAAAGAAAAATTTTATTCTAGTTTTCAGTTTCGACTTTAGTAGAATTTATTAATTATTTTTTATTATTTGCAAAACCACTGATCCTGTTTTGGGATAACGTGTCACACCCCGATCTCACACTAACCACTAATCACGAGATTAGGGCGTGACGGAGGGATTATCATATAAACAAAACACTGAAAACTTTTTCTTTTTAAAACCTCGTAATGATATCCGGATTATTGTTGTAAACTAAAACATAAATAACTATTGCGGAAGCATTTCAATTAACTGGCTAGAGAACATAAATAGAGTTTACAACATGTAACATTGTTTAACAGAAAGTAAATCATAACAGTTAATTTACATCTTTTACACATTCGCCATACATACTCTCTCTCACCCACACCATGTCCCAAGGACCGAGGGGAAAGGACTAAGAGACCACTATCTAACTAAACTAACTTCATATACCTTCTACAGATTAAGCGTTAGGATGAAAGGATCCTTCTGATTCCTAGAATTTGTCGCTGACCTGAAAATGTTTGAGTAGAGGAATGAGCCTACTCGCTCAGTGAATAGTATTTCACTTAGCCATCATCGGATAACTCCATATTTTACATTTAACAGGAATATGCAAATAAAATAACAAACTGAGCAGTTCTAATTAAAATAGTGTAATTCTCATAGAAAAAGTATACTGAACATTTAAAGAACAAGTATTATAAATTCTAAATCTGAACATACACAAGTTTTATATTAATCTAACTTAATTCTAAGTAATCATCTTTTAACTTATGCCCTGATCATATGCAGTGTACTCTGCATATAAAGTCTCGTAGTGAACTACGAACCCACCATACAAGACTTAGCGACACACCCGGGAAATGCTAAGTCTGACTGCTGTCCTGGTCTGCGTCAGGACTCTCAGGCGCTCAAGGGCCTCACTGCACTCTCAAAGAGTGTACTCTAGACTCCTCCTCTAACCTGAGCACACAGGCGGAGAGTCTGGGTTACCACCGTGACACACGCACGGATTATTGTTGAATAACCCCTATTTACTCTAGTGCCACCGTGACACACGTACGGATTATTGTTGAACACTGCCTCTCTGTCCTTGTGCCACCATGACACACACACGGATTATTGTTGAACACGAGCCACCGACCATCTAGACACACGCTAGGTAGGTCGTTTCACCCCTAAGGCACAGACCTCCAAAAGGGGTTCTACGGTGTCAGGGCATCTAAGTCTAACACATTTTATTATAACAAGAAAACTCTTATAACATTGTGTCTCTCTCGCACATATTCGACTACTGGAATATAATGTAATTCTGCAATTCACTAGCTGAAACCAGAAGTTCAACTTTCATAACATTTCTATATATAGTGCAACAACTATTCTCTTATATCGCAATAACTCATAACTCAGCTATGCTTTCATGCAAACAGATTCGTTCACTGTAAATAGATTTCATATCTATTCCACGTCTCTATACTGATTTCATATTTCTGAACATTCAAATATACTGTATTGAAAGGAATACTCAATCTGAAATACGTTATCACATTTATTCGCATCTTACTGAAATTACACGTAAGACATGCACATTTATATTACTAACCATTTCATTTCGTTCGAACTATGCAAATTAAAAGTCTAAAGATGCTAACTATGCTCGGCATCTGGGAAATCTCAATTACCCACATATACACATAAACATTATTTGTCATCTATAAATATGGCTTAGTATCAACTTATCCAGTTTCGATGCTAAACATCCATTTTATGCTCAATGTATACATTGCAGTTGTAATACAGGAAATTCTATCATTTTCATCAATCATATTACGTATTTCAAGTTCCAATGAACCATATAAATTCATTAATTCAATCCACACTGATGAGATGCTAAACTAAATCATATAACGGCATAAGGAAGCAGTTTATGAAATAAAATTCGAGTAACGCCAAATACTGTCCAAAAGCCAAGTATCAGCAAAAAATGCACAGTTTACCAAAAAAAATTCCAACTAATAAGTTAAATGATGATAACTAAATGAACTCCTACTCACCGCGTTTCGAACTGTCCGGGTTCGTCCGGAAATGCGTTCAGGGTCTAATTCCGAGCAATTCACGAGATCATCCTCAACCTTGAAACAGTTCTAAAACTACCTGTTCCGCACAGGTTCATACGCATAGCTGATTCAATGCAGCTTGAAGCTGGTTGGCGGCGGATTTGAACCCTGGGGCTCACGGCCGGACTCACAGTGTCGCTCCTGTGCTGCTCCTCAAGCCTAAACGGCTCCTGACCGTGGTTGCAGCTGGTCGTTGGTCACTGTTGCTGCTGGCTGCTAACGCAGCTCTGTAGGTCAGCCAACGTTGCTGCTGTTTGGGGGCACTAAGGCATGGAGAAGAAAGCTAAAGGATGGAGGAAGAAGAGGAGGTTGACGGCAGAGGTTGGGCGCAGCTAAACTGAAGCTTTTAAGCCCTAATCGGCTGCCATATCCTGCTCTGCTGCTAGCTGGTCAGGCTGCCACCAAAAGGGGCGCCGCTCTTGCTGAATTTGAAGCACAGGTGGGGCAAAAGGAGGTGGGGCGCTGCATGCCTGAGGCGAGGAAGAAGGAAGGAAGGTGGAGAAGGCAGGGGCGTCGCTGGTTCGGGGCTAAGGGCCATGAATCGCCCTAGGTCACTACTGCTCGAGCGGCCTGCTGCTGCTCATGTTGGGCGGCCATGGCTTCTCCTGCAGGTTGAAGCAGGTAGGGGCACAGCTGGGCATTGCTAGGGCGTGGAGGTCGAGGAAGAAGAGAAGAAGAGGAGTGGGCGGAGGTAGGGCGCAGCTAAGGGCGAAGCTAGGAGCAAGAATCGCCCACTCAAACGCCCTAATGTCTCTTGAATGAAATCGGGCTGCTGTATGTGCGCCCCCTGCTTGCGTTCGGGTGAAGAAGAAGATAAGTAAAGGGGTAACCGACCCCCAAAGAAAAAAAAAGAATAAAAGATCAATTACTGGGAAAATTGCAGCCAGGTCCAAAAACCTTGAAACTGTCATAACGTTTTCCTCGAATGTCCGATTTGAGTGATTTCTCTTGCAAACTTTCAAGCACGTGATTCTCTACAACCTCAAAGCAATAAAACACTCTAATCAACTAGTAATAGTTGATCAAAGCACTAATCACATCTGTGATTACTTAACTTAAATTAATCATCTTCATTATACACTAATTGTATCTTATATATTTAATTCAACTTAATCAACTTGATGATGCACTAATCATTATAATTACTAATTAATCACGGAGTGGGTCATAACAATCTCCCTCCCTTATAAGAATTTCGTCCCGAAATTCCTAATAGGGAAAAGGAAATTTGTTACGCATCTTAGACTCAAGCTCCCACGTAGCTTCCTCTAGGTTATGATTCCTCCACTGAACTTTCACTAACACTATCTCGCGATTCTTGAGTTTCTTGATCCTCCGATCAATTATCTGTACTGGTCCTTCAACATAGGACTCATCAGGTCTGAGCTGTACAGGTTCTGGGTCCACTATCTTCTCTGTACCAGGATAACATTTCTTTAACATCGATACATGAATCATATCATGTAACTAAGCCAACTCAGATGGCAAATCCAACTTATAGACTATAGGTCCACTCCTCTCAATAACAGGATATGGCCCATAAACCTAGAAGTCAGTTTGCCTATTCTATCCAACCTCAACACTCATTGAAAGAAGTCAGTTTGCCTATTCTATCCAACCTCAACACTCCTTTCCATGGTGAATCCTTCAGATACATTTCATCACCAACTTAAAACTCAAGAGGTCAACGTCTCTTCTCAACATAGCTCTTCTTCCTATCCTGTACAACTATCAACTGCTCTCAGCATGTCCTCAAGAATCTGAATGGTCCATTCTGACTGACCATTTGTCTGTGCGTGAAAAGTTGTATTGCATCTCAACTTTGTGCCCAAAGCACGAAGCAACTGATTCCAAAAACCTGAATGTGAACTTAGGATACCGTGCAACCTAACTATCTCATCCACGAATATCTTAATCAACTTCAAAACATCAAAGGCTGACTTAGTATGAAGAAAATGAGCAGACTAAATTAGTCTATCCACAATCATTCATATCAAGTCATAACCTCTAGGTGTCCTGGGCAACTCTATCACAAAATCCATTGTGATATGTTCCCACTTCCATTATGGTATATGAAGAGATTGCAAAGTACATGTGGGTTTCTGGTGCTCGACCTTAATCTACTAGCACACACTACATCTAGCCACGTACTCAGTTACATCCTTTTGCATACCAGACCACCAGTACAACTCCTTAAGATTCCTATACATCTTAGTGTCACCTGGATGTATAGCATACAATGATGCATGTGCTTCCTCAAGAATCTATTCTTTCCAAATCATTATCTCGAGGTACATGCAACCTGTCATGCTAATACAACACAACATCATCTGAAAACTTGAACTCTGGTCTCTTCCCCCTGCCATGTCATGCATGGTCTGGTTTAACTCACTATCACCCTATTGTAGTTCCCTGATCTGATCGTACAAAGTAGGTTTGACTTGCATCTGTGCAATCCAACAACTCTACTCTGTCACCCCTAAGTCTAAGTTCAACTTTCGCATTTCCACTAGCATGTCTCTCTTGAAACATGCCATGGAAAATACATACGTTGTTGAACTTGACATCCTACAGAGGACATCAACTACTACATTCGCCTTTCCAGGGTGATAATCTATCGTCACATCATAAGATAGTGACACCATGTCTTAAGAGCATGAACTACAATAGTTAACTTTAGATCATGTATCGGGTAATACTCTTCATTCTATGGTACTTACTTCATGTTATTACCGTAAGAATTTATTTCAAAATACACTTCAGTTATGTTATATTTCTCCTTTTGTTTCAAACACACTTGTTACATTTCAATTTATATCTTACTCTTTTCTCTGAGTCATTTCATATTGTTTATCTAACTTTCAGATTGGCTACATTTAAACCCTGGATCACTATCAGTGCCAAATTACTTTTCATAGAACAAATCTCATGATCTTGTTTTATAGAGATGCTAGTATTCAAGGTCAAATCACTAGTGATATCCCTTGAATTACTACAACTCTAAACATTCTAGGGTTTAATCATTATCAATAACATAGCGTTATTGTGATCTAACTTTTCTCCCTTAGTTTGAAATTCAACTTTTGAATCTCATAAGTTTTACCAAAATCTTCCTTATCTTATTACTGGAATTTCCTTTCTCTTACTTGGACATTAAAATACATTACATTCTGAATTTACCCTGCTAGGGTTTCATCATCGTATTGTGTGCCATTACTTCATTCACTTATACGTCTTTACCATGGTAGCTATAAAACATATATGATGCATTAATTTTCTAAGTTATGTGTTTGTTCTTTATTTTAGGAACGAATTTGTTAGTCTATAGAGACTCAGAATTCCAAGGTAGTATGTATGAATGTATTAAACTTTATGATAAAGATATGCATTCCATACTCTCAATTATGTCATGTAATCGTCGTTCCTTAATCAAGGTCATTATTTGTAACATTTCTTTTGATTCAACTAAGCTTCTTATCCTGGTCTTATGATTTACATAAAACTCTTTATTTCTATGTACTTATTATATACTCAACTCTTTTCTTTTATTTTCTCTTTGCTTTGAAGTACATAAAAGTATTTTATTCCATTCCATGATCCAACCCAAAGCTAATTCTTTCTATCTTAGCCATTACATATTTTTCTCATATCCTTTCCATACTCTTATATTTAGAGTTCGTATAATACAAATCATTAAATTGAATCTGAACCTTGTATCATGTTCCTTTATTTCTAATTATGGATTGCTCATATGAGATTCCAACATTGGGCCTCTGATATCATTTCCAGCTACTTCTTAGTTGTTCTAATCTTTCTCTTACATCTCAACGTCTTATCGTATGTACATTCTTACTATGATTCAGGTCTAAATCATCCAGAGTCTACTCTAATTATACTGTTAATAGGAGTCATTAGATCCCAGTAACGCATCCTGCCAGCCGGACCAGGCCGAACCTGTAGTCCTGAAGCCAAGAGCTACTCGGGATTAACCAACTCCCATTAGTCTCAATCATGTGAAAAGAATATCCACTTAGGGCAAACTCATTTAAACATAACTTCTGGTCTACTTAATACAAAGAATGAAAACACTAAATAAATCACTTCATGACACAACAATATAAAAGAATCATATTTACTTTACAAACTGAAAATCTAATTTTATGCATATAAAAGCATTTCTAGTGATTTTCAATCAAATAAGCAATATAAAGCAAAAATTGTATCACATCCTATGTTAAACCTCTTATTCCTATATTAATTTCTTATCTCATAACCCTAAGATTTCTAGGGTTTTTCTCTAGCCTATCCTTCCTCTGCATACCTGGCCAGGGCATCCAGAGAAGAATAGACAGAGTAGCTTGATACTGGTCAATCTAAGTATTCAGACACCTGGCCAGGGTATCTAAACACTCAGACCTTCCAGAGCTAAAGACACGTCACTTCTTATCCATCTTAATTATAATACTATCTTTTGATCCTAATGATCCCTGATAACTCAGCTTAAACTCTCAACTTGATTCTCGTGACCACGTCCTTTTTCTGCCATCTGCAATGCTATAACAGAACATTTCCTGTTATAAAATTACAGTTAGAAGGAAGACACTTAAGTCTTAATCCTATTGGTCTCTTATCGTCCCCTGACCTTGACTTAGAGTAACCATGTACTCAACCTAGTTATCATCTTCATTATACACTAATTGTATCTTATATATTTAATTCAACTTAATCAACTTGATGATGCACTAATCATTATACTTACTAATTAATCACGGAGTGGGTCATAACATAACGCCTCTGACTTCTTAGTCTCCCTTAATTGGAGGTTATCGGGAAGCGGGGTCATTGCAATTGGTATCAGAGTGTGTTTTTCCATTTAATCTCTAATAATAATTAAATTTTACAAACTCTTTAGAGCCCAAGGGAGTTATTAGAGGATTTTCTGATGATGGAGGTGTCTAGAAAAGGATCATGATCTGGGGGCTGGCAATATTTTCCTCCACCCCACTAGTTGGTCTGTGAGGACTCTCAGATATTGTGTGACTGCCTGGCCGAAATCAGAGGATTTGACTCAAAATATAATACCTCTAGGTCTTCTCTCATATGTCTTCGTCCCTTCTATACCCCATTCATTGGATAACTCTAAGAGATTAGGGTTTCTCTCTCTCCACACCCCTCTTGTGTTTGGGATAAGATTAATAAGGATTAAGGAATCTGCCACCAATTAATGATAAGCATGTAAAAAAGATGCCATAGACATAAGTTTTAATAGTCTAAGCACAAACTAAGGATTAGTTACATGCTTAAGGTTGCATGGCGTGTGTTGTCATGCCCTCAGGAGAGCTCTGAGGTTAGACCTTCTTGTAGGAGGATGAGGATAAAGAGTTAGCCTTGGCGGAAGAATCCTCCAGGAAGAGGAAGAGACCTGACGCATCCTCTAAGGACGATGCTAACCTTAACCCTAAGTGGTTGTTAGAGAAAGAGAAGACACGATGAGTTGGATACCTCAGTTTTTTGTGCATGCGAGTACGTGGGTTGGACATGAATGTTTTACATAGAGGTTTTGAGTACACATGAGAAGCATGAACTATGAGTGGCCAGTTGATCCCTGGTGCCTTATGGTGACCCGACCTTGGGTGGTCGTGCCTATTGAGGGTGAGGGATTGCTCCCTCATTGAGAAGGTTGATGGTGACTGTATGGAAACCCTAACGGGCATATATGAATAAAAAAGAGGTATGTACCTACATAGAAGAGAGTGGTATCAAGGTTGGCAGTAGGTTTTAGACCTAAGCCAGATAGGTTGTGCCTAATAGTGTATGAGATGGGCATGTAAAGAGCTTTGGATGATCTTGACTGGATATAATTTTTGATAGTATGCTTCACCCAAGTAGGGATAGATGTGTACCCTTATGAGCTTGAACCATCTTTGATGAAAGAACCTCCTATGGTAGGACCAGATGTAGGGTTAGCTCTAGAGAGAAAGAACGAGATTCGATGAAGAAGGTTGGTGACCTTGACTCTAAGACATGAGGAATCATGAGAAGTTGGGTATTATATGACCTAGAATGGACCACCCTGAGTAGATGTATGTGGTTTCCTCATGCATGAACCTTGGAGGCTTATTGTAACTTGGATGCCTTAGAGGAAACAAACCCTAGAAGAGAGAAAGAGTCTTTGTGAAAGTGCCTACCTTTTAGGTGTAGGAAGGAGACTTCCATAGACCCTGAAGGGGTATGATAACAAGTTGTGAGGTTTCACACCCAGTTGGTTGTCCTTGTATAGGGCTCTAAGGGTTGTTCACAGGGAAGAGTGTTAGGAAATATATGCCCTATCTGTTATAGGTTTGGTTCATGGTTGAACAAGTGAGCATGCAGTTAGCTAGCTGATGCATAAGAGGTGAACCTGGGGTTCCTAGACCAAAGTGGGGAAGTAGTAGTACCTGGTGCACCTATTGCTCACAAAGATATTTGAGTTCCTAAGGATTCGAGCATGGCACCCTCATGTGTTAGAACAAAGGAAACCCCACTGGAAATGAGATATATGTTTGATGAACCCCTCACACATGTTGGCAACATATGAGCTTGGCCAACTCCAAGGAATAAGGAACAAGTATGACATACCAAGGAACTCAGAGTGGCTTAGTATTTTGTCTTCTTGCTAGCTACGTGCATAGGTAGCATGATAGGGCTAAGCATGCACGTGATGATGTAAACCTTAGAAGGACGTTTGTGACCTTTGTTGCTATTAAGAGATAGTTTTCTCCCATCCTGGGAAGGGACCCTTCATGTAGGGTGAGTATCAGCTTTGTTTAAGTTTGAGGTAACTTAAAGAGGTCTTTCGTAGGAGCTTGATGATCTAAGTGGAGAGCAAATAGTATGATCATGAATCTATAGACCCATGCATGACCATCTCTAAGGGACATGAGGATATGTTACCATGGAGGTAACCTGTATGGGTCCAGACCGAGGTAGGTAGGTCGTCATGATCCCTATGAAAGGATGTAAGTTTAACCATGAGTGCCTAGAAAGAGGATGGAGTTTCAGATGAGGATTCCAGCATGAGATGTCCAATGATGGAATCCTAAGTCAACACTAAGGTCAAGTAGGGATAAGACTGATGGGAGTAGGAGTTGTTTGTTCCCTGGACGCACGAGACCATAGGGTCGGGAGGTAACAGCTACCTTTGCCCAAGGACCATGGGTTAGGAGGTTGGCAACCTTCATGAGTTCATGGGATCTAAGGGGTAAATGTGAGAGGCACTCCCTAGATGCATAAGGGTTAGATCACCCAAAAAGTACCAGCACCCTAGAGACCTTGAGGTAATGATTAAGGATTGTACATAAGAGAGATGTTTAAGACCCAGAAGTGTTTGGGAAAAACCTTTCCATGGACGAGAGAATAGTTTTGACATATTCATGGTGTGGAGACATGTGAAGTATGTCTCAACTTAGATTAGAAAGAGTTATGGCAATGTGTGATGCACCATCTCTCTCTTAGAATGGGATGAACTCTATATTTGGACTGCAGTGAAATGCTTATTTCCTCTCATTAGGAGTGTGAGAGATAGGACAAAAAGTATGCCATATACTAAAGATAAAGGTGACATGAGTTGAAACCCTTCTATGATGTTTGAGGATTGGAGGAAGTACCAAACCCTTTGGAGAATATATTGGATAGGTGATTTGAGAGCATAAGAAGAACAAGGGTAATATGAGGACACACCTATCCAGAGTAGTTTGGAATGTTTGAGTCATAAGTTTGGGTTTGATAACCAAGATGATGAGGTCAAGTTTTCTTGACTCAGTTAGACCTAATCCTGAGATGTGGAGGTTGAGTGTAGTATATGAAGGTTTATGTTTTCACCACCACCTAGCACATAAGGCGAACCATAAGACCCAGTAGAGAGGTTGGAAGAGGTTTTTAGGCGAACCATAAGTTCGTTAGAAGATGAGACCTATGTAGCTAACACCCAGATACAACCAAACCTATTGGTCAAGTTAGTTGCTCAGTTAGCCAGCCTAGAGCTTGATGAGATAGAAGGATGGTTGTAAGAACCTCAAATACACCTCTCATGAAAAGAAGGTGGTGAAACCCACTACTAGAGTGTTTTAGGGTTTTTGAGAAGTCACCTTAAGGAATCGTGACAAGTAGAGGCTCATGATTTTGAGTACACCATACACCATGGTACTACCAAGATGGTTAAAGTTTGTAGTAGTACTCTGAAGATATAAGATGAAGAAGTATATAGAGTTTCATGTGGCTTATCACCATACATGCCAGAGGTGAAGGCTGAACACCACTAACCTAGTGAGTTGCTACAGATAATGAGAAGTCCCCAAGAGGGAATGGGAGCAGATCACCATGGACATTGTAGTGAGTCTCTCCTGGACTAAGAGAGGTCAGGATGCAATATGGGTTATGGTAGATCGCCTTATCAAGTTGACCTAATCCCTTGCTTAGGAGAGGGTACTGTCAGTAAGACATATATGGTTGAACTATATATATGAGAGAGAGATGGTTCGATTGCATAGTGATTCGAGTTCAAATGGTCTTGAGTATGGCCTTAAGTTCACTTCCATGTGGTGGAAGTAGGTACAAGAAGAACTCGATGCAAGATGGAAGTTTAGTACATCATAACAGCTCTGACTGATGTACAGTCAAGGGAATATGATCCAAACTTTAGAGGGTCTGATGAGAGCATGTGTGATCGATCAGGGTGATTTGTGGGAGCAGTACCTACCCCTAGCAGAGTTTGCTTGTTATGATAGCCACCATAGTCAGTATCAGGATGTATGAAGCTTTGTGAGGGAAGTCATGACGGTCACTGCTTCACTTGGATGATGTTGGTGAGAGGACCTTGTGAGGGTCAGAGAAACCACATTGTATGCAAATGAAGTCACTTGGATTGAGAAGAGGCTGAGAAAGCCTAGGATCAATAGGAGTCGCATGCTGATGCAAAGTAGACTAACATGCAGTTCACTGTAGGTCAACATGTGTTATGAAAACCTGACCCCTCTGAGCTATAGCTGATAAAGTTGAGTCCCCAATACATGCGTCCATTTGAGATGGATTGGTGGAGTTGTTTATGTTTAGCCTTACCCCTCAGGATAATATGATGAATGATGTGTTCCATGTGTCCGATCTAGAGCACTATGTGATGTACCTGAGCCATGTACTGAGCATTGAACCTATTGATCTTCAAGGGAGGCTGACATATCCTGAGTCACCTACGAGGGTACGAGATACCAAGGTGAGAGAGAGAACTCAGATGTAAGAATGTAAGATGATAAAGGTCCATTGGAAGCACCATGGAGAGGATGAAGCCACATGGGAGCCAATGATGGACATGGAAAAGTCTTATCCTGAATTGTTTGTACGTTTGGTGGAATTTTGAGGGAAAAATTCCTATAAGAGGGGAAGGATGTTACAACCCCAATTTTTGGGTTCATATGGTTGTAAATAAAATTTCTCCAACAAAATGTATGATTGTGAAATTGTATGATTTATGTGTATGGAATGGATTTCCATACAATATTTCCTCTATACATGTGATTTCGTGGATCATAATATATTAATGATTCCAATATGATTAGAAGAAAAAGAAGAAATCAAATAATGCATTATTAAGAAGGAAATTTGAGATAATGATGAAAATATGAGAAATATGTGGAAAGATGTTTGAATAATCATCATGGATGAAATTTTGAGTTCACATAGTTTCTAATAGTAAAACGAGTCCAAATAAAGGAAAATAAAAGAATAGGAGAGTGAAAATATGCATAAAATATACCTTAATAAGTGATAACTTGCTTATGAAGAAAAGTCTCTCATACTTTCAAATTTGAGAGCCAAACTTGGCACACACGTATTTTAAGTCATTATGGACTTTCCCTTAAAATTTGGGATAAAACGGATAAATGATTTAGGAGATATGATTTTTGTGATATTTTCTAAAGTGAGGAGAAATAGGGAATATGCATTGAATGTCATGATTTGATTTAATTGGGAAATCAGGGACCCGATTCCCTTTTTTCTTTGTGTGGAATGTTAACTGTAGGATCAAGATCTAAGGGTGACTCAGTCATCATCTACCCCGGACAGAAAAGGAAAATGGGGTACAATAACCGTGAGAACCCTCAGACTTTACCTCTCTCCTCGATGATGTTCGGCTCTTAGAAATCTTCCCATTGAAATTGGGAGATCATTTTGGACTTCCTTATCCCCTTTTTCCTATACTACCATGTGGAATTGGGATTTCCCCAATTCCCAACTCATCTAGGAAACCATAGTTGTGTGGAGGACAAACATCCTCGCAGCCACACCAATAAAAGGGGTGGGATATTCCCTATAACCGAGCAAAAGTTTATGGTAGGATGGAGGATGAGAATCACACTAGCAGTATGTGTCCAACTCGTGATCCCCTATTTCACCGCTGGTGAGTGTTGCCTCGACGGGCATACGTCCCTCTCTGTCCGACGCATTCAAGACCACCAGCAAGTTCGGAAAAGGCTTGCGAAGGGTGGCGTAGTGGCTCCTGGCTCTCCGATGTACTGATGCCCCAAGTCAACATCTAGGTTGACCAGTGTAGGATCTGGGCTCGTGAGCAGGAGGTGGTTGAAGGTGGGAGACGAGAGAATATAATTATAGTTTTACCCTCACGCACGCGGAACCTTAAGCCTAAGGATGTAGGGCAATACTGACTTCCCTCATGACCCGGTGCCTAGCCACTGGGAGAGAGCCACCAACATGGTCGAGGCCCATTGGCCTGGCCTAGCTTGCATGGAAAAGGATCAACGGGCCAGATTATTGATGTGGTGGCATCTAATTGGTCCAAAGGTAATTAATCATGTGAAAATCATAACAAAAGATTGGTAACTCTGATTAAGACAAATGATATATGAAAATTGATTAAAAAATATGTAGAATCCAATAAATATAATATTGAAGCTTGATATCGTTTGTAATTCTAAAAGTGCACTAAGTTACCCATGTTTATGCATTAAACCATGATAAAACCCTACTTGTGATGGAAATCGGATTTAATGTCTTGATTAGGTTATTTTGAGATATGGTAACCTATTGAGAATAAGAAGAAGAATTATATCTGATTAATATGATAATATGTTTGTTTTAGGGTTTTGTACACATGAATATGCAATAATGAACATAGAAACCCTAATTGAAGGTTAATGGTTTCTTATGTAATTTAATTCAAAATTTATTATAGGGAAGTGATACTAAGTTGATCCTAAACCTGTTTGCAACATGTTTATGAGATAATTAGGGTTTGCACTCAGTTTTACTATTTTTAGGGTTTTGTAGTTATAATGATGGAAAGTTGTAGATAAACCCTAGTGAAACCCTAAACTAGATTAGAAACCCTAGGAAGGAATTTCAAGCCGAATAGCTAGATTCTTGATAAAGTATGTAGTAAATAGGTTACATATGCTTTTCAAGATTCTGTGATTGTGTGGTTGAATTTCTTGCTTGGATTGCTTGCTTGGTTGGAATTGCTTATTGCTTGTGAACTCTATTGAACAGGTATGTGGTTAAATTATGAGTAACTGCATTATGTTTCACAGCGTTTCTTGAGGATTTATCGATTGCAATGAGAACTATACTGCTTGGATGTTTCATTACAGCAACCTTTAAAGTGACTATGTGTATAACAATTTAAGTATAAGTGCGACTATCTCGAACCTACATACCATCTCTAGATGTATGATGCAAGACCAAGCCTTGGAGGAAAGGTCTAGAGTGGTCAAGCCCCAGAGGAAAGACCAATGGGCACCCATAGAGGTGACCCCATGCACCAAGCTCAAGATGGAGAAGATGGCCTTAATGTCCCTTGCAAGGAAAAAACCCTAAGAGAGGGTATCCCAGAGTATGAGTAAAATTGGTTGAGAAGTCACATCGAAAATGTAATTGTGCATTGTTAATAACTACTTGTTATGATTAGGTTGTTAGAACTTATGTGCAATATTTTGTTTGTCCCTATTGACCTAGAGGTTATATATTGTCCATATTTTGATAATGACTTAACCATTCCATTCATATGTTTCTAATATGTGTATTCAAGATTGATTTTAGGTGTTAGATACATGAAAAGGATCAAATTGCACAAGCCCTGGCTTGTCAAAGTTCAAGTCAAAAGCAATGCAAGTGTGCTAATAATGAAATCCATTCAAATGACCTTAGGATATTTTTGTAATCACTTGTATTGATGATATGACTTGTAACTAAGATGAGAAAAATATGAGGGTCACTTAGTACCAAGTTTTAATCTCTTTTTAATCACTTTAGAAAATTGATCATAGGTTGTTGATCGGTCGAGTTTCAATCTCGACCGATCACTTGGATCAATTTTCTGGAGAGTGCATCGGTCGAGTTGTGCATTCACAGAACTCGACCAATTAGGTTACTGACCAAATGCAATTTTCATTGGTCGATCGAGTTTCCCTAGGACAAACTTGACCGATAGTTTGAAAATTAGGTTTGTCTTTTAGTCGATCACTCGAGTTACCTTTATTGAATCTCAACTGAATGCACTATACGAAAAGTGTAGAAAAAGTGATTCTAACCGTTGGTGACTTGTTTGGACGAAAATAGGTCTATTTCCTTGAGTAAAAATTTCTATAATTCGGCCCTAAGTGTTCTCCAACTCAAGGGAGCACTCGCAGCTATAAATAGGACCACTTGGAGTTCATTCTAAGGTTGCTCATTCACTACATACAAGGTCCTTACTATAGTTGAGTCTGCTACCACCCCTTGAGCCCCTTTCTCTCTCTAGTTTACACTTCATTTTGTGATTTGTGAGTGAGTTATGATTATTGTAAGAGAGTTCCACCTTTGTGCATGTAAAACTCGCAATCTTCCACTACTTCCCTATCCACCTTCTTTGAAGAAGAAAATCTGAAACAAGCTCCATTAAGTGAAGAAGGAGCTATAGCTTGTCCTCTTCAAGGTTGATGAAGAGGTGGTGTTCTTCTCCATGTGAAGGAGAAGGCAAAGGTGAAAGATCCAAGAGGAGAAGAAAAGTCCTTCAAGGTGAAAGACTTGAGCTTGAATGGGTAAGACCTAGGTGAAGGCTGAAGATGCAAGCTAAGTGGGTAAGTTCCTTGTTAAGGTGGAGATCTCCTTGTGGTTGGATGGGTAAGTCCTTTGGTGGTCTATTGTTGTAAAATCTCTGTGGTGATATAATAGAGAAAATCACTTGCAAAGTCCTAGAGGTTTACCTCTCTAGGTAGTGGACTGACTCACTTCTAGTTTGAAGTGTGGAACCACTCTACATTCCCTTTTCAAGTGCTTGCTATCAATCTCTCTCATCCTTGCTATGCTTGTTAGATATGACTTCAAATTTGCATTAAGCTATTGCTCCTAATTGATATAATTTGAAGGTCTAATCTGTTTTGTGAGAAATTTTGTAGCTCTATTCACCCCCCTCTAGAGCCCTTAGATCCAACAAGTGGTATCAGAGCCAAGGATCTTCTCCAACAATCACCCATGAGATGAGAAGATGGGCGACAACCTACTTGGTTCACTCAACCTAGAGGGAGTCTTCTCCATGTTCCCTCTGGTCTTTGATGGGACCAACTTCCTCTATTGGAAGAGGCAAATGCAGTTTTACATTCAAGGGATGAACTTTGATATGTGGAAGGTGATGGTCACACCATACAAGGAGCCTACCAGAGTTGTTGCAACATGGAGTGAAGCTGCTCTCAAGGAGGTTCAACTCAATGCAAAGGAAATTAGCATCCTTTATGCAGCCCTCACCCCCACGAAGTTCAACCAGATTTCATCATGGGATACCACCTATGAGATTTGGGACAAGATGTGCATCACATATGAAGGCACAAAGCAAGTCAAGGAGGTAAAAATATACATGCTGAATAGCCTCCTATAGAACTTCAAGATGGGAAAGAAAGAAGGCATTGTGGAGATGTACCCAAGGCTTAATGTCATCATCAATGGGTTGGTTGCATTGGGAAACACTTTAGATAGAGGCACCATCAACTCAAAGATCTTGAGAACTCTTCCAAAGAGATGGGAGTCAAAGGTTACCTCCATTGAAGAAGTGAGGAGCCTTGGTGACATCTCAACTGAAGAACTCATTAGAAATCTTCAAGCCCATGAGCCTAGACTTGACAAGCAAGAAGAAGAAGCTAAGCAAGAAGAGAAGAAAGCTAAGAACATCAAAGATAGTGCTTTCAAAGCACAAGTGGAGGTTGTCATCCTTCAACAACAACATGCTTGTCGGAATTCCTCTCCCTCCTCTAGTGAAGATGAAGGCCCTAGTGAGCATGAAGCCAACTACATCAAGGGAAAGCACTTCAAGGGAAAGCAAGCCTCCTCCTCCTCTACTCCTAGATGCTACAAATGTGGTCAAAAGGGGCACTACAAGAGTGAATACCCAAATTCAAGAAAGTCACACCACAAGAGAAGCTCAAGGAAAGAATAGGATTACAAGAAGGAGAGCAAGCACAAGAGGAAGGATAAGAAGGAAAAGAGACACAAGAATGCAGCTCATGTGGCTTGGGAAGCTTCATCTTCAAGCATCTCTAGCTCCGAAGAATATGGAGAGTGCCACCTTGCCCTCATGGCCTCTACAAGTGAAGACATTGGTTAGGTAAGTGAGGTAAGCTTGCATGAATTGCCTAAAGAAGCTATCATTGACATGCTTGTTACTACCCATTCTTCTTTTTCTAAATGTAAATCTAAAAGAAAACGGTTAGGTAAAATCATTGATGATCTTTATGCTAAGCTTGAAATTTTAGAATTGAATGAGAAAACCAATCTTGAGAGTATTTATGATTTGCAAGGGAAATATATTGATCTTGAACTTCATTTAAATGGGGTTGAAGTTGAGAATGCTATCTACCTTAAGAACATTGAAAAACTTAAGGAAGAGAACCAAAATTGCCTAAAAGAACTTGAATTGCTTAAAACTGAAAATGTTGAATTTAAGTTGCTTATTGATGCTCATAGAGAAGAGAGAGATGTTTATCTTAAAGATATTAAAATGCTAAAATATGAAAAATGCTAGGTTGCTTAGTCAAGTAAATGATCTATCTTCTAGACCTTTGTCGCCTAGTGATAATGTAGCTGCTATCTCTCTTGAAAAGGATTCATATCTTACTAAAGCTTTATGTCTTGAGGTTGTTCTTATTCATGCTAGGGATGACATATCTAGTTTATCTTCTACTATTTGTTCTTTGAATGATAATAACCATATATTAAGAGCGTCCCTATAGAAATTCCTTAAAGGGAAGAACTCCCTAAATGAAATCCTTGATCATTCTACCCAATAAAGTGGTACTCGTGGTTTGGGATTTATAGGGGGAGCCTCAAAGGGAAAGAGCAAGGCCTAAGGTAAGAAAAAGAGCAAGGAGATCTCTTTCTTTGTAGGAGAATCTTTGGGCACTAAGAATCTTTTGGTTTGTTCTTATTGCAAATGTGTTGATCATTATTCTACTTATTCTCCTTACAAGCCTAAGGGGACCAACCCAAAGATGAAATAGGTCCCCAAGCTAACTCCGGATCCCAAAGTTTGAGTTGGGAACTAACATTCTCCTTTCTTGGAGGCAAAAGATAGATGGATTGTTGATAGTGGTTGCACAAAGCACATGACAAGTGATGTAAGCCATTTCAATAATCTCACAAAGAAGAAAGGAGGATCTGTTACCTTTGGGAACAACAAGAAAGGTAAAGTTAAAGGTGAGGTCATGTAGGTGAATCCCTATGCATCAAGAATGTTCTTTTTGTGGATGGCCTACATCACAATTTAATAAGTGTTAGTCAACTTTGTGATAATGGTTACCTTGTCCTATTTACTACTTTTGAATGCTTGATTCTAGATTCCCTCACCTACCAAGTTATATATAAGGGAACTAGAAGTGGTAATCTTTATGTTATTGTTCTTAACTCTATTAAGCATGTGGTTGGTAGATGCCTTGTAGCCAATTCGAATGATATTTCTCTTTGGCACCGTCGGCTTGGTCATGTAAATATGTATCAATTAAAGAAGTTGAGCAAAAAGGACTTAGTCAAGGGACTTCCTAAATTGGATTTTGAAAAGGATGAGGAATTCCAACCTTGTACACAAGGAAAGTAAATCAAGTCCTCCTTCAAATCCAAAGGAGTCCTTAGCACTAAGAGAGCTCTTAAGATTCTTCATATTGATCTATTTGGACCTATGAGAGCTCAATCGCTTCGTGGTTCCAAGTATTGCTTTGTTATTGTCGATGATTTCTCTAGATATACTTGGACCTTCTTTCTCATTACACTTGATGTTTTCTCTAGTTTTTACAAATGAGTTGAGAATGAAGCTTCTTGTCGGATTGTTTCCATCCGTAGTGATCATGGGGGAGAATTTGAAAATGAGCTTTTTGAGCATTTTTGCCACGAATCAGGTTATGCACACAACTTTTCTTCACCTCGAACACCTCAACAAAATGGAGTTGTAGAGAGGAATAATAGGTCTCTATAGGAGATGGCTAGGACCATGCTTCTTAAGTATGATATTCCTAAGAAGTTATGGGCAGAAGCTGTTAGTACCTCTTGTTTTGTACAAAACCATGTTTTCACTCATCCTTTGCTTAAGGAAACCACCTATGAGCTATGGCATGGTAGGAAGCCTTCTATCAAGTATTTCCATGTGTTTCAGATGTCCTTGTTTTGTTTTGAATACAAAAGTTTCTCTCAACAAGTTTGATCTGAAATCATATGAGGCTTTCTTTCTTTGCTATAGCACTACTAGCAAGGCATATAGAGTTTATAATGTTAATCTTGCTAAGGTGGAAGAATCTATTAATGTAAAATTTATTGAGATTAACCCCTCTATACCCAAAGATATTGTTTCAAATGATGATGTTGCAGATGAAGTAATTCCTATTCTTAAAGAACTCAATATCACCCAAAAGGAAAAAGAGGTGGCTGCTCAAGAAGAAGAAAAAGATGATGATAAAAAGGATCCAACTCCCCGATTTGCAAAGAATCATCCTAAGTAGATGATTTTAGGTGATCTATTTGAAAGAGTGAAGATGTGGGATGCATTCAACAAAGAACAAGCCAACAACACCTTCATCTCACAACTAGAGCCTAAAGATGTCAAGGAAGCTCTTGGGACGAAGAATGGATCCTATCTATGCAAGAGGAGCTGGAACAATTCGAGAAGAACAAAGTTTGGACCCTTGTGCCAAGACCAAGTAATAGAAAGATTATTGGTACCAAATGGGTCCATTCGTATATTGCTTGCTTTTGCTAGTCATAAAAACTTTCTTTTGTATCAAATGGAAGTTAAAAGTGCCTTTTTGAATGGTACAATTGAGGAGGAAGTGTATATTGCACAACCTCTGGGTTTTGAACATGATAGTCTACCGAACCATGTTTATTTGTTATAAAAAGCTCTCTATGGACTCAACCAAGCACCAAGGAATTGGTATGATACATTAAATAACTTTTTAATAGATCATGGTTATATCATGGGCAAAGTGGATTATACATTGTTTCTAAAACACACTTCTAACCATTTTCTTATCATTCAAATATATGTTGATGATATCATTTTTGGCAGAACTAACCTTTATCTTTGCAAAGAATTTAGTGATATTATGCAGAGTGAATTCGAGATGAGTATGATGGGTGAGCTCACATTCTTCCTCGGATTTCAAATAAAACAAACAAAAGATGGGAACTTCATCAACCAAGGCAAGTACACCAATGAACTACTTAAGTGCTTTGGGATGGAGAATACCAAGCCGATGGACACAACCATGTCAAACACTGCCAAACTTGATAAAGATGAAGAAGGTGAGAAGGTAGATGAGAAGCTCTATAGAAGTATGATTGGAAGTTTACTTTACTTAACTGCCTCCAGACCTGACATAATGTTTAGTGTTGGCTTGTGTGCTAGATTTCAATCAAATCCTAAAAAATCCCATCTTATAGTTGTTAAGAGGATTTTAAGGTACCTAGCCAAAACTCAAAACTTTGGACTATAGTATCCCAAGTCAAGGGACTTTACTATTGCTGCCTATAGTGATGTCGATTATGCAGGCTTCTTGACTTATAGAAAGTGCACAAGTGGCACTTGTTTCCTCCTAGGACCATGCCTGGTGTCTTGGTTCTCTAAGAAATAGAGCATCATGGCATTATCAACCACTGAGGATGAGTACATTGTAGTCGGGAGTTGTTGTGTCTAGGTCCTATGGATGAAGCAAATGCTCCAAAACGTTAACATTATTTTGATGCTTCTCCTATCTATTGTGATAATACTAGTACAATTAACTTGTCTTACAATCCTATATTGCATAGTAGAGATAAACATATAGAGGTTCACCATCATTTTCTTCTTGATCATATTGGCAAAAAGGATATTTATATCATGCATGTGGACACAGAAAATCAGTTGGTGGACATTTTCACTAAACCTCTAGCTAGAGAGCAATTTAACTTTATTAGATCAAAATTGCTTATAACTGATTTGGATGAATCTGATATGCCTTCTAGATAGTAGTCATCTATCCTATATGTTTTGCATCTATCTTGGTCATCTTTGAGTGCTAATATGCTTAAAATTTCTTTTTCATGTTCATATTGCCATGTTTTTCTCTTGTTTTTGGGTATTTTCTGTAAACACTTGTTTTATCGCAAAATAGTACCCAATGATGAGTGATATGTGCCTAAGTATGTTCAATATACATAATGGACTTGAAAAATAAATTTAAATAGCATTCAAATGGCTGGAAATTAAGTTTCATGGTTTTAGGTTAGGTTGACCATTGATCGAGTTTCCCCCAGGAAAAACTCAACCAATCCATGGCCGAGAGATGCTCTAAAATGGACCAATTAGTCGAGTTTCTGACTCACAGAACTCGACTGATCAGCGGGCTGAAGCCAACTTAAGTTGGATTCGGTCAACTATTATCCCTCTCAACTAGACAGTAGTCGTATGATTCCCCTTCTTCTAACCCTAAGCTCTCAACCCCAGACCTTACCTTCCCTAACGTAGCCCTAATCCGACCTAGAAAGGTTGCCCTAGACCTTCCCCCTTTCTCAACCTTGGCGTGTGAATGGTTTTAGTGGTTTGTTTTGTGTGTTTTCTCTCTTCTTCTCCTTCTTTTTGCCTCCATGGCTTCTCATAGAAGAAAGAGACCCACCCCTAGCAATGCACCATCCTCTTCTTTGTCCTCTCGCTTGGTTCTTTTTGATGAGACCCTCTTTGTCTCAATAGAGGATGTAAATAGGTATAAGGACCTTCTTCTTAGGAGTCCTTTTCCTTTTAGAGCCTTGTTTGAGCCTAGACCTAGGTGTCAAGCTGTCATAGATCAAGTGGCAAGGTTGCTATATGTTCATCACCTATCCGCCCTGGCTGTCGAGCGTGATTGCTTTCATAATTCTCTTATAAGCACGAAAGAAGCTCATGAATTCTATGCAAATTTGTGTTGGAATTATGAATCCCTTGTACCCCCATCGAATACTCAAGTGATCCTTACTTCCTTGATCACCGGGAAGAAATTCCAAATCTCTAAAGATATTCTGAATGTTTTCTTTTTAGGAGACTATGAGAATGAAACCTGGCGTAAGGATTATGGTGAGTATTTTGACCTTTTGGACCCTAAAGGTTTCTACAAGAAAAATGAGATCACACTTCCTGATATCCATCGCTATCTGAAGAAACTTGATGTTCCTTACAAGAAGAAGAGCACCCTACCATCCTCCTCTCTTGATATCAAGAATCGTATATTAGCCCTAGTGGTCAACTGCAACATCCACCCAAAGAAAAATCAAACGGATATTGCAGAGAACATTGTGGTCATAATGTACTGCATTCTAGAGAATGTCGGAGTCAAGTGGTCTAGATATATCCTCCACCATATGACATGTTTTGACTCTGGTAAGAATACCTGCAACATCCATCCTCCATATCCAGCCCTGATATGTGGTCTATTCCAGTTCACCACTGAAAAATCACTCTTCTCTGACTTCCACTACATACCTTCCAGGAAGGGAGTGTGTATCACTGAGACAACCATTCAGAAATATGTGCCTATACTTTCCTCCTCCACACCCAATGCTTCACCCTATGCCTCTGCCTCAGTTGCCCCTGCCTCTACCTCTACCTGAGCTCCACCTCCTCAGCTACCCTGACCTAGTCGTGCCTCATTTTTGTGTGTCCAATGAAACCATCATGGGTTACATGATGCATCAACAAGCATACAACCTCCAGGTATGGGAGCATCTGTACCAGGATTTATGTTCAAACATGTCAAATATGAACTTATCCTATACACACCCATACCCCACCTACCAGCCCTACCCCAGTAGTAATTATGCATCTTATGCATACAATCACTTCTACCCTACTCCCGATCCTTCTGTTGCTGCTCCCACACCCTCTACTGATGGTGGTCCTGCTCCTGTCTTCTTGTCATTGCCTGCTGGCCCCATAGCCACTCTGCTTGCCAGTCTGGGTGATTCTGCTCCCTCCTTCTCTCAGGACAATGAGCTCTATGCTCTTTGTATGACTTAGGATAAGCAGAATGCTTGTTGGCTCAGTCATGGCTTCAGTTCTTCTGTGGATGAAGAGATGCCTGACCAGGCTGATGTTGAGAATGTTGCTACTGATGAGGATGATGATGATGATGGTGAGGATGCATCTGATGATGGTGATGGCTCTGATGGCTTCACTGGTGACTCCAGTGATGAAGGCATTGTTGTTGCACCCTCAGATGGAGACGAGGACTACGAGCCTGGTGTTGATGATGATGATGTCATGGACATATATAACTTAGATGTCTAGATGTTCTTTGTTTTTAGTCTAGTTTGTTGATCATATATGTGATACACCGTTCGAACAAAATGTCATTAACTAAGCATAAGCGTTTATTAGCGGTGGATTACTGAAAATCACTAAAAATTAAAACTATTTACAACGAGATCCATTCTTAGGAAAACTCTTTAAACAAGAACCACAGTATTATAATTACATACTGGTCCACATTATACATTCCATGTACCATCTCTTCTCGAGGAGTATATATACATCATTGCTTTGCTAAAAAGCACAAGTAAAAAAATCCTCGAGGCATCAAGCCAAAATCTTAGATTGATTATAAAAATATTATCTACTGACTCCTAGGACCTGAGAGTACAGAGACGACACATAGGACTTTCTATACAAAGCTTGACAGCCAGTATCCCCACCTAGGATATCACTGTTGTCCCTGTTGTTGCAGTTGCTGCTGTTCTTCCCTTACTACAAAGTTTCTGCCTGTTTGTCTACGTCTACCTAAAAATGTTGAATCCCACGGGGGTGAGACAACTTATAAAATTGTCCCAGCGAGAGATACAACTCTCTGCTGAAAATATTGTTATTGCAGTTTAACATAAATAAACTGAGCAGTTGAATCATATATTTCAACAGCAGATAAATCAATATTTATGCATATTAGAGCAACATTCCTATTCAAGTATTTCAACTATAACTTGATAAGGCAGCATGTCTCTTATTCAATACAGATTTAAAGAACATAAGTAACATTTATGTATCAAGGACATGCTAATCAAGATAACATCAACCAGTAGTTCTCGTATTTCAATCTTATGCAAATATGCTACACGGCTGATTACATTTTACAAACATACTTAAACTCTGAGGATATGAGATATACCGCTCATACTCCAACTGACCATTGTGAAGTTGAAATCGGTACCATACAAAGTCAATGGAATATTCAGCTTCCATGACCTCCCACATCTTGGTCAGTGCGAGATTACATGCAGGACATCTTGTGTCTCTGCTACATAGCTTACCAGGGTATAGTGGCATCTTCACTATAGAGTTACAGTGGCGGCTGTA
The DNA here is from genome assembly GCA_963693085.1 of Alisma plantago-aquatica. NCBI lineage: Eukaryota > Viridiplantae > Streptophyta > Magnoliopsida > Alismatales > Alismataceae > Alisma > Alisma plantago-aquatica. The sequence goes on along the minus strand of OY856414.1, from coordinate 437,504,702 downwards.
CTCTCTCCGCAATCGAGAGATTTCATGTTTACCTCCATCGATCCGGCATTAACATCATCAGGATATTCATGATACATCCATCCCGACACATATAATGAAGGATTGAGAGGTTTAATGTTTACCTTCCATCAATTCCCCCATTAGGACGTACGAATATTTTCGTCCATCGACCCCCACATATTCAAAAATATGTAAACTCCAGGAGATCCCTTAGGAAAGCCTGTTTCACCATGACCAGCTACTGACGATGATGGATCTATGGTCAGAGCACTACATGAAAAGATTTCACTTGATTAATTAAGTACATTATCATATTCTTTTAGCATCAGTCAAGTTTTCAAACATAACTTATTAGGACAAATTCTACAAAGAAACATGTACTGTTTTCATCAATTACTTCTTAGTCTTTATAAGACATTGGGATCTCAGTCCCTCATTTCAATACTGGTAATACTCATCATTTCACAAACTCAATGCCATAATCATATGGTTCTGGGTATTCAAACCCTTAACTCATCACTGAGCATTGTTACCACTCATTCAGGTAACTATCACCTTCAAGTCATCTGATCAAGGTAAACATGATACTTGTTACACAAGCATCTCTCATGACACTTAAGGCCCATTAATTCTCTTATTACCGCTTACTAGGCAACAAGGCATAATATGGCACATAAGGCCCAATAACAATTTTAATGAATAAAACATCATAGCTCATACCTGGCTATGATCATCATCTCATGATACCTACATGGTTAGTACAGATGATAATAGTTACATCAATTTCATATCAGCACCATGCAAAACAAATATAGCATCACTATTCAAGGGTCACACCACTATTCCCTTACTAGGGTTAGGGTTTCCCATTTCAGATCCATTGGGGATACTCATCCCATTACCCAGATCAGGGTTATGGTTTATCACCATATTGTCCAAGATTAGGGTTTCTTATAAAATTACATAGCATCACTCTCAATTTGAGTTCCACATCACATTAATATACCGGGGTTTTACATAACATCACCCTAAATTAGGGTTCCACATAATATCATCCTAGATTAGGGTTTACACTCAATATCCCACAATTAGGGTTTACTATACATCCCAATTAGGGTTTCATATTCAATTACCCATAATTAGGGTTTACTATTCATCTAAATTAGGTTTTTACATTTCATAACCCTAACTTAGGATCACTCATGTCATCACCTTCAATTAGGGTTTCACTATTACTCTAGATTAGGGTTTCACTTAGAATCGCTCTAAATTAGGGTTAGGGTTCATTAACCACCTTGATTAGGGTTTTTATGATCTCTTCACTAAGGATCATACCCTAATCACCACATGATTAATACTCATGTATGAATTCCTTTCTATCATCCTCTCAACTTGATTAGGTTACATCAACCTTTCCATCAAGTACAAAGAACTATGGTTGACATAGTGAATGATTGCTTTCATAAGCTTTTAGGATTAATCATTTTAAAGGTATTGATCATCTAGGTACTTTAGGGTTTCAACCTTTGTACCTATCCTTGATAATCATTATTATCAACCATTGGATCAATGGATAATTTACCATCTTAAATCTCCAAATGATTTGATCACATTGGACCTCCATTCGGTTTTGGGGTTTCAACACCAAACGGTTTTAAAACCATTTGATTCCAAATGGTCCTGAGAACGTTTGACCCCAAATGGTTTTAAGACCATTTGGACTCAAATGGTCTTAAGACCGTTTGGGCCAAATCAGCCTCAAAACCGAAAGGGTTCATATGATAGATCCATCAATCAATTGATCATGGTTTGCTATAAAGAATTGGCCTTCAATCGTACTAGTGAATGTTCATCAATCAACACCATTGGATCTTCAAAACTTCAAATACCAACCATTAGAATCACCAAATGGTTTTGGTTAATTTGTTCCAAATGGTTTGAAACCGTTTAAGGCTCCAAACGGTTTTGACCTAGAAGTCCAAACGGTTTGAAACCATTTCATCTCAAACGGTCAACCTTCACCAAACGGTCAACCCTATCAAATGGTTTTGAAATCATTTCCTACAAATGGTCAACCTTTCTCAAACGGTCAAATCTTGATCCTCAAATGGTTTGAAACCATTTGAGCACCAAATGGTTTGGTGAAATTGTTTACTCAACCAACATGAAATTGAATCAAATCAATTAGGGTTTTAATGCTTCAATCCGATTAGGGTTTGCAATTGGTAGATTATCCTCTCATGGAACCTTTAGAAACCAATCAATTAAATCTATTAAATCATTATTCAACACGTCAGCAACCCTCCTTAAATGGTCAACCCCCTCCATTCGGTCAACCACTCCAAACAGTTTGGAACCCAAACCTCCAAATGGTTTGCAAACCATTTGGTCACCAAACGGTTTGGTGAAATCGATTGGACCATTTTTTTGAAACCGTTTGCAACTAGATCTTATTGAGATATGTGATTAAGATGATGTTATCATCATCAAGCTTCAACCCTTCGAATTCTACTGCCATATCCATGGTAATTTCATCAATTAATCAAAGGAATTTCAAGAAGAACAATTGAACATATTGAATTGAGGAATTGAATTCAATAACAATGATTAAGGGTTCAAGTTATATAACCCGCCTTCAATTGAGCTTTAAAGGTTGGAGATTCACATCAACAATGGTGGAAGAAGCTTTCTCAAACCAAAAGGTTCGTTCCTCAAGCTTTTGAGTGAAAAGGATTGGCTAGAGTTGAAGATTGAGTGAAGAAAAGAAGAAATTATGCATTGATTTGTGATTTCCACCATGAAATCAAGGTGAAGGAAGGTCGAGAAGCTTACCAACAGGTTGGGGGTCATCATCCTGTTGCTCCAAGCTCCCTTGGTCGTTTTTTAAGTAAGAAGTGAAAGTGGATTCGAAATTACCCTTTCAACTCATGGATAAAGGAGCATATATATGATTTTTATTGAAAATTCATTTAAGAGAGAGAAAGTAGGGATTATCTCCTCTATTTCCTTGCCACTTGCCCCCTTCCCTTCCTTGGTTACGAGGCTATATCCTTTTCCTCTTATTCCTCTCAATTATCCATGATTTAAAGAAAAGCAAATTAAGCACCTTAACCCTTATAATAATAATAATATCCATAAGTTAGTGGATATTTCTTTTTATTTTCTTAATGTGAGTGGGTTCTCCACTCACGTAGATATTTCCTTTGCCTTTTCAAGGAACAAGGACGTCCATATATGTGGATTTCAACCTCTACAATTTTGGTTGAAAGGCAATCCAATTAATGTAATTATTTTTGTATTATATTGAATTATAATTTCAATCATGCTTAAATCTTGATTATTTTAATATCAAGATTCTCTCTCCTTCAAAGTGATACAAATGAGATTCCCCTCTCATTTTCTTTGATCTACATGATACCAAGAAATATTAGGGACTATTTTTAAGTGGTAATTTGCATATTAAACCCTGAGTTTTGGGTAAATTGCACATTACACCAAAACTAGGTTTTAATGCACAAACATTGCTTAATCAGCTCTTTCTTGGTACTCAGGCTTTCACTAGCCATACCTCTGCATCATTTTTATTCTCATGATACTTCAATACATGAGGAACATATTATCATGTAACATTTGTAATTTAACCCCTCAACTTGGGTAATTTGCACTTTAGTCCAAAACAAGTAAAATATTATTTCAACATTATTCAAAAAGGACTAAAATTGAAATATGAGTTCCTCATGAGCCTTAATTATTTTTCAAAAGATAAGAGAAAGCATATAATCCATTTTATTAAGCAAAACATCTAGCGTTAAAACATAACCCAGGTCAGGGATGTTACAATATATATCTCTCTAGGCTATTTTGTATTAGAAACATCGGGGCACATGTTCTGAGCTATACTAATTTATCTTTATCTTTCATTGTTTCTCGCTTGTAGATGCTTTTATAAGAACATGTTTCATGAGTTTTAATCTATGTTTTGTACACTCTTACTCTTTAATCAGTTATATCTTATGAGTTGGTGCCATATTTCACCATGTTTTGATTATGACTTAGCTTGTGTGTTTCTCTCATCTCTGGTTGATATATGATATGAGATTGCATGTTTGAATATCTGCCTGATTGTGTTTGGAGAAGACCTACTTATATGCTCTTCTACCGCCCCCCTTCCTTTTTGATAATGTCAAAAGGGGGAGAAAACTTAAATGTCTTGAAACTCAATCATATTGTTATCCATTGTCATACTGTTGTTTATTGCTTATGAGATCCTTTTCTCGTTCATTATTTTCTCTATCATGTGACTTGCAAAGGACCATATAGTACATGTATGCTATAATTACTTTGTGTAGATGGAATAACTATGCATGTTAAAGTAAGCATAGATTGAGGGGGAGCAATTCACATTGTTCAAATCTTGAATCCCCCTAATTCACAAGGAAAAGGTATAATTTCTATATCCTTTTCAATATGTTTGAGGAATGGTTTGTCATTGTCAAAAAGGGGAGAATGTTGACCTAGAGGTTATACCTTGTCTATATTTTGATAATAACTTAACCATTCCATTCATATGTATCTAATATGTGTATTCAAGATTGATTTCAAGCGTTAGGTACATGAAAAGGATCAAAGTACACAAGCCCTAGCCTGTCAAAGTTCAAGTCAAAAGCAATGCAACTGCGCTAATAAGGAAATCCATTCAAATGAGCTTAGAATATTTTTGTAATCACTTGTATTGATGATATGACTTGTAACTAAGATGAGAAAAATATGTGGGGAACTTAGTACCAAATTTTAATCACTTTTTAATCACTTTAGAAAATCGATCACAGGCTATTGATTGGTCGAGTTTCAATCTCGACCGATCCCTTGGATCAATTTTCTGGAGAGTGTATCAGTCGAGTTGTGCATTCACCAAACTCGACCGATCGGGTTACTAACCAAATGCGATTTTCATTGGTTGGTCGAGTTTCCCCAGGACAAACTCGATCGATAGTTTGAAAATCGGGTTTGTCTTTTATCTGATCGGTTGAGTTACCTTTATTGAATCTCGACCAAATGCACTGTACGGAAAATGCATAAAAAGTGATTCTAACCGTTGGTGACTTGTTTGGATGAAAATAGATATGTTGCCTTGAGCAAAAATGGCTATAATTCGGCCCTAAGTGTTTTCAACTCAAGGGAGCACCCCCAACTATAAATAGGACCACTTGGAGTTCATTCCAAGGTTGCTCATTCACTACATACAAGGTCTTTGCTACAGTTGAGTGTGCTACCACCCCTTGAGCCCCTTTCTCTCTCTAGTTTACACTTCATTTCATGATTTATGAGTGAGTTAGGATTATTGTAAGAGAGTTCCACCTTTGTGCATGTAAAACTCTCAATCTTCCACTACTTCGCTATTCCCCTTCTTTGATGAAGAAAATCTGAAGCAAGCTCCATCGAGTGAAGGAGTTGTAGCTGGTCCCCTTCAAGGTTGATGAAGAGGTGGTGATCTTCTCCATGTGAAGGAGAAGACAAAGGCAAAAGATCTAAGAGTATAAGAAAAGTCCTTCAAGGTGGAAGACTTGAGCTTGAATGGGTAAGACCTAGGTGAAGGCTGAAGATTCAAGCTAAGTGGGTAAGTTCCTTGTTAAGGTGGAGATCTTCTTGTGGTTGGATGGGTAAGTCCTTTGGTGGTCTATTACTGTAAATCTCTATGGTGATATAATAGAGAAAAGCACTTGCAAAGTTCTAGAGGTTGACCCCTCTAGATAGTGGACCGACTCACTTCTAGTTTGAAGTGTGGAACCACTCTACATCCCTTTTTCAAGTGATTGCTATCAATCTCTCTCATCCTTGCTATGCTTGTTAGATATGACTTCAAATTGCCATTAAGCTATTGCTCCTAATTGATATACTTTGAAGGTCTAATTTGTTTTGTGAGAAATTTTATAGTTCTATTCATCCCCTAGAGCCCTTAGATCCAACAATCCCCACATACCAGTATAATTCATTATATTGACCGTCGTTTTGTTTGCCGACATTTTAGGTATTATCTGAAATTGGACAAATAGTAAAGTGACACCAGTGAAGATTAAAGTTAAAATAATAAAGGAGGATTTATGTAGATAGAATTCTACTTTGGGTAGAAGTCCCAGTTACCTAATTTTGAAGGTATATTAAAAGAAAAAAATTATTCCAGTTTCCAGTTTAGTCTTTAGTAGAAATTATTAATTATTTTTTATTATTTACAAAACCATTGATCCTGTTTTGGGATAACGTCTTTGACTTCTTGGTCTCTCTTAATTGGGGGTTACCGGGAAGCAGGGTCTTTACAATAAGTATCTGAAGTGTTTTTTATTATAGATAATCATAACATAAGATAATGGGAGAAATTCTAGAATGATCCAAGTTATTATGTGGCTTGGATAATTGGTTGAAGAATTATCCACCTTTTGGTTAAAGACTATGTTATGGATAATTAAAGAAGGTTTTGAGCTTCCATCTTTTAATAGGAGGGAGATAATGGTAACTTGGGGATTATCCCAAAGTTTGAGATAATTTGGGATAATGGTGTGCTCTAGGGAAATATTTACCCAAAGAGGACTTTTAATTAAATGAATATAGAAAAAGAAAGAAGCTTGGCTGGAGGAGTCCAGCCGGACCCGGGAACCGGATCCGGGTGGTATCTAGAGATGTGAGACTCTCTCCCTCGCCCGGACTCCGTGAAGTCCTGCTCGCAGGATGATCGCGGGGAACCCCGACCTCTCCCTTCCTCTCTGGACTTTCTCCGTTCTTTATGAGCCAGTAGTTGTAACCAGGATGTGAGGACGAACTCAGCGAACTCCTGGATGCCCCATGTCCTCCAGGCACTGGTTAACGCCCAAACCCAGGTGCGTGGGATTTCTAGATCTTCGGGCATCCTAAGACTGTATTATCTCGGGACTATAAGATGGTCTAGAGGTCCACCGTGACCCTCTGATGAGAGCGCTCGCTTTGATTTTGTCCTGACGGTCACGTTCATGGCAGACATGGAGCAGCCCTTTGCTTTATCTCCAGCCTGGAGTTCCTCTGGGAGGCTTCGGAGGGATCCCCACCTCCAGAAGATAGACGGGGGGCACCTGTTCCCTCCCCAGAAGCCTGCGATAGGTCAGGTTGCTGGCCGAGAACAGCCTAGCGGGGACACCACTCCCGACCGCCGCGAGGGTTCGGGGGAGGCTGGCATAGGAGAAGCCGGGGAAAGCTGGGCTGGTGAGGGAGGCTACCAAGGAGTCAACTGGGCTGTTGACCACGACAATGGAACGCGCGACGAAGACAACTATGCCCCTAGCTCGGCTTCACAAGGTAAGGGTTATTTCTGACCGTTTGCGTTCCTTTTTCACCTGAGCCATGCGGTTGCGTGATGCTAGTAGGGCGCAATCCCATTGGCAAGACGCTGCCTTATGCTGACGTGGCAGTTGAAGATTGGTAAGTTTATACGTATCTTGCAATTAATCTAGTTAATTAATGGTAACTCGGAATATGTGAAATTATATATCAAATTGCTCAGAAAAATGAGAGGAATCTAAAGAAAATATAATCAGAGTTTAATTATACTTCCTCTTCCATAAGTATATGCAATACCTATGCTGAAGTGATTAGTATAAAGGAAAACCTAGATTTTGGTTAATATGATGCTTAATTGAGTAAATTTGTATATGATGAGCTAATGCCTGATCTTGTTATGTATAATGAAGAAATCTTTGATAATGATGAATAAATGATGTTTCTAGATTAATAATCATGTACATGTTGATTTAGGATTTTGAAACCAATGTGAATACATTGTTATGATCTTAATGCTAAAAATATGATTTAGGTATCATGGATAACCTAATATGCTTAACATGATGATTAGGGTTTCACCTAATATGCATAACTAAATGTTGTAATCTTAGAGATCATGACATGATGGAATTAGGATTTGTGACCCTTATTCCTAGTCAAAACATGAGACATCCCTAAACCCTAGTTTAGGAGTGAACCTAGATCTGATTAATGTAATGTGAATACATGGCGACACATATGTAGTATGTGTGTTTTAGATATTGTTGATTGTCTGCTTTGTTGCTTGTTTGTTTGGATTCACTCTTAAAGTACATGAGTTATTCTGCATAGTTTCAGCAATGGCATAAGGTACGTGGTTATGCTTGTGAATACATGTATCAAATTCTGAGTTTGCGAGGTTTCTCGATGAGATTGAACTTCTTGAAAATTATAAAGTTCTTATGAGTATCATGTAAAGTAAATAATAATATTCTAAATCCTGGGTTAGACTAATCTTAAGGGTAATGCACACGAGGCCAGGAGGGATAGTGATTACACCAAAGGTAGTAGACCATATATGAGTTAGAATATGAAGGAAAGTTTATGTTTTTATGTTCAAATAAAAGATGTTTGCTTATATGTGTACTTGTGATTATTGGATGAACCCACATACCAGTATAGAAATATACTGAACACACATTTGTTTGTCGAGGTTTTAGGTATCAGGTATACTTGATTCGTGGACATGAGGTTACATATAAAGATATTGAAGACACTAAAGTTATTCATGAATGTTTAGAGATAATGATATATCATCATACATGTACATGTTAACTCTTTCTAAAATTTATGTAACTCCTTAGAGGAGCTTTTTATGCAAACATGTAACTATTTGTTCATTAATGGAGATTGTTTACTATTCTGTATTATTTCTTGAATCTAATCCTGGAATTTATGATTAATGATTCACGCCTTTAAGGTCGTTTGGACACTCAAAAGTGTGGGTCGTTACATTTGGTATCAGAGCCACATAATAACTTGGATTATTCTAGAATTTCTCCCATTATTTTATATTATGATTATCTATCAACCAAAAATACTTCAGATACCTATTATGATCACAAATATCCACAATATCAAAAGTCATGTACCAGGGACCCATATGTAAACTTTGGTTACCCAATTGGGCTTAAATGAGTCCCTAAGGCCCATGAATCATCTCTTGGGCCTTCCAAAGGTTCCATGAGCTTAATCACAATCCTAATCACCAAACTTGAGGCTTTGATAACCATTGCATCTTCTTTTAGCCTCACATGATCACATATGCTCAAAGTACATTATTTCCACAAATTGAACAATTATTATAAGTCTAGGGTTTGGAATTATCAACCAAGATCCCTCAACTCACTTCATTGTTATATGTTCTCTAGTTTCATTTAGGCTTGAAATCTTCAAATTTCAAGGATGTAATAGTATTCTTTGTAATCCATGCTAGGAACAACAAAAATGAAAAAGTGAGGTTTTGTCTTAACAAGAATTGTATGATACTTATCAAGAGGATCCCTAATCATAATGCAACGAAAATTTGTTGATAATTGGATAAAATTCAACTACAACTAGCACTATGGTGAAGGTGGATATCCTTGAAATTTATCATTCATCTTGATTCCCAGCCATCGTTTAGGTACTTTCTTAGTTTTAATATTTAGTCTTATTCAAATTGAAACTCTTTCTTTGGCCTAGCTAATTAGGATTTGATTAGTAGTAGTCTCTAACTTTATGACTCCATGAGTTTGAAAGAACAAAACACTTTGTCCTACATTACTCAAGATGTACAATCGTGTAATTGCAAGGAGTTTGTGTGCACCAATGTGATGGAAATAATAGGGATCCAGAGGTCCATGTACATCAATAGAAAAAGAGATATCAACGAATGAGTTCGATTTCCTTCTTATAAGGAATTTTTTTTCTACAATGAAAATATAGAAATTGTGTTTGTTCTACTAGTAGAACTATCATGCACAAACACTTTGGTTTCTAATTGAATTGATATACACCATCCAATTTCACAATAACACGGAGGTGGTAGAATGTAAAATAGAGGACATTGATGCTTGAAAGAATATTTAAGAAGAGATAGCATGGAACAGTGAGATCAAAACATCCATCCTGAATTCGGAGGGAAATGAAAGCAAGCCCATAGAAAGAACTAATACATGTTGGTAGCATGTCGTGAGAGTGAGTTGTATGGTACTTTTAGCATAATACTTTATATTTGATTTTATTTTTAATAAAGGCACTTCAAATTATTATGTTTTCTTTAATATGATATAATGAATAAACATAATAATATCGTAAAAATGAATACATAAATATATGTGATTTCATATTAAGGACCTAAACATGAGATCGTGTGTATGCTAAGATTATCTGTAACGACCCGTCTCCCGGTAACCCCCACTTAAGGGAGACCAAGAGATCAGAGCCGTTATCTAATAACCTGGATCAAAGGTTCGACAAATAGTCATTAATAATTATGAAATTCTACTAACTAAACTGGAATTGGGTATAAAATTAAAACTTTACTTACCTTTGAAAAACTTTGGAAATCTATCTATCTAGAGCTTGAATTAATCTATCTAATCCTCCTTGATCTTTATTTCCTAATTTCACAATGTGTCGCTTTACCGTTTGTTCATTTCAGGGTTGTACCTAAAACGAAAACAAATAAAATATCGACCAGTATACAGAAATATACTGGTATGTGGGGACATCCAAAATTTCACAGATATGGCTAACAATTTAATAATCACAATCAAATTATTTAATAAGACAATTTATATTTTCAATGTGTATTCTCCACCGCTTTTGCCCTAACCCTGGCATACCCCTCTAGGGTTTCTCTTTTGCCATTGACTTAAGGCCACCTTCTCAATCTCGAGCTTGGTACCTGGGAGTCACCTCTCATGGTGCTCCATAGTCATGCATCATAGACCACCTTCTCATTCCCGAGCTTGGTGTCTGGGGTCACCTCTCGTGGTGCCCATGGGTCTACCCTCCTGGGCCTGACCTTTATGGCATCTTCCATCAGGGTGTCATGTAGGTGTGAGAATTCACATGTATATATAACTGTGATAGACATAGTGACTTTATAATTGTAGTATGAACATCCAAACTGTTTAGATTGCATTCAATGCGAGGAAACATCCAGAAAACCCTCGGGAAACTAATGTGATTAACCATAATTAACCACATACCTGATTTGCAGATTCAACAAGCTATGAATAATTCCAAGCAAGCAAGTAATCCAAGAAGCAGATCAACAATCACAGAATTCCTGAAAAGCATATGTAACCTATTTACTACACTTTACCAAGAATATTTCTATTTCATTGACTTGGATTCACTTTCTAGGGCTTATAATCTACATTAGGGTTTCATTAGAGTTCTTTTTAGATCTTTTACAGCTTTCCTCATTTGTATCCAAAAAAAACCCTAAAACAACATTTCTAGGTGCAAAACCCTACTTACTCACATATTCACATTAAAGCCTTTTTATCATCTACTAGACTGATGTTACCTAACGTCAGTTTTATACAAAGGACTTCAAATTATATATCATGATCAACCATTAACCTTAAGTTAGGGTTTCTAAACTATTATGCATCTTCATGCGTACAAAATCCCTAAAATAGGCATGATATCATCTTAATTAGGTTCAATCTTTTTTTGTTATTCTCCACAGGTTATTATATCCCAAAATCAACATAATTAAGACATTAAACCCAATTTCTAAACATAATTAGGGTTTCTAAGTGCTTAATCATTTGTAACATACTGAATTCTGGGCATTTTGCATTTTGGTCCTCTTTTCCATATTTTCCTTCTATTTCTGTCCTCTTTGGCCTTTCTGTTTAATTTGTGGACAATATGATGGTTTAATGAACATTTGTTCACCTTTTATTCCAATATTTGGGTTTATGCACAAATACCTCAGTGAAAGCTTAGTAATGAGTGTAATATGTAAAATGTCCACTTAAGTGATAAAAAGAATAAGATAAATTTGTTCTAGAACTTTATAGTGCTTTTTAGAATATGAAAAAGAAAGGAAATCCCGAAATATACATAAAGGAGATGATAAATGTAATAATTGGAGATAATATGGGATATAATGGATAAAAGGAGATAATGAGGAATATATTGTCTCAAAAATCATAAGTGGAAACCAATGAAGATAATTTGGATATCAATCTCGTTTTCTTGGCTTAAAAGAAACTTAATGGCCAAGTATCATCTAATTTGGATAATAAATAAATATATAAAATCCTTTATTACATGATAATGGGAAATAAGCCAAGAAAGAGAAATAAAATATCTAATATCCTCAAATTGGAAAAGTAACTCCAAATTCGTAATCTAAACATAAAAATACGCCTTTGGGAAAATTTTCATCTAATTTGGCCAATGTTTAATATTTTATTTTATTTAGGAGAGAGAAAATGACTTAAAGAGAAAAAATATTAAATATATGTTGAAAAAAATTAATTAAGGCCAAAATCGTGTTCCACACATTTATGTTTGCTTATAGGACAAGTTTTATATTTTTAGAAAGTTTCTAGATGCCTCTAATAAATTAAAAGGCTAAATAAGTGATAACATTTAAATAAATTAAATAAAATAATAAAAGTCTTCAAAAAATATATTAATGCCAAATTAGTGTTCTACATGTTAAAATAGACTTTTGTATGAATTTTTAATAAATTTTGAAAATATTTGATGAGACGATAAATTAAGGAGAGAGAAAGTGTACAAAATTTTCAACTCATTATTTAAAATAATAAACAACTTCAACAAATGGAAATAATACCAAATTCGCGACTAAAATACTTAATATGAGTTATGGGTGAAGTTTTGTAATTTTTGGATAATCATAGAGTCATAAATAAAGGAGGAAAGAGAAAATGTGTTTTGAATTATTTAACACATTAAAGATTCTCAAAAGGTAAAACTAATTTCATATTTGTTTTCTACGCATCAAAATAAGTCATAATATAAAATTTGGTAATTTTTGGATAACGTTTGATCCTCCAAACGAAGAGAGAGAGAAAAACATTTAAATGAATAAGTCTTTTTAGTCGATTTTGAATAGGAATATCACGATGATCTTTGACCGTTGGATCTCGATCGGAGGGTCCGTGGATTGTCTTCTTCGTTGGCCCGATTTGGCAACAGGTTGCTTGACTGCCAAGTTTTCAAATCACATTATCTCTTTCAATTCTCAACCAAATCAAGAAATTTTTGGTTCGTTGGATTCCGCTTCATTTAATCCTAAAATTTTGGTATTTTCACAATTATCTAGAGAGTTCCTCTTTGGCCGAACCTCTTCTCTCACCCCCACCTATGGAAATCCTAGTATAGATCCCCTCATATATAAATACCTATACCCATGGCTTCGCGAGAGCTATTGCAACTCTTCAAACCTTTCAATTTCCATTTTGATAAGTGTTTGGCCCTCCAGCGAGCAGCCGAAGCCACTAGGCTTGCGGCAGCCCTCCCCCTCTCCTTGCTTCGTCTCAGTTCTAATACAAGGTACCACCAGATTCCCCGCTTCTTCCTCTTTCTTTTGCATATCTAAATGCGAAGTTTGGTCGAGTATCGAGTTTTTGCCCAAAACCATAGCAAGCAGTAGCTTGCGAGACCGTTGACTTCATGCGTTTTTACTGTTTTGCCCTCCGTGTTTTCTTCCTTCATTCTCCGTCTCACGCGGGGGTACTCTAGTCTTTTTGTTTTTGTTTTTTTTTTCAAACGAATTGCCTACGTGGCAAGTTATCATTGGTCAGATTTAGAAAAATCATATCTTTTTACTCAATTATCCAAATTTAAAACTAAAATATATTTTGGAATCGGGAGAATGAGATCTATCTAACAAAAATAATTTTGTGTTTTGATTCTGAGGTTTTCGAATATGTATTTTTTGAGTTGATTTAATTAACTAACAAATATGGAAAATACTCTAAAAAGTCAATAACTCGAAAATATACAAATATATATGTTATTTTGATCATAAAATCCTAACTAAGACATCAGTGAGGTTTTTAGAGTCTAAATCAATCGTTTGTGGAAAAAGTCGATGGTTTCGAGGTTTTAAGCCTTTAATGAATATACATATATCTAATACATAAATATGATGATCATATTAGGGAAAGTGGAACTGATCTCGTGTAAAAGTTATGAAAAGTGGTTCCAGGATTCTAAAGAATAAGGTATGTGCATAATACACTTCAGTTAGGAATTATTTGTTCCATTACCTATGTTTCCATAATGAGGCTTATTTGCACCTTATATTCTATCTTCATGATTCTCTTGCTATACTTGCCTCATGAACAGTTTGGGATATTATTATTGGGTCTTAGTACCCCACTGCTTTATTCTATTTGATATTGATGTTACTTACCATCTATTCTAGCATGTTGATTTAATTAGACTAATTAACTAGTGTAGTGGTACTTGTATGTACAACCACCCATAGTTGGGGAATGTGTTATTTCTCCCCTGGGGAACGTGTTATTCTCCCACGCACATGAAATATGTGCAGGTGACTGGGAATGTGTTACTGTCCCCTCACCCTTTTGGTTGAAGGTCTGGTAGGTGCCTCAACCCTACATAGTTAAGGTAGTCAATATTAATCATACATGTAATGTTGTTATTTTACTTTGTTTATGGTATGCATCTATTGAAATATTCTTATATATATGGCCTCATTCTTTTGATGAATCCCTAGCCTAATTTACTTGTTATATTTACCTTGTCACCTTTAGTATAGTTTAGTGACACATACTTTTATTTTCCTTCCCTTTTTGTTATGTGCCTTCCCAACCACCCAGATGCGGAGCAAGGTGTTGGATATGTCATGAAGATCATAGCTTTGACATGGACTTGGCTGATGGATGTGTTGCTTGGAGATAAAAGTGGAGTAGTCTAGCTTCCCTCTACTTAGATCCTTTTTTGTATAAAGCATGTACACCCATATTGGGAGAATTTTGATGTACACTTTATTTAAATTGAATATAGTCAAAATTTTATCTTCCGCTGCTATCCAAATTGGATTTTATTTACCATTATTATTAGTAGAGAGGTGGATTTATCCCACTCTTTACAGCATGGTATCAGAGCCAATGGTAGTCGGATCTTTGACTATTTCAGTTTGTCTCCCTAATTAGAACCCTAGACTTGCATAGTTTCCTTTAAGTGACATGTTTGCCTAGATTTGATCTACCTTGATGATAGGTTGACTTAGGAACCAATAGTTCCACATTAGAACCTTGATGAATAAAATCCTAAAATACTTATAATTAAAATATGCATAACTTGATGTTGTTTAGGTTTGCCTTTAGGCAACTATTAGGGCATGCAGTTGAAGCAAGGGTGTCTAGAAAGGATAAGGGTTTCGGGGGCTGGAAAAATTTTCCTCCGCACCACTAGCTTGGTATACGAGGACTCCCGTGCCCATATGATACCATCCTGGCATGCGCTGATACAAATTGCCCAAAATAGTTTGCTTTTAGGCAATAGTAACCTTAGACATATATGTTGGATATCTTTGAGAACCCTAAGTTTCATATGTATGATGATTTGTTTGAGGATGGATACCAAGATAGTTTCCTTCTGTCCCTAGAACCTAGACCTTAGAGTTTGGGTGTTTGGAAAGATATCAGAATGCACAATGGAAGTGTGATGGATCTTGATAATGGTTTAGTTAGACTTATCCTTTAACCCTAGTGTAGTCGGTCAAACCCTTTAAGGGGTGGAGTATGGTTAGTTGATGATGTTTGAGTAGTTAGATTTTGAGGACGAAATCCTATTTAGGGGGATGGAACCCTATAACATCTTCAAGTCTATCTAATCTATCTTTAGAAACCCTAACCTCATACTTAGGTGGTTAGTGTGCTTGGATCTTTGGTTTTGACCAAACAAGATATAGTTGTAACCCTAACGTGCTTGTTTATATATTAATGAACACATAATTATCATCTAAGGAATAAATCATATGCTTGAACCCTAATGAATATCCAATGCACATAATATGAATATCAATGCTAATTGTCAATAAGTAAGATGTTAATAATGGCATGAACCAATAAACCCTAATGATATGACGAGTAAGGTTATAATTCATAACTTAATGCATGCTAAGAAATGAATAAGTGCAATATAATGGTCATGTTGACCTAAACCCTAAGTTGTAATATCTAACCCTAATCTATACATCTTTAATGCCTTTCATGATATATTAATGATGTTAAGTGTCATAATTAGTTAACATACCTTGGTATACATAAATGATATATATAATCATCTAATCACATTTTAATCAAGTCATCAATATAAAATGCAAGTTACCTTGTTATCTAATACACATGTGATTAGTCACTTAATGTGAATCAATTTGTTGATAAGTAATATGTCTCACCTTGATCATTAAAATACATGTAATGGCTTTAATGTGAATATGAAGTTATTGGAATTCACATAAATGTGAAAAATCAATAATATAAATGAATAAAAATGAATAATGATTTATGATGACATTAATGTGAGAAATAAAGATAATGTGACATTGTGACAACATTAATATGAATATAAGTAACTAATGTGACATTAATTGAAATAATTGTATGCTTAACGACAATTGGATAGAATGTCTTATATTCATGTAAAACAATTTGTTATAATTAATAAAGTGATAATATGAGGATAAAGAAGTATAAATCCAGATTATTAAGGACAATGATCAAATATAATAATGAATGTTGAGATAATTGAGTAACCTCTAATTGTGCATAACCCTTTTGATAATAAAGTGAATATATAACATGACAAAATTAATATAATGTTGATGATGTGATATCATAAAGAGTATAATTTTAATGAGCCAAAAATGTAAATGATGTTAAATCTCCTAAAAAGAATATCTTAATAGTGGAACCCTAGGTGATCCTTGAGAACCCAACCTATGTTGAGCTGTATGTGAAGTTTTTGAACCCTTAGGTGTAGTTGAAGTATAAGTTTTGGTGGAAGTTGTATGGTTGGAGGAACAACCTGAAGTTTTGTAATGTGAGGTTGCACACTCACCCTTCCCTAATTGCTAGTGATTTCGGGGACGAAATCCTCTTTAAGGGGTGGAGTGTTGTAACATACTGAATTCTGGGCATTTTGCATTTTGGTCCTCTTTTCCATAGTTTCCTTCTATTTCTATCCTCTTTGGCCTTTCTATTTAATTTGTGGACAATATGATGGTTTAATGAACATTTGTTCACCTTTTATTCCAATATTTGGGTTTATGCACAAATACCTCAGTGAAAGCTTAGTAATGGGTGTAATATGTAAAATGTCCACTTAAGTGATAAAAAGAATAAGATAAATTCGTCCTAGAACTTTCTAGTGCTTTTTAGAATATGAAAAAGAAAGGAAATCCCGAAATATACATAAAAGAGGTGATAAATGTAATAATTGGAGATAATATGGGATATAATGGAAAAAAGGAGATAATGAGGAATATATTGTCTCAAAAATCATAAGTGGAAACCAATGAAGATAATTTGGATATCAATCTTGTTTTCTTGGCTTAAAAGAAACTTAATGGCCAAGTATCATCTAATTTGGATAATAAATAAATATATAAAATCCTTTATTACATGATAATGGGAAATAAGCCAAGAAAGAGAAATAAAATATCTAATATCCTCAAATTTGAAAACTAACTCCAAATTCGTAATCTAAACATAAAAATAAGCCTTTGGGAAAATTTGCATCTAATTTGGCCAATGTTTAATATTTTATTTTATTCAGGAGAGAGAAAATGACTTAAAGAGTAAACATATTAAATATATGTTGAAAAAAATAAATTAAGGCCAAAATCATGTTCCACACATTTATTATTTCTTATAGGACAAGTTTTATATTTTTATGAAGTTTCTAGATGCCTCTAATAAACTAAAAGGCTAAATAAGTGATAAAATTTAAATGAATTAAATAAAATAATAAAGTCTTCAAAAATATATTAATGCCAAATTCGTGTTATACATGTTAGAATAGACTTTTGGATGATTTTTTAATAAATTTGGAAAATATTTGATGAGACGATAAATTAAGGAGAGAGAAAGTGTATAAAACTTTAAACTCATTATTTAAAATAATAAAAAACTTCAACAAATGGAAATAATACCAAATTCGTGACTAACATACTTAATATGAGTTATGGGTGAAGTTTTGTAATTTTTGGATAATCATAGAGTCATAAATAAAGGAGGAAAGAGAAAATGTATTTTGAATTAT
This sequence comes from Alisma plantago-aquatica, assembly GCA_963693085.1. Taxonomy (NCBI): domain Eukaryota; kingdom Viridiplantae; phylum Streptophyta; class Magnoliopsida; order Alismatales; family Alismataceae; genus Alisma; species Alisma plantago-aquatica. Next base: position 437,486,582 of record OY856414.1, on the reverse strand, counting down.
TTAACACATTAAAGATTCTCAAAAGGTAAAACTAATTTCATATTTGGTTTCTACGCATCAAAATAAGTCATAATATAAAATTTGGTAATTTTTGGATAACGTTTGATCCTCCAAACGAAGAGAGAGAGAAAAACATTTAAATGAATAAGTCTTTTTAGTCGATTTTGAATAGGAATATCACGATGATCTTTGACCGTTGGATCTCGATCGGAGGGTCCGTGGATTGTCTTCTTCGTTGGCCCGATTTGGCAACAGGTTGCTTGACTGCCAAGTTTTCAAATCACATTATCTCTTTCAATTCTCAACCAAATCAAGAAATTTTTGGTTCGTTGGATTGCTCGTTGGATTCCGCTTCATTTAATCCTAAAATTTTGGTGTTTTCTAAATTATCTAGAGAGTTCCTCTTTGGCCGAACCTCTAATCTCACCCCCACCTATGGAAATCCTAGTATAGATCCCCTCATATATAAATACCTATATCCATGGCTTCGCGGGAGCTATTGCAACTCTTCAAACCTTTCAATTTCCAGTTTGATAAGTGTTTGGCCCTCTAGAGAGAAGCCGAAGCCACCAGGCTTGCGGCAGCCCTCCCCCTCTCCTTGCTTCGTCTCAGTTCTAATAAAAGGTACCACTAGATTCCTCTCTTCTTCCTCTTTCTTTTACATATCTAAACGCGAAGTTTGGTCGAGTATCGAGTTTCATGTGTTTTTACTATTTTTCCCTCCGTGTTTTCTTCCTTCATTCTCCATCTCACGCGGGGGTACTCTAGTCTTTTTGTTTTTGTTTTTTTTCAAACGAATTGCCTACGTGGCAAGTTATCATTGGTCAGATTTAGAAAAATCATATCTTTTTACTCGATTATCCAAATTTAAAACTAAAATATGTTTTGGAATCGGGAGAATGAAATCTATCTAACAAAAATACTTTTGTGTTTTGATTCTGAGGTTTTCGAATATGTATTTTTTGAGTTGATTTAATTAACTAACAAATATGGAAAATACCCTAAAAAGTCAATAAGTCGAAAATATACAAATATATATGTTATTTTGATCATAAAATCCTAACTAAGACAGCAGTGAGGTTTTTAGAGTCTAAATCGATCATTTGTGCAAAAATTCGATGGTTTTGAGGTTTCAAGCCTTTAATGAATATACATATATCTAATACATAAATATGATGATCATATTAGGGAAAGTAGAACTGATCTCGTGTAAAAGTTATGAAAATTGGTTCTAGGATTCTAAAGAATAAGGTATGTGCATAATACACTTCAGTTGAGAATTATTTGTTCCATTACCTATGTTTCCATAATGAGGCTTATTTGCACCTTATATCCTATCTTCATGATTCTCTTGCTATACTTGCCTCATGATCAGTTTGGGATATTATTCTTGGGTCTTGGTACCCCACTGCTTTGTTCTATTTGATATTATTGTTACTTACCATCTATTCTAGCATGTTGATTTTATTAGACTAATTAACTAGTGTAGTGGTACTTGTATGTACAACCACCCATAGTTGGGGAATGTGTTATTTCTCCCCTGGGGAACGTGTTATTCTCCCCCGCACATGAAATATGTGCAGGTGACTGGGAATGTGTTACTCTTTCCTCACCCTTTTGGTTGAAGTTCCGATAGGTGCCTCAACCCTACATAGTTAAGGTAGTCAATATTAATCATACATGCAATGTTGTTATTTTACTTTGTTTATGGCAAGCATCTATTGAAATATTCTTTTATATATATGGCCTCATTCTTTTGATGAATCCCTAGCCTAATTTACTTGTTATATTTACCTTGTCACCTTTAGTATAGTTTAGTGACACATACTTTTATTTTCCTTCCCTTGTTGTTGGGTGCCTTCCCAACCACCCAGATGTGGAGCAAGGTGTTGGATATGTCATGATGATCATAGCTTTGGCATGGACTTGGCTGATGGATGTGTTGCTTGGAGACAAAAGTGGAGTAGTCTAGCTTTCCTCTACTTAGATCCTCTTTTTATATAAAGCATGTACACCCATATTGGGAGAATTTTTATGTACACTTTATTTAAATTGAATATAGTCAAAATTTTATCTTCCGCTGCTATCCAAATTGGATTTTGTTTACCATTGTTATTAGTAGAGTGGTGGATTTATCCCACTCTTTACATCATTCTTATTCAGAATAAAACCCTAAAACATGCAAGAAACATCTAGATCCAGTTCAAGTTCGTCATTACCTATTTGACAGGTCGTAATTACTCAATTTCATCCACTAAACCATATGAACTTAACCAATATGTTCAATTAGGGTTTCTTAATCTAATATAGAAATATTTTTCATTAGATTAAGACACTTTTGCAAATATGAACAGATTCAGGTTCTCAAACCAATTCTATTGTGTTCCTCATATTTTTCTAAGCAACTTTCATATTTTAACTTTATTCATCCGAGCTTCCTATCAAAGGTTATGATTTTTGCAAGACAGACATTAACTTGGGTTATTTGTTATCCTTTTAGAAAAAATGATGGCCATCCGATCTGTGGTCCTGTGGTCCATGCGAAATCCAATGGTCTGTGCCTTACTTTGCGATAAAAAAGAAGCCAATGACAGAAAAGGCCTTACCTTCCTTTACGAACGTCCGGGGCAAGGAAGTCATTTCCCCCTTTCTCTTCTTCTTCCTCGCTTCCGTGAACAGAGACAAAGCCGCTTGCAGCCGCGGTCAACTAAAAAGTTGACTTCCGCCTCTGGTCCTCTGAATCCATTGGGGATGGCTCCTTTGGTTCCCGCCTCCCTTTCTCGAACTCACCCTGCTACCAGCCATCATATGCGGTGGTCAGATTTGGCGGCCCCAGAAGCTCCCGTCGGCCTACGGCAGTTCCACAGAAGCTGCAGCCACCAGAGGATCGTGGACGAGATTGGAAGCAGAGGGAACTCTGCTTTGGGTTTGAGTGACTCCTCCCATCCAAGAATAGAAGGAAAGAACGCCTTATATAGGCTGGGTGAGGGGGTTCCAATTCGATCAGAGCCCATCTCCCAAACAATTTGGGAACTTTCTCGAATTCCGACAAAAACAGAGAAAATCGGGGTTGTTTATGCACAAATTTGCCTCCCCAACTCGATGGGAGAGTCCACCTTCATCCCAACTGATCAAAGTGAGAAAGAATCGGAGAGGGAAAGGAGTCCTTGCTGTACTTAGTTTCCTAATCTGAAACAAGGGCAGCTATCGTTGGATCTGGATCCAACAGCTAGCAAGTCTCGTATTAGAACATCAATTGTTACATTTAAAGTTATCCCTTACACTTTAGGAAACTTGTAAAATCCATATATCTCAAACCATTTATCCCATTAATTCCAAATTTTAGAGGAAAGTCTGCGACGACTTAATGCATGTATGTACCAAATTTGAAACTCAAAATCGAAAGTATGAGATGTTTTTATTTATATATAAGATTTCACTTAATTATATATATTTCTCACATATTTTCTCTTTCCCTTGCCATTAAATTATTATTTTTAATTCCTTGAACCTCAAGGAACCCTAATGGTTCATAATCCCATCTTGGTAATATTCCTTAGCCTCTCACTTATCTTTTATCTATTTTCTCTTTCTTCTTATTCATTTCTTATCAAAATATCTCTTTTCGGAGATTTCTCTTTATCCCTTTTATTATTTTCCTTATTGGAATTTCTTTTAACATTAGAAACCTCATGGATACAAAAATACATCAAATATAACTCAATTATATCTCTTTTCACTTATTTTCCCACATTTCTTCAATATTTTCAATTTCTTTCTTAATAAAGAAATACTTAATTGATCTTTTCTTTTCTTATTGCTCTCTTTATGCAACTTTGTACTCCTTGGAACCCAAGGAACCCAAGAGGCACGAAATCCCTCTTTGGATTTTCCTTCTAGAGGTTTCCACATTTTTCTTTTCTCAAATATTCAATTATTCAGTCACTAATTGATTTTTTTTGTTATTTGGGCCCAATAGCCAATAAAGCCCACAACACAAACATCAAGGCTATTGTAAACAAAATCCATTTATTCGAACCAATTTATATCATTATTTGTTCAAATATTCTTAATATGAGAAATTACATTTCTCACCAAATGAACCCAAAATTTGGGGTTGTAACATTATCCATTCTTGCATACACTTCTAGTCATATATTATTTTGGAAATTTGGACAAACAATACATTAAGGCTAGTATACGATGTTGATTGATGACATCTTGTTCGTCATGATATTAGATATCAAGTCAAGCACATGGGTAATTGTTATGAACAAGTGTACTATATAAGACCTAACTTGAGTATGATACATGGAAGCCATAAATGGTAGTAGATACCATGGACCTCACAGTCAGTGGTACTAACACCAACAGAACAAGCAATGGGCTAATCTTATTGAAGGTGGAGTTTGAGGAGGAGTTTCTTTAGACCATCACCTATACTCCTAAAGAACGGTCGATAGAAAAACTCAAGCACTTTAACGGGCATTCTTCAATGAGCTAGAGTATTCATTAGAGGGTGAATTTTCAGTATGATCCCACCCAGTCCTGTCGTGACCCCACATTGCATGACACATCATCTACAACCATTCCATTTCTCTCTCATTGCTTTTAAGAATGTAGACAATGTCAAATTCAAGTTAGTAGGGGATGTAATGGCACATCTCTTTATCCTTTCATCTTTATCTTTTTATCTTTATTTTTGCATTACTTACTATTTGATTAGATTATTTTCTTTATTCTAGATTCCACTTCTATCTAGTGTAACTATGACTGTAAACATTGAAAAGTACCAACATTTTGAAGAACAAAAAATTATTTATGATTTTTCGTGCTCTTGACATGGTATAAAATTATTAAAATTCTGGAAAATTATACTCTTGAAGCTAATTTTGTTGTATTTAAGAGTGTAAGTGAAGGAATGGTTTAGTTACTTAGCCTGAAGCCATGGTTAATGAATGAATATACTAACTCAACTCTAAGGTTTGTGATATGATGATTATGTTTGAGGCCAAAACAAGAAAACAATAATGTGATCTTTTATGTGAATCTAGAAATAAACATTAAAGTTACCCTATCACATAAGTTGATAGGGGAGGAACATATCATGGTTTGCAAAGACATTATCTCTTACTCTTGTGATTTTATCCACCTTTATACATCTTTATCCACCACCATATAATGAGAAAGTTCAATAAAAATTATTTTCCTCATTGTTGTATTACATGGTATCATAAGAAGCATACATTTGTATCATCTATTTTGCATTGAAAACATAATTCTTTTGCATATCATATCATTCGATCATTTCAGTTTTGAATAAGAAATCTTTGTATAGATTGTACATTTCATTACATATTCCATAAGGTGTTATCTTTATTTTCCATTTTTATATTTCTCCATAAAGAAAGACAAAATTGTATATGCTTACTCATTCTCCAAAGACAAAAAAGTAAAGCCCAAGAACAAATTATTTATCATTGCTAAAATAGTAGGAATAAAAAGGTATTTGAGAGAGAAAAAGGAATATATTAGGATAAAAGGGAGAAAAATGATTTCCAATTTCAAAATCATATCTCTCCGAGCATTGAAAAAGGAGTTACTAAAAATATTCTTTACATACACCTTTCCACTTATTTATCAGAAGCATCACAATAGTAAAAAGAAAATTAGGCACTAGAAGGCATACATTCATATTATATTCATCATTTCAGCATGTTATATTTGATTCATTATATAAATGATTTAGATTATTCTTGTGAATCTTATTATCAAAGCCACACATAACACCACTTGTTGCTCTGCATGGTAGGCCATCACAATAATTTTCCCCTCATCCAAGGCTTTATGGAGGACTTATTCCAACATAGATTTCATTTCTATCACGGAAATGTAGACATGGAGATCACATGTTGCACCATAAGCATGTATGCTAATAATATGATTTATGCTACTCCAAGTTAATTCTACTTTTATTGATTTTATTTTGACATATTTTATAATCATGATTCATTGTTGTAGTGTATTTTCATGGTTGGTAAGGGTCAGTTGGGATCAACTATGGGGTCTGGTTAAAAAATTAATTTTATTAGTTTTATCCTCTTATTGAATTATTTTGACCACCAAGAGTGGTATTACTTAAGGATAGACAATATTCGGGACTAGGTGGTTTTCATGCATAAAAAAATGTAATGATTTTCATGGGATAACTTTAATGTTTTTTGTGAAATTTGTTCCAAAATATATATATATATATATTTCCGTTCTTTTTGCAAAAATCTAGCCTTTGAAATCCTTTTGCATCAATGTTACCTTTTTTCTATGTATTTAATATAAAATTGTCATATTTTATCAAGATTTAATAAAAGTGCTTTGAATATTGAGTTCAAGGAGCACTTTTAGCCAAAATAAATTCCACTAACATACATCAACAAAAGAAAAGTCTCACCAGAACATTGATAAAACACTGGGACTATTCTCAGTGCCACCAAGAGAAGGACTCGAAAACATCAGTAACTTCTTAGTGACACCAAAATCCTAGTCGGTGGTATTGACATTATTTTGATCAAATGTGGATTCAAGCAAGTCAGTTCTACCAACATTATCAGTGCTACCAACATTGTCATGTCACCAACATGAAAAATATGGATGATCAAGATTTTGACCTAGATATCAGCATTCCAAATATTTTGTTGGGCACTTGGGGTTTTATAAAACCCAATGCATGTTGGTTATCACCAACACATCAGAGAGGGGTGGATAGCCATCCCTATACTAAAAGTAAGAGAGAGGAAAAGGTGGGAACATGGAGAAAAGAGAATCTTGACACCTTCAAGGAGAGATTTGGAGGCCCAAATGTCATCCATTTGCGCTCATCATTGGATGGATATGCATTATCCACCATTTTTATATTTTATCCTCTTATTCTCATGTTTTCATTCTCCCTCAAGATATATTAATGTACCATGTTCATCCTATTATTCCCATGTTTTCATTCTCCTCCATGATCTATTATGATACCATGTTCAATGTGTTGGTCTAACCCCTCTTCTTTAGGACTCAAGAGTACCCTGGCATTTATGTGTACTTGACAATGTTTATATAGAAATAAAAATCTTTGCTTTAGAATTATAATGATAATTTGCTTCATTGTCCCAGGCTCATGATTGATCTCCCAGTTCATGCTTTGGATGTTTTTTCACTATAAAAGCATGTTTTAACATTGGAAGAATTATCATTAACATAATTAATGACTCACAGTGAATGTGGGTTTACAATTGTGAGGTTAAATATGCTGAGAAAGATTGTTAATCATTTAATCTTTTACTTATTTACTACAAAAGTGGGTGTTTAAGTGGACTAAATCGTGTGTTATCCTATGAAAGAGGGTAATAGAGCTTATTGATCTTGATTATTTTGGATTATTGCTTATTTGTGAATAGATTGAATTGAAGTATAAATTACATTGTGGTGAAACTGATTATACCAGAGAATCTATCCCTCTGATTTCACTACTTATTTTCTTTAACCACTTAGTTAAATTTAGTTTTAAATTTGCAATCAACCAACTCAATCCTTTCCTTCAGCTTAGTTGATTTGATCTTAGTTAGTAATAGTTTCTAGACTTACAATTCTATAAGTTTGACAACCAACACTCAAAATAGTGTATTACTTTGACATGTACACTTGCCTTCTACATGCACAACTTGTGTGCATCTTTGTGCCATAACCTATCATGGTCACCATAGTCACACCTATTGTGATGATTCAATATATTAAATAATCAAAAGCACCCAAGTAAAAACAATGTAGGTGTGGCTCAAGCCACCTTAGTAGAGATTCCTTCACCCCTCATAAAGGGAAAGAAAAGATAACTATCTATGAAGGATTCCCTACCAAAACAACTCTAGAGAAGATATACATGGTTCTTGTTCTTACAGTCAACATTGAGTGCCACCTAAACTTGATCTTTGTCAAGAAACCAATCTAAAAGGATAAAAAAAATTAGCTTCTTGATGATCTTGAAGGAGAGTTATTACTACCTAATGTGATGGAGAGTTCCACTATGAATAGGGAGGCTGCAATGAAGACCCTTGAAGGAGCCTATGTCTCCAAAGATGTGAGACTAGAAGTACTCATAGCTACAACCAGGTTAATCATGACTCCACATCTGATCTCTTTCTTTAAGAAAGAGACACCTCACAGAGGGAACCATAAGAGATCCTTGTTAGTCACTATCACTATAGAGGTCTCAAGATACATTCCTGCTTCATGTACAACAAAGCATGTCTCAATGTATGGGGAGGGATCCCTTGAACCTCCATCTGACAATAAATAAAGTAACATACTTCAATGACACACTAAAGGTGAACTATGGGGATTTTCCCTAGAGATCTATATAGGACAACAAACTTTCTCATTATTGTTTGTGGTCATGGAGTTGAGCCCTTCCATCAACCTCCTTTTAGGTGAGCCAAGGATTCACCATTATCAGTGCATTGTAAAATTTATATAGATGGAAATTCTTTACTTATAGGGAACTATATTCATGGAGGGAAAGTATATTATCATCAAGGGATTTAGTAGAAGTAAAATATACCTTTCAAATGTAAGTATTCATTGCAAAGGAGTTATCTTTTGTAGACAAAGTTTAGATAAGAGGAAAAATGTTGGAGAGGATTTTTTTACTTGGAGGGCGTTAAGAAGTATATAGATATTGCTATTAAAAGGAAATGGATTCTTGGTTGGAAATAAAACTTAATAGATGAAAAGATATTGTTGGAAACATATTCATGTGTTAATATGAACTTTTTCATGGAAAAGTTTATTGCAGATGTGTCAATATAATAAGAGAATAACTAATTTATTATAGATAATTTTCCCCATCATTCATCATGAGTTCTCATGGGGACAAAATATAAAAAATGTGACTGTAAAATCCTCATGAATAATTTCCCTTTCCCCGTCATTACACAATCAAACTACACATTCAATTTCCAACCATTCCCCCTAGCCCCGTACTTATAGTTTAGTATGTACTAAACATATCTTAAGACTCTGAATCTTAAGTTAAATAAGGTTGTATGCTAGTAAAAAATGGAACAATACAACATAAAACAAAATTCAATATTATCTAAAAACCTCATATTCAAAATGTAGTGGGTGTAATGACCCAAAACCTACAACTTACCCTATTAATAATTAGAAGGCTTGTGAGATAGGTTCCTTAGATTCAATCAAACAAGGATAAAATTTTACCCTAATAATTAATGTGAATGCATATAACATATTATGTGGCAATGGGTTCTGTAAACAACATCAACATTTACATAATAACCTAATTATGTGCCAACATCTAAATAAATTCATGAAATATAATACACATATTTCCTTTGCCAACTAATAATCCACATAATGGTTAAATAAGAGAAATAATGTACATAAAACATGTATTAGAATAACAATTGGAATTTGCATGTACAATCATCTAAGTTTAGGTGGAATTAATGGATTAAATATGTTAAAATAGGAAAATGTGGAATTTCATGCAAAATATAGTTCTTTTGGTAACAATGTGAAATTAATGGGACTCTAATTGAAGATTGTCAACATATATGTGGATAAATTGCCTAAATCATAATGGCAATATAACTCACAAAAGGAAATTCCAAAACCCAATATAATTTAAAAAAAAAATTCCTTGGGCCCCAATTAGTTTGGGTATCAAGTTTCACATTGTTTTAATAATAATAACTATGTTAATTTCATTTAAAGAGGAAAACACGACAAAAAACCAAAAGTGTTAAATAAATTATTAAATGCCTTCAAAATTGCAACTAAACCCTTTGAATTCTACATATCAAAATTATTCTATGTGCAAGTATCCACATTAATTGAACTATCTTATTTATCCAAGATTTATTTTGGTGAGAGAATATGATTTAAAGTCCAAATTATTAGTAAAATAGTAAACATTCCCAAAATAGAAAATTAATGAAAAAATCAGACTCCTCATGTTTTAGTTTGCTTGTAGGTCAAATTTCACCTCCTTTGAGTAGTCCTAGATGCCTCAAATTCATTAAGGAGAGAAAATACATGATATAATCTAAAAATATTGAATAAAATATGAAATCTCTTCAAAAGTAAAAATTAATGGCAAAAATGGCTTCTACACATCTTAATTAATCTAGTGGCAAAACTTGCTATTAATTTATCATTGTTTGAACTTGCAAATAGTTAAGGAAAGAAAATAGGGTTTTAAATGCATAATATTCAATGTATTTGGTCAATATACTCAACTTTCCTAAAGTCTCACATACTTTTTTTCATGTCACGCATGGTTTCCTTTAGTTTTTGTCATGCCTCATCAGTATTGTCCAATCAACATCAAACAACAAGAGCATTGTGTCCTACCTTGAGTACTAGGCCGCTGTACATGAACTATGCCCCATTTCCTTTAAGTTTGCAACACACAATTCCCACTTTCACAACAATGATATCTCATAATATCTTTAGCTAAATGTTCCTTATCAATTTTGTAACTTTGGGTCCTAGTTTATTTAGTTTGTGATCTCATTTATTCTATCACACCCGAGCCTCCAATTTCCCATGTCTTACCTTTGTTTTTCTTTCTTTTCTTCTTGACCCCATTCTCTGGCGTATAGACCCTTATACAAAATATCTCATGTCTTTTTCGTGCCTCAGGGTGACTTTTCTCGATACTATTTTGGTCGTGTTCTCTCTCGTGGTTGGAGACCGTTCATCATTGGACTTTAGGAGTCACCATGGTATCTCCAACTTTGTTCCTATCTTTTGTGAACTCCAAAAAATGGTCTAGTTCAACTCCCTATGATATGGAAATCCAAATTGACCCTCAAGTTCAACTTATAATGGGTACAACTCTTTTCCCCTTTTTCATTTGAGTTCCTAAGTTAACTAATGATGATTTTGCGTCATCATTCTCAGTTTCGATTGTGCTTTGTTTACTTTATCGGAAGCTTCCTGAGAACATCATGAACTTAATTTTGAACTCATATATGTTTGGGTTTTCTTCTGGGAGGGCCCTCAAGTTCCTCCTTCTTGCTAGTCATGGAGGAAGACCTATTTCTCTTCTCCAACTGCCTCAAGACTGTGGAAGGGGTCATTGAGTTTGTCAGGAATTAGTGGACTCTGGTCTAATTTGTTTGGTTAGATATCCCACCTGACTGATAATTGTGTAAGATGTATTGACTCTTGGAAAGATTGATCGCAAACAAGATGAAAGACTGGTGTGTTACTAGTTTGCCTCTCATTTATCTTATTTTTTTTTATTCCACTAAGGGCATTTGGATCTTTTCGCTGAACCTAGTCTTTTACCCAGTCTTGTGGAGGCCTAGTCCAGTTGGTCAACGCGGATAGGGCCACCTGAGCTTGCTTTTTCCTTGATATGAATAATTTTGCATGCATGGATTTTCTTCCTTTTTTGATTGGTCAATATTTCCAATGCCCATAGTAAATTGTATACGGATAAGAAAAATGACAGAAAATATGCTTTAGAATTAGAAAATTATGAGGTACCCCAAGGTATTATTTCATCATCAGATTCTAATGAAAAATATATGATTTTTAATGATATTTTCTAATTGGTTATAAATTGTAAAATTCATAAGTAATAATATATAAGTCCTAAAAATAAAATAAAATAAAATACGATATGAACTAATAAAAATATAATCTCTGAGATGGTGTGGTTTTGATAACCTAATTCAATAAAAACAAAAGGCAACTTTTAGGTTTATATAATTAATGTAAACCTAATTTGAATCTCACATATGCCCTTAATAGGTTGTTTGTGGACTAAGATGGAATTAGAGTTTTAACCTTGAACACATGTAGACTCTATCGAGGTATGTTGTATCCCCTATGAGTCATATTAATCAATTATTTCCTTCACTCTCTTTATTTTGTGCCTCTTTGAGGTATTTTTAAATGAATTATATATTTCTTGACTTGATGACCTATTTGGGTCTAATCTTATAAACTTTGTATTTCTAATCCATATTGGAATCTAAAACTATACTTTACTTCATTTGAAACCCTATTTGTGTATATGGACTATTTTGCCCAATTTTCTGGTGGATGTTCCATATTATCCATTTATGTGATGGAAATCTCATTTACTCTATTTATATGACCATACTTTCACTTACCTCTACATTATGTGTGCTTTGCAATTTAGTACCCCTAGAGTAGTTGTAAGTACTTTGGTTTTTAGTTTGTGTGTCCATGTTATACTTTTGGGATTGAGGTTGTGTGCCCCATACCCAAGTTTTATGCCGACACTTTATCTATTTGGGAGTTTAGTTGTGTGCCTTACTCTATCAGGTATCAAGGTTGTGAGACTTAGCCACCAATGTTTATTTATATTACACTAGTGCTATGCTTATCTCACATGCATTCATATTGATATTATTTTGATGGGTTTTGTGACCTAAATTCTTTGTTTGTGCTTTTGTGGCATAACTCTTGTAATTTAGTGATGGAAAGTATTTCTCTTGATTTTCATCTTATTGCAATTCTTATTCTTTTATATCCACTTGGATAGTACCTTTGTCCTTTTATGGAAAGTATTGTTATACTTTATTTCATATTTTCCTTATATTGCTCAATCGATATTTTATATGTACATATTGGCATTTATGTTGATAAGTTCGATTTTTGCTTCTCTTTTGGGGTTTTCTTCTAACCCCAGGTGTAGGACTTGGAAGATTAGATATGGTGACATGGAACTACTAGGTGGAGCTCTTGGGGAGATAGACATGAGATAGTTGGATATTCCTCTACTTAGATCCTTATTTTGTAACTTTCATGTAAACCCCATATGGGAGATGATGATGATGATGATGCACTTTTCTAAAATTAAATATAGTCATGATATATTATTCCATTGTCATACTTTTGCTATTTTGTATATCATCATTTAAGAAAATGAAAAAAAGTTACACCTATACCAACATATCTTTTGAGTGTGTATGGAATAGATGGATTTATTCCTCAAATTAAGTATGGAGTGGATCCCCCCTAATGTCTCACTCCTTACAAGATGGTATCAGAGCCATAGTTGTTAGATTTTCTACTATTTCAATTTTATTTCCCTAATTAGAATCCTTACCTTTCAAAGTTACCTACTAAGTGAGATGTTTACCCTAGAATTGAGCTATAATATTCATGAGATGATGAAAGGTCAATTTAGAATCATAAGAGGAACACATAAAAATCATGATTAGTGAATCCTAATGTGTAATGATCCATAGCTCATATTGGTTAATTATGACATATTTCTTTGGAAGTTATGATTTTTATCTTAGGATGGAATTAGGTCATGAGTATGATAGTGTATCATTGCTAAGGAGATCCTAACATGGAACAATTGTGACTTGATTTCTCGCATTGATTTTGGGACCTATCTTCAGTTTCGTATTGTGAATTTTGACATCAATTGTTTTCCTTATAACTACATGTCAAAAAGGTTTTTATGGACTTTATCAAAGTTTTCTTGAACTAAATCTCATTGAAAAGAGGTGCAAATTCTTTATTGAGAAACCCTAGAGCAAGGTAGGATAGAAATCTCAACCCTAGTTTTGGCTATGAAGTGGTAATTTGGAATATGTGGCATTGCTTAAAGTTTAGTTGACCTACCCTTTTGTACACTATGACCTTTAGTTTTTGAAGTGAATCTTAAGGTTGTTAGGTTAGGAACACAAGGACCTAAAGCTCAACCCTACTTGGATATGACATGTTATTGGATGCATGAACAACATAAAACCCTAAAATATTCACGACTAAAGGATGCATAAGTAACCATAGTCCCTTGACATTTTTTATATTGACTTATTAGGTTAAACATTTTAATGAATAGATAATAGGCGATTCATAATGTACTTGTGGTTTGAATATAAGGATAAAATCATTTAAAGGGGTGGAGTTTTGTAACGAACCAAAACATAGAACTTATAATGTTCCATAATTATAAGGATTGTGAGATGATTCCTTCGATTTGATCAAATAAGGATAAAATTTTACCAAAATGAATAATGTTAATGCATATAACATATTATGTGACAATAGGTTATGTAAACAACATCACAAATTTGCATAATAAATTAATTATGTGCCAACATGTAAATACATTTATGAAATGTTACATATATTTCCTTTGCTAAATAATAATCTACATGCTGGTTCAATAAGAGGAATAATGTACATAAAACATGTATTAGAATAACAATTGGAATTTTTTTTACAATCATCTAAGTGAAAGTGGAATTAAAGGACTAAATATGGTAACGAGGTAAAATGTGGAATTTTGTGCAAAATATTACTCTTTCGGTAACAATGTGAAATTAATGGGATTCTAATTGAAGATAATCAATATATAATTAGATAACTTGTCTAAACCATAATGTTAATATAACTCACAAAAGGAAATCTCAAAACCCAAATATAATTGTAAAAACATATTCCTTGGGCTCCAGTTAGCTTGGGTGCCAAGTTTCACATAGTTTGAACAATAATAATTATCCTACTTTCATTTAAAAAAGAAAATAAGACAAAAGGCCAAAATCATTAAATAAATTATTAAATGTCTTCAAAAGTGGAAATAAACCCCAAATTTGAATTCTAGATATCAAAATTAGTACATGTGTAAGTTTTCACATTAATTGAACAATATTATTTATCCTAGTTTTATTTATGGAGAGAGAATATAATTAAAGTCCAAAATATTAAATAAAATAGTAACCATTCTCAAAATGGAAAATTAATGAAAAAAATCAAAATTCTTGTGTCTTAGTTTACTTGTAGGCCAAGTTTCACCTCCTCCTAGATGCCTCAAATTCATTAAGGAAAGCAAATACATGATATAAACTAAAAATATTAATAAAATATAAATCTCTTCAAAAGTAAAAATAAATGCCAAAATCAACTTCTACATATATTTAGTCTAGAGGCAAAATCTGGAATTAATTTATCATTGTTTGTTATGGAAAGAAAAAAGGGTTTTAAAACATAATATTCAATGTATTTATTTGATGCACTCAATTTTCCTAAAGTCTCACATATTTTTCTGAGTCACGCCTGGTTTCCTTTTAGTTGTTGCACCTCATCATGATTGTCTGATCAAGATCACAAACAACATGAATAGGATACCACTGTGCGTGAACTGTGCACTATTTCCTTTGACTTTATGACACAAATTTCCTACTCTCACATAAATGGTATCTCACAATTTCTTCTGATAAACATTCCTTAATCAATTCTAGAGCACTACATCCTAGTTTGTCTAGAGTTTTTGATCTTGTCTATTCTATCACACCTGAGCCTCCAATTCCCCTATCTTACCTGTATTTTTCTTTCCTTTCTCCTTCACCTCCACTCTCTGGCTTCTGGACCCCAATAAAAGATATCCCATGTCTTCGTGGTACATTAGGGTTATTTTGTCAGATACTATTTTGGTTGTGCTCTCTCTCATGGTTGGAGATCATTCATCATCAGACTGTAGGAGTCACCATAGGATCTCCAACTTTGTCCCCACCTTCACAAACTCCAAAAACAATCTAGTTCAACTCCATGTGATATGGAAAGACAACTTGACCCTCAATTTCATCTCACAAAGGGTACACGTAAAACCCAGATTTTTGTATCACATGAGCAGAATCTAATTTTTTTTAATTTGGAGTGTCACAAAAATGATATGAATTACAAAAATTATAGAAAATAACCAGTATAGAGTGTGCATGAAATAAATTCTCAGGAAAAGAAATTTTATTACATTATCATATACAAAAAAAACTTAATACCATGATACAACTTGATACAAATATCATCTCAAATCTAGGCCGTATAGATGGATCCCCACAAAGAAAACCTCCTAAAGTTGTTACTGTAACATCTTGTCATTATGATCTCCTAAACTTTCATACTTGCAGACATCTCATCCCCATCCATGCACAAAAGGCAACATAAGTTAGAGTAAGTGTCATTGAACTTCTAATAAGATAAACATGAATATATAATAATTGAAACCTGAATTAAGATCTAAAAGGTATGAACTTATACAGAATCAATGTGTTTTCTATTTGATTTGTAGCCACTATTATATGCTAAGTCCTCCTAAATTGGCATATCTATGCCCTGTGGTAGTGAAGTACCATTGAATTGGCACTACATGCCTTTGAATGACATCAAGGTGTCTCTAAATTGGCATGACTATGCCCTAAATTGGTACACAAGTACCTATGAGTTGGAATAAACACTCCTCTGAATTGGCAACATGTGCCTCTAAATTGTCCTGAAACTAACTGAATGAGAACTTATCATATAATGTTTTATGTGAAGCACCTACTACAGAAATGGCTTATAACGTCACATTTAGAGGCATCATTTGTATACAAGAAACCGACGCCTAAACCCTACAATGCCAGTTGAATACAAAAACTAACATCTATATGTGAAGAGCGGCCAGACACTGGTAACACTTCTTATTTAGCGTTGGTTCCTCAATAAGCAACCAATGCCTAAAATTGCCCATCAAATTTGAATTTTCCTGTGAAAAAAATTATCTCCAAAATTTAACATACGACGTCGGTTGTTGAAAAATTAACTGATGACTAAAGGTTTGTCGTGAGACAGAAATTGGGCCCATTTTTATCGTTGGGTTTTGTGTAATAACCGACGCCGACGTGTTTTCACGTGCTGTCCCCGTGAAAAATTTCACCCCCCTTTGGTGTTAGTTTGCTACAACAACCGCCGACTATGGTCATAATTCGAGAACATTTTTTTTGTCGGCATATGTAGATAGACGTCAATTTTTCTAGTTGAAACTGACGACTATCATTGAACATAGGTGTTAGTTTTTGTGTGATAACGACTCCTATTGTTTTAAGTGTCAGTTGTTTTTAATAACCGACATCTAATGTTAACTTAATAGCACCTGTGTGAACCAGACTCTTCCCCTTTATCTATTTCATTCCTGATTGAGGTTAGGTATGGTGATTCCCTGCTCCCCGCCGCTCGCTGCTCCTCTGCTTGCCGTCTCCACCGCTTGCTACTCCAGTCACCGTTCACTGCTCCTCTGCTCGTCGCCGCCACTCGCTGCTCTGGCCACCTACTTGCCTACTCGCTGCTCGGACCTCCGCTCGTTGCTCTTGCTCTCCTACTCGCCACCACCGCTCGAACCTGTGAAGGTACCCTTCTTCCTCCTCTTCTTCCTCCACCTAGTATCAAACTAGCATTGGAAATCCACATCAAATTCCTTAGAGTCGTTGGTTGATGTCAGTTGACTTGAAACCAAAGGGAGGGACATCTAAAGAGAGAATAACATTCTATCTAGATCCATCCAGAACCCTAGAAATCATTGGGGAGAGTTGAAGACAACCATTGGTGGGTTGATGTGGAGTAATGAGACACTGAAGAATGTGATTAGAGATTATAATTGTTGTTTAAAGGGTGGTTTTGTTAAGCCATGGAGCCTCTCTTATACATCACTATATTATCAATGAGCTTCATCTTACTCTTACCTAAGAAAAGCTTCTTCTTAATCTCCTATACATCACTATATTTAAGGTTAGTTTGTCTACTAGAGTGTGGGGATTAACCATGTTGCCTATAGTTTATAGCATTGCATTGTGAATTATTGCATGTTTGAAACTATTGAATTCTTGATTTATTATTTAATAATGCTCTATAGATTAGGTACTTATCATGTCTATTAAAATCCTATAGTAGAGTCATATGTATATGAAATTAGAGCATCAATAAATCATCAATGAAACCTAGATATGACATTAGAATGACATTCTCTGGGGTGATGGGTTCATGATATATAAGTAATGAGACCTCAATTCAATGGGGAACTTTTTCCTTGTGATTTACATACTCTAACAAGATCTGGAATGTATTTGACCCTTGATCTAATATCCAAATTGTGAGTGATGCAATGTAAGTGAGCAAATACATGTAGTGGTGGTGAAATCTTATGTCTATGTTCTTTTTTAATTATTTTATCTTATTTTTAATTTTTACCTTTATTTTATTTACTTCCTTACATAACTTAGTTATATAAAAAGATTGTCAACTCGATCTAACCTTGTTAATCACTTTTTCATATTTGGACTAAAATCCAAATTGGCCTTAAGAAAAATTGTCCTTAGGTTCGATCCTAAAAATTTAATGTGATCAGACCCGCCTACTTATGGGTGGTGTTATATTTTGTTGGCCTAGAAACCCATCCAAGATTTACTCATTAGGAGTAAATCTTGGATAGTCCCTGGTTTGGGACTATTCTTGAACACCTAATCTCACTTAGGATGTAAGTGTATAATGTGTATTTGGTTTTCAAGAAAATTTCAATAGAATTTCCCCGTTTGTTCTCTAAGTACATATGTACTTGGAGAACAACTGGGAAATGCTGCCAAAATTTTCTTGAAAACCCAATACACATTATATACTTACTAGTGAGATTAGGTGTTCAAGAATGGGATAGGTGGTACACATTTATTATATATAAGACCTTAAACCCTAAAGTTTTAACCATAAACCCTAATATTTTAACCCTATACCCTAATCTTGTTCTAATATATACTTGTTTTCTCTTTGATCATATAATGGATAGATCATGGATGTCCATTCCAAATCGCTGCACCCCAGAGTTTATTTCCGGTCTTGATCAGTTTATTAGATTTTATGAGGAACATAGGAAACAACCTGAAGATAGGTTCTACTGTGCATGCAGACATTGTGGTAACAACTTGAAAGTCATCACTGGTGATGAAATCAAAAGTCATGTCATGTGCAATGGGATTGTACAAGGCTATACAGAATGTCACTTACATCAACTATCTCAAACACCAGATAATCTTACTGAAACTATCAAATACCTCGCCTTTAAACCAAAATTGAATGTTATGTCTTATGAAGGGTTTGACATAAATGGATTCTTATATTACTCAAAGCGTCAATATGATAAGAGTGTCATCCAAAATACTGGGGTCACCCTTCAAGTGTCTTCATTGTTTTTTGCAAATGTAAATGATAAGAGTCCACGTGAAGCTAAAATGTCATATTATAGTGTCATTGAAGACATATGGGAGTTTGACTACGTAGATTTCAGAATTCTGCTCTTTAAATATAATTGGGTTGATAACACCAAAGGAGTTATAGTGGATGAATTGGGTTTCACATTAGTGAACTTTAAAAAGATTGTGAGAAGGGTGAACCATTCATACTGGCATCACAGGCGAAACAAGTATTTTATATCGATGATCTTACAAATGATAAATTGTCAGTTGTTCTTCATGGTAAAAGACAGTTCATTGAAGATCCTATAGATGAAGAACAGTACTATGATAAGTATGATGACTCCAATCCATTCTTAGTTGGGTTGCCAACACCACCAAATATTGAAGCTAATGAGGACTTGTATGTGCGCGGAGATCACAATGAAGGATTGTTAATTGATAAAAGATCACAATATTAGAGGTATGCATGTTTATATTTTTTTTATATGTTTTATTTTTCAGAATGTGAACTTTACAATGTGAACTTTACAATGTGAATTACTTTACAATGTGAATGTGAACTTTACAATGTGAATTACTTTACAATGTGAACTTTACAATGTGAATGTGAACTTTCAGATGGCTGAGCATTCTCTTGATGACCACGCTGATGATTACCGTGAGGGTGAGGACGTCAATGCGCCACCTCACAATGTAAGTTTTAAAAATATATCCCTGAGGTTTCTATCTATATGTTCATTTATAATTATATCTTATAAGTGTGTTTTTTTTGTCAAAGTTTAGGTTGCTGATGTACCCCCTGAAGAAATTGGGGCACTTGATGAGCAACAATTTTTTTTGAGAAAGTGAGGGGCATCACAATGATGAACAAGTTACTACAGCAAAGGGACAATGGACCCAAACTAGCTGTGGATTTCAATCATGCAGGAAATCCAGTTGGAGTGAACTACAACTCATTTATTTCATATCTTGGGGTTCTTACTCGTAGCCATTGTAGTCCTAATGTAGAATCCTGGCATAAAATTCCTAAGGGGAAGAAATACTTAGTATGGAAGGAACTATGTGTGGTTTATTATTATTTGCAATTCTATTTTTGTAGATTAGTAATGTTTAGGATACTAGTTAATAGCAATTCTATTTTGTAGAGTATATTTGATCTGGATGAAAAGTTGCATCGTGAATGCGTGATGCAACGCTGTGGGAGGGTCCTAAGGAACTATAGGATAAATCTCACCTGAGATTACATATGTGATGCTGAGAAGAGGTTCTTGATTGATTTCTAATTCTAGACATTGATCACTTTTTGACTAACTCTACAGTAATAATTTTTATTTGTATTCTCTTTAAAAAATAAATTTAGGTAGAAGGCAGCCACTAAGCAATGGAACTACCTGGACCCCAAAGACTGCGAGGAGTTTGTTACCCAAAGAAAAATAGATGAATTCAAGGTATTAAAAGCCACTCCCAATTTAATTAATATACATCCTTATGTATTCACCTATTCAAGATTAACCTTTAGTGTTACTAACCAAATAAATGTGCTTACTAACAAGGCTATCAATGATGCTCAAAGAGCAAGGTGTGCATTGAATGTTCATGACCACACAATGGGTCCAAGAGGCTATGCAGGTGTTCACCAAAGACTATAGGCTGAGTCTACTTCTCAGTTTGCTGCTACTCAGGAGACTGTAGAGTCTTCTACTATTGGTCTTGCACCTCTGCCTCACCATGCTATGTGGATAGATGGGAGGCAAAATAAGAAGGGAGATATAATGAAGCCCACAACTACTGAGGCAGCTGCAAAAATGGTAAAATTCAACACTTAGAGCAAATCGATCGATATTGATTATTATTTTCTTTACTTACCAATTTCAGTTGATGGCGATTAGCGGGAGCTGCACGAGCAAAGGAAGGAAGGCAAGTTCATCCCTGAGGGCACAAGGGATGAATTGACAGTTGCTCTGGGTAATCTAGAGCATCCTAGATGTGTTAGGGGTGCAGGCATTGGTGTGGGCATCAAAGCGTTCTTTGGGCCATCCCAGTGCAAACCTGTCCCAAAAGTGGGACTTTCACAAGTTGAGGTAACCTATTCTTTTTTTAGAATGTTATTGCGAAAGAGAATTAAATAATCATAAGCCAGCATTTCATTTATACATGTATATGTAGATGACTTAATTGAAAGGAGAATCTAAGAAGCAATGGTGAAGTGGCAGGTATCTCAAACTGCCACTCAGATAGTACCTATGACAGGCCGCTCTTCTCCTACTGTAGAGGTTGGGAGTAATCCTGTAGACCCACCACCTAGCATGTCCGCTGTAAGTATTTTTATGACATATATAGTAGCTAGTATTTTCAAGATGATATGTTTATGTATATATGTATATAACATTCTTTACATAAATTTGTAGGGGTTGAAGCCATGTTGTCTAAAAAGTCAAGAATATATCCTTGCAGAGGCACATGCTTACCCAGCCCTTCCAGGGGAGATGTTTTATGGGACTCCAGTACCAGCTGGTATGGTTTGTGTGAGCCCGATACATATACTCCCCGATTGGAGGGATCTTCCACTACCATATGCCCACCCAGATTCTGAAACGCTTGGTGAGGCAGAAGGCGGAGTGATAATGTAGCCCAAAGAAGATGTTGTCTATACTAATATTGTATGGTAAATTTACATTATGTTAATTTGTTAGTGTGTATATATGAGTTAATTGATCTGAAATTATATATACAGGTCAAAAGGAAGACACCCTCTACATCTCGACCTCCACCTCCACCTCCACCTCCTAAAGTACCAAGTTAGCTTCCAAGGGACCTACACGCCTCGTTAGGTCCTAATTGTAGGGTATGGCAGTATGGTTATGCGAACATGATTCAAATTGCCCTATAAATGTTACTATTTCAGAGGATGTTGTAGGTCAATCATACGATAACAATATATTTATACAAGTTTTGTATATGTATTAATGCATACGTAATACAAGTTTTTCATACGCATTAATGCATATGTATTAATGTAGGTCAATCATACGATAACAAGCTATTTATACAAGATATTTTGGAGTTGTTTCTTTATGATTGGTTGAACACATCTATGATAGAGCTGTGGATATGGTGAGATCTTGTTTATACATCCATATACCTTATTTTATATATGGTGATTTGGTTTCTTATATATTAATGCATACGTAATACATGTTTTGTAGCCACTTACACAATTTTTTTTGTATAGATTTTGTATTTTCTCATGTGGGATTTTTGGTTCCATCTTTGATTAGTCTAGTAGATACAGACCCTTCTTCAGATACTTCATATTTCTGTGCTGCTTTTGAATATTTTGGTAAAAATAAGAAGACGGTGATAATAGCTCCATTCAATGTCGAGTAAGTTTACTTTGCTTATAATTTAGACTTAAGAAAATTATATTTTTATTGTGGACTTTGAGTTATTAATTTTTAACTTTCTTACGTGTAGTGGTAGGAATTGGGAGTTACTAGTTATTGTCCCCAAGACGTTCATTGTCTATTATCTAGATCCTGCGGGGAAGGAATTGAATACATTATATGGACACACAATGAAAAAGCCATTATTCCTATGAGAAATATTTCATATTTTTATATCCGTTAACATATGTTATTACATTACTATTTGATTATGCAATTTAATGTGTTATATTAACATGTAGGGCTTTACAAGAGTTCAAAAAAGCTGTAGGAAAGGTCCCTAGGAAAAAGAATCAACCACTAATTTGGGAGAATATGAAAGTAATTTCCCGACTCTAATGTATATATTATTTATGTGAACTGTGCTTATTTGTATTTTTGAATATTTTGTATGTTTTAATTTATAGTGTGCTACACAAGACAACGACTGGGCATGTACCTACTATGTGATGCGATTTATGGACCTAATCATCAAACATGTCGCAATGGAAATCGATACTATATATAAGGTATTATATATAGTCTCATTAGATAATATGAAATATATCAATCTTATTATATATTATTAATTATATATATACGTCATTCTCTTTGCAGGTGTTTAAAACTGACTTCAGTATAGGTGGAAAGTTATTAGATGTACATACTCCCTATACGAGGGATGAATTAGATGTTGTAAGAGAAGAATGGGAAAAAGCCCTACAAGTAGTGGGAATTTTTAAATATAATTGGGGTTCTGATGATAATGATGACGATGATGAATAAAGAATGATATTTCTAAACTTTGTTCTCATAATTATTTTTGTGTGAATGTGAATGACTTTTTCCATAATTGTCATATGTGTGAATGTGAATGACTTTTTCTGATCAATACATGAATGTTTCTACATGTGTCTGAATGTGAAAAGAGATTAAATGAATGGAACTAAATGTGAATGTAAATGACTTTTCAGGTTTCTACATGTATCTGATCAATACATGTGTCTGAATGTGAATGAATTTGCAGGTTTGTGGCCTGTTCTTGGCTGATATCAATGGATGTTGTAAACCTACAGTTTAGAACTGAACTGTAAGTTCTGCATCCTGCTGACTAGCCATACAGCAGGCTTGCAAACTGATAAAAAAATCAGAACATAGGCGTCAGTTATTTATATAAAACGGACACCAAAGACATACGACATCAGTTATTAGCAAAAAACTGATGTCTTTGTGCCCTTGCTAGCTTGGTGGCGGGAAGGGTAATGGCATCCATTTTTATTTAATTACTGATGTCTTTAACTATGATATAGTGTCATTTTCTTTAATAATCGACACCTATAGTTCCCTTATTGGTGCGCTTTTAGTGGCGGGAAGGGTTGTGGCACTGATTTTTATTTAATAACCGACGTCTTTAACCATGATATAGTGTCAATTTTCTTTAATAACCGATGCCTACAGCTCCCTTGCTGGCGCATTTTTGGTGGCGGAAAGGGTTATGGCGTCGGTTAGAAATCGGCGTTGAAGGTGTCGACTTTTAGCGACACCCACTTGGGTGTCGCTTGTAAACTGACACTAAAGGCTCTAAATAACTGACGTCAAAGGCCTTTTCTATAGTAGTGAAGGTTCTGACTTAATTATCTTAAGTATAAAATTTACTAAATTATGAATCTAAACCTATCTTATACTGAAACTGAAAACTAATAACTGAACACGAATTTTGAATCTAAATCTAATTTTTTTTTCTTAGATTGAAATCTAAAACTAATCAAAATCTAAAATATGATATTCTTATTGTCTGATAAATCTTATTCTAGAGCTCTTATTAAATAGATGACTTAATTTAATCCTGATATCAGATATATGACACATGGGTCTAAAAGGTTGAGAAAAAATAGATTGAACTAAGCATGAAAATATTGAGTATCTAAAAATTATATAAATAGCAACTATTTGAAGCCTAATAATCTGGCAACATCAGTCGAATTGAAAGAAATCTAGGTACTCAAAGAAAGATAGGATATGAAGCATTAAAGTCTAGAAGTAACTTAATCTCTAAGTTACTTTGTAGGAATCTATAGGCTGAGTCATAATAATAGTGAAATTCAATGGACATGGCCCACTTACCTTGTTTGAGGAGATCTTTGATGTAGTTAGGATTCTCTGGTCCACAATGTATTTCCAGGGACATTAACCAAACTTAATAACTTCTTTTTTGTGTTCCCTCTTTTTATTTGTAAATCTCAAACCTTGCCCATCTAACCTCCTAAACTAAATTAGGGTTATAGTTTAACTGAAACTAACTCTAATTTAAAGCACATTTACTATATAAGCATTAAATACAAAACAATTCACACATTACATAGCATACATATACATATATCCATATAGACCAAAAAGCATAATACGCCCTAATTTATGAGTATATACATCATATACCAAGAGTAAACTTCAAATATACTCACATATGTTGATCTTAATGAGATAGCTATAAAATCAAGTAAAATATAATTAGAATAATTTTCCATAATAAATAGGTACATAAAATACATGTTGTCTCAAAAACAATCATAAATCATCTTACATAATGGACACTTAGGCCAAAAAATAAATACTAATACAATTATATATGAAACTCTAAGAAAACCTTAGAAACATATATTAGACAATATATTAGTGTCCATATAAAAAATATCATGCCATCTTATAGTCAAATCATGGGTGAAATAGCCAAAATACCCTGATCAGGGTTTACATCAAAACATAGATAAATAATTGAATTATCAAGATCAACATTTGGAATCATCTTGAAAGTATCAATATATACATATTGTAAAGTATTCATGAATTTCTAAAGTTGTTTGATATTTATAATGCACAAAAGATTGAAATAATATAACTTTTGATACATAACATATATGTATTCACAAACTTTAAATTCAAATATTGGAGGCATTTTTATAGTTATTACACTTAAAACCCTTTCTATTGATACTTTGTACACTCAAAACATACAACTATAACCCAATATATGATTTTCCAAAGGTATTACCTTTTAAATGATTTTTGGTCATTCAAGATTGATCCAGCGGCCCCCATCTCATATGCATCTCCGGCCTAAGGCCGGTGCTCATGGATCTTGGGAGAGATCCAAATCCATTTGATGATCCATGTCCCTATTCTTCGTCTACCTATTCAATGCACAGGGGACTTTATTTCCTCTGTGAAACAGAGTACCACCCTAGCAAATTCCTGTATAGATTTCCATGACGATCTAGATTTCTCACCCACGAGGAGATATAGATGAGTCTACTTTACCTCTACGATCCAAGTACCTAGAGCCTTTAGTTGCACTGCAAGGAGTAGGCTGTCGTAGTATCATTTAGGAAAGCATGGAGCAAGCTCTCTTCCTGCAATTGTGTGTCACCATTTGAGGGGGAAAACAACAATATAGGAATGGGGCTACAATCTGATCCCTTTGATGCCACCTCAGAGGCTTTTGGGACCCAAACAACCATTATCAAAGGTATGGCTTCTAACTGACATGCAGGGTGATGATAGGGAAGCCATCACAACTTGGGTTAGGTTGTGTCAGGAGGCTCTTCACTGGATTTGCCCACTCCTTGATACATCCTACCATCCTGCTCATCGGTATGATTTATATGATCTAAAGGACTAGTAGAAAATTGTGGAAGGATTTTCATACACACCTTGTGGAAGGTCTACAACCTCTTATATATACATTGAGAGTCCAACCCTATGGGTTATATGTCCCATGGATACCTACTATTCTTATATACCAATTGACGAGCGCTATACCTAAGGAATCCAATGATGGAGGAATCTGACCATTTTATGTACTCATCTTGAAGTGTAACAAAGTCCACAATAATATTAACTCAATCCAGCATTTTCTTTGAAAAGGTAGGTATGCATAAGAGGGATAACAAGCAAAAAATCTTATCTTATAGATAATATTATGTATATCATAAAATCAAACTAAATATGCAAATTCCCAAGCTTTGAGGATATTACAAAATTGGCCAAATTGCACAAGAGATCCTCAATACTTGCCTTTGTCGCTTATATCACAATATCATCGAAATTGGTTGCAACCTTATTTTAACCATAAACCAATCCTATCTTTATTTCATAGATCACTTAATAATGTATTTGTTAGGTTTCAAAAATTAGGGTGTGAAAATACTACCCACCTTTTTGGAAATTTCATCCCTAAAATCATCTAATCTATAGGGGGCTGCCGACCTTAGGTTTTCACGTCTTACATACACTAACTCTTGAAAATTTCATAAAGTCTCATAGGTATCTTCAAATTATGACCTTCTCATGGATAACCAACTATGTGTAACAACATTATCTAACTAGCATATACAACCAACATAGAATCCTATAGGAAAATCTTAAGCAAAAAGAATTAATCTCTCTTTATTCTTAAGTATTTCTTTTCATACATCTTTCTCTAGAGACCTGTACTCTAACTCCTAGATCTCATGACCTCCACTAAGGGCATGAGTCTAACTCCCTAATCTCATTTCATCTCATTAAATCTGATCTTATTGGAAACCATGATATTAAATCTTAACACATGGATCCTATATTGGGAACATAACCATGACTTAAGGCATTCAAATCTTATAATCTTATCATGTATTAAATTCTTAGTCTTAATAATTCTAAGAATCCTTGTTAACATGTCTCTACATGAGGTCTTAGGCATAGAAAGGTTATAGCCATGAAGAAAACCCAAGGTGCTAGTAGTCACGACCCTCTCATGAAATTGTTCTTATCCTCAGGAATAATGAATCAAACCTTAGTTAAGCAACATCTCTAAGCTCTATCTCAAGTCAAAATCATTTAAAATTCAATATTATAGTGATCCTAGATCATTGATCCATACTATCACATATCTTATATTACTAAATGCTTAAAGCATCCTCATGTATAACCTTAAAGACTTTTAGTCGCCTCTCTCAATCATCATACCTTAAGCTTTAACTCAATTCGCAACATCAATTGTATTATCCTCAAATATTTTCTTTAACAACCATCATGGTCAGATTTGCGACTAATATCCCTCCTTGGGATGAAGGTTCAAATGACATCAAGAGTTCTCTAATTCTCATCAAGTATAGTAGGTCAAATAATTGATCTTCCTCGATTCATTATTCCACTTTAAAGTTAAGTCACTCATCTATTCCAAAATATGTACCTTTGGTATGCATCCTAGTTTCTCTAATAGGTATGCAATTAGGTTTAGGTGACCATCTACCAAAAACTTTTTGTGTCAACTTTTTTGTCACCTCCTGATGCATGTCGACTAATCATACATCTAAAAGTTCTATGTCTTATCATGCCTATCTTGCCTGATAGTACATATGTCCCATACCATATGCACTAAAAAGACTGCGACCAACATAATAAGTTTAGATTTATAGATAGAACATCTCGTCTACAAAACCCCATAAGTTTGTGTCCCATACCACAAACATGGGGTAAAATGAGAGGGTATAATATGCACAAATCTAAAGTTAACATAGAAAGTCCAAAGAAGCTAGACACTAACCTTAATACATATCTCAACTTTTGTTGCCAGATTTAACCTCCAACTCGGATTCTACAATTTTTTACTGACTTCTTTTATAACTAGGATTACTAACAGTCTTTCTAAATCTATCTAGTATCATTTGGTTTCTAATGGGAAATATAAACTAAGAATAAGAGAATTTGCCTAACGAACATCTACATTATCACTCTAGTACCATAGTGTAACACCCCACTTTTCGTATCACATGAGCGGAAGATACTTTTTTTCCAATTGGGAGTGTCACAAACATGATATGTATTACAATAATGATAGAAAATAACCATTACATACTGTGCATGAAATATGTTCTCAGGGAAGGAAATTCTATTTCCTTATCATATACAAAAGAAACTTAATACCATGACACTACTTGATTCAAATCTCATCTCAAATCTGGACTGTGTAGATGGCGCCCCACTAAGCAAACCTCCTAATGTTGTCACTGCAACATCTTGTCATGAATATCTCCTGAAGTTTCGTACCTATTGACATATTGTCCCTAGACATGGAC
Source organism: Alisma plantago-aquatica (assembly GCA_963693085.1). Lineage (NCBI taxonomy): Eukaryota > Viridiplantae > Streptophyta > Magnoliopsida > Alismatales > Alismataceae > Alisma > Alisma plantago-aquatica. The sequence goes on along the minus strand of OY856414.1, from coordinate 437,457,992 downwards.
AAAACAAAACCTAAGTTAGAGTAAGTGGCATTGAACGTCTAATAAGATATACATGAATATACCATATCTGAAAGTTGAATTAAGATCTAAAAGGTGTGAACTTATACTGAATCGATGTGTCTTTCATATATGTCTTTTATCTGATTTGTGGTCACCATTATACGATAAGTCCTCCTGAATTGGTGTATCTATGCCCTGAATTGGTACTTAAGTACCTCTAAATTGGTACTACATGCCTCTGAATGACACCGACTTGTATCTGAATTGGCGTGACTACGTCCTGAATTGGTACCTAAGTACCTCTGTATTGAAGTTAAAACTCCTATGAATTGGAAAAATATGCATTTGAATCATCTCAGGACTAACTGAATGAGGACTTATCATATAATATCTTATGTGAAGTAATTATCTTAAATATAAAATTATAGAATTTTGAATCTAAACTTATCTTATACTAAAACTAAACATTGATAACTGAACATGAATTCTGAATCTAAATCTAAATCTTTTTTCTTAAATTTTAAACTAAAACTAAATATGAATCTAAAGTTGGATATTATTATTGTCTGATAAATCTTATTTTGGAGCTCTTATTTATAGATGACTTAATTTAATTCTGATATCATATATATGACACTTGAGCTAAAAGCTTGAGAAAAAAATAGAATGAAGTAAGCATAAAAATATTGAGTATCTAAAAATTATATAAATCTAAACTATTTGAAGCCTGATAATATGGAAACATCACTCAAACTGAAAGAAATCTAAGTACTCAAAGCATGGCAGGATATGACACACTAAAGTCTACAAGTAACCTAATCTCTAAGTTACTTTGTAGGAATCTATAGGCTGAGTCATAATAATATTGAAATTCAATGGCCATGGCCCACTTACCTTGTCTGAGGAGATCCTTAATGTAGTTTGGATTCTTTGTTCCACAATGTAAATACCTAGACATTAACAAAACTCTATAAGTCCATGTGTATGTTCCCTCTTTTAATTTCTAAATCTTAAACCTTGTCACTCTAACTTCCTAAACTAAATTAGGGTTATTTTTCAACTGAGACTAACTCTAATTTAAAGCACATTTACTCTCTAAGCATTAAATTCAACTCGATTTACATATTACATAGCATGCGTATACATATATCCCTATAGACCAAAAAGCATAATATGACCTAATATATGAGTATATATATCATACACCAAGAGTAAACTTCAAACATACATATATTGATCTTAATGACATAGCTATAAAATCAACTAAAATATAATAGAATATTTTCCCATACTAAATAGGCACATAAAATACAAGTCTAAAAAATAATCATAAATTATCTTACATAATGGCAACTTAGGCCCAAAAACTAAATACTAATACAACTATATATATGAAACTCTAGGAAAACCTTACAAACACAATTATACAGTGCAGTAGTATCCATATAAAAATATCATGCCATCTTATAGCCAAATAATCTGTAAAATACCCAAAATACCCTTATTAGGGTTTATAATAAAACTTAGATAAATAATCAAATTATCAAGATCAGGATTTGGAATCATGTTGAACATATCAATATATACATACTATAAAATATTCATGAATTTCTAATGTCATTTTCTATATATGATGCACAAAACATTGAAATCATATAGTTTTTTATACATAAAATATATGTATTCTCCAACATCGAATTCATATATTGGAGGCATTTTTATAGTGTAGTACACTCAAAATGGACAACTATAACCCAAGATATGATTTTCCAAAGGTATTACCTTTTAAACGATGTTTGGCCATTTAAGATCGGCCACCATCTCAGGTGCATATCAGGCCCAGCTAGGGCTGGTACTCACGAATCTTGGGTAAGAACCAAATCCATTTGAGATCCACACCTCTCTTCTTCATCTTCCACTACAATATGCGGGGACTTTATTTCCTTTGTAAAATAGAGTACCGCCCAAGCAACTTGTTGTACAAATTTCCATGGCGATCTGGATCTCTCTTCCTTGAGGAGCTATAGACGAGTCTTCATTGCCTCCATGCTCCAAGTACCTAGAGAATTCAGTCACACCGTGATGAGTAGGTTGTCGTAGTGTCGCTTGGGAAAGCATGGAGCAAGATCTCTTCCTGCAATCATACGCCACACTTTTGAGGGGGGAAATAACGATCCAAGAAGGGGCTATAATCCTATCCCGCCTCGGAGGCTTTCGGGACCAGTAGGTAGGGTGAAGACAGGGAAGCCATCATGACCTGGGTTAGGCTGTGTCAGGAGGTGCTTCAGTGGATTTGCCCACTCCTCAATACATCCTGTCATCCTGCTCATCGGTCTGATGTATATGATCTAGAGGACTAGCAATAAATTATGGAAGGATTGTCATACACACCTTATGGAAGGTCTACAACCTCTTACATATATATACTGAGAGTCCAACCCTAATGGTTATACATCCCATGAAAAGAATTGTGTACAATAGCATTTTGATTTCCTATAGGATACCTACTATTCTTATATACCAATTGACGAGCGTTATACCTAATGAAGACAATGATGGAGGAGTTTGACCATGTTAGCTACTCGTCTTGAAGTGTAACAAATTCCACAATAAAACTAACTCAATCAATCAATTGTTTTGAAATGGTAGATATCCATAAGAGGGATAACAAATAGAAAGTCTTATCTCACATAGATAATATCATGTATCTCATAACATCAAACTAAATATGCAAATTCACAATCTTTGAGGATATTACGAAATTGGACAAATTACACAAGAGATCCTCAATGCATGCCTTTGCCTCTTATAAATTGGTTTGAACATTATTTTAACCATAAACCAATTCTATATTTATTTCATCAATAATTTAATAATGTATTTGTAAGGTTTCAAAAATTAGGGTGTGACATTATGACTTTTTACACCTTTTTCATTTGAGTTCCTGAGTTAACTGACAAGGACTTTGTGGTCATCATTCTTGTTGAGATTGTGCTTTGTTTCTTTATGAGAAGCTTCACCAGAACATCATGAACTTGTTTCCAAACTCAGATTTTTTTGAGTATTCTTCTGTGGGGGCCCTCAAGTTCCTCCTTCATGCCATTCATGGTGGAAAACCTTTTTCTCTTCTTTGATTGTCTCAATATCTATGGAAGGGGTCATCGAGTTCGTCAAGAATCAGCGAACTTAGATCTAGTTTGGTTGGTTAGATATCCCACTAGACTGAGAATTTTTAGGTTTATGGGTGTATGAGGTACCGATTCTAGGAAAGATTAATTGAGGAACAAGATGATAGAGCGGTGTGTTACACGTTTGCCCCTCATTTCCCCTTCTTTTTGTTTTAGGGCCACCTAAGCTTGCTTTTTTCCAAACATGGATAATTTTTCACGCATGGATTTTCTTCCTTTTTTGATTATTCAATATGTTCAAAATCCATAGTAAATTGTATATAGCTCAGGAAAATGAAAGAAAATATGCTTTACAATAAAAAATCATAAGGTATTGATTCACATATTGATTCCAATATGAAAATATGTTATTTTTAATTAGATTTTAAAATTTGTTAGAAATTGTAAAATTCATTACTAATATATATATAAGTCCTAACAATAAATAAAATATGATATGAACTCATAAAAATATATCTCCAAGATGTTGCAGTTTTGATAATATAATTCAATAATAATAAAAAGGAAACTTTTAGTGTTTATATAATTAATGTAAACCTAACCCTAATCTCATATAGGCTTTTAATAGGTTACTTGTGGACTAATATGGAATTAGGATTTTGACATTTGACACATGTAGACTCTATATAAGGTATGTTGCATCCCCTATGAGTCATATTGAGTAATCATTTTCTTCACTCTCTCTTTTGAGCCTCTTTGAAGTATTTATTAATGAATTATCTCTTTCTTGACTTGATGACCTATTTGGGTTTAATCTTATTAAATTTGTATTTTTGATCCATGTTGGAATCTAAAACTATACTTTGCTTCATGTTGAAACCCTAATTTTGGATATTGACTATTCTTCCCACTTTTGTGGTGGATGTTTCATATTGTCCATTTATGTGATGGCAATCTCATTTATTCTATTTATATGACCATACTTTCACTTGCCTCTACATTATGCATGCTTTGTTATTCAATATCCCTTGAGTTGTGTAAGTACTTTGGTTTTTTGGTTGTGTGCCCATGTTTTATTTTTGTGATGGAGGTTGTGTGCCCATACCCAGGTTTTGTGCCCATACTTTATATACTTGGGAGTTTAGTCATGTGACTTACTCTATCAGGTTTTAAGGTTGTGAGCCTTAGACATCAATGTTTATTTACATTATGCAAGTGGTATGCTTATCTCAAATGCATGTGGGTTGATATGTTGTGATGTGTTTTGTGCCTTAAATTCTTTGTTTGTGCTTTTGTGGAACAACTCTTATATTTTATTGATGGTGAGTATTTCTTTTGATTATCGGCTTATTGCAATGCTTGTTCTTTTATGTCCACTTGGATAGTACTTTCCTATTCTATGGGAAGTCTTGTTATAATTGATGTCCTTTTCCTTATATTGCACGATCCATAATTTATATGTGCATACCAACATTTATGTTGATAACTTCCATCTTTGTCTTCTATTTTTGTGATTCAATAATCCTAGAGTTGTTTAAGTATTTTGGTTTTTTGGTTGTGTTCCCATGTTATATCTTTGGGAAGTAGGTTGTGTTCCCCATACTTGGGTTTTGATGCTCACACTTTATATATTTGGGAGTTTGGTTGTGTGCCTTACTCTGTCGGGTTAGAAGGCTGTGAGACTTCTCCTCCAATGTTTATTTATATTAAACAAGTGTTATGATTATCTCACTTGCATACAAGGTGATATTGTTATGATGGGTTTTGTCCCCTAAATTCTTTGTTTGTACTTTTGTGGAACAACTCTTATATTTTATTAATGGCAAGTATTTCTCTTGATTATCATCTTATTGTGATTCTTGTTCTTTTATGTCCACTTGGATAGTATTTTTCCTCTTCTATGGAAAGTGTTGTTATACTTGATGAGGCTATCGAAGTCCTTATCACCAAGATTTCCATACCACTCTGGATCACCTCCAGGCATCAGAAAATCATGCGTTATGAAAGGATAGAGGGAGTTAATGTCGTAGTAGTCAAGATTTTCTCCTTTCTTTTTTCCTTATATTACTCAATACATATTTTATATGCACATACCAACATTTATGCTGATAACTTCCACTTTTTTCTTCTCTTCTGGGGTATGCTTCCAACCCTAGGTGTAGGACTTGGAAGACTGGATATGGTGACATGGACCTGCTAAGTGGAGTTCTTGAGGAGATAGACTTGAGTTAGCTAGATATCCCTCTAATAAGATCCTTATGTTTTAACTTCCATATAAATTCGATATGGGAGATGATGATGTACTTTTATAAAATTGAATGCAGTCATGATTTGTTATTCCTCTGCTATATTTTGGCTTTTTGTATATCATCACTTGAGAAATGAAAACAATTTACACATATTCCAACATACCTTTTGAGTGTGTATGGAATAAATGAATTTATTACTCAAATTAAGTAGGGAGTGGATCCCCTTTCGGGTCCCACTCCTTACAGTAGGAATACTACTTAAGATCTTTTATTTGAAACCATAGATACGAGGGAGAGAGAGAGATGTTTTGATTCTATTACTAAACACACATTTACATGCCTTATTATTCATGTTGAATTCATTGTAGATAATTTTAAAATAAAATACAAATGATAAATAACATTTTATATTCATCATCAAAACTAAAAGTAGATCCCTAGTAAATTTCGGAACCATTTTTATTTTCACATATAATTAATTTTTTATCCATCATATATTACAAAAATATAAAATCTTTTGTGCTACACTTTTTTATATTTATATTTCTAGATAAAGGTAAATTTAATTTAGATCTAAAAAGCAATAAAGATAGGTCAATTATTCATATCATCTAATTTTGTTCTATAAAGATAAAAGTAATGATAGTGTAGCACAAAATCAATCTAACAAAAATGTAGTATCGTAATATTGGTTTTGATGAATGTTACACTAAAATCTATTAGTACACATGGATTCATTTGGTATGTGGTTTATATTTTACAAGTCAAGACAAATTTATATTTAATTCACTAGTTTACCATACCATATTAGTTGTCATCTCATCTTATGATGTTGAATCTATTGATGTGTATTTCCAAGATTGAAGTATGTATTCCTATAAAAATAATTATTAAATTTCATTACATAATAGGACTCAATTTTGGTTGAGAAATGGATTTAAAATAAGTAATATTCTTTGAAAATCGAACTTCCTCACCATGTAGGGACCCAATTAACCCACTATAGAAAAGTAAACATAGATTACTGACTCAACCTGTGAGAAACAAGAAATCCATTTAATAGTACAAAGGGTGGACATGCACTAAACAAAATTCACTTCTAATCAACCCATCTGTAAGAGTCGAATTCACTCCTTTTCTAAGCCACTTCTAAGGACAAAAAGGAATACATATTCCTTTCTCTCATCAATAGACTATTGTACTATCCTTGTAACACTCAAAACCACTACCAAGGATCTAATAGATTTTTAGGAATGACGATTGGACCCATAGACCACCATCTAGCCTTAACTAACTGTGTGCTTTGTCTTAAATCATGCACAAGCTAGGATAAACTTTCCGACTGGTCACTCATCCTAGTCCTACTACCACATAGTTCTTTAGTGGTGGGCTCCCCGAAAAAGGGGTGCACCTTGGTGATACGAGTAATCTAATAATTCTTTTTAATATTATTTTATGTGAGGCCTCAAATCTGGGATGTTACAACCTCCCCCACTTAGACTCTTAATGTCCTCACCAAGGCTCAAATATATGGTCTCATAATATTTTCCCATTTTAGTACAGACCCAACGTGGCCATGAACACCCAACCCCTAATCACAACTACTAGTGCAAGGGATGCTCCATCACCATGGATAGTCCTTTTGAAAATACCTGGGTTGTACAACTCACAGACTGGCATTCTACATTCCCATGTGGGCCCCACTTACTGAAGGGGTTATGACTCTAATACCATTTGTAACACCTGAGCCCACTGCCCAAGGCTCTAGTAGTATTTTATGACGAGTGGAATCACAGACCATCACTAGCCTTCATTAACTACAGACTTTGTCCTCACTAATGCATAAACCAGGATAAACTTTCCTACTGGTTACCCATCCTAGTACTACTCCGGGCTAAGCACACTTAACCATAGAGTTATTTAGTGATGGGATCCCTATAAATGAGATGCACCTTAGTGATATGGGTAGTCCAGTCATTCTTTTTATGATCATTTTGTATGAGGCCTCAAATCCTGTGACGTTACTATACTCAACATCGTATTATGATTTCTCTTTTTTTATTGAATGAAGTATGTTCAATTTGTTGTAAAGCATGTTTGAACACTTTTGGGTAGCATTCATTTCATTAAAGATACTTCTCATGCTTAAATATAGAAATGGTATTGTGAGGGGTGTTCTCTTTGACATACTCAGGCATATTTGAGTAGCTAGACACCTGTGAACATTTTGACAGCTACGCAGGAGTGGATACTGACAATTATATGAACTTATGTGTTGATTTTTAGATGAGTTAGAGTGAAGCATGTAGTGGCAGATCTAAAAACCTATTGTATGGGGGGGTTGAGTTAGTATAAGAAGTGACAAATTCAAACATGTTCTAACTATATATAGAGGGGCAAAATAATACATATTTGGATAAAATTAAAAAGATACACCCAATATAATTTCTAATTTTGTCTCACGTATGAAATTTATGTTATTTATTGAATATAATTTTTTTTAAAGTCAATGACATTTTAATTCTCTATGTCCAAGTAATGTATTTGTTTAGATGCCTAAAGTCATAAATAATAAATTACTTGACCTTTCAATTTCAATAATAAAATAATCAACATCATAGTGCTTTATCATCATCATTGGACATATATAATATTAATATTACATAAAAATAATACTGAAACTTTTTCATGGTTGCAGACACCCAAATACCATTTGAACATGTTCAGTATATAGTGTGTATCAGTATAATCTTCTACTATAGAGAATAGAAGTATAATGTATTAGTAAATGATAATTAAATCCTAACACTATGCTTTGCATGAAGGAAATTTAGATAGGAAACAAGAAGAGGAAACATACATTGAATTGATATTAAAAAAGGTGATAGAAAATAGAAGGTGTTTAATGGAAATTGAAGAGGATGAATAGGAAATATCCATCCAGATATTTTTTTATACCTGAAGGTTGGGAAAGCGAGTAGACAAAAGAAATAATGATGTGTTACTTTTCTTAACATCATTTTTATTTTTTATTCTTCTTTTTATTTCTCCATTTGAGTAAAATCATATATATATATGATAGTTCTTCGTTTTCTTCTCATTCTTAACCACACTTGACCTATGAGTCCCTCCTCATATTTTGTTATAACCATGTCTAAGCTTAACGGGTAAATTAGGATTTACTTAGATGATTACATTCTTAATTAGATTAATCATCGCTTAAGACTAATTAATGATGGTAGGTCAACTATATAAACTTAACGAAGTACTTAAATAATTGTTTCATTTTGAACAATTAGCACTTGAGAAGTATAAAAAGTAGTCAGTCAACATTAGGGTTTGATAGTACATAAATAAAAAATTTCATAGGTATAACAATATAGTAAATGATTTTTCATATTTTCTATGTAACTTTATTTAATTAAAATATATCATTTGTATAACCAATTATGTGCGTTATTATAAATTTTGGAATATTTTGATGTGCTTTAAATCTATTGGTCAGTCCGATTGCAATTCAACCTACCATATTGTAGACTACAATATAGCAGAGTATTGTTTAATTTTTTATTATTTATTGATGACCTAAAATTTATAATATATCTTTAGAACTCTATTTTAGACAATTTAAAAAAATTAATAATTTTTGGATAACTTTGACCTATTCAGATAACATTTTTCGGCAACATTTTATGAAAAAAAATTCTGGTAAAATAAAAGAAAATGTAAGGTAGGGTTCATTTGCAATTTTACAACACATCTTAATTACTCTATATGGATAACTTAACACACTTGTAGTCCCATTTTTTGTGATTCTTTCCATAGAAATGAAATCCTAGAGAGAAAAGGAGAGTTAGGGTTTAGGAGAAGAAAGAGGTGCATATCATCACCTAGGATTTTTCTTAGATGTGATGAAATCAAGTAAGTTGGTCTTCATTAGATATATTTTCTTGGTGATTCTTCTATCACATGTATAAATTATGTCCCTCCTCTGATTTGATTCAAGAAGGTATCAAATTGCCCTCTTTTCTCACTCTTTCTCTACAATTCTCCACTCGTAGGGTTTTTGAGTTAAAAGGAAGAAGAAAATGGTGTTGCTTGAAATTTGATATGGATTCAAAAAATTTAGATGTTGGGCTACAAAATATAAGTGATTTACACCTTATGTTATTAGGTACTCCATATAATAGAATATTCATTAAATTGGATTGAATCCACTTAAATCTCCCGTTCTCTCTATATGCGTCAATAAACCCTAAATTTGCTTACTAGTTCTAGCTTTTGCAAGAAGATTTAGAATTGAATTATTTCTTGATCTGTTGAATTGTAGATGATGAAATTCTAGAAGCGGATAAATTTAGCATAATTTTTTAAAATTTGTTGTAAGTTTTAGAAGAGATTATTGAGTCCTAGGGCCTTAGGATATATCTTAATTCATAGTATATATCTATCTAAAGAACATTGTCAGTCTGAATCTTATTGTATGTTATTTGATTTTCTTATTTGAATGTTAATTACAATTACACAAAATATTAGTTTGCAATTTAATAGAATTTATCAATTTACTGGATATCTAAGTAAAGAGGGTGAAAACCTAGACGAGTGAAAATTTGTGAGTTTGTGAATAGATAGAATGGAAATCAATAGTAATGATTCATTTGAATATATCTTTTTATGTAATCAGTTTATCATTGTTGCATGAAATTTTAGTGAAGGGCGTGGAAACCCTAGTTCAATTTCATTATTAAAATTTCATATATATGCTTGGTTGGTGGAAACCCTAGTTCAATTATTCAAGATTATATCCTTGACTACTTAAGTGCTTTAAACTATTTCTTAGTTGGTGAGTAGCCAATCACTATACTCGTAGAATTTTTAGGTACACTCTAAGCATATGAAGATCTAAATGTATATTAGAAGTCACGTCACAAGTTAGATGCTAGAGAGGTGAAGATAGCCAGTCTTTGTTACTCTAGGTCCTTGTTTAAAAGTACAAAGAGTTGTATATGAGTGAAGTTAAAAAATTATTGATCATGACAAAGTTTGTATTTATAAGTCAGGTCAACAACCATGTAAGGTTGAAAGGTAACACATATATCTTAATCTACTATTTTATGTTTGCAATTAGATCGAAGATAAAGGTTTTATTTATCAGATAAGATTGATTCATACGGCCAGTTTAGATATGTTGTTCAGATTTTAGAAGAAAAAAAAATTAGGAGCAGTGTTTAATTTGCTTGAACTCAGGTTATGCCATAGTTTCATGATCTATCAGTAATTGTGTAATCTGGATATGACACTTTTTTTATTGTGCCAATGAAAAATATTGTTTAATAAACCGTTTGTATTTTTTAAATAGGCTGCAAGATTGACATTGTCTTATCCAGTATAAGTAAAGTTGACTTCTTAATATTTGACTAAATTTTGATTCTTTAAATTCTATATAAAGGATGCATGAAATATCATGTACCAACAAATATTGTTTAGATTCATCGTATTTAGATAAATAGTTATTTTCTTATTCATAGAATGAAGATAAATGGAAAGTAATTTAAGTAAAGGGTGATAAAAATGTAAAAAAACATGTAATTCAGAAAGGTTATAGTTCTCCCACATCACAACTCACGTAAGATGGATACAAAGGGGTTCTACCATTTTGCTTGATATAAATAATAGTATTGCTGGTGTAACAATTAAACAAGAAGTCATCTTCACAAAACCGGTATTATGAATAATTAACAAACCACAAGTCAGAATAAATAATTAGCTTGGTTGTTGAAATTACGACAGAGAAAATACCCAAGGTAAATGTGTGTAATAACATGGTAGTTAAAATGAAAAAGATTGTATAAGAGATTGCAAATTATATATAGAAGTTTGTATAGCATGAAATAATTTTGTAATCACTGATTGAATAAAAAGTAATCCCATTTTCGGGTTTGATAATTATTTTTTTAGTAGGAGGCACTGTGGAACTCTTCAAATGAATAAAAAAAAAAGTCCATGAATGTAGAGTTTATCGAATGATATTGCCATCCAGAAGCTTAATGGACTACCTTCCATCTCAGTGTAATGATTTCATGATTATCTCATTCACAAGGAAGCGTTATTTGCGAAGAACAATTCCACTTTTATGGAAAGAGCGATTTGTTATGAGATTGATAATGGTTTATGCGTATTAGGGCATCTTACTGACGAAAAAGCAATAAGTTTGTAAATAGAAGGGAGAGAGAGAGCTTACGTGAAGCACAACTTGCGGGGAGAGGAGCAAATAGTACTAACAACCTGGGGTTAATCAACGGTTTGTTGGGGAGAGTTTGTTGGAAAGTTGTTTTTTGAAGAGGTTTGTTCGCAGTTTGACCGGATTATCACGGAGAAGAAGATATTAACACGGGAGAGGGAAAGTTGGGGAACCGTGCTTAGTAGGATGAGGGGGTGACAGAAAACGTCTTTAAACAAATAAACAAACATACATACATCTCTACAGTCGCCTTCTATCTCATGCTTGCGCATTGCGAATCATTGGATATGTATGTATCGTTTTGGAAAATTAGCATCGAACTCTGTCCTTTTATTGTTCTCTATTGTCATCTTTTATGTTTCATAGTTTTCTCCCAACCCCTTCTATCCAACCTACCTACTTTTTAATATTCAATTATACTGCCCACTCTGTGTACAGTTACCAATATAGTAAAAGTAAGATAGTGTAACTCTTCGAAAGTAATGTTTTTTGTGGGAATCTATTGCCCAAGACCATTGCTATATAGACCCAAACTCATACACTAACCCAGACCATCATTGTCCTTACGCTGCACACTGCCCGATGCCCAAGGAGGCTCTGGCATATCACAATAGACAATACCCAAGGACGGCAGACAACGTGAAGAGAGAGGGAAGAGAAAGAGATAGGGTGGGGGAGTGGAGAGAAAGGGGAAGAAAGAGAAAGTAGTCATAGGAGAGAGAAAAAAGATAATCTTTTTTTTTGTGAATAACTTTTAAAATATAAATAATTTTTTGACAAAATAAACGTCGACGGACTCCTCATAAAATATACTTTACAACAAGATCAAGTTTGATACATTTTGAAAAAAAATGTAAAGTAAAAAAATGTTAGATAATGTGATTATAAAAAATTAAAAAATAGGAGAGAGAAATTATTTTATTTATAGCTTTCAAACTGTAATGAATTTTTTAATAAAACAAAAAGTAATGAGTTACTAACAAAAAGTACTTTAAAATAAAATTAATGACGACATATTTTGAGAATATTTTTTTTTCAAAATAAATATAACTCATGCTATAACACGTTGTAACAATATTATAACATGATATAACACACACGAATAACATAGATAATTTGGATAACATGTTACACCATGTCATACCATCTTATACATATTGTATTATGGATAACATAATTACCGTGTTATATGTTATCTATACTTTAAAATATGTTAGTATGTTACATATACTTTAAAATATTTATGTTATTATGTTATAATTTTATGTTAGTATGTTATCCATACTTTAAAATATTTATGTTATTATGGTATCCATAATTTAAAATGTTTATGTTATTACGTTATCCATGTTATTTTAAAATATATGTTATTAATACATAAAATATTATTTTATCTAATTATGCTAACCATATTTTAAAATATTTATGTTATTATGTTATCCATATTAATTATATTATTATGTTATAAATATTATTTTATGTTATTATTATATGCAATATTATTTTATGTTATTATGTTAACCATACTTTAAAATATTTATGTTATTATGTTATCTTTATTAATTTATGTTATTATGTTAGCCATACTTTAAAATATGTCATCCATATTATTTTATGTTAGTATGTTAATTATACTTTAAAATAGTTATCATATTATGTTATCCATACTTTAAAATATTTATGTTATCGTGTTATCCATATTATTTTATGTTAGTATGTTAACCATACTTTAAAATATTATTTTATGAAATATTTTATGTTAGTATGTTATCCATATTATTTTATGTTAGAATGTTATCCATATTATTTTATGTTAGTATGTTATCCATACTTTAAAATATTATTTTATGTATTTCATGTAATATTTTATGTTACTATGTTGTCCATATTATATTATGTTATTATGTTATGTTATTATGTTATCCATAAATAACATAAAAATATGGATAACATAATAACATAATTAAATATGGATAACATAATAACATAAATGATATGGATAACATAATAACATAAATATTGTATAGTATTGTTATCATAATAACATAACATAATGTTGCATGGAATAATAACATATATTTTAAAATATATGTTATTATGTTAAAATATTTTAAAATAATATGGATAACATAATAATATAACTATTTTCAAGTAACATAATAACATAAAATATTTTAAAATGTTGTTAGTATAATAGCATAAAATAATAATGCATGTAATAATAACACATGTTTTAAAATAATATGGATAACATAATAACATAAATATTTTAAAATATGGATAACATAATAACATAATAGCATAATTATTTTAAAATATGGATAACATAACAATATAAATATTTTAAAATATGGATAACATACTAACATAAAATACATTACGATTTAAAAGTTATAAACAAAATAAATTTCTCTCTCTTGTTTTTTAATTTTGTGTAATCACATTATCTAATCATTTTTTGACTTTATATTTTATTTTTTCAAAATGTATCAAACTTGAGTATGGATAGCATACTAACATAAAATTCACTACGATTTGAAAGTTATAAATAAAATAAATTACTCTCTCCTATTTTTAATTTTTATAATCACATTATCTATCATTAAAAAAAATTGCCAATAACCCATCATTTTTATTTCATTTAAAAGTTCCTTACTGTTTGAGAGTTACAAATAATATAAACTTCTCTCTCCTCATTTTCCATGTGTTATAATTATTCGTGAAAAAATTTATTATGTCGATATTAGTCTTATTTTTTAGTATTTTTTATTAATAACGCATCGGTTCTTATTTCGTTTAAAATTTAATTATGGTATGAGAATTAGAAACAAAATAATTTTATCCGTCCATTTTTTCGATTTTACAATCACATTATCTATAATATTTTAGATTGTATATTTTATATTTTTAGATTTATGTCAAATTTGATCTTGTTAGAAAGTACTTTTTGTAGAGAATACAAAATGTTTATTTCGTCAAAAAATTCGTTACCATTTTAAAGTTATTAACAAAATAGTGTTCTTTTTTTTTCTCTCATGTAACTACTTTCTCTCTCCCTACCCCCTCCCTTCTCCCTCCTTTTTCTCCTTTTTTTTTCTCTCTCTCTCCTTCACGTTGTCAAAGACCTGCAACATCCTATGGTTGGGTGGGAGTGATGATGTTATGTGTAAAAAAAAGAAATAGTGACACATTGGTAGTATGAGATATCAAAGGGCAATAGATAAAGTCCAAGGGACTCTCCACCTAATGGGTCGATCTTTTGGGCTGGTTCTCTTATTGGGCTTTACAAATGGTATCAGAGTCTAACCCATTTATGGTCCGATTGGGTACACTTTGACAGTATGGGCTGTTAAAGTGCTTTATCATAGGGCCCGATGGGCTGCCATGGGAGGTGTAAAGTCTACCTTAGGAGCCGGGGTGAGCTGTCTTTGGTGGATCCTATGATTAGGCCCGGCGGGTCTGTAACATTCGGTTGGGCCGGTGGTCCGCTGAGACGTCGGACTTTAAGTGGGAGGATTTGTTACGTGTAAAAAAAAAAATCCGATACCAAACGGCAATACATAAAGTCCACGGGGACTGATTGTCTGTTGTGCCAGCGCTGGGCCTGCGACAGCTTCAGCTCGTGATGTGGAGGAATGGCGCGGCTATTGATGCATATGCGTGTCGAAGTAGGAGGGAAGTGGTTTGCTCTGGTGTATCTTATTTGACTCGTCTAATACGGCGATGCGAAGCATTAGACCCCAAGTGTTGTTGCAGTTGCAGCCCGATGATTTCGTGTTTTAACGAAACTAATTTCTTATTTATTTGACCTTTTCCTACCGGGAATCCAGTCCAAAGTTGCAATCTGTTCCATCTCACTTTCCTATTTCTTTGTTTGTAAAATTAAATTAGAAGTCCGCATACAGGGAATCTTACACGGCATAAAGGAAAAGAAAGGTTTTATAGACATCTCGTCGTCTCCTCCCCAACCTCTTAAGCTTAACAAGCAGAAGGCAAATCCCCCTCCCTCCCTTTCCGAATCTAACCTGGATTGCCGGTCAAAAATCCCCACCGTCAGTAACTTATATTGCTCTGATCATCCATCAGGTAAGACACCCCTTTCATCTATCGAATCCATTGGGATATATGTGTTTTCCTTTGTACAATTTATCTCCCTAGATTGTTTCTCTGTCGGTAGTCCCTCCACTGAAGTTTGGGATTTCTATTTGTAGTCTTGTACGGGCGTCATATTTCAACGCTGTAATCCTACCTCAACCAACTATGTCTGTTCGATCGTCCGGACGTCATATTTCAACGCTGTAATCCTACCTCAACCAACTGTGTCTGTTCGATCGTCCTTCCTACATGTGGACTCGGCTGAACTACACATCATGACGCATGATAGCAGCTGGTCTGAACTCCCCTCAGATCTCCTGGCTCTGATCGTCGAAAATCTTTCCTCTGCTAATTCTGCCCGCTTCAGATGTGTATGTACTAATTGGAATTCCGTCCCTTCACTGTTGCATCCTCCCATAGAAACTCCGTGGCTAATGTTCTGTCCTTCCTCAAGAGTCCATGAATCATCTGACGGCTGCAGAGATCAACAGAAAAACAACAACCGGAAGCATGATAAACAGCCCAACCTCAGTTTCTACGATATCTGCGAGAACAAGACTTACAAGTTCCGTTGCGGATTCCACCACCTTAAGGATGCAATGGAAGAATGTCGCGCAATTGTTTCTTAATTACACCCCTGGTGGTTGGCTCATGTATATGGATAAAGCCTGCGAACTGCAATGTCTTCATCTTACTTCCGGTAAACGCATCCATCCTCCGTCCATTACCACTTTTCCTGATATCATCGGAGCAGTAACGGATCACCAAGGGAATATCACCGGCTATAACCTCTCCAGCGATGCTTATCCTAGTGGTTATTTCTTCTCATGTGAGGCACTCTCTTATACGTACGCACGCGGCATCATCTTATTTCCTGGATCCTCACCAGATCATATCTTCACAACTCAACAAACGCATTCAACCGAGGGGACAGATTCTGAATATATAATCATTGTTTCGCACCATATAACTCAGCACGTTGCGTTTGCAAAGCAAGGAGATTCATCGTGGGCTCCTGAGAATGCTCACTACGGTATAAGTGGTTTTATATTACACAAGAATTCTCTTATTGGAGTGAGTTTTGCAGGCTACGATTTTTCTCATTACGAGTTCAACTTGGATTATTCATACAAATCAACCGATATTCTATCACCCAATTTTGAATATCTAAATTCGGGATATGACCGACAGCCTACGAGTTCTTACTTGGTCTATCTAGATGATCATCTCTGGTTGATATGGAGGTTTGCGGACACTGAACCGGATGAAGACACAGTTGACATGATGTGAACTGTTTGCAAGACATCTGTTAGCTTCCGAGTGTTTAAGTTCGACGAAAGTCCGTCTACATGGGTAGAGATGAATACCATTGGAAATTATGCCATATTAGTTGGTAGCAACACTCCATTAGCTTTTCCTACCAATGACTTTCCACACATAGCAAGTAATTCCATCTACTTCACTGATGATTATGCTGAAGGTTATATCCGGTCTACTTGTTGGGATCTAGGTGTATTCAATCTAGTCGACAAGACTGTGAGACCATTCTTTGATCCACTTGTTGCACCAAAATTTCCACAGCCAACTTGGATCATGTCTATTTCGTTATGATTGTTACCAATGCAAAGATGTAGAAAATTCGCCTGGACAATGACATTGTTTTAGACATTATATTGTGTTGGACTATTGATCAGAGCAACTCTTATGCATGTATCAGTACTCTCAACTTTGCATATTAATCAATTTCTCTATTTTATCCAACCCTTAACAAGAAGGGTTTTACAATTGTAACACGAGTCTCTGACTTGTTATTTCTTACAAATTGTGTCCTCATATTATTATGTTTGTTGTCAATTCAATTCACATGGATAAAGAAAAGTTTGTTACCATGGAATTGAAGGACATCTTTGCAAATGACATGGAACCTAAATATAATGTTGTTGTTCCAATCAATTTCGCCCCTTTTAAATGACATGGGAGATTGATGTTTCATCAACGCCTAGCAATGCTTAATTTTGTGAGAAACTTCACGAGACAGCTTCTCTCGAAAAATATAATGCAACCTCATAAAAAGACCAGACAACTTCTCTCATTAAAAAATAATATATTGCCTCAAAGTCAGTGCAACTTAAAAAAAAACTTATGCGAGAGAGCATCCCTCGTGAGAATGTTAAAAAAAAACTCACGAGAACTCCTTTCTTGAAAAACACAATTTGTCACCTTGTAGTGCGATAAAAATCCATTAAAAAAACCTTTTATGTGAGAGCCTCCCTCGTGATAAAATTAAAAAAAGACATCATGCTATAAAATAGACCAAATTTGTTTTTCACGAGGTAATGTTGAACTCAATTTTTTTGCGTAGAATTGACCCCGATAAAATTCAAACCACAAAATCTTCAGCCCAAGAAGAAAATTGTGGTATAATATTTGGAGAATGGGATATCCTTCTGTCAGATGAATTTTCCAACCAAGATTATAAAGGTATGTTTCAAGTACGTCATGCCTAACATACTTACCATTTTATCTGTCATTCGATTGTTTTTCACATCGGTCATTTCCTATTTCGTTCTTTTTACTCAATTTTGTTCTAGTTGTTATTTTTTGCCTCATGCTTTCATTTCAAGCCCTAAGTCCCTTAGGAAACAAGTGGCACTAGAATCCGATTACACTCTATTTGATGAGGACAACTATCTTCTTTCATTGTGTCCAGATAAATTCTCATAACTGAGACTGCTCTTCGACAAAAATGAGTGTCAGTCTTGGCTCAAGTAATCGGCTCTTAGCATGGGTGGATTCATCAACCATGTCTCGAGCCTCATCTTGAGAGGGGCAAACTATTTACACGCCATTTTTGTCACCACTTATTAGACGGGATTCTGATGTTTGAATCATCACAAAATCTTATTTGCGACCTCTCACTGTGTCCTAATCACATCACATAACAATCTTAATTGGAATCATATATCTGATTTACACAAGGACCTTCAAATCAATGGATGTAGACACAAGATTAATATAGCAAATTCAATCATAAACTTATGTCTTGAACAATTAGAAGAATCTGGCCCGAGGGCAATTAAATCAAATCAAGAAGAAAAGTTGATGAATATATTTTGGGTTCTTAATGTCTTCCTAAAGGATTTTGACTACAATTGGATTTGATAAAATGTCACTCACACCCCTTTTAACTTGACCAATTTTGTTATATTTTACATCTTATCTCTATCATCTATCATTTTTCTAAAACATCTAATCTACTAGGGGATCCTTTTTGACATGCAAACCAGGTCATTTAAGACATTAATTTAATATTTTCTAGATCACCACATGATTCTTTCTTGAGAAATTAAAAATATCATTTTAATATTTTAACATGGTATCATAATTATACTATTTTGATATTTTTAATTTAGTCATGAGGAATAGTCTATCATGAACAATTTTAAGAATATTAATTTAATATTATTCTACCTTCACTAAATACCATTGCCCATAGTGACAATATTATTTGATTATTAAATTTACTCACCATACATCTCCCCTTGTGAGAAACTTAATATGATTTAATGTTGTTCGCAACATTATCACACTCTAGTCGACACTTTCTGTGACGTCTGTTGCCAAACATCAGTTAAGATTAAAGCGGAAGTAGTCATTAACAGTGGAATTACAGAAAATCACTAAAAATTAAAACTTTTTACAAAGAGATCCATAAACTAAAAAACTCTTTCATAAAGAACCAAAGTAAGTTATTTACATTCCAGTTCATCAGTATATCTCTGTATCATCTCTTTCTTGAAAGTTACAAGCAACAACTTCCATGTTAAGATGTACATAGGCAGTATAAAAATCTTAAGGCATCAAGCCAAAATCTCAGATCAATATTAAACTAACTACCGACTCCTAGGACCTGAGATTACAGAGACGACACATAGGACTCTCTATTTATAAGACCTGACAGACAGTGCCTCCACCTGAGGATCACTGCTATCCTTGTTGTTGTTGTTGTTGCTACTGCTGCTCACCCACTATAGGGTTTCTACCTTTTCCTCGGTGTCTACCTAAAAATTTGAATCCCACGGGGGTGAGACAATTGAAAATTGTCCCAGCGAGAGGTATAACTCTCTGCCAGAAACATTGTTATTATAGATAATAGAATAACATTAAGCAGAAGAATCATAAATATTCAACAACATGTAAATCATAAATCAAACTATGTAGAGCAGTATTCTCTATACATCTTATTTTAGTTTCAACTTGATAAAGCAGTATGTCATTTATTCAATAAGGAATATGAAGAACATGTGTATTATTTATCTAATTAAGACATAATAAGAAATGTATCATCAATCATTGATTCTCGTAATTCAACTCTAAGCAATTATCTACACGGCTGATTACATTTTTCAAACATACTTAAGCCCTGAGAAGATGAGGTATACCACTCATACTCCAACCGACCATTGCGAAATCGAAATCGGTACCATACATAGGTCAATAGAAGAGTCGGATTTCCATGACCTCATCCTCCTCAGTCAGTGTCAGGACCAACTGCAGGACATCTCGTGTCTCTGCCAAATAGCTTTACAGGGTATACTGGCAACTTCGCCATTAGAGTTATAGTGGCATGTTGTACTCTCTTCGCGATCGAGATATTTCATGTTTATCTCACATCGATTCGGCATTAACATCGTCATCAAGAGATTAGTGATACATCCATCCCGACACACACACACACACACACACACACACACACACATATATATATATATATATATAATGAAGGATTGAGAGATTTAATGTTTATCTCACATCAATTCCTCCATTAGGGCGTAAGGATATTCACGCCCATAACCCCCACATACTCAAAAGTATGCCCTCCAGGAGTTCCCTTAGGAAAACATGTTTCACCATCACTAAACTGCTGACGATGATGGATCTATGGTCAGGGCTCTACATGATATCATTTCACTTGATTATTTAAGTACATTACAGTATTCTGTTAGCATCAGACATGTTTTCAAACATAAACCATTATAACGATTGCTATAAAGAATGAGTACTATTTCTATTATGTTCATTTCACAACTTTATTAACATTGGGATCTCAGTCCCTTATCGTCTCATCATCATGATTCAAGAATATGGGTGTTCAACCCTAAGATTATCAGAATACTTATTACCACTTCAACAGGTAACTTAATGCCATTAGGTCATCTAACAATGTAAACATGATAATTGTAATGCAGGTATTTCACATGGCTCTTAAAGTCTAATAATCTGTTTTGTTACCTCTCACTAGGCAACATAGCATATTATGGCTTACAAGGCTCATAAAGTATTTTCAATAAATAAAGCATCATAGCTCATACCTGTCTATGTTTATTATCTCATCAAACCTGCAAGATTAGTGCGGATGATGACAGATACATCAATTTCATATCAGCATAAGGCAAAACAGTCATAGCATCACTATTCAAGGATTACACCACTATGCCCTTGCCAAGGTTAGGGTTTTCCTTTTCATTTGCATTAGGGTTAATCATACCCTTAGCTCGATTAGGATTAATGCATCATCTCATTGTCCATGATTAGATTTTCATGCTATGCAATTTAACCCAGAGTTAGGGTTTCATATATATCTTCACCATATTTAGAATTAGGGTTTACTATTCACATCACATCACCCTAGATTAGGGTTTATTTTTCATAACCCACAATTAGGGTTTACTATTCACCCCAAATAGAGTTGATCATCAAAATACCATGAATTAGGGTTTCTCATGTCATTACCCTAAATTTGAATCATACCATCATCTTGGATTAGGGTTTCACCTATCATTGCCCTCAATTAGGGTTATGATTCATTAACCTTCATAATTAGGGTTTTCATGATCTCACTATCAAGGATCATACCCTAATTAGACATTCATCCATGTTGAAAGTGTTGAGACTTAACTACTACATGATTATCATTCATGTAGGAAATTCTCTCTCTCCTATCTTCTATAAGATGATGCTTACTTCAGTCTTGATTAGACTAATTCAACTCAACTTGAAAGAAGAATTAACACAATGAATTATGTCATTACCACCATGATCATTAAAGATTAATCGTTCAAAGGGTACTAATCACCCTATCTCATTAAGGATACCATTATTATAATCACCCTTGGTTTACATCATATAACTGTTCAATTAAACAATTGACCTTTAACCACTTTAAGTGTTCATACGATTTGATTAATTATCTTCCAAATGATCTTGGTCACTTAGACCTCAAACGGTCTTGACCAATCAGACCTCAAACGGACTTGCTTGTAAAACGTCCAAACAATCTTGAACATACCATTGAAATCGTTTGGTAAAGTTAGTCTTTGAAACCGAAAGTGATACTTGAAACCGTTTAACAAAGTGATATATGAAACCATTTAAGTATCAACCGGTTTGGGACCGTTTGGTCCCAAACGGTCTTGAGACCGTTTGGTCCAAACCTCCTCAAAACCGAATGGACCAAATATGGTCTCAACCACTCAAGCTGATTTAGGGTTTCCAAGGTTGATTCCCTCATCGATTAAATTCTTGTAACCAACTATCAATTGAGCCTAAGCTCCATACCCCAATTGGACTTAAATAAATTATCCTTCAAGTGATTTGAATTCCAATTAATCATCAATTAGGGTTTTGAATCCCATTGGATTAGGGATTGAAATCAATAAACCTTCAATAGTGGTCATTGTGAAAGTAGTTACTTTGAAATCATTGGACCACCATCCAAATTGGACATGACCTGACCTCAAACGGTCTTGAGGTCGTTTGGATGACCTCCAAACGGTCTTGAGACCATTTGCCCATCTCATCATCAAAATCCATGACATCCAATTAGGGTTTGGATCATTGGATTGATTATCAAATCAACATTTGATTGCATTACAACTTAGTATCTTTGGATCTTCAATTGCTCAACCATACTTAACCCTAGAGCTCCAAACAGTCTTGGTTGACCTCCAAATGGTCTTAAGACCATTTGGATGATCCCCAAATGGTTTTGAAACCATTTGGGTTAATCAACCCAAGGTTCTAAGTCAATCAATTGAGAAATCAGTACTTACCTGATTAGGGTTTGGTGATTGATGGTCCTTCAACTCATGAACCCCTTAGAACTAATCAATTATAATTAATGGGTCATTAACCATCATCGTCATAATCAATTTTCCAAACGGTAAACTATGGTCAACACCCTCAAACAGTTTTGAAATGGTTTACGCTCAAGTGGTCTAATGAAACTGTTTACCCCCAAACGGTTTGAAAATGTTTGCTCTCAAACGGTTTGAAAACGTTTGCTCTCAAACGGTTTGTGAAACTGATTGAGTACTTATATAGAAACCATTTGGCCTAGAATTTTCTTGGGAAAAGTGTCAAAGATGATGTCATCATCATCTTCCTTCATGCATCTAAGAACTACTGCCATTTTCATGGAAATTGCAGCAATGAATCAAAAGAGTTCTAAATAGAAGAAAATAATCAACAATTATTGAAGAATGGAATGCAATATCAATGTTTAAGGGTTTAAATTATAAAACCCACCTCAAAATATGATTCCAAGCTCCAGGATCCACGGCTCTAATGGTGGATGAAGCTCTAGAAACTGCCCAAGGTCCGTTCTTGAGCTTTTGGATGAAAAAGTTGGCTAGGGTTGGAAATCGAGTGAAGAAAACAAAGAATCAAGCATCGATTTTGGGTTTTCACCATGAAACCAAGGTGGAAGATGATCAAAAGCTTACCAACAGGTTAGAGTCATCCTTATCCTGCTCCTGAGCTCTCTTGTGGTCGGAAAAGGCAAGAAGAGAAAATGATTTCTGAAAAAAAGTCCTTAAGTGGGTTGAAAAAGAGATATGTATAAGAAATTTCATGGAAAGAGAAAAATGGAAATTAATTCCTTTTATTTCCAAATTATTTCCACCAGTTCCCCCTCAATTCCTTTTCCACGAAGCCACCTTCATTATCTTGCAAAACCTCTTCATTATCCAAGGATTAAAGGAAAAGAAATTAAGCACCTTAATGAATTTTATACTAATATCCTACTTTTAGTGGATAATACTTTTTATTATGTTAATGTGAGTGGGCTTCCACTCAACCAAGATATTTTCGTGCCTTGGCAAGGCACAAGCTCGTCCAACACTTTGCAAAATCATCCCTCAAATTTTGGTTGAAGGGCTCCTCAAATAATATATTTCTTTTTGCATTAATTTGAATTAAAGTTCCTTTTATGCTTAAATCTTGATTATTTTAATATCAAGATTCTCGCTCCTCCAAATTAATTTAAATGAGGTGCCCCTCTCATTTTCTTTTCTCTAATTGATACCAAGAAACATGAGGTATCCTCTAGAGGTGGTATTTTGCATATTGAACCCTTGGTTTTGGGTAAATTGCACATTACACCAAAACTAGGTTTTTAATGCACAAGGATTGTTCAACAAGCTCTATCTTGGTGCCCAAGCTTGTAGAAACCATACCACTACGTCATATTCATTCTTATGATGCCTCAACATCATAGGAACATTTTATCATGTATAATTTGCAAGTTAACCCCTCAACTTGGGTAATTTTCACTTTAGTCCAAGATTAACAAAACAATGTTTCAACATTATTCAAAAAGGACATAAATTGAAATATAAGTTCCTCATAAGCCTTAATTACCTCTCAAAAGATTAAAGCAAGCATCTAATCAGCTTTATTAAACAAAATACCTAGGGTTAGAACATAACCTAGGTCAGGGATGTTACAAATTATCCACTCCTTATAAGGATTTCATCCCCGAAATCAACAAAACATTAAGAGAAAAGAGTAGGGTATTTCCTCCTCATTTCTTCCTATAGTTCCCATGTAGCTTCTTCAATGCCACGATGATTCCTGAGGACTTTTACAAGACTAATGTCTTTCTTTTTCAGCTTCTTGATCCTTCTATCAAGAATCAACATAGGTCCTTCAACATATGATATATCATCGTTTAATTCTACTTTCATAGGCTGCAGAACTGATTCTGTGTCAGGATGACATTTCCTTAGCATGGAAATGTGGAACACTGGGTGCAACTTGTGTAACTCAGGTGGTAACTCCAGCTTATAAGCTACCTTTCCAATCTGTTCAATGATTGGATAAGGCCCCATAAACCTAGGAGCTAACTTTCCTTTTCTTCCAAACCTAAGAACTCCTTTCCAAGGTGAGACCTTTAGATACACTCTGTCTCCAACCTGGAATTCTAAAGGTCTACGACACTTATCAGCGTAAGATTTCTATCTATCCTGTGCAGTCTTTAACTGTTGTTGTATTATTTTAATCTTCTCAGTTGTTTGTTGCACAAGTTCAGGACCCAAAAGTTGATATTCACCAGTTTCATACCAACATAGGGGAGATCTACAATGTCTACCATACAAAGCTTCATATGGTGCGATGTCGATATTGTGTTGATAGCTATTATTGTAAGCAAACTCTATCAAACTTAGGTGTAGATTCCAACTTCCTATAAACTGAAGGACACATGCCCTAAGCAAGTCCTCTAAGGTTTGTATAGTCCTTTCTGATTGTCCATCTGTTTGAGGATGAAAGGTTGTACTAAACCTTAACTGTGTGCCTAAGGCTTTATGAAGTCGTTCCCAAAAATGACTCGTAAACTGGGGACCTTTGTCAGAAACAATGGTGACTGGGACCCCATGCATCCACACTATCTCATCCACAACTAAATGTGCCAGCTTCTCCACAGTATAGCTTGTTTTGACAGGTAAGAAATGTGATGTCTTTGTCAACCTATCATCTATTACCCAAATGGAATCAAGACCTTTGGATGTTTTAGGAAAACCAACCACAATGTCCATAGTTACATGTTCCCACTTCCACTGTGGTATAGGTAAAGGCTGCATTCTTCCTGTGGGTTTCTGGCGTTCAGCTTTAACCTGCTGACACACTGGACACCGTATAACAAACTCAGCAACATCCTTCTTCATACCAAGCCACCAATACATATCTTTCAAGTTATGATACATCTTGCTGCTTCCCAGATGCATAACATACATAGAAGAATGAGCTTCTTCCAGAACTAACTTCCTTAAGTTATCAACATCAGGTACTATCATTCTACCATGATAACATGATACCTGATCATCTGAATCATGGAAACCATCTCATTTCTCACTACCATACTCTGATCTAATCTGCTGAACTACATCATCAGCTTGTTGTGCTTCTTTAATCTGCTATCTCAGAGTAGGTTTTATGTGCATCTCAGCTAGCAACCCAGCTAATAATGATACTTTTAACTGTACATTGTTTTGCCTCAAGGATATAAACATATCTCTCCTAGAGCACACCAAAGAATTCAATTGTGCTTTGTCTAAGGCCGGTGTTGCTGATTTCCTGCTTAATGCATCAGCCACCACATTGGCCTTTCCTGGATGATAATCAATTGTACAATCGTAGTCCTTGATTAACTCCATCCAGCGACGTTGCCTCATGTTTAGCTCATGGTGTGAGAAGATTTACTTTAGGTTCTTATGGTCTGTGAAAATCTGGAATGTCTCTCCATAGAGGTAATGTCTCCAGATCTTCAAAGCATGGACTACAGTAGCTAGTTCTAGATCGTGTGTCAGATAATTCTCCTTGTGTTTCTTAAGTTGTCGAGAAGAAAAAGAAATCACTTGTTTATCCTACATTAACACACATCCTAAGCCATTCTTAGATGCATCACAGAAAACTATATACCCTTTCCCTTGCTCAGGTAACACCAGCACTGGTGCACTTGTCAAACTTTCCTTCAACAACTGGAATGATTGTTGACACTTGTCATTCCAGACAAAAGGAACATCCTTTCTGGTTAACTTGGTTAAGGGTAAAGCTATAGAACTGAAGTTCTTAATGAACCTCCTATAATAGCTTGCCAACCCTAAGAAACTGTGAATCTCCATCGGTGTCTTCGGTTGTTCCCCTAGCAAGACAAATTCTTCCTTTTTTAGGGTCAACACAAATACCTAAAGCAGATATTACGTGTCCAAGAAAAGAAACTTCCGGTAACCAGAACTCACACGTGCTAAACTTAGCATACAACTTATGCTCTCTTAGCAAAGTTAGAGCCTGACGAAGATGCTGCTCATGCTGTTGAGCATCTCTACTGTAGATCAGGATGTCACCTATGAAGACAACTACACACTGATCAAGAAAAGGTCAAAAGATTATATTCATGAGTTCCATGAATGCAGCTAGTGCATTAGTTAGTCCAAATGACATAACTGTGAACTCATAGTGACCATACCTTGTCCTAAAGGCAGACTTAGGTATGTCACCCTCCTTAATACGCAGCTGATGGTATCCCGACCTCAGATCTATTTTAGAAAAGACAGTCGCACCACGCAACTGATCAAACCGATCATCAATCCTTGGCAAAGGATACTTATTCTTTATCGTTACTTTATTTAACTGTCTATAGTCGATTCATAACCGCATAGACCCATCTTTCTTATTAACAAAAAAAACCGGAGCACCCCAGGGTGAAGTGTCTGGTCGGATAAAACCTTTCTCAAGCAACTCCTAAAGTTATTTCTTGAGCTCTGCCATCTCAGCAGGCGCCATCCTATATGGTGTTTGTGCTATTGGATGCGTTCCCGAATTTAGATTAATTTCAAAATCAATCTCCTGGGGTGGAGGAACACCCAGAAGTTCTTTAGGAAATACATCTTCAAATTCCCTGACTATAGGAACTTCAGAAGGATTAGAACTCTCCAAGGTGGTATCTACCACATGGGCCAAGAATGCAAAACATCCTTGCCTCATCATCTTCTCAACTACCATAACTGAGACAAGACAGGTCAGAAGAATCTTTCTATCTCCTTGAAAGATCCATGTGTCACTATCATCTATGAACACAGCTTGCTTGGACTCACAATCCAAGACAACCTTATACTTTTCTAGGGTGTCCATGGATTATATCAAACCCATGCATCTCAAGGATTATATCAAGGGTGTCCATCCCAAGGATTATATCAAACCCATGCATATCAAGTGGTATAAGGTCCACTTGTATGTGATGTCTAGAAAAGAAGAGAATGCAGGGAGAACACACCTCCCGCAACACAGAAGATCCCATCAAAGGAGTTTCCAACTTCAAACTCTCTGCCCTATGACCAACTGTCATATTGTAGTCAAGAATCACTCTTTGATTGATGAAGGAATGCGTAGCACCCAGATCAATTAAAATAGATACGACGCAGGATGTAGACATATCAGAATAAAATAGTTTCATCTAACCTGTCACAACCCGAGGGTTGATTACTATATCAGGTGAATTCATCGCATAGAATCTCACTATTGCTTGTGGTTGATTCGGTGCTCGATTACTGGGCGCCGATGATCCAACTTGGGATGCTTGTCCACATCCCCTAGCGCCATTTGGAAACTGTCTCCTCTAAGAACCTTGCTGACTTTGACTCTGAGGTTGATTCACACTTGCCTCTCTAGCTCTACCATCCTTCATCAGATGCCCCATTTTTCCACATATGAAACAACTTCTGATCCCTAGTTGTGGTCTGGATGGTCCTGTTACCGACACTGATGTTGAGTTGTGGGCTCCTTCTGGTGGTAAACTTCGGCCTCTACCCCTATTTGACGTCCACTGCGTCTGGGTATTGAACCTAGGTGGTGGTGTAGGCACAAAAAATCTCGGTTTCTTGAAACTTTTGGACGTGGATCCTTGAAACTGGGGGTACACCTTCTTGTTCTTAATCTGTCACTTCTCATTCACAAACCTCTCTATCCATGTAACAGACTCCACAAAAGTAGCAAACCTCTCCCTGTTCTCCAGAGCAGACACAGGGGTGGTCAAATCAGCATTTAACCCTTTTTCAAAATGCTGAATCCTTTCTTCATCGCTAGTTGCCATATGCGGACAGATCGCAAAAGTTCCATGAACTTAGCCTCATACTCCCTAATGTTCATTGGTCCTTGTCTTAACCTCTCAAACTGAGAGATCTTCTCATCTAAAAACATCTTAGGAAAGTATCTATTGATGAATTCTCGTCGAAATACTTCCCATTCGACCTCCACACCAGGCCTTTTTCCCTCCTCTATGGTCCACCAGTGACCAGCACTCCCCTTAAGAAGGTACACTCTGTGTCCAACCTTCTCAGCTTCTGGGATGTTAAGGATTCTAAAGGCCTTCTCTAGTTCAGTTAGCCACATGTCAGCATCTGCTGGGTCAACTGTCGCAACATATTCTGTGGCTCCAACCTAGTGAAGTCATTCGAATGTCTTGTTGGCTCCTTGTCCTTCATGGTGGGTAGGTGCCCTTGGTACAGGTAATGGAATCCTATCAGTCATATGAGTCATGGATGCCATAAACTGCCCAAACATGGCTTGGAAAGTTGGGTTTCCCATGTCAGCTTGATTGAACTGGGGTTGTTCAGGTACATGCTCCTCCCTATCATGGTCTCTTACACCTCCTCCTGGTGCAGCAACACTGCTCTCGGCAGCATGTTCATCATGTGATCCAAACATCTTTAGCTCTTCTTCTCCTCCTATATGAGCAGAAGACACTATCAGATAAACTGGAAGACACTAGAACAGACTCAACAACCTTAATCATATGTCTCTGTAGACTCAGCGAACCCAGAGCTCTGATACCACTAAATTGTGACGCCTATTTCCAAACATCAGTTAAGATTAAAGAGGAAGCAGTCATTAACATCAGAATGACTAAAAATCACTAAAAATTAAAACTTTTTACAAAGAGATCCATAAATTGAAAAACTCTTTCATAAAGAACCAAAGTAAGTTATTTACATTCCGGTTCATCAGTACATCTCTGTATCATCTATTTCTCGAAAGATACAAGCAAAAACTTCCATGTTAAGCTATACATAGGCAATATAAAAATCTTAAGGCATCAAGCCAAAATCTCATATCAATATTAAACTAAATATCGACTCCTAGGACCTGAGAGTACAGAGTCGACACATAGGATTCTCTATTTAAAAGACCTGACAGACAGTGTCTCCACCTAAGGATCACTATTTTCCTTGTTGTTGTTGCTGCTACTGCTCACCCACTATAGGGTTTCTACCTTTTCCTCGACGTCTACCTAAAAAGTTGAATCCCACGGGGGTGATACAATTGAAAATTGTCCCAGCGAGAGGTATAACTCTCCACTAGAAACATTGTTATTGTAGATAATAGAATATCACTAAGCAGAAGAATCATAATATATTCAATAGCAGGTAAATCATTGATCAAACTATCTAGAGCAATATTCTCTATACAGCTTATTTCAGTTTCAACTTGATAAAGCAGTATGTCATTTATTCAATAAGGAATATGAAGAACATGTGTATTATTTATCCAATTAAGACATAATAATATATGTATCATCAATCATTGATTCTCGTAATTCAACCCTAAGCAATTATGCTACACGGCTGATTACATTTTTCAAACATACTTAAGCCCTGAGAAGATGAGGTATACCACTCATACTCCAACCGACCATTGCAAAATCGAAATCGGTACCATACATAGGTCAATAGAAGAGTCAGATTTCCATGACCTCATCCTCCTCACTCAGTGTGAGGACCAACTGTAGGACATCTTGTATCTCTACCAAATAGATTTACAGGGTTTACTGGCAACTTTGCTATTAGAGTTACAGTGGCATGTTGTACTCTCTTCGCAATCGAGAGATTTCATGTTTATCTCACATCGATTCGGCATTAACATCATCATTGGGAGATTAGTGATACATACATCCTGGCATATATATATAATGAAGGATTGAGAGATTTAATGTTTATCTCACATCAATTCCTCCGTTAGGGCATAAGGATATTCACGCCCATAACCCCAACATACTCAAAAGTATGCCCTCCAGGAGTTCCCTTAGGAAAACCTGTTTCACCATCACCAAATTGCTGACGATAATGGATCTATGGTCAGGGCTCTACATGATATCATTTCACTTGATTATTTAAGTACATTATAGTATTATTTTAGCATCAGGCAAGTTTTCAAACATAAACCATTATAACGATTGCTATAAAGAATGAGTATTATTTCTATCATGTTCATTTCACAGCTTTATTAACATTGGGATCTCATTCGCTTATCGTCTCATCATCATGATTCAAGAATATGGGTGTTCAACCCTAAGATCATCATAATACTTATTACCACTTCAACATGTAACTTAATGCCATCAGGTCATCTGACAATGTAAACATGATAATTGAAATGCAGGTATTTCACATTGCTCTTAAAGTCTAATAATCTCTTTTGTTACCTCTCACTAGGCAACATAGCATATTATGGCTTACAAGGATCATAAAGTATTTTCAATAAATAAAGCATCATAGATCATACCTAGCTATGTTTATTATCTCATAAAACATGCAAGATTAGTGCAGATGATAACAGTTACATCAATTTCATATCAGCATAAGGCAAAACAGTCATAGCATCACTATTCAAGGATTACACCACTATGCCCTTGCCAGGGTTAGGGTTTTCATTTTCATTTCAATTAGGGTTAATCATACCCTTAGCTCGATTAGGATTAATGACTCATCATCTCATTGTCCAGGATTAGATTTTCATGCTATATAATTTAACCCAGAGTTAGGGTTTCATATATATCTTCACCATATTTGGAATTAGGGTTTACTATTCACATCACATCACCCTAGATTAGGGTTTACTTTTCATAACCCACAATTAGGGTTTACTATTCACCCCAAATAGGGTTGATCATCAAAATACCCTGAACTAGGGTTTCTCATGTCATTACCCTGAATTTGAATCATACCATCATCATGGATTAGGGTTTCACCTATCATTGCCCTCAATTAGGGTTAGGATTCATTAACCTTCATAATTAGGGTTTTCATGATCTCACTATCAAGGATCATACCCTAATTAGACATTCATCCATGTTGAAAGTTTTGAGACTTAACCACTACATGATTATCATTCATGTAGGAAATTCTCTCTCTCCTATCTTCTATAAGATGATGCTGATCAGTCTTGATTAGAATAATTCAACTCAACTTGAAAGAAGAATTAACACAATGAATTATGTCATTACCACCATGATCATTAAATATTAATCGTTCAAAGGGTACTAATCACCCTATCTCATTAAGGGTACCGTTATTATAATCACCCTTGGTTTATATCATATAATTGTTCAATTAAACAATTGACCTTTAACCACTTTAAGTGTCCATACGATTTGATTAATTATCTTCCAAATGATCTTGGTCACTTAGACCTCAAATGGTCTTGACCAATCAGACCTCAAATGGTCTTGCTTGTAATACCTTCAAACAGTCTTGAACATACCATTGAAACCGTTTGGTAAAGTTAGTCTTTGAAACAGTATGACAAAGTGATACTTGAAACCGTTTAACAAAGTGATATATGAAACCTTTTAAGTCTCAATCGGTTTGGGATCATTTGGTCCCAAACGGTCTTGAGACCGTTTGGTCCCAAATGGTCTTGAGACCGTTTGGACTCAAACGGTATTGAGACCATTTGGTCCAAACCTCCTCAAAAACAAATGGACCAAATGTGGTCTCAACCACTCAAGCTAATTTAGGGTTTCCAAGGTCGATTCCCTCATCGATTAAATTCTTGTAACCAACTATCAATTGAGCCTAAGCTCCATACCTCAATTGGACTTAAATAAATAATCCTTCAAGTGATTTGAATTCCAATTAATCATCAATTAGGGTTTTGAATCCCATTGGATTAGGGATTGAAATCAATAAACCTTCAATAGTGGTCATTGTGAAACTAGTTACTTTGAAATCATTGAACCACCATCAAAATTGGACATGACCTGACCTTAAACGGTCTTGAGGTCATTTGGATGACCTCCAAATGGTCTTGAGACTGTTTTCCCATCTCATCATTAAAATCCATGACATCCAATTAGGGTTTGGATCATTGGATTGATTATCAAATCAACATTTGATTGCATTACAACTTAGTATCTTTGGATCTTCAATTGCTCAACCATACTTAACCCTAAACCTCCAAACGGTCTTGGTTGACCTCCAAACGGTCTTAAGACCATTTGGGTGATCCCCACATGGTTTTGAAACCATTTGGGTTAATCAACCCAAGGTTCTAAGTCAATCAATTGAGAAATCAATACTTAGCCGATTAGGGTTTGGTGATTGATGGTCCTTCAACTCATGAACCCCTTGGAACTAATCAATTATAATTAATGGGTAATTAACCATCATCATCATCATCAATTTTCCAAATGGTCAACTATGGTCGACACCCTCAAATGGTTTTGAAACCATTTACTCTCAAACGGTCTAACGAAACCGTTTACCCCCAAACAGTTTGAAAATGTTTGCTCTCAAACGGTTTGTGAAACCGATTGAGTACTTATATAGAAACCGTTTGGCCTAGAATTTTATTGGGAAAAGTGTCTAAGATGATGTCATCATCATATTCCTTCGAGCATCCAATAAGAATGCCGTTTTCATGGAAATTGCAGCAATGAATCAAAAGAGTTCCAAATAGAAGAAAATAATCAACAATTATTGAAGAATGGAATGCAATATCAATGTTTAAGGGTTTAAGTTATAAAACCCACCTCGAAATCTGATTCCAACCTCCAGGATCCATGTCTATAATGGTGGATGAAGCTCTAGCAATTTCCCAAGGTCTATTCTTGAGCTTTTGGATGAAAAAGTTGGCTAGGGTTGGAAATCGAGTGAAGAAAACAAAGAATCAAGCATCGATTTTGGGTTTTCACCATGAAACCAAGGTGGAAGATGATCAAAAGCTTACCAACAGGTTAGAGTCGTCCTTATCCTTCTCCTGAGCTCTCTCGTGGTCGTCCAAGGCAAGAAGAGAAAAGGATTTCCGAAAAAAGTCCTTAAGTGGGTGGAAAAAGAGATATGTATAAGAAATTTCAAGGAAAGAGAAAAATGGAAATTAATTCCTTTTATTTCCAAATTATTTCCACCACTTCCCCCCTCAATTCCTTGGACACGAAGACACCTTCATTATCTTGCAAAACCTCTTCATTATCCAAGGATTAAAGGAAAATAAATTAAGCACCTTAATGAATTTTATACTAATATCCTACTTTTAGTGGATAATACTTTTTATTATGTTAATGTGAGTGGGCTTCCACTCAACCAATATCTTTTCATGCCTTGAAAAGGAACAAGCTTGTCCAAAACTTTGCAAAATCAGCCCTCAACTTTTTGTTGAAGGGATCCTCAATTAATATATTTCTTTTTGCATTAATTTAAATTAAAGTTCCTTTTATGCTTAAATCTTGATTATTTTAATATCAAGATTCTCTCTCCTCCAAATTAATTTAAATGAGGTGCCCCTCTCATTTGCTTTTCTCTACTTGATACCAAGAAACATTAGGGACCATCTAGAGGTGGTATTTTGCATATTGAACCCTTGGTTTTGGGTAAATTGCACATTACACCAAATCTATGTTTTTAATGCACAAGGATTGTTCAACAAGCTCTATCTTGGTGCCCATGCTTGTGGAAACCATACCACTACATAATATTCATTCTTATGATGCCTCAACATCAGAGGAACATTTATCATGTATAATTTGCAATTTAACCCCTCAACTTGGGTAATTTTCACTTTAGTCCAAAGATTAACAAAATAATGTTTCAACATTATTCATAAAGGATAGAAATTGAAATATAAGTTCCTCATAAGCCTTAATTACCTCTCGAAAGATTAAAGAAAGCTCTAATCATATTTATTAAACAAAATACCTAGGGTGAGAACATAACCCAGGTCAGGGATGTTACACTTTCTCTCTCAATCTTGTTGTACATGCTTTCACGAGACAAGCTCTCTTGTGAAAATGGTTTGAGTCAGTCACGACTTAATTATCCACAACCCGACCCACAATGACGAGAGACACTCTCATAACCAACCGGAGTTCCAAGATATCTTCACAAGAGCAAACTAATAAAATATCTTTAAAAAAAACA
This sequence comes from Alisma plantago-aquatica, assembly GCA_963693085.1. NCBI lineage: Eukaryota > Viridiplantae > Streptophyta > Magnoliopsida > Alismatales > Alismataceae > Alisma > Alisma plantago-aquatica. The sequence goes on along the minus strand of OY856414.1, from coordinate 437,423,251 downwards.
GTGACATGTTTTCACAAGAGAGGATCTCTCGTGAAAAATCAGACTGGGTCAGTCAAGGCCTAACACCCATGACTCAGTTAAGATCACATAGAACATTCCCTCATGGGGAGTGAGAGTCAAAAAATATCCCCACATCACCCACTCATGTAGGATGGAAGCAACTGAAACTCCCCCGATAAGTCACGATAAAGGTTCTCTCGTGAAAAACCCAAAGCCAGAGTCAGGCAGAGAAAGTGAGAGACGGATCGAGAGCACACCTGAGACAGCTACCTAGAGTTGAGACTACAACAGGAGTTCACGAGAGAACCTCTATCATGAAAACCTCAAGAGATTTCTTAGATTTCAAGTCACTAAAAAGTTCATGAGAGAATCTTTCTCGTGAAACTGTGGGAGTCTTCTTCGACCTCTATCATCCGAAAACCACCCCCATTTCACCCTTTCTCATGAGGAAAGATTCATGGTGAACTTGGATGCAGAATCTCATCAAGGTGAGAGCAACAAAATAGGTTTTCAATCCTTTTTTATTTTATTCTATTTATTTATCAATCTTGAACGTGTCACCACCCTTCTCTAGTAGCCTTTCCATTTGATTTTAGCTCAAAACTACCAATACAATACCATTTTTTGATGGGCGGATTTGTGTACCAGCTTCACAGCCATTTCCCATTCCATAACCGAGCATGCTGATCTTAGATTTTTGTCGATCGACCAATGCCTTATCCAAAACGAGTCATTACAACATGGTTTTTCGGGTTTTACCGCATATAAACACAGTGGAAACTCCATCAAGCCCTTTTATTTCTACATCTTATTTTCACAAATAAAAATAGTATCCACAACATGAGCCAGGAAAGCTATACACCCTTGCCTAATCATCCTCTTTGTTACCATTGCTGACACCAAACACGTAGGAAGAATCTTCCTATCTCCTTGGATGACCCATGAAACATCTCCATCACAGAATGTTGCCTCCACCTTGGAACTACATTCCAAAATAATATTGTATTTCTCCAAGGTATCCATACCAAGGATCACATTGAATCCATACATGTCAAGTGGCATAAGATTGCTTGAATGTTGCATCTTGAAAAAGAAAGAATGCAAGATGGACACACCTCATGTAACTCAATAAAAGCAGCACGAGGGGTTTCTAACAAAAGGCTATCAGGTCTACTATAAATAGGTAGATCACAACTACTTATCACCACTCTGTGATAAAAGAGTGTGTCGCACCCGGGTCAACCAAAATATATACAAAAAAAGAAGCAGACAAATCAAAATGAAAGAGTTGCATCTGACCTGTCATGACTTGCGGATTGACTACTCCTTTAAAGTGACTCATAGCATAGAATCTAGTCGTCACCTATTATCATCCATGTCCTCATCCTGTTGGCCCAGAGGATCCTACTTGTGATATTTGACAGTGTCCTCTGCCACTACCACTATTGAACTATCACTACTATGATCGTTGTTGACTCTACCTTGGTTGTTCTGTCACTTCCTCATTCTTCATAGGATACACCCACTTCTGATGCCCAACTTGCCCACATTTATAGCAATTCCTCAAGGTGTATTGCGGCCTAGACGGCCCTATCACAAACACTTACATTGTACTTTGAGCTCTTGGTGGCGGAAAAATACAGCCTCTGCCCTTACTCAAAGACCATTGTGAATGAACATGCGATCTCGGCTCAGAAAAGACTAGTTTCTTGTGTGACTGCGATGATGAAAACCTCAGCTTCTTAAAGCCGCCAGAATACTATCCCTAAAATTGAGTTGGCCTCTTCTTAGCATTGGCTTCATGATTCTCTATAGAAGACCTCTAGATCCTCCTTACAGACTCCACGAAGGTAGCAAACCTCTCCATGTTCTCTAAAATAGACATTGTCGTTGTCAACTCCATGCTCAAACCCTTCTCAAACCTGTGGATCCTCTCCTTATCCATTGCAACCATGTGAGTGTTGGTTTTTGTAGAGAAAACATGCGTGAAGGAAGCAACAAAAATCCACACAACCCGACACAGGATCTCGTCGACAACAACGTATTCGAAAGGAGTGTTTGCGGGATATACCTTATCGCAGAGCAAGTCTGGCGATGTCCCGCTGCACAAAGGTGTGCAACGACGCTGGCCTACACGGATGGAACTTATCTCCCATTCGCTGTCACAGGAAGATCCGGTGGCGCTCCTTTCGTGCGATGATGTACGCCACTCGTAACGCACATAGATGGTCGTCGATGTCCTCCGAACACAGGCATCTCAGCATCTACATCTCTACTTCATCCACGCGGATGGAGTGGAACTCCACGTCACACTTCCTAAGACGGCGGGAAGGAGTCGTGTCTGTGAGGCGGCGTGCTAGCGGCATGTTACTCTCCTTTCTCTCCTAAGGACAGTGATGGCTAGGGTTTACGTACGTGAGCGTAAACTAAAAAGCCTCTCTCAATGTCTTATATAGACATCGGTCGTCAGTGTCCTTTAAATAGGATACGAAGGGAAGTAGGGTTTCCTAAACCCATTAGCAAATAGAAATACTACATTAATTAAAATGCTCGTGGATTAATTAGAATATTCTGGAATTAATTAATTAACCAAATAATTATATTAATTGATTAATTAATATTCGACTCCATGCAATCACTTGGGATGGCTCTATGGGCATATATGTTGGTATATATGCCCATAGAGCCATCCTAAGCGATTTCATGGAGTAGGATATTAATTAATCAATTAATGTGTTTATTTCGTTAATGAATGAATTCTAGAATATTCTAATTAATCCACTAGCATTTTAATTAATGCAACGTTTCTGTTTACTGATGGGTTTAGGAAACCCTACTTCCCTTCGTATCCTATTTAAAGGAGGTTTATGACCGATGTCTATATAATATATCGAGAGAGGATTTTCAGTTTACGCTCACGTACATAAACCCGAGCCGTCACCATCCTTAGGAGAGAAAGGAGAGCAATGCGCCGCTAGCACGCCGCCGCACAGACACGACTCCTTCCCGCCGGCTTAGAAAGTGCGACGTGGAGTTCCAATCCATCTGCGTGGACGAAGTAGAGACGCAGACGCTGAGATGCCTGTGTTCGAAGGACATCAACGACCATCCATGTGTGTTACAAGAAAAGTACATCATCGCACGAAAGGAGCGCCACCGGATCATCCTGTGACAATGAACGGAAGAGAAGTTCCGTCTGTGTAGAACAGCGTCGTTGCACACCTTTGTGCAGCGGGACATCGTCGGACTTGCTCCGCGATAAGGTATATCCTGCAAACACTCCTTCCGAATACACTGTTGTCGACGAGATCATGTTTCGGGTTGCGTGGATTTTGTTGCTTCTGCCGCGCATGCTTTCTCCACAAAACCCAACAGTAGTATTAGAGCAGCGTCGATCTACGACGTATTTGGATTCGTTTCGATATGATCAAATCTCTATATACTATTTTTATGTTGCATACGATGCAAATTAAACCTGCTAATGTGCAAATCTAAACCTAATTTCACATACGCCGCAGGCTTTTGTTTTTGACATTTTGGACGGGGTCGACTATGGAAAATATTGATTTTCCTAAGTGCATGGAAGCGGGATCCCCGCACAGGGGCGCTGCCCATGTGTACCCCACATAGTCTGCATGGGAGTCAAAAAATTATTTAATGGGGAATGTCCAGCATTAAAAGTACTACAATTTAAATATGTATATACGTATATGTAGATATACGTATGATAGCATACACGTCTCCTTTAAAATCTGTTTTATGTGGTGAATGCATGCACGGTTATGGCCTAGTATCCCCTTTTGTGAATGTTGTGAATGAATATGGATGTCGATCTTGTCGATATGTTTGTTTGTGAATGCTATGGATGTATAATGGTTGCATATGGATCCTTTGTATAAAGTATTCAGCTTGCATGTCGATCCTCATCTCTTATTTCAAAGTGTAATTAATTCTTTCCCTTTATATTTGTACTCATATGATGTAATAGAGATAGGATTAGTTTTAGTCTTTATAAACTTGATGTAAGGAGGCCACTTGAAGATCCAACTCCAAGGAGTGTCCATGGATAAGCACCATGAATATCTAATTCCAAGAAGCAACCTAAAGATCCAACTCCAAGGAGCATCCATGGAGAAGCAACAAGAAGATGCAATTCCAAGAAGCAACTTGAAGTTCCAACCTCACGAAGCATCCATGAAGTTGTTCATTGTAATGTTGATCATTACATGCTTACATGTTGATTCACATGTGTTGCATGAGATGCATAAGACCGTAGGTGGACCGTAATCCTTTGTTGCTCCAAAGGATTACAATAGTATGGCCATAACCAATGTATTTGTGTTTGTAATTGCATGTCTATCATTTGTGGTTGTGGATATAGTAGTATATGATACACACTATAAGTATGTGGTGCTTGGATATGTATATGTATTAATAAAACCCCTCAATTAATAATATTAAGTTTTAGTTTCCTTCCATAAAGAAACACACATGAAAATCTTGATTGATTATGTGTGGGCACGCCTCCGCGTGGTACACTGTCTATCTCGTGGAAGTGTGATGGTGGGTGTGTGGGTCTGCCTCCGCAGGGTGCACACTCATCGTGTTGGCTTATGGGTTGGACTTAACTAGGGAACCTTGATAGGATCAAGTACCTAGAGGCACACAGATGCATCATGGAAAGGAGTTGTGCATGATCATCTATCCAAGAGTTGCATATGATGCAATTGGAAAAAGTTGCCTGCCTTAGTATTTGGTCTTTGACGTCGGCATTGGATGGGCATTGATCAAATTATTTTGGATCTTGGCTCACTAGAAGGTTGTACATTGCAATCTTCTAAGTTGATAGTGAGGGTTATCAATTTGAATAAAATAGTGGGAGCGCAATTAATTAAAGGCCTAATTAATCTCATTTATCAAATCTTTACAAGTCAAAATGTTTTGAACTAAATGCAAATTTTTCTTTTATATCAATCAAATGGCAAACAACACTCACACTTTCTCATTGTGATCGGTCCTTGAGAAGGACAAACTTACCGGAACTAACTTTCAAAACTAGTTTAGGATGCTGAGAATTGTTCTCACACATGAGAGTAAGCTCTATGTCCTTGAAACACCAGAGCCAGGGGAACCCGCCGTAAATGTGCCCAAGGCGAAAAGGATGCTTACAAGAAGCACCTTGATGATGTCGTAGATGTCAAGTGCTTGGTGTTGTGCTCAATGAACTATGAGTTTCAAGAGCAACATGATAACATGAATGTCATGGAGATGGTAACACATCTCAAGAACATGTATCAACATCAAGCAAGACAGGAGGGATATGATGTCTCAAAGGCTTTGTTTAGGAGCAAGATGAAAGAGGGAGACTCAGTTGGCACCCATATACTCACTTTAATTGGGTACGTGGAAATCCTATCCAAGATGGGATTTCCCCTAGGTCAAGAGTTGGCCACTGATGTGATTCTACAATCATTGCTTGAATCATATAATCATTTTGTCATGAACTACAACATGAAAAATTTTGACAAGATGTTGTCAGAATTGTTGGGCATGTTGAGGACAGTTGAAGCATAGATGAAGAAAGACAAGCCCAAGTTTGTGATGATGATCAGCAAGGCAAAGGGAAAGTCAAAAGGCAAAGGCAAGTCTAAGAAAGGTTCTAAAGCTGGGCAGAAGCCAAAGTCATCTGTGCTCAAAGCTAAAGGTGGGATCTCCAAAGAAGGCAGTTGTCACCATTGTCACCAGGCTGGACATTGGAAAAGAAAATGTCCTATCTACCTGGAGGAACTGAGGAAGAAGAAGCAGGGGATAGAGATCTCCACTTCAGGTATATACATTATTGAGATAAACTTAAATACTTCTTCATCATGGGTACTGGATACCGGATGTGGATCTCACATATATTCTAATATGCAGGATCTGATAAGAAGTAAGCCTTTACGAAAGGGCCAAGTCGAGTTGTGGGTCGCTAATGGAGCAAGAGTTTCTGCCACCGTAGTTGGAGTTATTAGTTTATATTTGTCTATAGGACTTGTAATAGAATTAGAGAATTGCTATTATGTACATACCATTAATAGAAATATTATTTATGTATCTTGTATGGACAAGAGTGGATTTGAATTTCACATTAAGAATGGAATTATTTCTATTTCAAAAGATGAGATATTTTATGGCAATGCCCCTATGTCTTATGGTATCTACTTGTTAGAACTTGAGACTAGCATATACAACGTAAATACTAAAAGGTTAAAACTTGACAACTCAAACAAAACATTCTTATGGCATTGTCATCTTGGGAACATAAATGAGAAGCGCATATCTAGACTACATAAGGATGGTAATCTAGACTCTTTTGATTTTGAATCATTGGAGACATGTGAGGCATGTTTATTAGGGAAGATGACAAAGACTCCTTTTGCTGGACACAGTGAGAGAGCTAGTGATCTGCTAGGGTTCATATATACTGATATATGTGGACCTTTTAGATCAAATGCTAGAGGAGGCTATCAATACTTCATTACCTTCACTGATGACCTCAGTAGGTATGGCTATGTATATCATATGAAACACAAGTTAGAAACTCTTGAAATGTTCAAGACTTTCATGAATGAAGTAGAGAAACAACTTGGTAAGAGTATTAAAGCACTCCGTTTAGATCGAGGTGGTGAATACTTAAGCCAAGAGTTTGAGGACCTTCTAAGAGACTATGGTATTATATCACAATGGACTCCACCTGGTACACCACAACATAATGGTGTGTCAGAAAGAAGGAATCGTACATTATTAGACATGGTATGATCAATGATGAGTTCAACCAAACTTCCAATATCGTTCTGGGGATATGCTCTTGAAACTACAGTGTTTACACTTAACCGTATACCTTCCAAATCGGTTTAAAAGACACCATATGAGATATGGAATGGGAATCGTCCCAATTTGTCTATGTTAAAGATTTGGGGATGTGAAGCTTATGTTAGGAAACAATTTCCTGAAAAGCTTGGACCCAAATCGGAAAAATGTTATTTTGTTGGATACCCCAAGGAAACTCGGGGATACTACTTCTACACACCAACTGACAACAAAGTGTTTGTTGCTAGGACTGCTGTATTTCTTGAAAAGGAATTTATTTCCAAAGGAATTAGTAGGAGGAATGTAGAGCTCAAAGAAGTTCGAGACCAACAAGAAAGCAGAGAACTTGAGGAGGTACATAAGGAACATGAAGACTCACAAGTTGTTGTAGAATTTCAAGTTCCAAATGTAACACAGGAACCTCGTAGGTCTAATAGGACATGACTTGAGCCTGAGAGATTTGGATTTCTTAGGACTCAAGACAGTGATGAATTGGGCATAGCAGATGAGCCAAATTCCTATCTAGAAGCTACTAAGGGGCCATAATCTGAGAAATGGCTCGAAGCCATGAGATCTGAGATGGAATCCATGTACACAAACAAGGTATGGACCTTGGTAGATCCACCCGAAGGTGTAAAACCCATAGGGTGCAAGTGGGTCTTCAAGAAGAAGACTGACATGGATGGAAATGTACAAACCTATAAAGGTAGATTGGTTGCAAAAGGATTCCGTCAAATTCAAGGTGTTGATTATGACGAGACCTTCTCACCAGTTGCCATTGTTAAATCCATCAGGATCATGCTTGCCATTGCAGCTTATCATGACTATGAGATTTGGCAGATGGATGTTAAAACAACATTCCTTAATGGGAATTTACTCGAGGATGTGTACATGACACAACCTGAGGGTTTTATCGATCCAAAGGAAGCCAATAAAGTCTGTAAGCTACAAAGGTCAATCTATGGATTGAAGCAAGCATCTCGGAGATGGAATCTACATTTTTATGAAGTAGTCAAAAAGTTTGTCTTTAGTCAAAATGAAGATGAACCTTGTGTTTACAAAAGGGTTAGTGGGAGCACAATCGTATTTCTCATATTGTATGTGGATGACATACTATTGATGGGAAATGACATCCCTACTCTTCAGACAGTAAACGGTTGGCTAGGGAAGACCTTCTCTATGAAGGATTTAGGCGAAGCATCCTATATAGTAGGGATCAAGATCTATAGAGATAGATCTAGAAGTCTTCTAGGCCTAAGCCAGAGCACATACATTGACAAGGTTCTAAAGAGGTTTTGCATGGAGAGTTCTAAGAGAGGTAACTTGCCCATGTCCCATGGGGTTATGATCTCTAAATCCCAATGTTCTAGTTCATGCGATGAATGGGCATGCATGAGTAAGATTCCATATGCATCAGAAATTGGATCTATCATGTACGCGATGTTATGTACTCGTCTTGATGTGTTGTATGCTTTGAGCATGACGAGCCGGTACCAGTCACATCCAGGTGAATGTCACTGGACAGCTGTAAAGAACATCTTAAAGTACTTGAGAAGGACTAAGGATCAATTCTTGGTATATGGTGGTGAGGAAGAGCTCGTGGTAAAGGGTTACACCGATGCTAGCTTCCAAACTGACAAAGATGACTACAGATCGCAATCTGGATTTTTGTTTTGCCAGAACAATGGAGTTGTGAGCTGGAAGAGTTCCAAGCAAGAGACGGTTGCAAATTCTACAACAGAGGCTGAATATATTGCTGCATCTAATGCTGCAAAGGAAGCTGTGTGGATCAAGAATTTCATTTCTAAACTTGGAGTGGTTCCAAGAACTGGTGATGGAATTGAGTTGTTTTGCGACAACAACAGAGCAATTACCTAGGCTAAAGAACCAAGATCGCACCAACGTTCTAAACATATTGTACGGCGGTTCCATATCTTACGAGAGATTGTACAACGAGGAGATGTGAAGATTTACAGAGTACCTACAGAAAGCAATGTGGCTGACCCGCTCAAAAAATCACTATCACAGCAGAAACATGACGAACATGTTCGATCACTTGGATTGAGATTCATGAGTGATTGGGTATAAGTGCAAGTGGGAATCTGTTAGTATGTATGCCCATAGAGACTATCATTTGATGATTGTAATGGGATACCATGTAAACGATTTATAATACTACATTGATCATATCAATAAAGGCAAGTTTCCAATCTATATGTTTGTGTTTTATATTGTGAGATGACCATAAAACTTATAGATGTCTATAGAATAATATACTCAATGACATATGTCTTTGGGTTGATGACCTAAATAGTGAGATCATATGTATGCTAAGAGTATGTATTCTTATTTTGTCCCTAATCGGTTGTTATTGTGGAAATATCCATAGACATCAATAACACATAAGATTAGAATGTATGTTGGTTGATGGAAGAATCTCATTATCCATGATATGGAGATATCAAACCAAATACATAGATACTTGTTAGAGAATAGTGTATCGGATAGACCCATCTTGAGAGTGACACATGGATGCCATGATTGGTAGTTAGAGTCACATCTCATAATGATGGTGGTGATTATGGTTCTTAGACCTCAAGTCACTACACTTATCACATGTTGTTCAGTGTACTTTGACATCATCCACTGTGGTCCTGAATAAGGATGGCCATAAAGATGGTGCTTGGGTGCACCGTGACACATGAGGATGACTATGAGTGATGTAGATGGAATTTGTCCTTCCTACGGGAGTTTGATATTCCGGTCACTTGATAAGCGAGACTGAGAAATGCATGGCCATGCTGATGTGAGTCAATATGTGATATTGAGCTTACATATATCTCAGACAGTCTTCTCTAGTTCAAGGAACATGGATTGAACGTTGAAGAGGATAACAATTCCATGACTCGATTTCAATCCGGATATCAGCGACAAAGGAACTATACACTCACTATAACACCAGTCATGAATGATAGGTTAAGTTGTTCTCCAACTTCTCCAATTACTTGGGTGGCAATGAAGTCTTGCTAGATACCAATCATTGCTTGTGAAATCATAATATGATTATGGATATCACTGCCAATGTAATTTGGAGCCTACCAGGTTACACACATAGGATGTGTTGGAATAGGAGTATAATTGCAGATTTGATTGGAATTGCTCCGAATCACATTGATTACTAAAATGTTTATGTAATCGATTAGAATAATATTGGAGTGACTGGATCTAAGTGTAAGTGGGAGTCTGTTGGTATATATTCCCATAGAGCCATCCCAAGTGATTGCATGGAGTCAGATATTAATTAAAAAAATAATGTGATTATTTGGTTAATTAATGAATTCCAGAATATTCTAATTAATCCACGAGCATTTTAATTAACACATCATTTCAATTTACCAATGGGTTTAGGAAACCCTACTTCCCTTCGTATCCTATTTAAAGGAGGTTTACGACCGATGTCTATATAAGATATCGAGAGAGGCTTTTCAGTTTATGCTCACGTACGTAAACCCTTGCCGTCACCATCCTTAGGAGAGAAAGGAGAGCAACGCGCCGCTAGCACGCCGCCACACAGACACGACTCCTTTCTGCCGGCTTAGGAAGCGTGACATGGAGTTCCAGTCCATCCGTGTGGATGAAGTAGAGACGCATACGCTGAGACGCCTGTGTTCGAAGGACATCAACGACCATTCGTGCGTGTTACGAGCAACGTACATCATCACATGAAAGGAGCGCCATCGGATCATCCTGTGACAGCGAATGGGAGAGAAGTTTTGTCTGTGTAGGTCAGTGTCGTTGCACACCTTTGTGCAGCGAGACATCGCCAGACTTGCTCCGCGATAAGGTATATCCCGCAAACACTCCTTCTGAATATGTTGTTGTCGACGAGATCCTATTTTGGGTTGCATGGATTTTGTTGCTTCCGCCGCGCATATTTTCTCCACAAAACCCAATAGTGGTATCAGAGCAGTGTCGATCTACGGTGTATTTGGATTTGTTTCGATATGATCGAATCGCTGTATATTGTTTTTATATTGCATACGATGTGAATTACATTAGGGTTAAGTTCATCAAGCTAGATTAAGTATGATCAACTGTCACCACTTAGTTGTATTAGGGTTTGGTGTATCAAGGAAAACTAGATTGGAATTACACATCATCTCATTATGGTGATCATAAGTTTACATTCATGCATGGGAAAAGGTAAGACTACATGGTTAAGGGCATAATACCATTGATGCTACATTATCAAAACCAAACCATCATACCATGAACATCATCCTAAAACCATATGATGTTGAGTAGATTAAACCATCGATTGTAAACAAACAAACTCCATTGATTGACACCATCGAGTTCTAAACCATCCCAAAACCTCAGTTATGGTGTCCAGTTCAACCATCGGTTGTGGTGTGTCAGACCACCATCGGATCATGGAGTCAGAACCTCCATTGGCTAACACCATTGAGTGTTGAATCAACACTACCATCAGTTGATGATCATAGGTCATTGGACCATGGAGTCTTGGAGTCAAAACATCCATTGGTTGATGGACTAAGAGGGCCATCGATTGTCAAACCCAATACCTCCATCAGTTGTCATCAACATGTGGTAAAACAAGGTAAAACACAAGGGAAAATGGTTACTTGGTGAAGGGAAAGAAAACCATCGGTTGAAGCCACATCAAGAGCACCACGACCATTGATTCTTGATCACCAAAACAGTAAATTGTTACAACCCCAATTTTTGGGTTCTTTTGGTGAGAAATGTAATTTCTCCTATTAAAGATATTTGAAAAAATAATGATATAATATGTTTTGAATAAAAGGATTTCATTTACAATAGCCTTGTTGGTTGTTTTGTGGGCTTTATTGGCTATTAGGCCCAATAACAATGATAAGACAAAAGAAACTCCATTATTAATAAGAAATGGAGAAAAGGAAGATGTAAAAACCTCTAGAAGGCAAAATAATATAATACAAAGGTGGATTTCGTGCCTCTTGGGTTCCTTGGGTTCCAAGGAGTCCAAAGTTGCAAAGATAATGCAACAAAAAAATAAATGATCAATTAAATATTTCTTTATTAAGAAAGAAATTGAAAACAATGATAAAATAATGAGAAATATTGGATAAAAGATAATTAAAAGGCTAAGGTATATCCCCAAGATGGGATTTCGAGCCATTAAGGTTCCTTGAGGTTCAAGGAACTCAGAATAATAATTAAATAGAAAAGGAAAGAGAAAATAGGTGAGAAATATTCATAATTGAGTAATATCTTGCACCTAAATAAAAGGAACGTTTTCTTTTATATAATGAACCTAAATTTGGCTGAGAGGTAGATTACGTCATGATAGACTTTCTCCCAAAATTTTATGGAAAAAGAATAAACGAGGAGAGAGTTATTGATTTTATGAGTTTGCTTAAAGTGAAAGAATAATCATTGATTTTTATTTGGAATAGGAATCTTGGGCCCAGCCCATGCGCATGTCACGAACATCGCGGGCCGTTGGATTCAGATCCAATGATTATCCCTTTGTCTCCTAGCTCGTGACGGACTAGGAAAGTGGTGAACAAAGGAGGATCTTCCAAAGAACTTTTCTCATGAGTTAATGTACGAGTGAACTTGAAAACTTGCCCATCAAGTTCGGGAATCCTAGACGGATCGAGCAACCCTGGGTTTTGGGGGGTTTCGTGGTGAGGACAGGGAATCCCCAATTCACATGGTGGACTATGAATACCCTATATAAGGGGGGTGACTCACGGAACCAGCAAACTCCCAAGAAACCTTCACGAGACCGAACGAAACCCATGATCATGCTCGTGCCTTCAATTGGCACTTTGGCCATGACCTGCACCTTCGCCTGGAAGTAGAGGTTGTCGACGGAACATAGAATAGCCCCAGTGGTAGGAGAGGCACCCATGTCCAATCGAGGGGATCATCGAGTTTGCGAGATCGAGATGGAGCATTCAGAGGCCTTGGATCACGTGCAAGCACTCTGGAGCTTGAAGTCAACTTCCTAGTTGACAGTCGGTTCGCGTGAGAAGAGAAGCGTGAGGTTGAAGATGACTAGTGAGGAAAAGTCATCCCTGCCCTCGAGCTTGTGCGAGAGAGGTAAGGACATTTTGGTCCTTTGCTTAATTTAGATCGTAGGATAGGCACGCAAATCTTGAGTTGTGGGATGATGCATGGTCCAGCGGACCATTGCTCAAACGGTCCTCGATTTTCGAGGGTTATCAAATAAATCAGAAAAATGATTTTCCTTACTAAAATCATATTTGTTGCTAGAAAACTCGGATGAGAAAATTTTATGCATGAAACTTGCTCGGAAAAATACGAGGAATCCACTAAAAATATATTTTGGAAGTTAATTCCTCTTGCAATTTGAAAAGTAATGGAAGTTATCAACTTTAATGTATTAACAATTAAGAAACCCTATTTTGAGATGATTAATGTATTTAGTAGGGTTTAATGGATGATTAAAGTTGATATTAACCTATTAATGGTAAAAAGGTACATTAAGAACAAAAAGGATGAACTTTGCACGTAATTGGTTTAATTTAGAATTTCATGTGCATAAATATATGCTTTAATGGACCTTGAAACCCTAATGATGGTAATTGTGACTCTTAATGGCTTTAATTGTTCAAATTCATGAATAAGTCTAAGATATGATTGTTCAAATCTATTTTGAGTATAAAGGTTCCTAATTGTGGATAAATACCCTTAATATAATAATTAGGGTTTTCTAATTGATAAAGGTGGAATTAATGATAAATAGAGTTCATATGTGAATTAGATCATATGAACTATGAGTTGTTAATCCGGAAGGAACCAAAGATGATAATTAGGCCCAATGATCTTGTCATGAATTAAAAGGATAAAACTGGTAGTTTTAATGTAAAAGAGGTTTAACGGACTTAACTAATGGATAATTGTGCCTTTAATCCGAAATTAAGGTTATATGTTGTTAAAAGGTAACCTTAATAGCTTTTGTGAAGAATAGATGAGATAATTAGGGTTTGCGAGTAATTGTATAAAGATTAGGGTTTAAAATAGTATAAATGAAGAGAAACCCTAATTACAATGGAAACCCTAAACATGGACTAGAAACCCTAGGAAGCGAGCTAGGTTTAATAGATCTTGATGGCATGATCAATGGTAGGAAATTGTATGCATATTTCAGGATCTCTTTGTGTGCTTGCTTGCCTATTGGATTTATTACAATGATTGGATTAATTCTGTCTCAAATCAGCCTGACAGGTACGTGGTTAATTATGGTTAATCGCATTAGTTTCCCAAAGAGTTTCTCAGATGATTCATCGCATTGAATGTAACTTATCAGTTGGATGTTCATACTTGCAAATTATAAAGTCACTATGATTATCAAAATTGTAAAATAAGTGTGTATTCTTGCACCTACATGCCACCCTAATGGATGATGCAAAAAGGTCAAGCCCAGGAGGGAAAACCAATGGGCACCAAGCTCGGGATTGAGAAGGTGGCCTATGATATTATATGACTAAAGGGCACCATGAAGGGTGACCCCAAGCACCAAGCTCGGGATTGAGAAGGTGGCCTTAAGTCAATAGCAAAAGAGAAACCCTAGAGGGGGTATTCCAAGGTTAGGGAAAAAGCAATGGAGAATGACACATTGAAAACATAAATTGGCTTGTTAATTACTTGACTGTGATAATTAGATTGTTAGCCATATTTGCGGAATTTTGGTTGTCCCCACATACCGACATATTTCGTTATACTGACCGACGTTTTGTTTGTCGGCGTTTTAGGTACAAGATTGAAAAGGACAAATAGTAAAGTGGCATATGTGGAATTAAATAAGAATTAAAGTACAGAGGAGGATTAGTTAGAATAGACTCCAGATATGGATAGAAGTAGATATCCAAGTTTTTAAAAAAAGGTATGCAAACTTTTATTTTATACCAGTTTTCAGTTTAGTTTGGTAGAATTTGATAATTATTATTGATTATTTGTCAAACCTTTGATCCTGTTAATTGGGATAATGGTTCTGACCTCTTGGTCTCCCTTAATTGGGGGTTACTAAGAGGCAGGGTTGTCACATTTGGTATCAGAGCATAGGTTCCTCATATAATCTTTAATAATTAATAAATTTTACAAACTCTATAGAACCCAAGGGAGTTATTAGAGGATTTTCTGAAAGACAGAGGTGTCTAGAAAAGGATCACATCTAGGGTTTGGAAATATTTTCCTCTGCACCGCTAGTCGGAATACGAGGACTCCCAGATTAGTATGACAGCCTGGCCAATGTCTCAGGATTTGACTCGAAATAAGATACCTTTAGGTCTCTCTCATCTTATTCATCCCTTCTTAACTAAAATGCTATTAAGGACCTTAAGGATTAGGGTTTTATCTCTTTTCCTCACCCTCTTGAGGTATGGGTAAGGTTGATAAGGTTTAAGGAATCCTCCACCAAAGTAATGAAAAGCATGTAAATAAGATGTCATGGACATAAGCTTAATAGTTTAAGCGTAAACTAAAGAATAGATACATGCTTAGGTCGTATGGCATGAGTTGTCATTGCCCTCAGGAGAGACCTAAGGCTAGACCTTCTTGTCAGGAGGATGAGTAGAGAAAGTTAGTCTTGGAGGTAGAGACCTCCATCATAAGTAGAGACTTGGCACATCCTTTGAGGATGATGCTAACCCTAACCCTAAGTGGTGGTTAGAGAGAGAGAGAGAGATGGCATGATGACATGATGTCATGATAGACCAGATGGGTGAACATGCTTTTAGATGCCCGTATGAGCCATGAGAGGTTGGATGACCTAGCACCTTTAGCAACCCAACCCTGGGAAAGGGTCGTGCATGTTAGAGAGAATGATAGTTCCTTCATTGATGAGGTTAGAAAAGGACCTATAGAAACCCTATGGACTTATGCAAGTAGGGCATAGTATGCACCCAGAGTACGTCAGTGGTGCGAGCAGTAGGCTAAAACCATATCTAGGAGAGTATGATGGATAGCTTACGAGATAAGCATAAAGAACTATGAATAATCTTGAGCAAAAATAAGTTGAACATAGGCTTCACCCAGGTAGGGGTATGCTTGTGAGCTTGATCCATCTTCATGGAGAGAGGACCCCTAATAGTGAGGCTGGTTGTAGGATTAGCTCTAGAGAGAGAGAGCAGGACCAAGCAAGAAGGTTGGAAGCTTAGACTCTAAGATATGAGGAACAGTGGGGAGTTGAGGATGATGCAACCTAAGTGAATGGTTGTGCTTGCCTCATGCATGATCCCTGGAGGCTAATGGTATCTTGGTTGCCTTTAGAGGAACCAAACCCTGAAGAGAGGATGATGTTGCTGGTACCTATGTGCCTATGGTATAGGTTTTTACCTTCAGAGTTAAGCAGAAGAGTGCCTTAGACCCTGAGGAGGTTTGAGTAACCAGTTGTGAGGCTTTATACCTAGTTGGTTGTACTTGAGGAGGACTCCACTCTAAAGTGTTGTTCAAATAAAAGGATCATGGGAAGTGCATGACATACCTTGGACATGCTTGGTTCATGGTTAAAGGTTGAGCATGTAGTTGGACATCTAAGTGAACCTAGGGTTCCTAGGCCTAAGAGGGGAAGTGGTGTACCTGATGCTCATGATGAGATTCAAGTTTTTATAGATTCGAGCACAGTACTCCTCGTGTCTAGAGGAAGGGGAAACCCCTTGAGTTTAAGGTATGTTTGATGAACCCCTCACAGCTAAGTTGATGACATGGGAAGGTATGATCTTGATCCAATGTTGGGGATGAGAACAAGTATGACCTAGCATGGTTTAGTAGGTGGTCTGCTTGTGCCTTAGTAGCTTGCTAGGGTTAAGCATGCTCAGGTGGATGTAAACCCTATACACAAGGACGTTTGTGACCTTTGTTATTAGGTGTAGTCTCCTCCCATCCTGGGAGAGGGACCCTTTGGTAGGGTGTATACCAGTTTTTTTGGTTTTGAGGTAACCTAAAGGGGTCTCACTAGGATCTTGAGAAGCTAAGTGAAAAGTACATAGTATGAGAATGAACCTGTAGACCCATAGATAACCATCTCTAAGTGCATGTGGATATGTTACCATGGAGGTAACCGGGATGGGGTCTGACCAAGGTAGGCAGGTTGCCATGACCCCTATGAAAGGATGAAAGACAACCCATGAATGTAGAGAGAGATGATGAAGGTTTGGGTAAGGTTCTAAGTTGGACATGTACTATAATAGAATCCTAAGTCTATCCTAGGGTCAGGAAGGGATAAGACTGATGGAAGTAGGAGTTGCCTGATTACCTAGCTGCACATGACCATAGGGTCGGGAGGTAACAACTATCATTGTCTGAGGGCCATGGGTTAGGAGATGATCACCTTCTTGAACTCATGGGACTCGAAGGGTAGATGAGTAAGGCACTCTCTGGATGTATAAGGGAAGAAGGATAACCCCAAAAGTGTCGACACCCTACAGACCTAGAGGAGATGATGAAGGATTGTGTATGGACCCAAGTAGGTTCGAGACCAGTTCTACATGGAAGTAACTTTGATATCGAGATGATCGTGATATAGAGACATAAGTTGCACGTTTCAACTTAAATTTGTAGGTGTACTGGCAAGGTGGGATGTACCATTTCTACTCTTGGAACAACAAGAACTTTGTGTTTAGACGGCCGCCAAATGCTTATTTCCTCTTGTTATGGGAGTGAGAGATAGGACAATACGCATGACATACACCAAGGATAAAGATGATGTGAGTTGGAACGTTTCTATAAGGTATGAGGATAGAGATGATAGCATACCCTTGTGGAGTAAACGATGTGTAGATGGTTTATAAACCTCAAGAGAATTAAGGTAATCATCTTGTGAGGATGTTTTAACATGAGCTATGTGGAATTTGCAAGTGATATAAGGTTGAGTTTGATAACCAAGAAGATGAGCTCAGAGTGTTCTTAATGAAGATAGACTTAGAGTTTGAGCTGAGATAATAAGTGAAGGTGTATGTCTTCAATTTTTCCTATCACCTAAGGATGTGAAGTGGTAATGGATGCCTTGGTTGAGATGTAGCTGCTTAGTTTAGCTAGAGGCTAGAAGAGGCTGTTGGGTTAGCCCTAAGTTTGAAAACGGAGATATGTTTGGCTAACACACAGATTTAATGAGATCGTTGACCGGGTCAGTGGTTTCTTAGCTAGCCATCCTAGGGCTTATCAGGATAAAAGGATGGTTGTAGAACCTCAGATGTACTTCTTTGGATAGGAAGGTGATAAAACCCTGATGAGTGTGGTTTAGGGCTTCTGAGGAATCATGACGTATAGGAGATCATGATTTAAGTTCATCATACACCGTGGTACTACTAAGATAGTAAGTTACAGTAGTACTTTGATGCCTAAGATGAAAAGTGTACAAAGATGCACGTGGCTCGTCGCTATGCATGACAGGAGGAGAAAGATGAACACCAGTAACCCAGTGTACTAATATAAAGGATAAAGAGTCCCCGAGAGGGAATGGGAGTTCATCACTATGGATGTTGTGGTAAGTCTCCCATTGACCAAGGAAGGTCGAGATGCAATATGGGTTATGGTAGATCGCCTTCCCTAGATTACATGAGAAAGAAAGAGTGTTATCAAGAGATGGATCCGGTTAAACTACATATGAGAGAGATGGTTCAACTATGCCATGATACGAGTTCAAAAGTTCTTGAGTATAACCTAAAGAATCACTTCTATGTGGTGGAAGTAGATACATAAAGAACTCGATGCTAGTATAGTTTATCACCCCTAACTAATGGTTAGTATAATCCAGACTAGAGGGTATGATGAGAGCATGTGTGCTCATTCAGGGTGATACATAGAGACAGTTCTTGTCCTCTGTAAGATGTGATAATAACCACCATAGACAGTATCGGGATGTAAAGAGGCTCTGTAAGGGAGGTTGTGTCGGTCACCACTTAATTAAGTTATTGTTGGTGAATGGACCTCGCAAAGGTTAGAAAAAGAACCATAGTGTATGCAGATGAAGTCGCTTTGATCATGCAATGGCTGAGAGAGAGCCTAAGGGTGACATGAGTCGTGAGCTGATGCAAAGCAGACTGACATGCAGTTCACTGTGGGAGAGTATGTGATGTGAAAATCCAACCCCTCTAGGCTATAGCTGAGAAAGCTGAGTCGCCGATCTATGGGTCCATTTGATATGGATGGGTGGAGATAGTTGTGTTTAGCCTTACCCCTCAGGATAACATGATGTATAATGTGTTCCATAAGTCTGATCTAGAGCACTATGTGAGGTACCCAAGCCATGTGTTGAGCCCTGAACCTATTCAGCTTTATGAGAGGCGGAAATGTCCTGAGTCACCTATGAGGGTACGATATACCGAGGTAAGAAAGAACTCAGATGGAAGAATATGAGATGATGAAGGTTCTTGGGAAGCACCATGGAAAGGGTGAGGCCACATGGGAGCCATGATGAACATAAGGAAAGACTTATCATGTTTGCTTATTTGCTTGATCGAATTTTGTGGGAAAAATTCCTATAAGAGGGGAAGGATGTTACAACCCCAATTTTTGGGTTCTTTTGGTGAGAAATATAATTTCTCCTATTAAAGATATTTGAACAAATAATGATATAATTTGTTTTGAATAAAAGGATTTCGTTTACAATAGCCTTGTTGGTTGTTTTTTGGGCTTTATTGGCTATCGGGCCTAATAACAAGGATAAGACAAAAGAAACTCCATTATTAATAAGAAATGGAGAAAAGGAAGATGTAGAAACCTCTAGAAAACAAAAGAATATAATCCAAAGGTAGATTTCATGCCTCTTGGGTTCCAAGGAGTCCAAAGTTGCAATGATAATGCAACAAGAAAAGAAAAGTTCAATTAAATATTTCTTTATTAAGAAAGAAATTGAAAACAATGATAAAATAATGAGAAAGAATGGATAAAAGATAAGTAAAAGGCTAAGGTATATCCCCAAGATGGGATTTCAAGCCATTAAGGTTCCTTGAGGTTCAAGGAACTCAGAATAATAATTTAATAGCAAAGGAAAGAAAAAAAGGTGAGAAATATTCATAATTGAGTAATATCTTGCACCTAAAGAAAAGGCACATTTTCTTTTAGATAATGAACCCAAATTTGTCAGAGAAGTAGATTAAGTCATAATAGACTTCCTCCTAAAATTTTATGGAAAAATAATAAACGAGGAGAGAGTTATTGATTTTATGAGTTTGCTTAAAGTGAAAGAATAACCATCGATTTTATGATTTTTATTGATTTTATGAGGTAGATTAAGTCATAACATTCATCCATAATTATCATATTTTATAATTTTAAAAACGTATTTGTATGCATTATTTGGATATAACAATATTTACTTATGAATTTTACAAGTTTAAGTAATTTATGTACAAATATGAAAAATCATTCTGAAAAGACGATTTTGCTCCTGAATAAAAATGTGATATTACATTACGGCGTCACACAAACTTTAGAGAAATTGGAATCCTGGGTTGCGGAGTCAATAGGGTCAATGTTTCTCAAAATTATGAAAATGCCCTTGCTAGGCATGACAATATGATGTTGATCTTATGAGCGAGGTCGGGCTTTTGCCCAGGGATTTATTCCCTGTTGTCTCGCGCCATGGCCCCTTTCTAATGGAGCTCAGGAACTCAAATTGATTGATCAGTGTCGGAGCTCCTCCTTCCTGTGCACCAGCAAACCATCCCACTATCTTCATCCGGGTTTTCCCGAGCCCAAGGGTCCCGTGCTCAGGCGCCACCATGGACACGGGCTTGCCAATAGATTACCGCCGTGATTGAGCACCAGAGACACTGGGATCTCAAGCAGACAAGGGTTCTATGGAAACCAGTGCCGCCCGCCATTGAGTCTGTGTCGAAGCGTAAATTTCTACGAGGAGCCGTTTGGATACGGTATTACAGAGCGGGATTGTAATCAGATATGGTATTCTAACTAGAATAATTCTTGATATAACTGGCCACTCACCCGTTGGCATACCCGGTTCTCGGAAACAATGAATTGTTGCGCGTTCCGAGATGTATTAAGTTATAGTATAAATTCAGCATGCTTGTTCATACAAAAATATGCAAAAGTACAGTTGTGATGTCCCACTGCCCTACTACCATTTAAAGTCATATCTGCAACCACTTTATTTCTGCATGTTTCTATATATAAGAACCATGCAAGAGATAGATTATTTCGTCCAACACTGAGTAGGTATTGTATTTTGGATTTTTACTAAAATGAAAATTATAGTGAGATATTGTACTTACTAATTCAATGTTCTAGTCATGTAAATAGTTTTGGGTATTGTACTTAGAAATGGACCACATGGGTGACCAATGTCTTGTTGAGTAGGCATAATTAGTTTGTTAATGATATGAGAATAAGTACTGAGTAAGTAATGTACTTTTGGTTCTTACTGAAATGAAAACTATACTGATATGAAAATTATACTGAGTAAGTTGTTGTACCCCTAAACATTCACATAAGTAAAATAATTGGAAAGAGAGAGGCACAACTAGACTAGATACACAACTTAAATAACAACAAGATGGTCCAGAATCAGCAATTGTGAGGGCCTCTTCATTATGGTGATCTTCTCCTGAAGTTTTAACAACAAAAAATAGCTACGAAGTTTTATTACTTTAAGACAAAAAGTGGAAACAAAAAATAAGACAGGAAAGTAATTTTTTTGCTTGGACCTACCTTAGTTTTTTTTGTTGACATTGTTGTGTCGTGGAGCTCATCGTTGTCTTTAGACGAATCTAAACTGATGGTGATAGGGAAATCAACGGTGCTAAAAGGAATAAAAGAGACTTTGTAGCAATTGCAATATACCTCGTCAGGTGTGTTCTCATCATCAGATTCGTCTAAATATTTGCTATCCTCTATCGAGTACTAAAATCATTTGAGATGATTGGGCGTCTCATTGTTGATGTTGGTTATCCAAACCTTGATGGTATTATGGTCAACCATACGAAGAAAAATCTTGTCACTACAACCCAATAACATCTTCCTAACCCACTCGCACCAACTATATGTGGATACAAGATTTCCGACAACATCGTACTTAACCTCGATAACAGATGTTGAATTTCTAAAATTTAGGTACACTTCACCAGCCTTGTAGCGTCTTCCATGTAGACAATGTCAATGTTTATGTATAGTGAGTTGTGCTAAGGAACAATCGTCTAGGATGATGTCCAACTGTACTTCAACAAGGAATAGTAACATTGGGATAGAGGCCCAGGCCATGGTGACTATTGAAGATATAGGATGTTGTGGTTGGAGAGAGTCGCAACAATTTAGATGTTATGCCTACAATAATATAAAATAATGTTGAGAAAAAGTAATATAAATATAATTACTAATAACAGACAACAACATGGGTTATTACAACATGTCTGGTGTTTGAATAAAATTTAGATGTTATGCCTACAACAATATAAAATAATGTTGAGAAAAAATAATATAAATGTAAGTACTAATAACAGACAACAACATGGGTTATTTCATATTCATGATGGAGAAATAATTGTTTCATACGAATACATAACATATATTCTGTGTAGTTAATTACAAACGAAGCAAATATAGTCAATCAAATACAAACTGACATTCATTACACTAAGTAATTCAATTTCTACCAACATCCTCGGGTACTGTGCATGTATCTTTTGTATGTATTGTGCAAGTATGATATGTGTCTTGTTGGTGATGCCCCACAGTGAGTATATAATTGTGACATTCACAAGCATATTCTTGCAGCGTGGATACTTTTTTAAGTAATAATGGGTGGGTGGAAATTGGACTTTCTTCTCAGTTGTCTATTGTATCTTTTTTTTCATTCCTGACATGTTTATGCATCAGATGTTTTTTCCAATATCATGTGCATCATGTTTGAACTCTGTCATCATTTTTTTAAATTTATTGTAATAATTTTATTTATGTTGTTTTTGTTGTGTTTTTTTGTAGTAGTAAATCTGTTTGTAACCAAAATGCGAGGAATTGAAAAACTATTGAAAAATAATCATATAAAAGGATCATATGATTTTATTGTTAGTCTAGTTCGTCATTTAATTTTATAGCATATATCATGATTGTATTTACACTTTTCTTGAGATAATGAGGAGATAAGAATGTTTTTCTTTTGCAAAATTTTGAATTCAACTTTTCAACCTGAAATTATTGTAGTGTTGCAAGTGAGACAAAGACATGAATGACGAAAATTACTGTTGCAATTGTTAAAATCAATCTAACTTGGATCTTTTCTTGTAAAGTAAGGAGTCATCCCTCCCATGTATCATCTTGATTCTATCAATCTAGAGTAATTTATTACATGACTTAAAGACTATATCACTTAGAGAAATGCATATTTAGCATCAACTACTATCTATTTTCATTTAATTGGTAAAAAGACCATACAATACCCACTTAGCATGTAAATCTAGTTCAAAGAATCGATCAGGTTTTGATGGTTGGTTCTGATATTACCCTTGTGAATTGAAATGATTAAATCTTAAAACTTATAATATAGAAAATAATATCTTATTTAGTATGCAAACCTAGTTTAAAATATTGATGTTATCTTGATGGTTGGTTGCCTTGATTACTAATGGAAAAGATTGACAATGTGCACCAACATGACATGCTAGTATTATTTCATACGGAAATAGAAAGGAATAGTTATGCTTTGATGTGAAGTAACTAGATGTGGGTTAATTTTTGGGTTTTCTATTCAAGGATAAATCTTATATAGTCAGAGATTCTTGAGGGTATGGGGGTGAACTTACCTATTTACACAATTTGAAAAAAAATCATGACTTAATTGTAGGATTTATCATTTATGTCAGTAATTTATTAAATAATTTCTTTTGATGTTGTTAGTTCAATTTCACCTTTTGAATGCATACTTTTTCTTGGAACCTGAATTGGATCATATAGCTTGAGGACAAGAAATGGTTTGAACTTGGTCTGATTTGATCAATTTAGTTTCTACTACTTTCTATTTCCTAATTCAATTCTTCCATTGATCCAATTTTTATGCATTGGCTACATTTTAGACTTTTGTTACATAATCAGTATAATTAATGCATATATAACGAATCTTGGTCCATGA
The DNA here is from genome assembly GCA_963693085.1 of Alisma plantago-aquatica. Classification (NCBI taxonomy): domain Eukaryota; kingdom Viridiplantae; phylum Streptophyta; class Magnoliopsida; order Alismatales; family Alismataceae; genus Alisma; species Alisma plantago-aquatica. The sequence goes on along the minus strand of OY856414.1, from coordinate 437,399,286 downwards.
GGAATCAATTCTATATTTGTCACCAACAAAAAGAATCAAGAAGTCAAGTATTCAACCTTTATAGAAAGAGGCACATTTTGTCACCATATGTGAGCGGTGTGCCCATGTCTAGATTATCACTCAAGTGTTATAGTCTCAAAAATAGTATGTTGTTTAAACTAGACATCATTCCTGACATTAGTAGTTGTCTATGTCATCAACTCCAGTGAGCATGGTGTGCTCATCTTGAGCACGATGTTCCCAACATCAGTATTCATAGCCAAATCTACCGGAACCATCCATTGTGTGTCTAACCTATGGCACATTATGCAATATCATTGGTAATCATCTAGTAAAATTACCAACATGTTGTATCATTTCCCTGACATGTCATGTGGAGTGATTATCAAAACTGACCCTTTGGTTATTGTTTGCAAGCATGTTGTGCCTAACCAAAGGCACGTCGTGTGGCCTTATGTAAGTATAAAAGTACAATGTTTAGGGGATTGGTTGCGAGAGGATAAACTTTCATTTTGTTACATTCAAGAGTTGGTAACAAGAGGAGGGAGACTTAGAATGTGAGGTTGAAAGGAAGAAGAAGAAGAAGGCTCTAGTGGTGGATTTATATCTCTTCTAGCTTGATAATATTCAAGTGCATATCCTTAGTGGAGGATCCTTATTCAATGAGTTTTATATCTCATTTCTCCTCTTTTTTCTATTTTGCTCCTTTTACTCCATGGAACTTATTAGATTCATGGTATACAACCTTACATGTGTGTCGTCCGTAAATGTGAAGTAGTTTCCATTGCATTTAGTACCAATACCATACCTATTAGTAATGTGATAAAAATATTATTTTTATGTAAAGGATTTCCCTTAGTGTTTATGTAATTAGTGTTTACCATTCATGGGAGTCAATGGTTACGACTCCCTTCTTCCCCTAACTTTAATTTTGTAGACAGTTATAAGTTTAGTGGAGGATAATTAGAGCTCTAGTTCCTACTACATATATATGAGTAAGAATTAATGCATACTATATCTCCTTTTACATGTAATGTAGGTGGATATGTGATACTAGTTAGAGGAATCTATGAAAACTTTTTTTCTAATGGTTACTAGTTGGAAACAATAATGTAGGACCTAAGCAATGAATTGGTCGAAATCATTAATTATAATGTAAATGTAAAATGTAAACAAGAAGAAATAATATATGTTTTGTATGATTGTTTATCATGCAATTTAGTCGTCATGGTGCCAAATACATTTGTCTTGAATTGAACACAAAAAATATTTTTCGACACCCTTTAGTATAATTTAGGATTTAACCTAAACCGGTTATTTTCTTGTATAAATTTCATGAATAATTGGAACAAATTCTTTAAATAGCATTGGCTTCCTATGGAGATGGCCTTAAACTATTATCTCATTGACTTGTCCTCTTGTGGGCCTTGTGTATGTAATATAAGTTTTTCTCATTGATTGGATATTCACCCTCATAAGTCTAACCACAAATGGCCCATGTGGTGTTCATGGAGTTTAATAACTAATGTATTCTTAACTTCACTTAACATTATATTTTTAATTTTTCATTAATTTAAATGTGTATTTATATATCAAGTTTCACTTTTCTATGTATTCCACTCTTTATAGTCATAAGGTTTCTCAATATATAAGACATCACAACTAAATTCTAAATAGCGTTCCTCTCCACATATGACATCATGAAATAGTTCTTATTATTCCAACAGTCATATTAAACTCTAAATTGTATTACAAAATCATAAATATAGTGAAGTATCACTTTTAATATCACTTTATTGTTTTTTCTTTGTGTGCTCTTTAGAGTTTCTATCTATGCAATAATTCAAAAATTAATTATCATCTCTTAAAAATCATATCAAGTATTCATTATCAACTTGAAATCATAGTCATAGTTAAATATGAAGTTTAAGATCAATAATATTGATGAACTTCATGTCTATGAAATTGGAACAAGTCCATGTAACTTTGTTCTTTTGAGTTTTAGTTATATCAAACTAGAATTATAGTTTTACAATATTATTTTGATATTGAAACGAATGACATACCAATCAGTATTTTCTTTAAATAATTTTTATTCAAGAAGTCCATCATTTTACTTAAATTAATTAAGACCGCTGGGTCAGCGGTCGGAGACGACGATCAGAGCCATAGCTGATAGGATCGACAGAGTAGTCGAGATTGACAGGGAGGAATTGGGATGGGAAGCATCAGTCCGGGTCCAAGTGGGAATTGATATCTCAAAGTCGTTGAGAAGGATACAAAAGTTCAAGGACAAAGGGGGGAAGATCGTCTGTGTTGAAATCAAATATGAAAGGCTACCAAACTATTGCTATCTGTGTGGAAAACTGGATCATGTGGATAGGGACTGCCCACAGGATGATGAAGATGACGAAGTCCTGAGAGGATGGGGAGCCTGGCTTCGGGCGTCACTGAGGAAGCCTAGGGTTTCGGTTAAAGAAGAGTTCTTGGGGGAAGACGCAACGAAGAGGAGCCTTGTTTTCCATGTCAAACTGGACAAGAAATCGAGGGGGAAGATAGATGGGGGAGAAAGAAAGAATGTGGAGGACAAACAAGATGATACTATTACTGATAAGGTTCATCCATGGTTAATGGATGTAGAGATTGGGAGATCAGTTCTAGTTAGAAACTCTTTGGAGGCTGGAAGTAGTCTGTATGAAGGTCAGGGGAGGAAGCAAGTTTCTGGGAGAAAGCAGGTTTCTGGTAGATGCACCGAAGGACTCGAGTGTGAGGAACAAAGGTTTGAAGGGTCCCAGACAGTAGTACAACAGATAGAGGAGTTGAGGAAGAGCACTATGGTTCATAAGGAGAGAGGAGGATTCATCTGAGTGTACGAGAATGGAACAACCAACTAGTGAGATAGGAAAAAGTTCAAAGAGAAATAACCAAGCCGGCAAGTTCAGTGAGAACTCAGGCCCACGGGAAATAAGATTACATAATCACAAAGTTGACACCATCTTCACATCTTTACACGAGGCACTCAATAAAGAAATTCCTGGGTTGGAAGGCAGCAAAGGTACATATGTTGAGCAACAATAGCTAGTGTTCAGCAATGGTACAGTTAATGAACGCAGACAGACCAGGGGGCAGAAGCTGAAGGCAGCAGCAAGCAGCAAGGAAAAAATAAGGGACAATATAGGGGGACAAACCAAGAACAAGAAAAAACCTAAAATACGTCGGTGCTTGATCAGTGAAGAAGCTCCTACAGTGACCGAATTTGAAGAGGATCCAGGTGGTATAGCAGGGAAGAGGGATCGAGAAGACAATAATATTGATATGGAGGTTGACGGAGATCTCAGTCATATTTTTGTTCTTAAACGGCAATTTATACCGGGGAACAAGGATGTTGATGACCAAGGTGTTGGAACACACCAAGTAGCGGACACTGGCGTGGACCAGGTCCGTGAACAACAATGAAAATCCTTAGCTAGAATTGTCGAGGATTGGGCAAACTCGACACAAAAAAGGCCCTCCGAACTTGGTGTTGGAGGGAAAATCTCAATGTGGTGTTCGTATCGGAAACAAAAATTGCTGATGTTAAACAGGAGGAAGCAAAATGTTTTTGTGGTTTTACAGAAGGTATATGCATCTCCAGTCAAGGAAATTTTGGTGGACTGGGTCTATGGTGGAAGAATGTAACAGTGGAGGTGGTCATCTACTCTCAACATCATATGGAGAGCATTGTTCAAGATGAGGAAATAGGGCAAAAGTGGAGAGCCATTGGTATTTATGGTTGGTTAGAACATCAATATAAATTCCAGACGTGGGATCTGATGAGACGTCTCAAAAGTAGAAGTGATATGCCAGATATTTTCTTCAGAGATTTCAATCAGATTGTTTCAAATGAGGAAAAGTGGGGGGGACCCCCCAGACAGGACATATGGATGTAGGATTTCAGGGATGCTATAGATGACTGTGCTTTAGTGGATCTTGGTTTCTCTGGATGACCATACACATGGGAGAGGGGCAGGACTATGGAGACTTTGGTAAGAGAACGCCTGGATAGAGCAATGGCAACATTCGAGTGGCGGGTTCTATTTTCTTTTTGTAAAGTGATCCATCTTACTGTTTATGAATCTGATCATGCACCTATAGTGATCATTACGGACAGACGAACAAACAAGAAAAGGAGGAGAAGGGAGAAATATTTCACCTTTGAACCATTTTGGGCAGAAGAAGAGGGGTGCAAGGAGGTCCTAGAAGCTTATTGGGAAAGACCAACCAGGGGAGGTCTCATTGAAAAACTCATTGGCTATGGAGAAAAATTAACTTTCTGGGCTGACAATTTTTTTGGAGATATAAAAAAGAAAATCAAAGAGGTGGAACAAAGACTGGGACAAGAATAGCATAAACCCCCGGACAATAATACTCTCAAGCAATGTGGAAATCTGGCACAACAACTCCAGTACTGGCACCGCAAAGATGACGAATACTGGTGGGTAAGGGCGAGAATAAAAGAAATGCGATCCGACGATAAAAATACAACATATTTTCATCATAAAGCATCTCAAAGAAGGAAAAGGAATCAAATAGAAAGTCTCATAAATCAGCAAGGAGAGGTTGTCACAGAACAGGAGGGCATTAAGCATGAAGTTCTATCTTTTTTTAGTCTCTCTTTAGCACAAGTTCACCATCAGATTTTGAAAGCGTGGGAAGAGGCCTTACAGGGAAAGTTTCTACAAGGATGAATGAGCTTCTGGAGAAAGACATTGCAGACGAGGAAATTATGAGTGCTCTCAAGTGCATGTACCCTAACAAGGCACCTGGTCCAGATGGCTTTAAACCCATGTTCTTCCAAAAATATTGGAATGTGGTGGGGAGGGATGTGGCTAACTACATTAAGGGATGGTGGAAAGGAGAAGAAAATATCGGTATGCTGAATTCCACCTTGGTAGTTCTTATACCCAAGGTAGGAAAACCGGTTGAGCTTGCTAAGTATAGACCCATTAGCTTGTGCAATGTGGTTTATAAGATTGCCTCCAAAGTTATGGCAAACCGGCTCAAGCCCTGAATGGATGAATTGGTGTCTGAAAATCAAAGTGCCTTTGTTCCAGGTAGAATGATTACTGATAATGCTTTGGTGGCTTTTGAGATTTTTCATAAAATTAAGCATGAAGCAAAGGAAGCTGGGGGAAACGTGGCACTGAAGTTGGACATGTCTAAAGCTTATGATAGACTAGAATGGAGCTTTCTAGATTTTGTTCAACAGAATCTGGGATTCAGTATGAAGTGGAGGTCTAAGGTCATGGAGTGTGTCTCCTCGGTTAATTTCTCTTTCGCCATCAACGGTAACCGGTCCAAAAAGATCATACCTACTCGAGGACTTCACCAGGGTGACCTTCTTTCCCCACATCTCTTTATTTTATGTGTGGAAGCTTTTTCTACCTCTATCTCCTTTTCTTTAAGGGACAACTCCATTCATGGTGTTAAAGCCAGTAGGAGAGGCCCCAGTATATTGCACCTTTTCTTTGCAGACGAAAACATCCTTTTTTACAAGAGCTACAAGGAATGAATGCTTGAACCTAGCAAAGATCATTAGCCAGTATGAACACGCATCGGGACAAAAGATCAATTTAGCCAAGACGGAAGTAGCTTTCAGCAAAGGAGTGTCGGCCCAGAAGAAAAGTGAACTGAAGAATCTACTACAAGTCAAAGAGGTAGACAAACATGCAAAGTACCTTGGACTACCAACACCCATTGGAAGATCAAAGAAGCAAATTTTTAGCTATATCAAGGACAGGATCTGGAGGAAGATGCAGGGGTGGAAGGAGAAACTCTTATCCAAGCCGGGAAAGGAAGTTCTTATAAAGGCAATAGCACAGGAGATTCCCTCTTACGTGATGAGTATTTTTCAACTTCTGGTGGGCCTTATTAATGAGATTCAAAGTTGCATTACCAAATTTTGGTGGGGGACGGGCGATACGAGGAGAGGTATTTCATGTCTGAATTGGACCCAACTATGTAAATCAAAGAGAGTTGGGTGTTTGGGTTTTAGAGATATGCATGCTTTCAACTAGGCTCTTTTGATGAGACAATTATGGAGGTTGCTGACAAATACTACCTCTCTAGCTTACAAAGTGTTGAAAGCGAGATACTTTCCTCGGACGTCAGTGTTAGAAGCAAGTAGGGGTTATATACCGAGCTTCACGTGGAGAAGCTTGTGGGGAGCTAAATCTACTCTTCTAGAAGGAGTACATTGGCGAGTTGGAGATGGAACAAAAATAAATATATGGAACCATATCTGGATTATGGGTGGACAGGATGGTGTGGAGCCGATTAGGGAGTCTCAAAGACAAGAATTGACGTTGGTCAGCGAGTTGTTACATGCCAACACGGGTAACTAAGATAGAGACCTACTTCATCAGGTATTTACGTCGGATACTTGCAGAAAAATTACCAGCACTCCTATTAGTGCCCGCAGGGGGGAGGATACGCCGGTTTGGTGGCCAGACCGCAAAGGTGATTTCTCTATACGATCGTCCTATTGGCTGACATTGTTGGGCACAACAGAGTATAGATCCAGCCGTGCTGCGGAGATAGGGCAGGTGTGGCCGCTCGTATGGAGGAAGCAATGGCCCCCAAAGTTGGCACACTTCTTGGGGCGACTATGCACAGGAGGACTGGCGACGAGGGGACAATTGTGGGACATGCACTGTATTGAAGATGGAGAATGCACTATATGTGGGACAAAGAAGGAGACGATCAACCACATGTTTTTCAGCTGTTCTGTAGCTAGGGAAGCATGGGCCCAGGTGCCGATAAGAGTGGACCTCAACAAGTTGAAGGACTTGACAGGAGCGGAAGCATTGTTGGAGCTGAAGGACATATTAGAGGAAGTTGAACTTAGCAAAGCAATGGCTATTTTATGGGGGATATGGACACACAGAAATGACAGAACGTTTGGTAACACTGGTAAAAAACTTAGACAAGCCATTATCATGCACGAAGGACTCCTAAATGATTATCAAAGACACAACACTCAGCGAGTCATGCAAGTGATGTCTGTAAAAAAGATGGTGCCATGTCTAGAGCAAGATCAGGAAGCGAAGCTTCTGTATTGTGATGCAACAGTTGATGGAAATGGGAGGCTGGGGCTGGGAGGAGTTTTGCTGGATGAGAACGGGACTTTGGTCGCGGTGATAGGTGAAAAGTGGGCAGCGGACTGGCCAGCAGTGCTAGCGGAAGCGGAAGCCCTTAGGACGGTAATGCTTTTGGCTGTTAACTGGAGGATTGACAACGTACATTTCAAGTTGGACTCACTGGAGGTTATCAGTGCAATTAACACTGGCGGACAAAGGAGGGACCATCTGGGTCTGATTATAGTTGATATTTTAGATCTGTATGCTTCTTTTACTCATGTTTCTTTTGTGCATGTTAAGAGGGATCTCAAAGCCTTAGCCCATAAAGCAGCTCAGCTAGCCCGGCGTGGAAAGTTGAGTACTACTTGTGGTCGGGATAATATTCCCAATCTCTTTGTAAGCCAAGACTTTTTAAAATAGTAAACTAAGCATGGTGATTTCAAAAAAAAATTAAGGAAATATAAATTATACATTGAATACTATGAATTCACTATTATGTTTAAGTTTTGACTAATTATGGTTTAGAAGAGATCAATGCTGACTTACTATGTACAACTGATGTGTGTCGTTTCGCACACCAAAAACTAGGTGCTTAATCCTAGAATTTATCTTTTTTATCTGCAAAACAATGAATTAATGTAATTTATTAGTACAGAAAGGGTAGATCAATCGATAATGTTTTTAAGATTGAAATCCCAACCCAAGTCATTTTAAATAAGATTGCAAAAAGTAAAGGTCCATTGATTGATTGTTTGATTATGCTAAAATAAGGAAATAAAATGGCAAAGAAATAAAATTGCAAGAAAATAGAAGTTACACTAATAAAAATTAAGAAAGGAGTTATGCTAACAACAATAAGAAAAGAATTATCTTTGAGCAAGAATAAATTGCAAGTAAAGGAAATGATTGGAGCAAGTCTCTGAAAAAATGAGATTGAATTAGTGGAAAAATATATCGGGACTATGGATTTTACCACCATAGTCGGCGTGAAATGAAATCGAGGAAATCTATATGATAAAACTAGTCAGAAAAAGGTATGCAAAAGCATTTACAAATACATTCACAGAAGTCAAACTCCATGTGGACCCATTGGTCATGGAGCCCACAAATCCTAGCCCGAACATCCTAATAAAGATCCTTCTGAGGTCTCATCTGGATCCTTGTGCATTTGTTTTGGTTGTTAAGAGACTTGGGTTCCATGAGCACATCCCCCAAGACTAATGTTTGAAAGAACTGAGAGATCAAGTCATTTAAACTGGGAAATTACCCAAACAAAATACCATCTAACTAATAGCATTATATAGAAATTGATCTAGTCTACACAATGCCTATGGGACAATTCCCCACGCCCCGATATCAAAACTACTCACGATCCATGGAGATTAGAGAAAAAGTAATGGAAGGAAGAGAGGAGGCCAAAGATTATAGGATAAAGAATTCAAAAAGGATCTTATTCAGTGACAATTAAATGACCTTCCCTCTTATTTTCTTACTCCCAATAAGAAAACCAGAATAAAGATGGGAAAGAACTAATTTTATTGCAAGAATGAGAGTACAGAATGCAAGTATAGAAATAACAAGTGATGAATTATAAAGTGTAAGTAAAAAAAGGTGGATATTTTACTTGTGGAGTCCCCCCTCCTTCTATAGGGAGAAAGGAGGGGGAAACCCCCAAGAGGAATGGCTTGCTTTATCTCCAAGTCACATGGGTCAAACTTTGATTGTATTGATGACTATCACATTTTGACATTTTATTTAGTCTTCTCTTGCGTTCTTTATTTCATAAAAGTATATGTAATTGGCCAACTTTTCTAGTCGAAGAATCAAATTAATTACTTTCCCGCAATGGAGGGATTTATTGAGTTGTCCTCTTTAATATTTGACCATGTGACTTTCTTTAATGTAGGATTCAACAATGGCAACTTCGAGCATATTTTGCTCCCGTTAAAGGCTCAAAAGCGGTCTAAATATTAGTATTTTTTTAGGAAACTAAACTTCCTTTCCAATGAGTATTTGTACACCCAATTTGGAGTTGGTACTTTTGGTGTCGGGTATACACAAATTTAAGGACTGCTAGAAATTATGCAATTATGTTCCAAGAGTATTTAATCATTGGAGTGATTAAGCTATTTTCCAACAAAAATCTAAGAAAATATAATTAAAACTTCAATCAAAGAGAGAAAATCTAAATTACAATAATTAATTCTAAAACTAAGAAAATAAATGACATGACAATCATAAAGAGATATCTAAAAGATAGAAATAAATAGATAAATGCACATTTATCAACAACCCTTACTAAAATTGTATGGTATCTATTGATCCAAATTTGTGGAGAGAATTCCAAATTCAACTCAAGAATCACCATATTCTTCCCTCCAATACATACATTTTTCTTCATGTAAACAAGAAGAAGAGAATATCCATATAGGATGCCTTGGCATCAATTTATCTACATAATAGGTCAAGAATGAAAAATAAATAGGTTTAGATACTTCTCCTAGGAAAGAAAAAACTAATTTACCGCTCATTATCAATCTTCCTTCTTCTCCTCCCCCCTCACAAAATCACCCTAACACCCAACTCTCTAGTTTTATATTGTTTTGATATGATCATATTAGTTGAAGTATCTATAAATCAAGTTATATACTAAACTTCACCTCAAACAAAAGTTGTTATAAATTTTTTTATTATTTGAAAAATGTTTTGTGAGACCTCATTAGTGTGGTGACTAACCATATAGTATTTTTATCTAACTAGAAGTAGAAATTCCAATGAATATGTTGCAACAGTGGTATCTACCTGATCACCCTATCTTAGTTGGTCGACTAATCAATAATTCATTTGACATCCTGATAGTCACCATTTGACTTTTCTTGTCGGACAAGCTATAATGGCTATCCATACTTGCCCAAGTTAGCCAACTAACCTGCTAACCTAAGTATAAATATTTAAGTTATATTTTAATTGCTCAAATTTATTTTTAACCCAACTAAATCGTAAAACTACTATTAGTCTCATAAACTAATTAATTTCTTCTCCATTATACATAGTTAGAAGATTTTGTCATCTAAATTCTATTCATTTCCCAACACATTCTACACTAAAAATAAACCTTACCCAATTTTAATGAATGTGAGTTGTTCTAATCTAAGTATTATATAAGTATTCCAAATATAACTTTCAAACTGTGATCCATAAATAAAAAAGATCAGTTGAATTCATCATAATTCAATATTTGGGCCGAAAACTTGAAATTTACTAAATTAGGTTGAAAAGTGAGATTAGAGTTTCATTAACCATAGCTTGTGTAGTTTCTAATTTATGGTTTTTATCTAATGGTGTCCTACTTTCTCTTGCAGGAACATCAGCAAAAATATGGTCATTTTCAATTGAGAGAACATGGAGTTTAAAAAGTTATATATCACACATGAATTCATGATGCTTCAGTTGCCGATTATGCAACAAGTAAAAATAAAATTTCCTATGATTCCTAAATCAATTAGGCACGTCAATTTATGAAAAAGAGTGTTTCCAAATCAGTTGATAAATGTTTTCAATCAATTACATCAATTATGATAAGAATAAAATTATATATTACTTATTTGAATTTCTTCAATATATGGAACAATTACAACATGAAGCTTCCCTATTCTAAATGATATTTAGTCTTTCAATGTCACTTTATCGTATAATTTTGATTTTTTTAATTGAAAATCTCTATAGATGGGGTAAGATACTCCATCGACTTTCATATCTATATATCTCAACTCCTCAGGATGAAAAGGAAGAGGTGGTAAACCAGATGCTTTTCGCCATTGCAACAAGGAAACCCACCATTCCACAAAGAGTGTGTATTTTTTTCTTTTCCTTTTCCCTCGTTCAAGTGAACACATTTAGGGATTTTGAACACTGATGTATCACGATGAATTTGATGCCATTCAAGATGTTTCCTTTTGTGTATTAATTTGAAAAGTTAGTATATTTCTTTAATTTATTTGCTAGTTACAGTATGTCAACGAAGTGCTTCTTTAGGTTTGAATAAATACTTTCAATATACACCATCGGTTTTACAAGAATAAAATGTTAATTTGCGACAATGAATTTCACCAGCTGACCACATATACGTCGTGTCATAAGCTACCATAACCATATATAAGATGTTCACCTTTTTCCATTCCTTGGTACTAGGCTTTGTGAAAAGCCTTTTGTATATGTTGAATGACATTGCATCACAACAAATTTTAAAAATATTTTAATTAACTTTGATGTAACAATTGTGCTACTTTGGGGTTTCTAGGCCTTGTTTAGCCCCACTTGATGATTTTGAAATTTTGTTCCAAAATTCAAATAATTACATAACACGTTTTCATCATTTTAGCTAGGTTATCTTCGTGATAAATGCTTCCATTTGAGTTCAAAAACATGTTTAATAACCAACGTTAATTATGACAATGATAGCTTGCAACAATGAATTTAACCGCTGGTAGTTGTGAATGAAAAATTAAGGAGAAGCACTTTTCTTAGTTTTTTTTTATGAACACTTTTCTTAGTTTTTTTGTTTGTCTCCATCCTTACTTAAGGGAATAAGGTTTAGTCGTGGCACTTCTTTCAAGTAGTTCCTCTCATTTTCCAATTCAGTTCATACTTTGGTGACTGCTTAAGCATAGGATCAATGCTTTGCTCGAGATTTAATATTTTTCAATAAGTCTTTCCTCTCATATTAGAGGTGTTGTACACGTTGGTGATGAGATCTTTACGACTAAAGTTGACACAGTCACAATCTGATCAAGAGATATTTCTATTCGTCTGTGTAGTAGAAAAAACAAAAATTACTCATGGAGCGCTACATTTTAAAGTAGAGTTCATTAGAAGAAATGTAAAAATATCAAATCTTTGTGATCATAGTAATTTAAAAAAATACATTTCTTTATATTTTGTATTTTTATTCATAATAGATTTGAGAAACTTTCTAGATTCAGCTTAACATTAATAAGACAATGCTGTTGAGGACAAATCATATGAGGGTCATCAGATGGTATGGACATGTGTACAGACTAGCAAACATGCCCTACTAAAAACATTAAAATTGACTCGAGCATAGTTAAAAGAAGATGTGAACCTTTTAAATTTGCAGAAAACTCATAATGAGATTTTTTGATGTTTTACTTCTTGATTAGATCACAGGATCCATAGCTGAGTTTATTGGGAAAAAATGGATGCATGTAGCGAATCAAACATGATTTGGACCAATTCTTTGATAATGATAATCAATTAGTCAAGTATCTTTTATAGATGTAGAATTTTTACCACGATATGAAATATGTTCGCCAACAATCAAATTGTGTTCTTATTGAAGACATGTATTTTTTTGGTACTTCATAAAAAGATTTTAGTTTCTTCGTACAGAATCACTGCAGGTCAGCCACTCTCGTGAGCAGGGGCGGAACTAGGGGGGAGGCTGTCGGGGCTTTAGCCCCCCCTCCCCCCAAAAAACTAATACAAATAGTTCTCTTTTTAGTATTAAGTATAGCTTAAAGTATAAATAAATACATTAACTACGTATAAATTTCAAAGAATGGGACTAGCTGGAGTGGTATATAGCTTGGTTTTTAAAGCAAATGATGCAGACTCCATTCTCAATGGGACAACATTTTTGGCTCAGCCCCCCTCTGTGCTAAAATGTACACATATATGATTTCAGTCCCCCTTAGTGTAATTTTCTGGTTCCGCCACTGGTGAGTTGAGAAAAATATCGTAAGCCACATAAACCATAGAAGGGAGCACTTCTTATGCCCTTCCTTGTTCCTTGGCATTGCTGAAAACCTAGCAAATTGTTGGATGATTTAATATCACAATAAAAGTTAAAAACTGTTTTTATTGGTTAAATTTGATGCTACTACTGCGCTGATTGTTTATAATGGAGATGAACGATGTACATGAGCGCTATGGTATTTGTGACTTCAAGAAAAGTTCTCGTAATATGATGATTAATCTTAATCAACGGAAGTCAGCGACCGAAAGGGTGATGGGCACGCTATGGGGCTCGTTTTTTATGATGTCGAGGTCGCCGGAATCTCCCTCCAAGTGGGCCTTCATGAATGCTACGGTGGCTCCGCCAACGAACCTCCTCATGGGCTCCCTAGCGTCCCCGTTCTTGCATAAGCAGTAGGTAGCCTTTCCTCGAAGACCCGACGTTTGGTCGTCGAGCATGTCGAGGTGACCGTAGTCTCTCGCAACGAGGTGGCAGCACGGTGTCCGGCACTCTTTATAGAAGTCGCGGTGGTTCACTCCACGAGGAGCACACGGTGGGAACAGTGGATTCCGCTTCAGCTCGCCCAGTCCTGAGCCGATGACCATGACGGCGGCGTCCAGGTCGAACGATTCGGGAGCATAGGTTAGCACCGGCGGTTTCGTTTGCTTCCTTACGTCCATGCCGTCTACTGGGTCAATGCCGATGATGGCCGACACCTTCAAAGCCGGAGAAGGATCGGCGGCCCCGCAGCCCAGGGCTAGAGCGAACGCGGTTTTGCCACCCCTGCTGTGGCCGGCGAGAGCCAGCTTACTTAGGTCCGCGTGAACGCCAGTGGGCAACACGTTTGCGCTTGACAGTCCACGACTCAGCCAGTCGATAATAGCCAATGTTGAAATTATCTCTTCCGTCGAATCCGGACCTGCCGTGGTGTATAACTGCAGCAAGTAATCATATATATGAGCAAAAGCTATGATATAGGAGGTCTCCTATACTTACTCTGTGGAGACCAATGAAGATCCTTCATTTATCACTCCAAACTCACCCCTTCGAAAAATAATAGACAGAAAAAACATTACTATACACTTCAACAAGATCCTATTGACTTATAGGAGCTCTCATACAATAAGTTGGGAATGCATAATTATACCAGAACCAGCTAAGGCATATAGGTTACCTTCGGCATAAAACAACAACAAGAATCCAATTTGATACCGGAAGACATATTTGGTGAGTCCGAATTAGAAATAAAATTGAGTGTTAGGGCACCACATAAGGATATGGTGCAGTTTCAGATTTCACATGTAACCAAGGGAGAATCGAATGGGGCATAATGTTTCATCATTCCCAGAACAACAATAAGAGAAAGACCAAGAATGACGTTCACTATATATAAGTCCCCTACCCCAGAATAAATGATCCACAACTAGCTTTTCCCTTGAAAAAGTTTGATTTTCCCTAAGCACATATGTACGAAAGACCACTTGCATTTAACTCATCTCAACGTTCTTGTGTTTGGATGAACACATGTGAATTACATATCGTTGCAGCAATTTGGTCACCTTGGGGTTCTACCACTCTCTCAAATATGTTATTGATATAGCTAAAGCTTAAGCTTGTCACTATCACCATTATCCCCATCTGGGTTGTGTTAGTTGTTATAGCTTGACTCCCTCTGATCACGTTTCTTAACCTCATGTATGTATTCCTGAGATCTACTCCTCCTAAGTGCAATTTGTTATCCTCCCTCAATGTGATACTGAAATGGAGTTGAGTGGGTAACTGTGTTTGGTACACATTCTATTATAATGCCAATTACTCCTTCCAAACAACTCTAATTGTAAGGCTCGTCAATCATCTTTTTATGTGTAAGAGCACAATATTGATCCTCAACGAGATGTATTGACTAAATTTTCCACGGTCCTCTTTTCAAGACTTACCACTCATAGTTATAAGTAGGAAATCCAACTCCCAAGTAAAACTCGTAAACAAATTAGAAAAATGAAAACAAAATTATCTAAAGGAAATTATTTCTAAGAACCATAATTATGTCCATGAAGATACAATCTTTATTCTAATCCAAGTCAAATCATCATCTTGATAGATCCTTATCATGTATCTAACAAACTTCCCCTCAATGCCATGAGGAAGGTGGTCATCACCATAAATTTACATGAAACTCTAACACCATTATCAGTGATCTGTATCTAGTGGCCACCATTTTACGAACATCAACGATCAACTCTCATCTTCCATTTTTTTCCTAAAGTCGTATACCCTCATCTTCCTCTCTTTTTTCCTAAAATCGCATAGTACCATTATCTCTTTCTTGAAAACAAAAGGTAGAATCCTAGGCTTGGCACTTATCTTTTGAAGTTGCACCAAGATCTCTTCCAGCTCTATTGACTAGTTCACTAAGCCATCATTAGTGATGAGGATTTTATAAAGAGGGACCCCTCCCGGACAAGGTCACTGTTGAACCTGATCCAGCTAAGAGTAAATCCTGGGACCAGTTGTGTCATGAGGGATATCATGGCACTCCCAATAAAATACCATCCACTGTTACACCATGGCGGACACCCAGAGTCGAACAGGGGTCCCTTCATTGGAGATTGTCGAGCCTCACTGCTAGGCTATCCACCGCCCTCAAATATATATATACATTTATCTATTTGCAACAACATTAGAACCTCGCATAACCTTCATTCTTGTTTTCTTGAATAAAAATACTAGAGAGAGACTCAGATTCCCACTAATATATATATATATATATATATATATATATATATGGGATTAAGAGAGCCATTCTCTCCCCCTCTCCCATACCGGTGACGGAGGAAGAATGTCTGGGAGGGTGGTAAACCAAGGAAGTAGATGTGATTCAAACCCAGGTCACTTTGTTAGGGGACACCATGCTTGACCGGTTGAGCCAATCCTTGTCGTCATATATATATATATATATATATATATATATATATATATATATATATATATATGTGTGTGTGTGTGTGTGTGTGTGTGTGTGTCAATGATGATATTTGAAACATTTTCATAAACTTATTGTGAGAGGACACTGCCATGATATGATCTGTGGATCCTCACAATAGCATTTTCTGTAACTTGGCATGAGACGATGAAATCTTGATATGGGTCATGCCTCCTACTTAATAAATTTTTGAGAACACGTTGTGATGGACAAGTTCAAGATACGGGCCACGGCTCACCCTTAGGTATTTTTTGGGACTTGCTGTGAGAGGACACTATCATGGTATAGGTCGTAAATGTTCCCCGATTCATTTTCATGGACTCGTTGGGGGAGGACAATATCATGATATGGCTATGAGATTCACTCAAAAGCATTTTCGGGCACTTGTTGTGAGAGGACGCGATCATGATATGATCCCATGATCCTCACAATAGCATTTTCGGTAACTTGGCGTGAGACGACAAAATCTTGATATGGGTCATGCGTCTTCCGTAGTAAATTTTTGGGAACATGTTGTGAGAGGACAATTTCAAGATACGGACTACTACGTCTCCTACCTGAGGTATTTTTGGGGACTTGCTTTGAGTGGACGCCATCATGATATTGGCCCAAAATGTTCCCCGATTCATTTTCATGGACTTTTTGTGAGTGGACAATATCATGATATCGCTATTAGATTCTCTCAAATGCATATTCGGGCACTTGTTGTGAGACGACACGATCATGATATGGTTGTGGCTCCTCCCATATGCATTTTTCATGGACTACCGTGAGAGGAGACTATCGTTATATAGTTATGGATGCTCCCATATGCATTTTGTGGACTAATTGTAGATGATATTTTCATGATATCTGTCAATGATGACATTTGAAGCATTTTCATAAACTTATTGTGAGAGGACACTGCCATGATATGATCTATGGATCCTCACAATAGCATTTTCTGTAACTTGGCATGAGACGATGAAATCTTGATATGGGTCATGCCTCCTACTTAATAAATTTTTAAGAACATGTTGTGATGGACAATTTCAAGATACGGGCCATGTAGCAAAAATGAACCATATTTGAATGACCTGATGCCTCAACCAAAATGCCAATGGTGCTAGGTCCGTAAAACATGAGTTGCCACAAAATGTGCAGTCCGAGGCAAACATCGTAATGAGTCGCCACTGGAACGCCACTACCACGGTGATACATTGCTCGCATGAGAAAGTGTCCACTCACACAAGGTCACAAAAGATCCTCCAACAAGTTTGGTGTCGATCAGAGTCAGTTGTCCACACTGTTGCCTTGGTGGCCGACCGGTGCACCATGTGTGTCCACACACTGGTACACCATGTGTACTAGGGCCTTGCTCACACAAGATATATGTATCACCAACCACAACGGTGCAACTTTGCTCGTACAAGGTTTTTCCATATGCCTTAGGATGGTCCCAAAGGAGCCTCCAACAAGTTTGGTGGCATTCAGAGAAGGTTTGTGACGACCGGGGCATTGGGGGTCGCCCAGTGCACCATGTGTGCTCAACTGTGTGGTGGTCAATGCACGCCACTGGAAACGGTGCAACTTTGCTCGACCAAGATTGTTCCATATGCCTTAGAATGGTCCCAAAGGAGCCTCCAACAAGTTTGGTGGCATTCGGAGAAGGTTTGTTATGACCGGGGCGTTGGTGGCAGGCCGGTGCACTTTTGTGCTCAACCGTGGGGTGGTCAAGCATGCCACCGGCAACGGTGCAACTTTGCTCGACCAAGATTGTTCCATATGCCTTAGAATGGTCCTAAAGGAGCCACCAACAAGTTTGGTGGCATTCGGAGAAGGTTTGTGACGACCGGGGCCTTGGGGGACGGCCAGTGCACCATGTGTGCTCAACCGTGTGGTGGTCAATGCACGCCACCGGCAACGGTGCAACTTTGCTCGACCAAGATTGTTCCATATGCCTTAGAATGGTCCCAAAGTAGCCTCCAACAAGTTTGGTGGCATTCGGAGAAGGTTTGTGATGACCGGGGCCTTGGGGGCCGGCCAGTGCACCATGTGTGCTCAACCGTGGGGTGGTCAACGCATGCCGCCGACACGATACAACTTTGCTCGACCAAGATTGTTCCATATGCCTTAGAATGGTCCCAAAGGAGCCTCCAACAAGTTTGGTGGCAATCGGAGCTTGTTTGTCTGCTTAACCAAAATGGCCCTCTGTTGGGCAGTTGAATGAATACCTATCAATTTTCTGTAAATGTGCGCCGGTCTATGGTATGGGGGGAGTCGACTATATATATATATATATATATATATATATATATATATATATATATATATATATATATATATATATGTGTGTGTGTGTGTGTGTGTGTGTGTGTGTGTGTGTGTGTGTGTGTGTTAGAACACACCAATTTGGTAGCTACAGAAGTTTAAGTCAAATGCTAATGTTGATTGCACCAAAAAAGGAATCATGTGGTATATTTATAGTACTTGAACGTCACTTCCATTTGTCTATTTGGAATTCACCTTGGCCTCTACATTAGAGTTCAGGTGGTATCACAGAAACACATCAACTTGCCCCATAACTACTTGGTGTTTGTCTCCATGGACTGATGCCACACATATATTTCAGTTGTTTGTTCTTATTTTCTTTGGATTAGCTTTTTGTCCCTTTTAAGATTTTTTATTCTCATTCGGAGTAGGTCTACCATATGTTTGTGGTAAAGGATTTTCATCGTCCTCATTTTCCACTCAGTAACTTGATCAATGTTTTGTCATTTCTTCTTCCATGTTTGAAAATCCTGACTAAAATACAACCTATTAGAGAAACTCAATGGCTAAAAGTTGACATATAGCTCTAGTCACATAGACTAATCTTGAATAGATGTTCCATCAATTTCAACATTTATATATAATTTGCAAGCTCTCTTTAAGTGATTAATAGTAAAATCACATATCAAAATGATGGATAATATCACTTATAAATACTTGTAATGTTTATTTAGAGGTTGTTATTTGTGAAAATGAAAATAAGCATATCTAATGTTTCTATGGACAATAAAGTGTGTTTGATAAGAATTCATGTGGCATGGATGTAAATCATCTAGACTCAAGAATATGATTTTTTGTTATAAAAACCCTTGATGTTTCTTCATTTCCATATACAACCCTTCATCTGGTCATACTCATGTTTGTTAGACATCTAGATATGACCTTGTGCTAACCATTATACTTGTATTGATGTTATATCTTCATGTGATTTCAGCCATGTTCATGTCCCTCACCACATAGTCATGATGATTTTTGTTGGATAGTTATATTTGTCACGCCTCCATGGAATATCCATGTATGCCTTAACTGGGTCTTGATCCTATTATCAAGATTGATTATTTCACTTCAACACTATTATGTTGTTCTAAATACATTTGAGTGCAACATTGCAATGAACTTTTTCTCAATTCCGCATGATCATATATGGATGAGTGTGAACACGTGATGTCATTGTTTTATCATATTATAACACAAAGATTAGTAATTGTCTCAGGTTTGTCTCCTGAGAACCTTTGATTTCCTTATTCAACTTGCACCGCATATGCATTCAGTTGCTTACTACTTCATGTGTTTGAAGTCCATGGAACTTTCTTTTCTTAAAACATTTGAGTCTTTCTTCATGTATCAAAGGAACAACCAGTACTAGAATGCACACTAGCTTCCAACTTCTACTATGACATGAGGCAATGCGACAAACCCATTCTCCACGTGAAAGAGAAATATGTAAATCCCACTATTTGAGTAGAACTTTTATCACATTTGATTAGATAGTAACCACTTCTCCACCTAGTTTAACTACAATGGATGGTGTGTCAGTCCTCTATTCAAGTTTAAGATAGCATGATCTTGAAGAGCATGTCTCAAATAGGTCCCTTATGGTTCCTTTTTGTAGGACTAAATGTCCATGGTTGAAACTAAGAATTATGAGTCCAAATAAATGTCTTTGCAAATATTCAAATATGAACATTTGAGAAGAAGAATAATATTTTTACATATAGTTACATCATACCAACTAGGTCCTAGAAAACTCTTGTACAAGTTAACCCCATCTTGGGTTGAATCATTATTCTAATCATAATACTCATATTGGTGAATGTTGTTGGCGTCGTCTCCCTCTTTACCAAGCATAGGTATCATCTCCTTAAATGTTGGTATAGTATGCCCAAAGAGCCAATCATGTGATGATTGCAATGAGACATATGATACTTGATTTGATAATAATAAAGGCAATTCCATCTATTATGTTTGTCTCACTCATGAGATGATGACACATACATGATAGATGTCTAAAGAATGATGTGACTCGATGACATATGTCTTCAGGTTGAGGACCTGAACAATGAGACCATATGTATGATAAGAGTACATGCATTCTTGTTATGTCCCTAGTCAGATATTACTGTGGAAGCAAAATAGATAACAATAATACATAAGACTAGAGTATGTGTTGACTGATGACAGAGTCTTATTAGTCATGATATGTGATATCAAGTAAAGCACACAAATATACGTTAGAGAACATTATATCAGACAGACTCACTGTGAGAGTGATACATAGATACCATGGAATGGTAGTCACAATCGTCTCTCATAGTGATGGTAGTAATTTTGGTTCTTAGACCTAAAATCACTGCACTCATCACATGTGATTGGGTACACTTTGACATCATCAAATGTAGTCCTGAAGCATGGGTTGTTGTAACGGTGATGATTGGGTGACTTTGACACATGGGGGCTTGACTGTGAGTGATAGATATGGTATTTGTCCCTCCTACAAGGAGTATGATATCCAGGGCCCCTTGATAAGAGAGAATGAGAATTGTATGGCCACACTCATGTGATTCAATATATGATATGTGAATTCACATGCATCTCAAACAGTCTTCTCTAGGTCAAGGAACATGGATTGAGTGTTGAAGAGGATGACATTCCATGCCTCAAATTCAATCTGAATGTCAGTGACAAAGGAACTATACGATCACGGTAACACTAATCACAGATTGTAGGTTCAAGTTGTTCTCTAACTTTCTGAGTTACTTGGGTAGAAATGATGAGTTACTAGTTTCCGCTCATTGCTTGTGATGTGATAAGTTGTTATGAACATTCACTGCCAACGTAAATTGGAACATGCAGGGTCACACACATAGGATACCCCTAGAAGAGGAGATTGTCCATGAATGATGTTTAGATTGAGACTAAAGGTGTTTAGGTACTCAATTAAACATACAATTGACTTATTAGACTCAGAATTATCTAGTTCAAGTGTTGAACTAGCTGGTTAGAGTGTCAGGTCAATTGGAGACTGCATTGGCAATGTCAGGACTGCCAGTCGACCAGTTCACCCTTGTGAGCCGATCAGCTAGTGTGAGCCAACTGATCGGTTCACGTGGTGAACCAGGAAACTCACAGTCCTGCCAACTGAGAAAATTGGGATGTGCCCGTTTGGAGGAAAACTTTCACGTTTCATTTGTTAAATTCGATTGGAATAAGGATTAATCTTTGAATTAATCGAAAACGGTTGAGGAAAGTCAATTGCAAGAAAGTCTGGGAAGTGAAACGACCGATTCACTGGGTGAACCGACCGATTCACTGGGTGAACCGACCGATTCACTGGGTGAACCGACCGGTTCACACTGCCAACTGATCAGTTTACTAGTAACCCAATCAGATCACCTTGCTAAATGACCGTTTCAGTTATGAAACAATTGGTTTGCCTGCCACAGTACAAACTATTCATGGAATTTCTGGATCCTTGTACTCCCGAACAGACTCAGAACCCTGACTCTGTCCTCTACTATAAATAGAGGGGTACTGGGGGCTTCTCAGAACACACAACTCAGAACATCAGTTGCTCTGTAAAGTTATTGTCCTATCTGATTGTAGTAACCGAGAGAGCCTGAGAAACTGCTACCTAACTAGGGAGGTACAGTGAGGGAAAGATAAATGCAAAAAAGCAGTCTGAGTTCGGGAGAGCAGGTTGGTGCTAGTATGCCAATAGGAGGGTCATCTCCTTCCTGCTAGTTCTTCTAGAATGGTAGAGTTCCAAGTGGTCCGTGTGGACTATCTGCAGAGGTGGGAGATGTCTGCCACTTAGGAGGACACGCCAGCTGCAGTCTGTGGTGGAGGCCAGAGTCCATGGTAAAGACCAGGAGCTGCACAGACACCGTCCAAGACATGGCGTTGAAGACCACACATGGATGTAAGGTATTGTCGCTGGGGAAGCCCCAGGACCAGGTATATCTCGCTAGAACCATCCTTCCCATTACATAGTCGTTGATGCGATCTCATCTTATGGGTTAATGGCCAGTAAAAGTTTTGTTTCTGCTACCTACTCTGAGGCCATAAAACCCAATATTGGTATTAGAGTCACGTCAACGTACTATGTTTTGGGATAAATGGATATGATCGGATTTTGGTTTTATCGTCATTTATTTATTGCATACGATGTGAGTATTTAAAATGACTAATGTGCATATACAACTAAATACCACATGCGACCACAAACTAATATACATATATGATATGCTATATATGCAATTGATACATGTCGCCCTAGAACGGTTTTGATGGTGGATGTGTAGCATGGTTATGGCCGATAAACCCTATGTGTGCTTGGTTGGTTATGGTTGTTTGCATCTCGATTTGCATATTGAGCATCTACCTTCTATTCCACATATAACTCAAGATAACTCGAGATCCTTTCTCTTCTACCTTTGCTCCCCTCAAATGTAACTCGAGGTTTCCCAAAGATTATGTAAAAGTAGGACAATTTATTTTCTGTTATGTCGAAGAAGAAGACGCTCAACACCAGACAAGCTGACTGCCTAGAGGACTGAGGAGGATTGCGAAGGAGCCAGATCGACCGACTGATGGCCCAACTGCCTTTTGGAGGTGTCCAGATATCAGAGGCCAGATCGACCAACCAACCAGGAGGCGAGTCAATCGTGTCATAGGATGAGTCGATCAACCCAGAATGGTTCAAGCACAAATATCTTCATCAACAATAGGCTGCATATGATGTAGACCTTAGATGACCGTAATTCCTTGTGGCTCCAAGGAATTAATATAGGATGGTCATAATCATCGCTTTTATCGATATTGCATGTTTCTCATTGTGGTTATAGCATGTATATGATACGTACCATAATAATGTGGTGATTGGATATGTATATGTACTTATATAAAATCCCTCAAATACAATATAAAGTCATAGATGCCTTCCATATACGGCACACATGAAAAGCTTGATCGACCAAGCATGCGCCTAAGGCTAAAATTAGATGCTTACTTGAAGTATGCCAATGATGCATAAGACATCAAGAACCTTATGCTGAGATATATGAACTATGAGTTGCATAAATAGCTTGAAACATGGACATTCTTGAGATGGTTATACATCTTAAGAATCATGTAAAGTGTGAAAGGTATAATGTCATGAAAGTGATGTTTGAGTGTAATCAGACATATGGAGATCAAGTATAATCTCATATGCTCAATATGATTGTGCATATAGATTAACTGTGATTTTTGATAGGTCAAGAGTTGACCAAACATATGATTCTACAAATCATTGTGTGAATCATATAGCCAGTTTATCAACTGTTGAGAAACTTGGCCAAACCAGTGTCTGAAGTGCTTGGCATGTTGATGCCAAAGCATGAATGAAGAAAGGACAAAACCTTTGATAATGATCAGCAAAGTGAAGTCCATAGACTAAAGCAAGGTAAAGAAGTGTTCTGAAGCCAAGCTTAGGTCCAAGTCTTCATCACTCAATATATGGAGAGGGGTAAGTATGAAAGGGAAATAACCTCTTTATGGAGGATCTCAGGAAGATGATAGAGATAGAGATCTCTACTTCAGGACCTGAGAGGAAGTAAGCTAGAAACTGTATAGAGCAAGAGTTTCTACCATTACAGTTACATTATGACATTCATGGGAATGTAATAGAATAAGTGAATTACTATTATATACCTGCCATCAATGAAAAACATGATACATCTTATATGGGCAAGAATGTTATGGACTGATGTTTCATTTTAAAGATACGATCTTTGATGGCAATGCATGTGTCTCAATAATTATACTGGATAGTTAAAGAGACAAATGTGTGTGACACATGTAATGAATGACATGATAACTCAAACTTGAATGCTTGTAGTGATGTCATCTAGAGCGCATAAATGGGATTGAATTCCTGGAATCCATATGATGGATATCTAGACTCTTTTGGTTGTGGAACCAATAGAGACATGCTAATCTCATTCATTGTGCAATATGACCAAGGTTCTTTACTAGATATAGTGGGAGGACAATTATTCCATTAAGGATTATACATATTGATGTATATAGACCTTTTAGAATAAACTTTTAGAATTAATGCTAAAGGTAATCAATAGTACTTCAATATATTTACTGATGACCTCAGTAGATATGGTAGTTTGTATTTAATAAAATACAAACATGAATCTCTTGAAGTGTTCAAGGAGATCATAAATGAAGTACATAACAAACTTGGTATAAGTATTAAATTTTGATATGATCGATATGGAAATACTATGAACCAAGAGTTTGAGAACCTTCTGGAAGATCATGATAATGTATCTTGATGGACTCCATCTAAAGCACAATGATAGTGTATCATGAGAAGTATATCAGAAAGAAGGAATCACACCTTGATAAGTTTGAGTGTGATTACTAGCTAAACTTCAAATTTCCTTTATGGGCACATGCTTAACATTGGGAATAAAGAGAATCACAAAATGTTGTGGAATCTCAAAGTTCCATAAGTAACACACAAAACTCATGGTTCTGGTAGAACACACCTAGATCTTGAATGATATATGATATCTTATGGACAAGAAGGCGGTGAGTTAATCATATGATGAGTCAACAGTCTACCTAGAAGCTAATGAGAGCCAGAAATTGAGATATGGCTTGAAGCCCTGAAATCCAAAATGGACTCCATATACATCAAAAAAGTATGACCTTGGTTGATCCACCTGAAGGGGTAAATCCATAGGGTACTTTTGGGTCTTCCAGAAGAAGGCTGACATGGAGGGTAATTTGGTTGGAAAGAGTTTCTAACAAGTTCAAGGTGTTGAACATAGTGAAATCTTTTCAGTAGTTACCGTGGGTAAATCCATCAGGATAATGCTTGCTATTGTAGCTTAATGTAACTATGAGATATGGCATTATGGATGTTAAAATCACATTCTTTAAATGGAATATCATACAGGATGTGTACGTGACAGAACCTAAAGATTTTATAAATCCAATAATGTAAATAAAGTCTATAAAGTTGCATAGATCAAAATTTGGATTGAAGTGGGCACCTCAGAACTGGATCTTCAATTTCACAAGATAGTCAAAGAGTTTGACTTGAGTCAGAATAAAGATAAAATGTATGATTAAAAGAATTTAGTGGGAACATATATATATATATATATATATATATATATATATATATAAGAGAGAGAGAGAGAGAGTTAGGCTAGTGTACACTTGAGTGTACCGGAGGCACCGTACACCTCAGTCATTTTTGAAGATGCGATAATTTTTTGAAAAATCTAAACCATTGATCTTCTTAATTATCATAAGAACATACTATATAATAATGTTTAGCTCATTTGGACACTTATAGGTCGTGTATCTAAAGGAGGCAAAAATCATATATTTCAAATTAGTTTTGTGCGTTGATTTTGTTGTCCTTGGATGAGTGACTTAGACTCATCTAAATGAGTTCAAATTTTGTATGTGACCTATTATTATTATAACCATGAAGATCAATGGATTAGATTTTGGAAAAATATGGTCTAGATAAGCAAACACCATTGGGGTGTACGGCGTGATCTATACACTCGAGTGTATTCTAGCCTGACTCTCTCTCTCTCTCTCTATATATATATATATATATATATATATATATATATTCCACATATTGATGGGGAGTATCATTTTATACTATAAAATCTGGCAATGAAGTGCATTCTAAAAGGTTTTTAGAGAAGCATCCTATGTG
This sequence comes from Alisma plantago-aquatica, assembly GCA_963693085.1. Taxonomy (NCBI): domain Eukaryota; kingdom Viridiplantae; phylum Streptophyta; class Magnoliopsida; order Alismatales; family Alismataceae; genus Alisma; species Alisma plantago-aquatica. The sequence continues at coordinate 437,373,382 of OY856414.1, read as the reverse complement.
ATAGGAATCAAGATCTATAGAGATAGATCAAGAGGGCTTCTTGATCTAGGAAAGAGAACATACTTTGGCTAGATGCTAAAAGAGTTTAGCATGATGAGAGAAAAATTGTCCATATTTTATGGAGTTAGTCTCTCAAGAGCCAAGTGTCCAAATTCTTATGAAAAATAGGGAACACATGGATAGATGCCATATGCATTCACAATTGGATCTATCACGTATGAGCTCATCTCGTTATCTTGTATGTATTGGACATGACAAGAAAATATGAACTAATTATCTTGTATGTATTGGACATGACAAGAATATATGAACTCATCATCTTGTATGTATTAGACATGACAAGAAGATATGAAATCATCATCTTGTATGACAAGATAATATAAATATACAGTTATCTCATATGTATTGGACATGACGAATGGAAATCCGTCGAACTCCAGTAAGAGTTACTGGAATACCATGAAGGAAATCTTTGTGTACTTGTGAAGTACTAAAAGGATCAGTTCTTTAATTATGGTAATAAGGAAGAGTTGGGTGTAAAGAGTTATACCAATGCAAGCTTCTGAAATGAAAAAAATTGTGTTTGACCTTGGAATAAGAATTGTTAGTTGGAAAATGTTCCAACATAAAATAATTGATTAGTTCTACAATAAGAAGTTGAGTACCATAGTGTTACGAACATTGTAAAGGATATTGTATGCATCTAGAAGTTCATATGGATGAACTTATGGGAGGTTCAGACCATTGGTGACTCAGTAGTAATATTGTGACAATAATGGAGCTACTGGTTAGGTAAAGAAATTTCAGATAGCATACTACGACACTTCAATCTCATATGAGTTGTCGTACAGTAAAGGGACGTGAAACATGTAATATACCAACTTGAAGAAAATGTTGCTTACCCTCTATAAAAGCTCTTGTGCAGTAGAAACATGATGGACATGTTAAAATCACTTGGAATATGATTCTGGGTGATTGGTTCTAAGTGCAACTGGGAGTCTATTGGTATAGTATGCCCAGAGAGCCAACCATATGATAATTGCAATGAGACATATGATACTTGATTTGATAATGATAAAGGTAATTTTGTCTATTATCTTTGTCTCACTTGAGATGATGACACATACATGATAGATGTCTAAAGAATGATGTTACTCGATGACAAATGTCTTCAGGTTGAGGACCTGAACAATGAGATCATATGTATGATAAGAGTAAATACATTCTTGTTATGTCCCTAGTCGAATATTACTGTGGAAGAAAAATAGACAACAGTAATACATAAGACTAGAGTGTGTATTGACTGATGACAGAGTCTCATTAGTCATGATATGTGATATCAAGTCAAGCACACAGATATGTTAGAGAATAGTATATCAGACAGACCCACTGTGAGAGTGATACATGGATACCATGGAATGGTAGTCACAATCGTCTATCATAGTGATGGTGGTGATTGTGGTTCTTAGACCTAAAATTACTGTACTCATCACATGTGATTGGGTACACTTTGACATCATCAAACGTAGTCATAAAACATGGGTTGTTATAACGATGATGATTGGGTGACTTTGACACATGGGGACTTGACTGTGAGTAATAGATATGGGATTTGTCCCTCCTACAAGGAGTATGGTATCCAGGGCCCCTTGATAAGCGAGACTGAGAATTGTATGGCTATACTCATGTGATTCAATATATGATATATGAAATCACATGCATCTCAAACAGTCTGCTCTAGGTCAAGGAACATGGATTGAGTGTTGAAGAGGATGACATTCCATGCCTCGAGTTCAATCTAGATGTCAGTGATAAATGAACTATACGATCACGGTAACACTAATCACAAATTGTAGGTTGAAGTTGTTCTCCAACTTTTTGAGTTACTTGGGTAGCAATGATGAGTTATTAGATTCCACTCATTGCTTGTGATGTCATAAGTTGTTATGAACATTCATTGCCAACATAAATTGGAACCTGTAGGGTCACACACATAGAATACCCTTAGAAGAGGAGATTGTCCATGAATGATATTTAGATTGAGACTAAAGGTTTTTAGGTACTCAATTAAACATACATTTGACTGATTGGACTCAAAATTATCAAGTGCAAGTATTAAACTAGCTAGTTAGAGTGCCAGGTCGATTGGAGACTGCATTGGCAATGTCAGGACTACCAACCGACAGGTTCACCCTTGTGAGCCGATCGGCCGGTGTGAGCCAACTGACTGGTTCACTTGGTGAACCGGGCAACTCACAGTCATGCCAACCAAGGAAATTGGGATTTGCCTAGATGGAGGAAAACTTTCACGTTTCACTTGTTCAATTCGATTGGAATAAGGATTAATCTTTGAATTAATCAGAATCGATTGAAAGTCAATTGCAGAAGTCTGGGAAGTGAAACAGACAGTTCGCTAGGTGAATTGACCGGTTCACACTCCCAACTGACTGGTTCACTAGTGAACCGATCATCTCACCTTGCCAAATGACCGTTTCAGTTATGAAATAATCGATTCACCTGCCACAGTACAAACTATTCATGGAATTTTCAAATCCTTCTACTCCTGAACAGACTGGGAACCCTAGCCCTGCCCTCTACTATAAATAGATGGGTACTAGGGGCTTCTCAGAACACATAAATCATAACATCAGTTGCTCTGCAAAGTTGTTGTCCTATCTGGTTGTGGTAACTGAGAGAGCATGAACAAGTGCTACCCGACTAGGGAGGCACACCGAGGGAAAGACAACTGTAGAAAAATAGTCTGAATTCGGGAAAGAAGGTTGGTGCTAATACACCAACAACAGGATCATATCATTCCTGCCAATTCTTCTAGAATGGCAGGAGTTCTAGGTGGTCCGTGTAGACTATCTGCAGAGGTGGGAGATTTATGTCGCTCAGGAGGATACGTTAGCCACAGTTTGTGGTGGAGGCCAGAGTCCATGGCGAAGACCAGGAGCTGCATAGACACCGTCCAATACATGGCATTGAAGACTGCACATGGATGTGATGTATTGTTGTTGGGCAAACCCCAGGACCAGGTATATCTTGCTAAAACTATCATTCCCATTACATAGTCGTTGATGTGATCTCCTGTTATGGGTTAATGGCCAGTAAATTTTGTTTCTACTGCCTACTTTGAAGCCATAAAACCCAATATTAAAGGCACCCTAGCTTAGCATGAATCTCATCAAATGTGTTCTTTAAATGGCTCTTAATTATAACTAGTCTAGAGTTGGCAACAGAGCTGGATAGGCATGACAAGGGGATTATTTCCAGTAGTGATACTTTGGTCCATCTGGCCAGAGCGATGTGCGAGCAATTACGATGGTAAAAAAAGGACATCAATAGAGATTGGGAAAGGGTGAAAATATCTTCAGAACCACTATACAACACAAAACATTTTAGACCTTTGGTGGATCTAGGGGGATAAAAGAGACACGAATGAGCACAAGGTTCCTTGAGGAAATTAGGGTGGTCAAGATGATTTTCCAAGAAGTGAGATGGGTGAGGACACCACTAGAGCAGGTCAAACATGATATAAGCATTGTAACATGGAAGTCATGCATACACGGTAATTGAGCAGAGTGATAGGTGGGATTCTAATCATGAGCTCAAAATTTTGTCTTGTAGGATAAAAGTGATTGATATGGGTTCTCAGATCCTTGGGACTAATGGTAGCAAATTTTGTGGAGACACATAATATAAGAATGATAAGGATCCTCAATGGGCCATCTCCTCCTCCATGAAAACACAAAAGACAGTTAGTGTCTATCTCAGCCTTTTTGTAGGAATCTGAAGGTGAATGTAGGTTTGTATATAGAGAACCAAATGGGTTGTCATACAAATTGATGGAATATGAAGTGGGTCTTCTAGACCGATACATCTTCAAAATACTACCAGAGTTTCCACCTCTAGTAAGATTTGTATATAGAATGGGGGCCTGGGGTCTGACATACCTAAGGAAAACTAGGATTATGAAAGAGCACATACAAACATACCATGGATGGGATACATATTTACTGAGTGATAGAGGAGTTATTTGAGCATTCCATTTTGTATAGTAGGGAACACGTGGGTTTTTTGTGAGTTAGTTGTTAGTGACACATCTTTTTGTCGAGTATGGACTCAGCATCCTTGTACCTCTGTTTACTAGCCTACTGGGGATCGGGATGAATGGGACTTCCCCATAGTTTGTTAATTAATGTTGTGCTATTTTTAAAGTTATTTTTGTTCAATTTATCCATGAGTGGCAACCCCATAGTAAATGTTGCTATATTAGGTAATTCTACATTCATATCCACCCCACTTACCACTAGTTCAAATACCAATGCTTGCAATTGTCATTGACATGCTTTCTTCATTGTTAGTGAGCAAAAAAGACTTCATGAGATGGGTTTTCTGTTGAGATAATTAGATACTTTTTTATTGACAATACACATGGAGGAAGAAACTTTAGTGCCTAAAGTCATTATATGAGGCTAGCTAGAGATAATGTTGGTCTTGTAGTTACAATGACAAGAAAGGCATGAGTGACCACATTGGAATTGTCAAGAGGAAACTATTTGCTTTGTGGAATTGAGCAACATTGAGGAATTCGTATCTACTCTATTGACTGGTTTGATATGCATCATGCTAATCCAAAGAGGTGGAGTTTGGTAGTTTTCATGTCTTTTAAATGGCTTTTGTGATATGTCTTAAACAAGCACATTTCTATCTAGGATAAGAGATCTATCCTATAAGACCTAATGGTATGCAAGTTAAGGTCATGGAGAACCTATTAGGAGGGAGGCATACCAAGAGAAGGCTCAAAGACAAAGCAGACCCAAAATGAAGTTCAAACACACACACATGCTCATATTCACACACGTAGATAGAGAGAGATATACATATACATAAACACATATGATGTAAGTATATGTTTGTGTCAATGTGTGGGTAATATGTGTCAAGGTCTATTTTTGTTTGTGTATACATAAGTATACAAACACACACATGTAGAATCAAACTAGGGTACATACAAGTTTGGTGAACATTTAAAACTCGATGACTTTCCATGTTATACTAAATGATGCCAAACCTAATCAATGGTCTTGATATTGTACTTTAAAATAATCTATGAACATGTACTAAACTCTCCTTTATATGGGTTTAACCATTCTTCTATCTTGTCAAAAAATGACATTCATTTAGGTTTACCATATCAAATAGTGGTAAATTTTCAAATGCCCACGCACACACACGAAACAGTCAAAGAAAACTCTTGGGACTTCTCATGAAGCCTCCCATTTTATTTCACCCACAATGAAAAGTACTTCTTTCTTTATCCAATATTATTTATAACGTTCTAGTTGCATAGGCAAATAACACCGAGATTGGAAACCATTTCACCCCCACCACCTCCCGTCAAACAATCGTCCTCTGTAATGGTGTATTTATTTGTTGTTAATATTATTAATATCGTTACATGCAACTGCAGCAGGTGCAAATTAATTAACAAGTTCAGAAAGATCTAAATAAGAAACGAAGATCAAATAGAGCAGTAGAACAGAAATAAAAGGAGTCAGAATTCGGAAACCAGATCGTTCGTTTCTCTCGTTGAGAAACGAATGTGATACTTAAAGAAATCAGTACCCGACAATCCTCGCGGATAAGCACCATTCTCCCAGACTCGATCCGGCACGAACCTGGAACAGACATGTCTCGCTTGCGCTTGACGTCGTCTCGTTGCACTACCACCAGTGCAGCACAGCAACCGCAGGAACCTCCGTCTGACAGTTGTGTCTTGGTGACAGGAAGAAGGAAGTTGCGCTTCACACAGGAGAAGAACTCCACGAAGCGGCTCGGGAACGAACGCAGTCGCTCTCTGGATTATGGCTCTCAAAACACACGTGAAAACGGTGGCTAAAGTTCATTTTTTGTGTGTTTAACCCTAATGACCGGAGGAGTATTTATAGCCACGCACGTCCCTAATTCCTATTCTCAGTAAGACGCAAACACTCGGTCGCTCTTGTACATAATACGGAAAATTTCACAAAAGAGACACTTTTCAGTTAGGATTAATAAATCTGAATAGGAAAGAAACAATTAATTACACAAATAATTAATTGCTTGGTTGTATCCTAGTGTAAAAAGAAGACAGAAGACATTCTCCACAATCCACAATCTACAAGCCACAAGCCCGAGCCCATGTCCGGCCAGGCAAGGCGATGTGACATTACCTCCCTCCTAGGACCTCTTGGGACACTAGTGCCCCATGAGATCTTACATATAAGGACCACAAAAGTTCTAGGAGTGAGCAATATGGGATAAAACTTCTTTGCCATTTGCACTAGAGACAAAACTACTTTTCTCACATGTACTTGTTGCAATACATTGGACTTAACCCATGCTATCTACTTAGTTGCTACAGCAGCCATATATCTAATAGTATTTGGATGAGACATTCGAAGTGTAACTTGATAGGCGTCAAAGTATTGTAAAAGCGTGCACCGGTGATGACCATGATCTGATTACTTAATTTTATTTGTGTGGATAGATGGAACAATTCAAATAGAGGTTTGCTATACATATTTTTGAACCAAAAATAGAACATTATTTGTCATTATGCATGCATAACAACAAAAATAGAGAAAGAAAGTAATTTTTGTTGGACCGGCTTCTGATCTATGTAGCATTTCTCATTCAAATACGAAACATGATGAATGGATAGTCACGTCTCCCTCCTGGCTGGACTTCCGTGATAGTGACAAAGACACTTTAGGGTAATTTAAAACTAAGATGACAAGAACTACTTCCTTCCGTTTGAAATGAGAATGGTCCATCCATTCAAACATTGCCTGGTGGTAGACTTTATGAGCAAAAAGCTTCGATAGTCGAAACTATACCAAAATAGATAAATTGAATTTTGCTAAGAGTCACTTTGCTGCCTCATTGCATTGAAGAAAAACAATAAATCTAGTTCTTTTTGAAAAAAGACATACAACTCTTCACATCAACGAAGTCAACGATATCATTGATTCACGCCAAATATTTATAGAGAGTTCTTATGTCTTTGCTACATAACCCAAAAGAAAGTTATAAAAAAATATAGTAAACATGGCGGGCGCTCTTCTTGTTATGTGCCTCAAAGAAATATGCTAATCCGATTGTAGATCCGGTCCCAAAATTAAATTGATCTTCGTCGACCCGATTAACTGATATTGTCCGGGTCTTAGCTAGCCAATGTCAAGGGAGTGCGGGGGTGAAGCCTCCTGCGGTATGTTACGATCTATTTTCTGGATCTAAATAGGATTCCGATTACGGTTCTACACTATAAATATATACGTCTTGTTTAAGATTTGTAATTGTCGCTTCTGTTTAAAGGGCAGCCACGATATAGTAGAGTAAGTCATCCGATCGAACCATGTAAACTTTATATTGTAGCTGTGTGATTGTTCTCTTTTATTCTGCTCTTGTTTTTCAGCCGATCTCCTCGTTCAAAATCTTAACAGTTCTAATATAATCAAAGATATGACAGACTGTCAAGCCAGCGCGCCCCTCATGAAGGGTCGCTGGTTCGATTCTCCGCTCGGGTCAGCTGTATTTACCAACCTCTTGGGTCATCCGGGCTCTGACACCTGTTTGGAGAGGGGGTGGGCTTCGGCCCATGCAGATCCAAAAAAAAAAAAAAAGATATGACAGACTAATATAATCGAGGGCACAGTACCTTATGGTGACTTCTTACTGATTCACGGGTGACAGAACATCTATTATTCATTAAAACATTAGGATACCAAAGTGCACCCGGGCATGGATTTTGGAATCATCGATACTAGCTCGTCTCTTTTATCAATTTTGGTGCATAGACTTGTATATCCGGTGTGAGCAAAAGCGAGAGATGACACAGTGAGCCAGAATTTTATTTCACTCAGACTGTCAGTTGCAATGATGAGGGTTGTAATCACAAATTTGGAATTTTTACTTGAAGATGCGTGGTTGCAGAGCGAAAATTACCGTCTCTTATTACATCTAACATCATAACATTTTTCTGATTTGGATATACGTTTCGTTCCACTTTTATCAAATACAACCACGGAAGATGCGACCATGTTGACGATTAGGCGTATTGTTATTTGGTTGCAAATGAAATCAAATTTTGCCCCAAAAGACCTCAAACACTAACATATCCTTGCAGCGTACTTGGAAAGAACAGAATATATACCAAGGCTCCGACAACCCTGGCATGGTTTGCGGATATGATGCTAGCAATTATCAACTGGCGTCGTCTAATGACATACGAAAGTCTACTACAGGTCTGATTGGTCGAGAACTTGATGTTCTAGTTGATTTTGATTGTGAGGAAGACCGACTGCAGGAAATCAGTTAAAACTGGTTGTAGTCTTGTAGATTTCGAATTGCTTACAAATAGAAAAGTGGATTTCCACAGGAAGCAGTCGAGGAGCTTTTGACTCACTTGGCAGACACAAGAGTTCATCCTCCAGAGGGCATGAGGAGTTCCCAGTAGACATGGGAGAGAGGACTTTAGGAGCTAGAGGGGTAAGGTCGGAATCACCACCGAATGTGGAACAGGCAAGAGAGTCTGGCATGATCAGGTTGTCCATTGCGCAACAAGGATTGAAGAAGCGCCGGCTTCAAGAGTGAGAGCAACAGGAGGTGGTGGGTGGGAGAGGGGGAGAGGCTCGTCAAGCATAACAACCAGATATAGTGTTGGCCAAACGGGTTTTTTTTTCATTTCCATGGATTATCCTCGAAATATCATTTTAAACTAGTCATTTAGAAACACATTTAGATGTTTAATCAGTGAATATAGTTTTTCGGAAGTTCATGCTCATGGTAACTATCCAATGGATAATAACAACACATGCTTATTTGGCTCTCCAAGCTCCGATCATTAGAGATAAGATGCGTTTCTCTGAACAAAAAATATCTCCAGTCTAGCTAGCAATCTACTCGATTTGTGTGAACTCCAAACCTTCCTGCGGATTATTATGTCGCTTAAACTCAAATTCCAAACTTCTGAACAGAAGAATCTTCCCATTCCGAATGCCCAGAGTAAAGATTGACCTAAGTTCGTGAAAATCGTTGCAGCTGAGATAAACGCGGTTGTTACCTGTGGCGCAATCACGATGTAGCCATGAGAAGCGACATGCTGGATGAGCTGCGAGTAGAAGGTGTTGTAGAGAAGGTAGCCATGGAGGAGCACGAGCACGGGGTATTCCCCGGCATCAGACGGCGCGGCGATCAGCAGCGGCTTGGGCGGAGGGACAGGGTACCTGTCTGAAGCGGGCGCGCAGCCTCGGGCGATAGTTAGGAGCTCCGCTTTGTACCTCCCCTGTTGGAAGACTCCCGCAGCCGTCGACATAGGCCTGGGATGTAGAAGCCACGCTCGTCGCTCGCGCTACCCCGTTTACTGGGTAAGGAGATATTTTTTCCAAGTGCAGGCACTGGCCAGAACTAGATAAAGCGTCCGTTTTCTGAACGACATATAGTGTGCACCGGAGAATTAAAATAATGAGATGAACTGCCGACGTGGTTTTCCGCAGGACAAGTGCTTCATGATCGGTTTAAGGAGTCTTTGAAATTTGGCTTTGGGATAGTTCCGACACACAGTAGTGTATACCTAATTCGTACCAATAAACTTAATTGTGTTCATACATGTCTAAACATAACTAAAAGTGTAGTATATACCGCGTTTATACTTGGAAAAGAAAATCTGAACTCTAAAACTTAGGACAATGTGTGTAGGCATGGCAGAAAAACAGCATCCCACCCTACCCTATCTGACTTGTCTTACAAATTTCGGTTTGTATTGGGTCTACGGGATTTGTGGGCTGGCACTTGGAAGTGCAATTTAATTTGGGTTATGTTGGGTTGCAATAGATTAGATACTGGAGCAGTTTGGTTGGGCCTGACCCTCCCTCTTCCTATCTCACGCACCACTCATGACTCACCTTCTCACTCTCACAGACTATGATTACTAGTCCCTTTTGCACGATGACTAGGACAATTGAGTGAGCGATTGAGCTAGCAAAGGCAGCTGTCATGGCGATGGAAGCTGAATAATTTGAAGATCTATATGGCATCTACATCTCCTTTGCATTCTAGCATCTAGCCACGAGCTCCTTTCTCTCTCCTCTAGGATCAAGGGTTGGATCTATCGACGGTTTGTGGTTTGTCTGCAATGTTGCATTTCTCTCCACTCAAGATGTGCTTCATTTATTTGCATCTAAGGTAGGTTTTCAATTTCTCCCTCTTTCGATCTCTCTTCCTTTTAATTTCTCCTCCTTTTTATTTCTCCCCCTTTTGCCCACGTTGTATCGGTCTTCTTATGACTTATCATTACTCTTCAAGGACATGATCTGATGAACGGTCACTTGGGGTGCCATTCCACCTATTCGTGTCTCCAACGGCTACATCGTCTACATCTACGACAAAGAAGATTGCATACTGCCACACGCCAACCATTATTCATGGGAATGGAGAGTTGGGTAACCATTGTGGTGGCGTGGGAGGTTTTATAAATAAAGAACAATGATGACAAGGCATAAATGATGCCCCAACTGCAAGAGACTTTGAAGAGGTACATTCATGCCTCCAGTGTCGGTGATGTCCCGATCTGGGTATCTGAACTAACATATATCCAACCATCATCGCTCCTTCCTCCTTCACCTTCGCCTTTGGTGGGTTGCAAGGTCTTCCATCTCTGTCGACAAATTTGTAGTACCACAAGAACACCTATTTTAGGAAAATCCTTTTTGAAATTTTGCAAAAATAAACTTTTCTTATACTTTCGAGGTTTGAATTTTTTTGAATCATCTTATTTTCCTCCTTTATATATTTTTTTACTATAATATTTTTCAGCCTTGTTTTTAAGGGATTTCTTTCCCTTTTGAGTTATTCCACTTTTGTCTCTTTCTTCAACCATGTTCTCTTTTCTTTGATGATATTGGATGCATTATAGCATGTGGTTTTGGTCACATGTAATGCTAAAATTGTCGTTTATCATGTGCAAGACATCCTAAGATTTTTTACTGTGATATTATGAAGCCAAATTTAGCTGAATTTCAAGTTCGAACAAAGGTAATTTTGCATTTGATTTCTTTCAAAGTGGATAATCATTTATATGAATTCTCTCTTATTTAAATTGTCTCTTGAATTTTCTCTTATTTAAATTGTCTTCAAATCTGAGTTTTGTGGTCAAGTTTTATGCAAAATCTGAATTCCCTTTTAGGCATATTTTATAAGGAATTGTGCATCCCTTCTCATTCTAATTAGACCGACATAATTATAAATACATGGCCAATGATCTTGGTGATGAGGGTCAAAATCTTGTAGACATTGATATTGGTGATGAAGAAAGTAATATACAAGGTGTTGTTGGGATATCCTCTACTATAAAAGGAGACAAAGGGGTGATATATAGGGTGATTATACAAAGAAAGATGTACATGGAGTAATGAAGGCATATTGTAATAATTGTGGGAAGCCTCTATCATGCAACACTAAAAATGGTACCAATAACATTCATAATCACTAAAGTAGGGTGTATCTAGCTTGATTGACTAGTAAAAGGCCAACAACCAATTCATGTTCTACTTTTAATTAGAATATTTCAAGGAGAAACACAATTAGAATGATTCTTATGCATTGATATCCTATCTCGATAGTGAATCACATTGGCTTTAGGACATGTTATTTATCTCTTTAACCTCTTTTCATGTTTCCAAATAGAATGCAGTGAAAAGTGATATCACATCAGTTAATCTATATAAGAAATCCAAGATAATACAAATTGTTGGGAGAAATGAGTCAAGGTTTGTAATAACTACCGATATGTGGACATCCAACCATTATAGAAGAGGCTACATGGTGACCATTTCCCACTATATTGACAACACATGGAATTTGTGTAGCTTGATTTTGGGGTTTGCATATGTGTCATGTCTACATATCAAGGAAGTGTTAGGAGATGGTCTTTTAGATAGCTTGATGAATTGGAATGGAGATAGAATACAATCTGTAATTTCTCTTGATAATTTCTCTACTAACAATGGCATTGTCGAGGAATTAAAGAAAACATTGTATGGCACTTCATTGTCACTATCAAGAAAATCACTCCATATGTGATGTTGTGCTCTTGTTAACTTGATTGTGAAGGATGGACATTATTGTTGGTATGTATGCCCTGAGAGCCAATCATGGGATGATTGGTGGGATACATTAAGATTGATTTGATAAACATCAAAGGCAAGCTTCCAATTCTTTCTGGTTCAGTCATATGAGATAGTGATAGAACAGATTGAATGTCTAGAGAATGACAGTACTCAATGACATATGCTTTCAGGTTGAGGACCTGAACGATGAGATCATACAGATGCCAAGAGTTTGTACATTCTTGTTATGTCCCTAGTCGGATGTCATTGTGGAAGGTAGATAGACAAAAATGACACACAAGACTAGATTGTGGTGTTGGTTGATGACAGAATCTCATTAGTCATGATATAGAGATATCAAACCAAACACATAGGTACTTGTTAGAGAACAAGTGTACCGGACAGACCCACCGTGAGTTTGACACATGGAACCATGAGATGGTAGTCACAATCAGTACTCACAGTGATGGTGGTGAGTGTGATTCTTTGACCTGAAATCACTACACTCAACACATGTCATTGGGCACACTTTGACATCATCAAACGCAGTCCTGAAACATGGGTTGTTATAAAGGTGATGATTGGGTGGCTTTGACACATGGGGCTTTTGAGGGGTGAGTGATAGATATGGGATTTGTCCCGTCTGAGGGAGTTTGATATCCAAGGCCACTTGATGAGTAGGATTGAGATAGGCGTGCACACGCATGTGTGAATTAGTATGTGATATTGATGTCATACATATCTCCTTCAATCTACTCTGAGATCAAGAAAGTGAATGAACGTTGACAGGATGACTGTTCCATGCCTTGAGTTCATTCGGGATATCAGTGACAAAGGAATTATACATTCACTGGAACACCATTCATGGATTGTAGGATGAAAGTTGTTCTCCAACTTTCTACTTTCACTTGGGTAGCAATGATGTGTGACTAGGCACCGCTCTTTGCTTGTGGAGTCATAAGTGTTATGGACTTTCACTGCCAACGTGAAATGGACCTACAGGGTCACACACATAGGATTTAACCTGGAAGAGGAGTTTTGTCCACAAGAAACGTTTAAATTGATTACTAAAGGAGTTTAGTAGTTCAATTAAACACTCAATTGATTGATAGCTCAATATCATACTGTTCAAGGTGTTGGACATGTTGATTGGAGTATCAGATTGATTGAAATCGCATTTGACTGATTCTGCACAACCTGTACTCCCAACCGATCGGTTCAAGTGTTGAACCGGTCAACTGAGGTTGCTGAACCGGTCGGCTCAAGTGTTGAGCCGATCGGCTCAAGCCCAGGGTGAAACGAGCGGTTCAAGTGTTGAACCGATCGGTTCAACTAGTGCAACCGAGAAAGTTGGGAAAGTCAGGTCGGTGAGAATTTTCCTTGCGTTTCACTTGCCCAATTTGATTGGAACAAGGATTGGTATTCGATACCAATTAGAAATGAAAGAAGGAAAGTCAATCGGGAACCGACCAGGACCATGAACCGACCGGTTCAGAAGTGAACTGATCAGCACATGGGTCCCAACCGATCGATTGGTGCTCCAACCAACCGGTTCAGGTCCCCAACCGACCGGTTCATTTGTGAACCGATCGGTTTAGGTTGTGAGTTGGTTGCTTTTTGTGGAAAATCTCGAACCCTTCTACTCCTGCTTTAGTCCCATATTGTCGGGCATAGAGAACCCTGTCCCATGACCCGCCTATATATAGGGGTATTGGGGGCTTCTCAGAGAACAACTCAATGCAAGCCGGTTGCTCTGCAAAGTTGTCGTTCTCTCTGGTTTTGGTAACCGAGAGAGAGCCCGAGCAAGTGCTTCCCGCAAAGGGAGGTGCAGCAAGGGAAGGACAACTGCAGTTGCAACTGGAAGCAGGAGAGTGTGTTGGCGACTAGTACGTCAACAGGAGGGTGCGACTCCTTCCACTTCCTTGTGGGACAAGGAGTGTGGAGTTCCAGGTGGTTCGTGTGGACTACTACAGAGGCAGGAGGTCACTGCCGCTCAGGAGGACAACTGTCATCTGACAGTCCGGTAGGAGGAGGAGTCGTCAGTCCCGGTGTGACCAGGAGCTGAACAGATGTCGTCCAAGACCGGAGTTGAAGACCACGCATTGCGCGAGGTATTGTCGCCGAGTAAGCCTCGGGACAAGGTATGATTCCACAAACCATCCTTTCCTATTATATAGACGTTGACGCGTTTCCTTGGTATGGGTTTGGGGAGAAAATTTTTGTTTCCGCTGCCTTCTCCATCTCCCTAAAAACCCAACAGTGGTATCACAGCCACGTCAACTGCTCTATATTTTAGGAATATCGATATGATCGATTTTGGTTTGTCGCCTTTATTTATTGCATGTGATGTGAATAATATTGGCATTATGCATGTCCAATCCTAAATCCACAAATCCCAAATTACATATATGATATGTATTATTAATGCACTCGATACGCGTCGCCCTTAAACGAGTTTTGTGGTGGATGTGTGTATCATGATTATGGCCTATAAACCCCTATCTGTGTGTGGTTGTTTTTGGTTGCTTGCATCTCGGTCTGCACACCGATCTTCCCTCTCTTATTCCTGATGTAACTCAAAATCATTCGAGATTCTTTTCTACCTTTGCTCCCCCCGAATGTAACTCGAAGTTTCCCTTTTTAAGCAATGTAATAAATAGGATAGATTTTATTTCCTATTATTTCGAAGACCGGCGAACATCAAGACGACAGCTGAAATGATCGATTCAAGGCGTGAACCGATTGGTTGACGTTCCAGACAGTCGGTTCAAGGAGTGAACCAATCGGTTGATGACCGGTTCGAGGAGCGAGACGAGCGGGTGGCGGACATGACGAGATGCACGACGACCAGGCGAACCGATCGGTTGGAGGAGCCAACCGATCGGCTGGTGGCACCCAGACGACCGGCTGGAGAGAACAGATCATTCATGTGATGAGATGATCTACTCAGAAGGTAAAGGCACAGAGTTCATCTTGTACAGGTTGCATGTGATGTAGACCTAGATGACCGTGATTCCTCTTGGCTCGAGGAATCACATTAGGATGGCCATAATCATCGCTTTTATCGTTTTGTGCATGTTTTCTGTGGGATATAGCATGTATATGATACATACTATGTATTGTGGTGATTGGATATGTATATGTATATAAAAACCAAATCCCTTATTAAAATATTAAGTCTTATATGCCTTCCAAATGCAACACATGTGAAAAGCTTGATCGACCAAGTGTGGGCACGCCCTAGCGTGGTGCACCGTCTATCTCGTGGAAGCGTGAAGGATGAATGTGTGGGTCTGCCCTAGCAAGGTGCATATTCATCGTGTTTGCTTTGGGTTAGACTTAACTGGTGATTCTTAGAGCGTCTAGGCCCAGAGGCAAGGAATGTTCATGGCAAGGTGTTGTGCATGTTCATTCAACAAGAGTTGAATATGATGCAATTGGCAAGGGTTGCCTACCTGAGAGATCTAAGTTGTGGGCGATCAACCAAAGCTGACTCATGACTTAGAGGATTTCAGGATCTTGCCCACAAGAAGGTTGTACGCTACAATCTTCCGAATTGATGGTGAGGGCTATCAATTTGAAGTAAAACAGTGGGAGCGATAATTAATTAAAGGCCTAAGTTTTATCATCAACTTTTCAAATCAATCAAATAAGTCAAAAGAGTTTTGGACTAAAATTGCATATATTTCCTTTTGTTAAAATACATGGTTAATCAAAAAAATCACTTTATTTGTGATCGGTCTTTGAGACCAACAAATTAATGGGAATAATTCCACGACTGGTTAGGACGATGAGAAGTGTTCTCAATCAAAGAGCGAAAGCTCTAAGTCCTAGTTATACCAGAACCAGATGAACTCGATCCCACCACATCAATGGCTGAAAGTATGCTTATGGAAGCATACCGAGGATGACATTGATGAGGAGTGTTTGATGTTGTGTTCTCTGAATTATGAATTGCAGAGACAACATGAGACATATGATGTCTCCAAGATACTGTCCTAGTATGTCATGACAGAAGGAGATCCAGTAAGGTATTCACACACTCAATGTGATTGGATATGTGGAAAACCTGACTAAGAAGGATTCCCTCTGAGCCAAGGGTTGGCTATTGATATGATATTGCATATGTTGCGAGAATCATACGCCTTTGTGAAAGGACCAAGAAAGAAGTACCCATCATTGGAGCAAGTGTTGCTGCCATAGATAGGAGTACCTTTCAGTTCATTTCAGCCTAAAGGGCACGAAATAGAGTTGAGAACTACTATTTCATATATTGCCACTAGATAGAAACACTTTATTATTGCATATTGTATGACAATGATGGCAATTAATAAAGTTGATGTTTCAATCTTAAAGATATGATCTTTGTGGCAATGCCTTGTTTATCTTGTGATACATGGTATACATAAGATAAAATGATACCTAAAGTTATTGATAACTCAAACAATCAAATTAGCATCAATCATGATAAATTCATTTCTAGTGTCCATATGATGGATAAATCTAGACTCTTTTGGTTAGAGAACCAGTAAGAGACATGAATATCTTGGACATGATTAATCAATATTCACTAAAGGTAGTGGGAGAATGATTATCCTATTAGGTATAATACATGTGCGACCAGGAGCTGCATAGACACCGTCCAAGATCGGAGTTGAAGACCGCGCATTGTGCGAGGTATTGTCGCCGAGCAAGCCTCGGGACAAGGTATGATTCCACAAACCATCCATTTCCTATTATATAGATGTTGACGTGTTTCCTCGGTATGGGTTTGGGGAGAAAATTTTTGTTTCCGCTGCCTTCTCCATCTCCCTAAAAACCCAACAATTGTGTCATTGAAATTGGAATTGGGAAAGTTTGTGATATTGCGGTCTTTTAGACAGCCATTCCAAAAAGGGAAGAAAAAAATGAGGAGAATAAAAAACACTTAAAGTTTCTACCTTAAAACACGTGACACTTGATTGTCAAATAACATGGAATCCCTTTCTTCTCATTCTCTAGACTACATTATTACATTGGAGCATTTTCCATCGACTAGGTTATAGAGAGGCACGTTTTTAATCATTTCCCAACATTGATGATTGAAATTTTGCTTCTTTGATTTGCAACAAGTTGCAAATTTTCCACTCAGCTACTGAGGAGTTATCTAGCACCAAATATCCCATATCAAATCTTCATTTTGCAAATAAATTTGATATTAAATTGAAGTTGAGTGGGTGGAAAAACTCATTCAATCCTATCATAAAAAAATGTTTATGAAATGATGGATAAGTTCAGGATGTATTGTGGTGATATTTTTGTCGTGATGGGAGTTGGTATTGGTGTTCATACTCTATTGTCCAATTTATCGGGGGAAATCTAATGTTGAAGTTAATAAAGTCTACAAAGCATGTATAAAGTTACTATCTAGATCGTTACTTAGATGTATGGGTATGGTTTTTTGCTTCCTGAGGTAGGCTACTCTTTTAGGTACCTGAGGATCCATCCATGTAATTGTTTTGGAACTTGATATGTTCTTAAACATCTAGTTTGAAAAATATCAATGACCTCCCAACTAGCTTACACTTATTGAATGTTTGGGAGTGATATCTAGAACCATATGAAACACAATACATGATTTTGTTGCCTCCATTTTGGAATCAAAATGGTTTGCACCTCACTGCAATGTCAAAATGAAACATTGGTCACCGAGGAAGGATAGATCCGCCTACACTAATTGTCAAATAATCTAAGTTTTAGGGATTGGGATTTTTTAGTTTCTTCTTTATAGATTATATGTTTTCCTATCTTTTGATGTCATTTCATTTTCAAGGCCTTTGGGAGTTGAAATTACAATGGCTTGTAATGTGTATATTGTATATATATATATATATATATATATATATATATATATATATATCTGTGTGTGTGTGTGTGTGATCTCAAATAGAAAAACATCAATCTCCTAATATGCTCTCCAAATAATCTAAGATTAAGGGACTTTTCTTTTCATGTGTTGGATGTCATTTTATTCTTAGAAAACTTTCAATGTTGATAATCTTTGAAAAATCATGTAAATATATACTAATGTAATGCTTTTGTTGTTGTTAAAAAACTACTTTGTATAACCACAATTCTTGTTCATCAGTGTTGCCTTCTTAGTAAAAGTAACTATCATAGTTTCTAAGTAGTGGTTAAGTTATTTACAAAGTCATGTGAAAACTAAGGTAAAAAAATGTTGCACACCCTATTTATTTATTTGTAAATTTATACATGATTGGTGTATCATTTTAGTAATCATTTTACTGGATTTTCTATCTAGGTACAAATGATAAGAATGGTGTCTGCATATTCTCGTTCCTTTTAGCTTGAAATATCCTCTAGAAAAGAGATAGAGATTCATTTATGTACAAGAAGCCTTTTGATGATTGATAATGCAATACATTGAATATACGCTAGTATGGAAACCAAGATGAATTGTGTACATGGTTTCTTCTAGAATTATATAACTAGTTCATATCAATCTTCAAAGAATATTTATTAGGTAGCTATCTTGCATTGAAATTTTTTGGTCTTAGTTTCCGTTTGCATTTTCAAAAGGTTGTATTAATGGGTCAATGAAAACTTGACCATTGTCATATCTAAATCTATGATCATATCAAGTTCATCTCTAATAGAAAACCCATATTTAGATGACACTCTATTTGGTTAGTACATATTGAATGTCAGCTTGGATATTCAAAAGGGATAACTAGTTCTCAATTTTTCCTAACCATTTGGTTGGTAGGTTGGGTATTTTTTTCAACCACTAAACATATTTTAATCTTTTCATATTTTATATAGCTTTGAATATTTGACTACTTTAAAAAAATCTAATAATGGATTGTATTATACTATCAAGATAAAAATATAATATTATACTTAATAGATAATTATATTATAAATAAGATAGTATGCAAGTTGCAACTAGTCCATGTACCACACATAGTGTTAAGGAAGAAGAATAAAAAGAAGCTCACTAAAGAGAGAAGAAACAAAAGAAAGGAATGAGAACTACTTCCTAACTTTGTCTATGTGATAACACACATATTTATACATTAATGATAAGTAATAAACTATACTTTTCTACCCATAATAACCTTCATATGCCCAAATAACTTTAAGTACTTAGTTTTGCATAATTTACCCATCTTTAAAGATATTGTTCAACAAGTCGATTTTGTGACTTACAAACACTAAATCGAGAACAAATATCCTCCCTTGATTCCTAAGATAAAGACTAGAAAGATTCAAACCAATCCACTAGTCTAGCCTAACAAGATCGGGCTTGATTTAAGCAAACTTGACATGTTTTGGCCCAAGATAAACCAACATCCCCCACCTTCATCAAAGTAATTTCTTCAAGTAAGATAATAAGAAGTCAGTCTCAGATCGTGTAAAGACTTCTTCAACCTCCTCCTTCTGAGAACAATCGATGAATGTCAAAAAATGGAACATCAACCGATGAAACATTGGTTGACGATCTTCACCAGCAAACTCCTCTGAAAAAAAAAAATTATTGACCTCTACGTCCACTCAAGTCAATAACTGATGGAGCAAACTAGACCCTAATTCGTCCAACCAGGGTGGGTTCTTGACCCATCCAACCGTTATACAAAGTTGACCCCAATCAATGAATGAGGGATGGCTTCGTCACTCATCTAGCCATCAGACAGACTACATCGGGGCTCATCTCATTGGAAATGGGTTCATCACTCATCCAACCATCAACAAACTAGACCTTGGTTCATCCAATCAGGGCTATCTCCGCACTGGTCAGTCTACATCATCATTCAAGCCACTGATGGTGCCAACTGATGGTACACACTAATGGTACCACTAATGGTGCCAACCAATGTTACCTTTTGATGATTTCATAGACTAATGGAATCAAATGTTGAAAAGACGGATGCCACGAACAAGATCTGGGTTTATTCAACTAGGACTAGGTTTGCTAAAATACCCATCTAGTAACTAGATGAACCATAGTGTCTTCCTCCAACTAGGTCCAAGTTTGCTATTCCAACTATCCAGCTGCCAAACAAATCGGACCTCATTTCATCCAAATTGAGATCGGTTCACCCCCACTTAGTGATATATTACCTACCACTGTGAATACCCTTCCTTTGCCTTCAATCCAGGGACATACTTGTTGGTTCCCAGACCTCCATCATAGGCTCCAAGACCTATTAGGGATGAGAATCCCACTCTACATTCATTTGTATTGATTTGTGTTCATTTCCATCATTCCACGCCATTTCTGATCGACCACCTCCATCCTCCACTCATTTCCATTAGTTTCCACACTTCATCCATCTAGCCACTAGATGAAACTATGGACTCCAATTCTAATTGACTAAACCTTATTTTGATGATGGCTAACCATTCAACTTATTTGTGTCAAATTTTTCTACTTGATTGATTTTAGATTAGGTAAGACACACTCCAAATGCCTAACTTGCACATCCTAACTTGGAGAATAACAAGTCAAAATCAATACAAGTGCACTTTTGTAGAAAATACATCATATCTATTAGAATCATGTTGTAAATCATTTGTAATTATTGTATTACTTTTAATTAAGCATATAAAAAATCAAGAGCACTTAAATTGAATATTTAAGCACTTTTATGGCACTTTCCAAAATTCATCACAGGGACTTTTGTCGACCATGTTTCATCTTGGATAAACTCAACTTACATGCTTGATGGATCTTGGGAACTGCCAGGGTCAACCAAGTTTCCCCAGGACAAACTCGATCGGTATTTCTAACATTTGGAATGTTGCAAAATAAAAAAAAAATCTATTGCAACATCCCAAATGGCTAGAATTTGACCTTAAGTGTCTCTATTGGCTAGTAGGCATCCTCAACTATAAATATGACCCCTTGGGATTCATTCCATGGTTCGTGAAGCACTATTAAGGTCCCTATATTATAGTTGAGTGCCTCCAAGATACTCCTTCCACTCTACAGCTTAATCACTTGCTACATCCATTAGAGTGAGTAGGGATTTGTAAGAGAGTTAGTCCTACATGTATATCTTATAAGGCTCTCACCTCCTCCACCTCCCAGTCTCTCTTTCTACCATGAATAAGAAGGTTATCTCTCGTGGCTAAGAGAGGTGAATAAGAAGGAGTCCCTTGGTGAAATCTTCTCCTTGGTGAAGGTGATGTCAAAGGCGGAAGATCCTAGTCAAGAGTGGGTACATCCTTGAAGGCAGAAGACTTTTTGCAAGAGTGGGGAAGTCCTTGGTGAAGGTGGAAGACTCATTTCAAAAGTGGGTAAGCCCTTAGTAAGGTATAAGACTCTTTGTCATAGATAGGTAAGTCCTTTGTAAGGTTATTGGCTCCCTTGTCCTCAAAGGGAAGGCTAGGTATCCTTGTCCTGGAAAAGGAAGGTCGTCTGTTGTAACTCTTATAGTGGAATATAACGAGTGAGATATGGTTAAAAAATCATAGAGGTTGACCTCCCTAGGTAGTGGATGTACATCTCCTAGTTTGAGAGTTTGGAACCACTATATGTAGCTTGTGTTCTTGTTCTTGGTCCATCTCTCTCATCCTTGCTATGTATGTTTAGTTGCACTCAAATTTCATATATGCAACCTTATCTCTTGATATAACTTGAAGGTGTAATGAATTTTGTTTAAGTAATTTAGGTCTATTAAACCCCTCCCCCTCTAGAGGCCATTGATCCTATAAGTGGTATCAGAGCGGATCTTCTCCAAGAAATACTTCCATAAGTAGGAGAAGATGGGTGATTATCATGGTGGGAGATACCTCATCAACATTCAAATACTTGATGGGAGAAACTTACTCTATTAGAAGAAAAGGTTACAATTCTACAACCAAGGATCAAGTCTTGAACTATGAAGAATGGTGGATCTTCCATACAAGCTACCAGA
Source organism: Alisma plantago-aquatica (assembly GCA_963693085.1). Taxonomy (NCBI): domain Eukaryota; kingdom Viridiplantae; phylum Streptophyta; class Magnoliopsida; order Alismatales; family Alismataceae; genus Alisma; species Alisma plantago-aquatica. Next base: position 437,351,310 of record OY856414.1, on the reverse strand, counting down.
GAAAAAGGTAGAGGAATGGGATGAAGTTACTCTGAATAAAGCTACCTTGAATACTAGAGCCATCAACATTCTCTATGACTCTGTTTCCCCCACCAAGTTCAACTGTATTTCTTCTTGTGAGACGGGCTATGAGGTATGAAGAAATCTATGTGTCACTTATGAGGGGACAAAGAAAATGAAGGAAAGTGAAGTCTACATGTTCAATGGTCTCCTTGAGAACTTAAAGATGGAAAAGAAGGAAAGGGTGGCTGAAATGTACTCTAGACGCAACACCATTATAAATGGACTTGTCATCCTAGGTCATCCTATGGATAGAGGAAAGATAAATTCAAAGATCTTTAGGTCTCTTCCTAAATTGTGGGAATAAAAAATGACTTCCATTAAAGAAGAACAAACTCTTGGCGATATTCCTATTCAAGAGCTCATAGGAAATCTACAAGTTTGTGAAGTTAAACTTGACAATCAAAAGGAATAAAAAAGAGAAGAAGAGAAAGAGATCAAGAGAATTAAGAAGGCAGAAATCAAAGCCCAAATTGAAGCCATTGTTGGTCATGCTTCTCCATCCTCTCAAGTTGAATAAGGTGATATGTACTCCAAAGGTAGAGTTCACAATATCACAGTATCACCTTGGCTTCCTATCACAATATCATCACTCTGAATCACATTGTCACTGTTTCAAATCATAGTATCATCTCTATCATCATTGACCAAACCATCAACTATTTTGATCTTTGTCTACTCCAAAGTATATTCACTTGTCAACACAGTCATAACCTTCACTTGCTCATGAGTGGAAGAGGAGGGAGCCTGCGGTAGTGGTTGTGATCCTTGAGGTGGTGGTCTTTTGTGTGGGGAATTTGGATTTTGAAGAACGAAATGTGGTTGGGATGGTGGTTGTTGTGGAGGTTGTTGATATTGAGGAGGGGGTTGTTGGTAGGAATGTGTTTGAGGTGGTGTATTGGTAATTGAATGGGGGTTGTGGATGTAACATCCTAAAAATTTTGAACCTTATAAAATGGCCATAATTTGAAACCCTAATTCTGCCTTGTTTCAAAATTGATGAACAAAATATATAATAATGTGATGATGGTTCCTGATTATGTTAAATAAAGTAAATTGGATAAGTTTTTTTTGCACTAAATTGAAATTCAATATCATCAATGTAGGCCTAACTATTAAATAAGTGACATTTAGGGTTTAATATGAAATCTAACCAATCAATGTTTTTTTTATGGCCCCATTATTTTAATATAATTTGGTTTAGATAATTTGAGGAGTTTCCAAAAATTTCATCTTCAAATTCATTTTATGTAACCCTATATGATTAATTAAACATTTACGCTAAAAAGAGAAATATAATAAGCTAACTTGGTCAAATCAGAAAACTACCTATATTTGCAGATTCCTTGTGCTAAAACATGGTAACATGTAAAGTTTCATTATTTTTGGAGAACCCTATCTACCTCAATTTTACCTGGAAAAGTTATCTATATAGTTTTCTATGGTTTTAATCACAAATTAAATGAATAGGAAGATAACACTATAGTCCTGGTTTTAGCTCATGTCACGCGGTCAGAGTCCACCTTGGGCTGGACTCCTAGACCCAGAGTTGTACCCGATTTGGAGTCTTGTCTTCTTCACCAACTTTTGTTCTGTTGGGACTGGATAGGGTGTGATGTCCTTGATTTCTTCATTGCGTTGTGCTTCTCTCCGTTCGCCTTCCATGCACAAAAGATACCCAAAACAATAGTTACACCTCTGAGCAGTACGATCCCAAACTCAATGGGACTTCATGCCCTAGTTTCTTGATTAACTAGGAGACATGCGCCTCCCATGTTTCCTATGTTGACTAGGTTTCTTGCCTCCCTCAACTATTTCTTATATAAGTCAGGCCCCGAAAGCGTTCCCTGATCATCAAGGAACTATCTTCTGGATCCTCCTTTCCCTCTAGTTCTCTCGACCTAGCCTATCCATCCGAGCCTTTCTCCAACCAACTCCGACAGACCTGGGTGCAGCACCGGTGACCCATCGCTGCCATCTAGAGACACCAGGTGATCTTCTAAGACTGTAAGGGATCGCTTCACACCAGGTTTTCTTCAGAGAGGTATTCTTTTTATCTGCTTTCCCCATTTTACTCAATTCCTGGGAGCTTCGACAGGCTCCCCTGTTTCCCTCTGCTCCATCGGGGTAGCTTGCCATTTCCCCTTCCCGAACCATCGTGAGACCCAGGTTTGGGCTCGTCAGGTTGGTCGAGTCTCAAGGAAGGTGCTCAGCACCTTGGTTCTTCATAAAAGTGGCAAGATCTCTATTTTTTTTACATGAATCGTGCTTTTCTTCTTGCGGTTCATCGATGTTCTTCATTTCCATGGGAAAGAGAAATCTCAATGGTCTTATTTTCCTAGTTTGCCCCTGATCTATTTCGATGTCTCACACAATGCTATGGGTGTTTTTGATTTAGTTGGCTTTTATTTATTTTTCCTTGATGCACGCTGATTGGGCCAGCCGTTGTGGTAGGCTAGCGATATTGGATTGGTCCAAGCCGTTATCCAGTTGGCCATGTTGGTGGATTTTAAGGATTTCGTAAATCATCAAGAAATTCTCGGATTGGATGATATAATGAAATTGTTATCTTCTTATCAGTACATCCAATGGGGTCAAGTTATATGCTCAGTTTTTTGAGATCTAGATGATGGATTGCGTTTTAAAACATGATTCAATGCCATTTTCCCCTAATTTCATCAAGAACCCCAAAACCCTAGAAATTAGGTTGAATATTAATTATTAATGAATGATAATTGTTATAACAGGGTAATTAGGGTTTCTTAACCCCAGGAATGTGTTTAGGGTTTCATCAACCTAAGGAAGAAACTAGGATCTTCTCTAAGAGAGAGGTAAGTGATCCATGCACTTTGAACATAAAGTATTTGATTGATTGTATATATGAATGTACAACAAATGTTATGAATGTATTATTTACTATTTTAATTGTTAAAAGTCAATGATTGTATAAGAAATTGAAAGTCATGCTTTGTTGTCACTTTTTATTGTATCATCTTTCATGAATATTAAGAGTAATGACAAATTAAGATTTAAGAGCAATGTTAAGGGTTTTAAGAGAGAGATAATGGTTAAAAGACAACTTGTATAAGATCCTCACCAAGAGGCTCCTCAGAGAAAAACTAAGAGGCACTTTGGTGCATAAGAGAAGAGGCATTTCGGTGCAACCCAAGAGGCACTTCGGTGTATAAGAGAAGAGGCACTTCGGTGCAAAACTCGAGGATCCTAATATAGGTCAAGATAAAAGAAATAATTTAAAAGCAATTGTCTCTTTTTAAATGTTTAAATGTTCAAAGTTTATTTTCAGTTTACATGTTTTCTTTAAATTATAATATGTTCAATTCCACTTACCAATTGTTTGATGCATGACTAGGGGCGCGGTGCCCGCATGAAAGGAGAAACATCAAGGATAAAGCCATCTAAGAACCAGTTGAAGAAGGAGCTCAAGGACATCTGAGACCAAACTTGGTGGGTGCCAACTATCTATAGATTAGATTTCCTTTATGTTTATGAAACATGTGTTTTAGTTTAGTGTGAGTTTTATGAGAAAGTGTAGGATGTTTAAGAGTAAACATGTTTAGTTTTGTTCATGTATGGGTTATGTTGAGCACTTGAGTATGAGAATTGTTATTTTATCATGTGTTGGTATATATGAACTTTATATTTATGCAATGATAATCATGTTTGTGACATCCCAATGAGCTCTATGCTTCCGAATAGTGTTGTGCATGTTTTAGAAATTGGGGTGTTACAATATGGTATCAGAGCTAAAAATATAGTTGGCTACCAGTCTTTTCTCAAAATCTCATATAGTTTATGTTCCCTTTTATAGATGGCTCCCAAGAAGAAATCTGACAAGGGCAAGGAGCACATAGATGGAGAGGGAAGCTCTTCCAATGAAGAAAGTGATCATAGTGCTTCTAGAGGGGTTAACCCTAATGGTAACCCTAATGCACCTGTAGAAGTGGTCGTCAAGGCTCTCACTGATGCTATCACTGGTCAACAAGGAAGACCACATCAACTGAGGAATCAGGAGTTGACCTTAGTTGACTTCTTGAAGATCAAGCATGATCCTTTTGCTGGAGAAGAAGAGCTAGATGTGGTGGGTAAAGTCGAAAGTTGGTTGCAGAATATGGAGCATCGTTTCCATGACCTAGATTTCCCTAACCCATCTAGGGTTTGTTTTGGGACTCACATAGTCAAAGGTGCTTCTAGGACTTGGTGGGAGAACCTGCTAGGATCTCGTGAAGTTGATGCTCTTCCACTCACATAGAAGGAATTCACAGAATCCTTTAAAGACCATTACATATCTGAGGCTATGGTGGAGAAGAAAGAAGTGGAGTTTTACAACCTTTATCAACATAGTGATATGACAGTCACCCAATACGCCATGGAGTTCAAGATTTTACAGAAGTATGGATATGATTATGATGAATGACACAAGGCAAAGACGTTCATTAGGGGTCTCAAGGAGGACCTTAGCTTTTCTTTGTCTGGATGAGGACACCTCATTGTGCAAGGTGCCCTATATGTTGCCCTTGAACTAGAAGACCACCCAGGAAGAGCATGGATGAAGGACAACCACTCCAACAACAACAACTATCATAATGAAAAGAAGAGGAAGGATTCAGCCGAGGTTGTTGCAAATCAACCTACCAAGACCTAATGTGCCAAGTGCTCTAAGTATCATCTAGGAGAATGCAGGTTTGGAACTGGAGGGTGTTATGCATGTGGTGAAGCAGGCCACATTAGGCCCAACTGCCCCAAGTTTCAAAAGAAAGATCCCAAGGTCAATGAAGCACCTTGAGAGAAGCAACATGCTAGAATCTTCACCATGGTGGATGATGATGAAGATGATAAGAATGAACAAGGTATGATTTATGTTATAAAATCTCTTCGAGGTTATAGTTGTGGTTAGTCTCATCTGATGAACATGTGTAGAATTATAGGTTAAACCTTTTCATGTTAAGGATAAGGAAAGTGTTGGGTAGAATTGTAACATCCTAAAAATTTTGAACCTTATAAAATAACCTTAATTTGAAACCCTAATTTTTTTTGTTTCGAATTTGATGATAAAAATATATAATAATGTGATGATGGTTCCTGATTATGTTAAATAAAGTAAATTTGATAACTTTTTTTGCACTAAATTGAAATTCAATATCATCAATGTAGCCCTAACTATTAAATAAGTGACATTTAGGGTTTGATAAGAAATCTACCCAATCAATGTTCTTTTTATGGCCCCATAATTTTAATATAAGTTGGTTTATATAATTTGAAGAGTTTCCCAAAATATTATCTTCAAATTTATTTTAAGTAACCCTATATTATTAATTAAACATTTACGCTAAAAAGAGAAATATAATAAGCTAACTTGGTCAAATCAGGAAACTACCTATATTTTCAGATTCCTTGTGCTAAAATGTGGTAGCGTGCAAAGTTTCATTATTTTTGGAGAACCCTATCTACCCCAATTTTACCTAGGAAAGTTATCTATATAGTTTTCTATGATTTTAATTAGAAATTCAATGAGTAGGAAGATAACACTATAGTCCTGGTTTTAGCTCATGTCACGTGGATAGAGTCCACCTTGGGATGGACTCCTAGACCCAGAGTTGTACCTGATTCAGAGCCTTGTCTTGTTCACCCAATTTTGCTCCTCTGGGACTAGATAGGGTGTGATGTCCTTGATTTCTTCATTGTGATGTGCTTCTCTCTGCTCGCCCCCCATGCATGAAAGATACCCAAAACAACCATAACACCTCTTTGAGTGGAATGATCCCAAACTCAATGGGACTTCATGCCCTAGTTTCCCGATCGACTAGGAGACTTGTGCCTCCCCTGTTTCTTATGTTGACTAGGTTTCTAGCCTCCCTCAACTACTGCTTATATAAGTCAGACCCCGAAAGCATTCCCCGATCATCAAGGAACTATCTTGTGGATCCCCCTTTCCCTACAGTTCTCCCGACCTAGCCTTCCCTTCTGAACCTTTCTCCAGCCAACTCCGATAGACTTGGATGGCATTGGTGACCCATCGATGCCATCCAGAGACGTCATGTGATCTTCTAAGACTGTAAGGGAGCGCTTCACACCGGGTTTTCTTCGAAGAGGTAATCTTTTTATCTACTTTCCCCATTTGAATCGGTTCGTGGGAGATTTGATAGGCTCCCCTATTTCCCCTCTACTCCATTGGGGAAGCTTGCCATTTCCCCTTCCCGGACCATCACGAGACCCAGGTTTGGGCTAGTCAGGTTCGTTGGGTCTCAAGGAAGGTGCTCAACACCTTGGTTCTTCACGAAAGTGGCAAGATCTCTATTTTGTTTCCATGAATCATGTTGCTCTTCTTGTGGTCCATCAATGTTCTCTGTTGCACTGGGAAAGAGCAATCTCAATAGTCTTGTTTTCCCAGTTTGCCCATGATCTTTTTTGATGTGTCACACAATGCTATGGGTATTTTCATTTTAGCTGGCTTTTAGTTTTTTTTTCCTTGATGCACACTGACTGGGCCAACTGCTATGGTAGGCTGGCGATACTAGATTTTTCCAAGACGTTATCTAGTTGCCCACACTGTTGGATTTTAAGGATTTTGTAAATCACCAAGAAACTCTCAGATTGGTTGATTCAAGGAAATTGTTATCTTTTTATCGGTACATCCAATGGGGTCAAGTTATATATGGATTTTGCTCAATTTTTTGAGATCTAGACGATGGATTAAGTTTCAAAACCGAATTCAATGCCCTTTTTCCCTATTTTCATAAAGAACCCCAAAACCCTAGAAATTAGGTTGAATATTAATTATTAATGAATGATAATTGTTATAACAGGGTAATTAGGGTTTCTTAACCCCAAGAACATGTTTAGGGTTTCATAAGCCTAAGGAAGAAACTAGGATATTATCTAAGAAATAGGTAAGTGGTCCATGCACTTTGAACATAAAGTATTTGATTGATTGTATATATGAATGTACAACGAATGTTATGAATGTATTATTTACTATTTTAATTGTTAAAAGTCAATGATTGTATAAGAAATTGAAAGTCATGCTTTGTTGTCAATGTTTATTGTATCATCTTTCATGAATATTAAGAGTGATGACAAATTAAGATTTAAGAGCAAAGTCAAGGGTTTTAAGAGAAATATAATGGTTAAAAGACAACTTATATAAGATCCTCACCAAGAGGCTCCTCGGAGCAAAACTAAGAGGTACTTCGGTGCATAAGAGAAGAGGCACTTCGGTGTAACCCTAGAGACACTTTGGTGCATAAGAGAAGAGGCACTTCGGTGCTGTAACATCCTCAATTTCATAGATAATGTAAGCCTTTAATGTGGGGTTTTCTAGTAAGTGTATGCCAAGGGACCTAATGAACCTAACATGGCTAAGTATGTAATTAAGTTCACAAATTGGTAATACAAGTCATCTGGTCAACCGATACACACAAAATAGTTTAAATGTGTATGATTGTAGTCGTATATAGATGAATATAAATGAATTATTCTTGCAAACACTAATGTGACGAATACATGATATGAAGACTTGAGTTACCGGTTTGAGCTCTGGACCCACTTAGGTCTCGTTATTAAGGAAGTAAAGTAATGTTGACCTAATGTATCATATAAAAGCTTCCATTGAGGAAATGTTGATTCATGCTTTAGTTCCATAATTGAGAATAGATAATGGACCTTTTGAGAGATCAAGAATGGTCTGGGGGCCCTAGGACCTTATTCAATCATGATTGAGCCAATTAAGATTCACATATGGGTCCTTGGAGTTCAAATTTGGGGATTTAGCATTTTGTGTTCATAATAAATACTCAATGTACTTTTGATAGATGGATTTTTGATATACAAGATCAAGGGAGAAAATTTAGATGTTTTTTATTTATCTAGTGGCCTAGGTGATTATATTAGTAATTATCCAGTTTTTATTTAAATGATAGTTTTAGATTGTCTATCCAGTTAGATTCTACCTAGAATCTTGCTCATGTAAATATGAAGATGATATAGTGTTTGTACTAAAATTTGGGATCAATTGGAGCTATGAACTAGGCTATTTAATTATTTCTTTGGTTTGGTCTTTTTTTTGTGAACCGAGCTCATTATATTACTATTTTTGTGTTTTCTTTGTGTTACATACAAGTATAGCTATCCAAAAATAGGAAAAGCTATTTACAAAGGGGAAAGAAAGCACCCACCATCAACATATTCTGCAACAGTAGAATTGTTATATCAGGGAAGCACCTCAAAAGACTGGATCAAAGCCTCCACAAAGCCATCACTGCAAACATTCGGCTTAACAGGAAATCAGGGAGGTATGCACCTCAAAGACTGAAAAATCAGCAGCAACAGAACACCATAAGGACTGAAAAATCTGCATCTCAAGAGATCTAGAACGGCATCAAAAAGACTCCACAAAGCATCGCTACAAACGTTCGGCTTAACAGGAAGACAAGACGGTCTGCACCTCAAAAGACAGAAAAATCTGCAGCAACAGAACACCATAAGGACCATTCTATTCAACCTTCAAGGGATCGAACATCCTTCAGAATTAAATCCCAGATGATAGACCAGTCCCTTTCTCTATTTAAATGAACTCTATGATTCCTTTCATCCCAGAGCCAATACATAATGCACAAAGCTATAATATGATTCCTCTTGTTCAAACAAGAAGCCAGATCACTGCAAGAGTTCGGCATAACAGGAAAGTCCAAATAACTATTAGCTTTGTCCCAAATGGAACAGGAAAATCTGCACTTAAGCATACAGTGAGTAGTATCTTCCTCACTCATTTTGCAAAGAAAGCAGTAGGAAGGGGTGGAAATCCCCATTCTTCTAATATAATTAGTAGTGAGCAGTTTATCATGCCCCACTTTCCAAGCATGGATTGCAAATCTACTAGGAGCTTTAAAACTCCAGACCCATTTGAAGAATATATTGGGATTTCCTTTAGAACGAACAACGTCCCAACTGTCCTTCATCTTGACAGAGGTCAGACCATTAAAAGTGATAATATCAGGTCCAAGGGAAGGCTTATCAAGAGAAGCCAGCAGATCATTCAGATTTTTATGAAGCCTGGTGTTATCTAGAATCCACTTACCATAAGCAATTAGACTAGAAACTTTACTGAATGGGTCCAGACCCAATTTAATAATACTTTGCCTGCCTAAAATATCCACCACAAAACGACCTTTTGGGAGACAAGGATCTCCCCAAAAAAGAGTATGATTACCATCACCAATTCTAAAATTGATATACGATTTCAGAAAATCCCTTTCCTTGATAACTCTATTGATAAGCCAAGAGTAGTTGCCATTATCGTTTAAAGACCAAAAGGTATTTTTGTTGAAATACTTCTCATGAACCCACTTTATCCAAAGAGAGTCCGCTTTCCTAGCTAGATTCCAAGCATGAAGAATGTGGAAAGAATAGTTAATATCTCTGAAAGAGTGGATGTTTAGACCACCTTCATCCTTGGGTTTGGTGATAGAAGACCATTTAATCAAATGCACATTTGAATGATTTTCAGAAACGCCCCAGATAAAATCCCTGATGAGCTTTTCAATCTCATCAATAACAGAGCAAGGGAGAGGAAAGCAGCTGGACCAGTATAGGCTGATGGAAGCCATAGTCGATTGGGCTAATTCAATCCTTCCTGCCATAGACAATTGTTTTGCTTTCCACCCATCAAGCCTTAATTTGACTTTATCTAAGAGAGGACCACAGTGTTTCCTTTTCAACTTCCCAATGAACAGAGGAATACCGAGATAGTTTTGCCCAATGCAACCTTCATTTATACCTAAGATGTTGATAAACCTTTCCTTCTTAACTCCATAACTGAGTATGATCGAGCTTTTCTCAATATTGCACTTCAGACCAGTAATCAAATAAAAATCATCAAGAATATTTTTTAGAGTTTGGGCACTACCTTCATCAGCTTCCATGAACACCATAAGGTCATCAGCAAAGATTAAGTGAGAGATAGCCAGATTCCCAGAAGCACAAAGAGGCTTAAAGTCACCACTATTGACAACCATGTCTATTAAGATAGAGAAAACCTACATCACCAAGGCAAAAAGCTGTGGAGCAAGAGGGTCACCTTGCCTTATACCATTTCTAGGTTTAAAGGACTTAGTAGTCTCCCCATTAACCAGCACCTCATAGGAAGTAGTATTAAAGATTTCCTTTAACCAGATAACCCAACAATGAGGAAAATCCATGAGTTCAAGGATACGGAACAAGGACTCCCAAGATACATAATCATAAGCCTTGGAGATATCCAACTTAAGACAAATTTGTTGTTTCCCCCATTTTTTATTAAAATCATGAATGATTTCATTACTTAAAAGCATTGTGTCTCGGATACTGCATCCTTTTATAAAAGCACATTGACTGGGACTAATAATGGAAGAGGTAACTCCTTGAAGTCTATTGCTAAGAACCTTCGTGATAATCTTGAGAGTAACATTGCAGAGAGCAATCAACCTCCAATTTTTAAGATTGAGAGAGTCCTTAGATTTAGGGATCAAGGAGATAAAAGTTTTGTTGGACTCTTTAAGCAGTCTTCTGGTCTTGAAAAAATGGAGAATACCTTCGATGACATCCGATCCAATAACATCCCAACAATTCCTGAAGAACATGCCATTATAACCATCTGGACCAGGGCATTTGTCAGTATTAAGCGACTTCACAATATCCTCTATCTCATTAGAAGAAACAAATCTGTCAAGATGAAGCCTATGAACATCATTCAACTTAGTGAAACTAAGCGTATCAAGAAGATCAGTGTTGCAAATATGACCACTGTTAAAAAGATTAGAATAGAAATTCTGGATGTGATTCTTAATATCCTCAGTATTAGTTATCAACTGCCCCCCAATATCAAGACATTTAATAAAATTAATATGCCTCCTGACCTTGAGAGAAGAATAAAAAAAATTTGTATTCGAATCCCCTTCTTTCAACCATTGAATTCTAGATTTTTGTCTCAAAAGAGACTCTTCATCTTTAAGAGCCTCTTGAGCCATCTTCCTACAAAGCATAACTTTGTCTCTCAAATCAATACTCATAGGGTTGGCATCTAAAGAGATCTGAGCTTCAAGAAGAGCATTTTCAGAAGACCTGGCTTTATCAAAGAGATTCCCTACCTTTTCCTTGTTCCACTGAGATAAACAATATCTAAGATTTCTCATTTTAGAGTATACTTTGAAAAGGGGAAAACCCTCCTTACTAGTAGACCAACCCTCTTTCACAGTATCTTGGAAATCGGGCCTTTGCACCCAAAAATTGTTAAATCTAAAGGGAGTGCATTTTTTCCTTCTTTCCCCAATATTAAGCTTCATCAATTTGTGGTCAATGACTATATTGGTGATAATAAAACCAGCAACATTGGAGAATTTTGCCATAAATAGGTTGTTATACAAGATTCTATCAATGTGAGAAGTAGTGAATCTATCACCACCTTGGTGATTGTCCCAGGAGAAAGCAGGTCCATTTAAATTCAGTTCAAATAAACTACAATTGAGGACACAATTATTGAAGTCGGCCATTGACTTTTTTGTAGGAGGTTCTCAGCCAATCTTTTCACTTTCAAGCCTTACTGCGTTGAAATCACCCAACATTATCCAAGGGAGAAAACCAGAAGAGTTAAGAGATTCGATATTATCCCAGAGGTTACTTCTTTCCCTGTCTTCATTATGGCCATAAACAGCTAAGAGATTAAAATCATGATTATCAACTCTAACCAGGGTCTGAATACACTGATCACTTTCAAAGAACTTAATTACAGAATAGACCTCCTCTCTCCAAAGAACATCCACTTTCCCCAAAACGTGAGAAGAATGATTAGTAATCCACTTAAATTTAGAAAATATTTACTGCATAGTTTCTTAAACTTCTTTTCTCTAGTTCTTGTTTCATTAAGGACAACTATATGAGGATCCATTTTATTTAGATTCTCCCAGACAGAGATGACTTTGTTATTCAAACCTCTAACATTCCAGGAGACGATACATAGATTTGGATCATTCATTAGATCCCTTTTCATCCAGTACTTCACTGGGCAGAGTTTCAGTGTCATCAACCACTTCCTTGTCAAGATTTTTAAATCTATTGTTAAACAATCATGGATTAGCAGAAGCAATTGATGACTGATTCTTGTTTCTTGTTTTTGTTTTCTTTGATTTCCTTGGTTTATAAAAATCATCTGATCCCTGACTGGCCTCAACAGAAATGGATACTTCGTTAATACTGGTCGGAGTAATAAGATCCACGATCCCTACTTCTCCTGCTGTAACCAAGTCAGTAGCATCTTCTTCAAATTTATCATTAGTACCATGAAAGATTTCAGTCTCTGAGGTTTCATCTAGATTCAACTCTGCAGAGGACATACTGTTCTTAACAGGCATTTCTTCAATCGATTGGTCTGCATCTTCGGGCATAGCACTAGAATCTGCAACTACATTAGTCGGAAACTGAACTGGTTTTGGGAACCCACGCTCTTTTGATCTATTTTTGGGGAATAGGGACCTGGCATTCATGCCCAAAAAGCTTGCAAGCAGTGCACGGTTTAGGCTTCCACTCATAGATGAATTTGATACTTTTGGAATCACCTTTATCACTCGCCATTTCCAGGCTCTCAGGAAAAGTAGAAGTTGCAGGTATGAGAACCTACATTCTGGCGTACTCCAGTCTTTTAAAGTCATAGGTAGCTCGATCAACTCTTAGTGGATCACCCAAGAATGAAGCAATTCTGTCAAACATGCCTTTCTCCCAGAGTTCAAGTGGAAGGTCATGGACTTGAACCCATATCGGAACTTCTGCCAACTTAAACTTCGTGAGTTGCTACCCTGGTCTCCATCTCATCAGAATCAATGGTTTGTCTCTAACAAAGCAAGCCACTCCATCTAGAATAGATTCCAGATCTCCGGCGTCGGAAAATCTTATCAAGAAGAACCCCTTGTTGTGATTTAGCACTTCAATGGAACCTTTCAAGGCTCAGATCTGTCTCAGGTAGCGCTCTAGAGTGGGAAGATGAGGTTTAAAGCCTACTACATAACCTGCAAGATAGAGCCTCCATTTCTCAACGTTCTTCTCAGCTTCGGCACTTGGATAAATTAGTGTTTGATCTTTAAGCTCGATGCTGACTTTTTCCAGGGAGGTATCTCCTTGAATCGCTTTCTTGAATAAACTTCTCCAGATGTTCAGCTGAGCCTGAGAAGACGATCCTTCAACCTTATCTTCTCCGCCCACAGTCGCATCTCCAGATGAGCCTTCACCTTTTCCTTCTCCGGCAAAAGTCGTGTCTCCTATCGCCGTAGACGGCACGACCGCAGACGGCATCGCGAACTCGGTTTGGTCTTTTATCAAAAAGAAGAAGAAAAACAAAATAAAAAGGGGGTGCTCCAGTCGAGCGGACTGAGAGCCGCAACCCCTGTCTGACAGGGAAAAAATAGAGTCTCCCAAGTGGGGGGATACTTGCCCGAGATCCAGAGGGCAAAAGGCTATAAAAGCCTCATTATGTAGATCTGGAGGGCTGGACGAATTCGTGGTCAAAATGGTGGACTGGCAAAGGAGATCGAAGAAGAAGAAAGGGAGCATGTTGGAGGTGGCCATGGGGGGATGCAGGTCCGAGACTCTCCATCCATGGCTTGGACGCACCCAGAGGCGGTGCGCACTAGCCGGGGTAGCCACTCGGAGAGGTTGGCGACTCAATGGTGGTCTCCATGCATGGATCGGATGCCTATAGATGATGGTGTGAATAAGACCAAAATAGGGGAGGGAGAAGAACCCCTTTCTTAGTGGGTGAAGAAGATGCAGATCCTGCCCGATCTGCCTGGGATGAGGATGGGATTGCTGATCCTTCTCAGTAGTTAGATCAAGTTTGAACTGTTAGCGTCAATTTGATAAAGTAATTCTTCCAAAATTCATATCTTGAGATTGGGAATTTAGAATTTATCAAACAAGGTGCCTTTGTAAATCTACCAGTGCCTACTATCTTATAAAAATATATTGCAAAGGTGTTTTTGATTTGTTTTATTTATTACTTTTTTATTACTAAAAGATGTATGATTTCAAAGTTTTGAACATTAAAAATAGCAAAAGAACTTAAAAATTTATGAATATTTTACAGTAATCTTATTTTTGTATGCCTAGTATGATTCCAAATCCTGATCTTTCTAATTTGATATATTTACATCAGTTTTGATGCTAACCCTAATAAGGGTATTTTGGGTATTTTACCCATGATCTGATTATGAAATGACCTAATGTTTTAATACATGATCTTACTACATCGTATGGTTACTTTTCTAGAGATTTGATGGAGTTTCTTGTGTTATTGTATTAGTATTTAGTTTTTGGGCCCAAGTGGCCATTATGTAAGATCATTTATGAGCATACGTGGGACATCAAGTATTTTATGTGCCTATTTAGTATGGAAAATGATTTTAATTAAATTTTCCTTTGATTTTACAATTAAGTCAGTAAGAATAGTATATATGAGTTTGTTTTAAGTTTACTCTTGGTATATGATGTATATGTGTATATAAATTAGGACATATGATGTTTTTGGTTTATATGGATATATTCGTATAGGTATGCTATATAATGTGTGAATGGAGTTTAATTTAATGTTTAGACATTAAATGTGATTTAACAGATAGATTTAGTTAAATAAAAACCCTAAGTTGGTATATAAGGCTAGTTTGATGGAGTTTGAGAATTAGAATTGAAGAAGGGATATATGCATGGACTTATAGACATTTGTTAATGTTCAGTGGATTAGGTTATGGAGCAAGGAATTCAAGAACACTTTAAAGAAATCTTTAGTTTAAAAGGTAAGTGGTTCATGCCCATGAGTATTTATGTTATCAAACCAAGTACATTTTAATTGTGACCTTCATGTCCTATATTCTAAGTTAAAATATGCAATAAATATTTTATGTGCTTATGATTGTAGAATTTCATATGCTCAATACTTTAAGTAGTGATGTGTTATGGAATGATTCTAGATCATGAATTACATTTATAAGAAGGATAAGAGAATATATTTTTATCATATCCCTTAGAGATGTTCCATATGGACACTCAAGACTACAAGATATGAAACAAAAAATAAGATTACCATCCTTCCATGGTTATGTGATATAACCATGTATTAGGATTTTTAAGTACAAATATGTTATTAGTGTCCCTTATATATATATATATATATATATGCAATTAGGTATTGATATTTCAAGTAGAACATGTTGTTAAGATTTCTTCTCCTTTATAGATATAATGGTGTGCTAAGAATTCAAGTAGGAACATGTCATCAAGGTTTCTTATATATGTAGCGATCTAAGAATTAAGAAGTGGAATGGATTCCTTAGAAAGATTAGTGTTTAAGAAGTTAAGTATTATGTGAGAATATGGGTGTTGTACATGGTAAACCATGGCCCAATTACCAAGATAAAGGTACTATTGGGATCAGAATATATTGTAACATGAGTTTATGATGATATTAGCAAATTATGAGACATTAAATCATGATTAAGTTGTAGGATGAGACTCTATATGATTTCTACTATAAGATTTAAGATTTAAGTTTATACAAGTGTATTGAGATTGGACTTAATGAGATTTCATAGAAATTGAGTCACCTTATCAGAAATAACATTCTTATAGATATTTGATACTTGAGAACTCTCATATATTTCGTATTCCCATATTTAGTTCAGATCATTTCCCTAAGCCTTTAGACTTAGTTGTCATATATTTAGTGTCAAAAGTAGTTAAGACATTTCTATTAGATTAAGGATTATCCAGATAATAAGGATATTAGATTTAGATTCAAACTTAGACTACTCATGGTGTGAGTAGCCATATTTTGAATAAAGATACATGATAAGGGTTTTAGACCAAATCTTAATTATGAAGTAATTGAGATCCATATTCACATTCAGTTGTGGATTCAGTTTATCCCTTAAGAATAAAAGATTCAGATTCAAATTCAGATGTAGAATTTAGTACCTACTCAGTACTCAGTAATCAGTTTCAGGTAAGTTCAGTTATTAGTGTTCAGTTTTAATATAAGATAAGTTCATATTCAAAATTTAGTAAAGCAATCAGTATTCAGTTTCAGTTCAGATTAAGAATTAAGTAAGTTTAGACTTAAGGTAATTAAGTTGAAACATTCACATAAGACATTATATGATAAGTCCTCATTCAATAGTCCCGGGACGATTCAAAGGCATTTGTTGCCAATTCAGAGGAGTGTTTACTCCAATTCAGAGGTGTTGCGGCACCAATTCAGGGCATAGTCACACCAATTCAGAGACACCTCAGTGTCATTCAGAGGCATGTAGTGCCAATTTAGAGGTACCTTGGTACCAATTTAGGGCGTAGTAATGCCAATTCAGGAGGAGTTATTGTATAATGGTGGCCACAGTTAGAAAAAAATCACAAGCAAAAGATACCTCAGATTAGAGCATGCCCATGATCTCATCCATGAGTATGATGAGAGGAAAGTAGATCAGATAAGTATGTCCCATGCACTGTGGTGTATGTCCTGAGACCCATGTACCAGGGTACATGTCTCCATAATAAGATAAGGTAGAAAGATAATAATTTCGATTGAGAAATAAGAGATTATATGCTTCAGGTTTTACTCAAAGTTTGATGTTAGTTTCATGTTCATAATATCCAATTTCAGTTCTTTAGCAATGTATATTTTAGAATACTCATGCCACTTACTCTAACGACTATTTTCCCAATGCATGGTTGGGGACGCGATGTCCGTAGGGTTTAGAGCAGTTGAAGATCAAAAGAACAAGTAAAGATCTAGGAGATTTTTCAAGCTTGCCTAGTGGGGTGCCATCTACCAAGACGATCCAGAGTTTAGAAATCTTTTATTATGCATAGTCTTGTTATCAGAGTGTATTAGATGAACTATTTTCTTTGTCAAAATTATGTATGAATCAGTTTTCCAGTTATGCAAAGTGTTTCATTTACTTTAATTGTAATGATAATCATGTTTGTGCCACCCCAGTAAAAAAAATACTTCCGCTCATGTGGTACAAAAATCAAGGTGTTACAATTGAAAAACCCGAGGATCCTTATATAGGTCAAGATAAAAGAAATAATTTAAAAGCAATTGTCTCTTTTTAAATGTTTAAATGTTCAAAGTTTATTTTCAATTTACATGTTTTCTTTAAATTATAATATGTTCAATTCCACTTACCAATTGTTTGATGCACGGCTGGGGGCGCGATGCCCACAGGAAAGGAGCAACATCAAGGATAAATCCATTTAAGGACCAGTTGAAGAAGGAGATCAAGGACATCTGAGACCAAACCTGGTGGGGTGCCAACTATCCATAGATTAGATTTCCTTTATGTTTATGAAATAGGTGGTTTAGTTTAGTGTGAGTTTTATGAGAAAGTGTAGGATGTTTAAGAGTAAACATGTTTAGTTTTGTTCATGTATGGGTTATGTTGAGGACTTCAGTATGAGAACTGTTATTTTATCTTGGGTTGGTATATATGAACTTTTCTTTTTATGCAATGATAATCATGTTTGTGACATCCCAATGAGATCTATGCTTCCGCTTAGTGTTGTGCATGTTTTAGAAATTGGGGTGTTACAGTGGAGTTGGATGAGCATAAGGATTTTGGGGTCCTTGGTAGTGCTACAAAGTAGGCACTTGCCCTTGTTGAGGGCCATAAGTGCCTTGAGGAGCACCCATGGTTCCACCAACACTATTGGGGTTCACCAAGGTTTGATATGGAAGACTTCCCTCCTCACATCTAGCAAGATATAGTGAAATCTAAGCTCTAAAATACTAATGTTTTGTCCTTGAGCTGACACATACTTCTTTACATCATCAAGGCTCCTTAGTCTTCCAAGAGCTTCTTCTTCAAATTTAGAGTTGTATGTTGACCCTTGGTGTTGCCTTTGCTTCCCTTAACCTTCATACCCTAACTTCTAAGAGAAGTTTGGGTGATTTTTCCATTTTGGATAGTAGGTGTTGTGTATTGGCAGTATGCACCCTCACTGTTCTCGATTTGATTGTTCTATTTCACCTGTCTCAAATGTTTGACTGGTTGATGACCTATATAGCATAGTTTTCTTTATGTTTGCACTCATCCATATTGTGTAGTTTATTTCATGCATTGTTGTAGTTGCCAAAATATTGGAGAGCTTGAACCTCCTCACAAGTAGCTTCCACATAGTTGGTTGAGTGGTTAGAAGACCCTTCAACTTGGTTCTTAATCAAGTTCATCATGTCAGATAAAATCTTCATGATTTGGAAATTTTGATCTTCCCTAGCTCGAGGAGGAGAAGGTGGAGGAGGAGTCTAGTTCATGTCATAATGCACACCCATGTTAGAAGCCCAATGATGTGAATTCTTAGCTAGGTGCTCAAAGAGAGGCCATGACCCTTCTAGGGGATTGGCCATGAAGGTTCTACCATAAGAGGAGTCAATCACTGTTTGACCTAATTCAGATGACCCAGTGTAAAAGGATTGCATAAGTTCCCATACGGGGACCTCATGGTGAGGGAAATCTCTAAGAAGCTTCTAGAACCTTTCCCAAGTCTCATGGAATATCTCATTCTCCTTCTGAGTGAATGAGGTGATGTACCTCCTCATTTGTGTCAACTTTGAGATGGGGTATAATTTCTTCAAAAATTTATTCTTGAGTGCCACTCAAATAAGAAATTCTTGCTTGGACATATACCATTCTTTATCATTCTCCTTGAGTGAAAAGGGTGAATATGATTCTTCTAAAATTAATCATATAAAGCAACTGGAGTGTGGAAAGTGGAGCATGTCTCTAAGATTGCATCAATGTGATGGTATGAATTTTTGTCTTCAAACCCGTGGAAGGTAAGGATGTGTCCAAGGAGGGCTGGTGGAATGGAAAATTGTTGACATGGCATTTGGTCAACAAGGGTGGTAATGGGGTAGGTGTAGTTCCCTGGAGTGAAGTACTCATGGAGTGGCTTGGGTGGTGGAGGGATTTGGGCATCGTCCTCTTCCATTTCAGCCTCTTGGTGTTGTTTGTGTCAGTGTTGACGTCTCCTTCTACCTATTTCAAGATCAAATGGGACCAAGTCAGTAGAAGTTGAACGTCACCCAATCATGCACAACTATCACATGTACAAGGCACAAACAAGAAGCAAGAGCTAAGTTAGAAGATTAACATGCAAAAGAAAACAAAGAATAAAGAATAGAAATGGTGGGGGAAGTAGGAAAAGCTGATGCTACAACCCCAATTTTTGGGATCATCTGGTGAGAAATGTAATTTCCCATATTAAAGATAATTGAACAAAGAATGGTATAATTTGTTTTGAATACATGGATTTCGTTTACAATAGCCCTGATGTTTGTGTTGTGGGCTTTATTGGCTATTGGGCCCAATAACAAGGAAATAACAAAGAAAATTCAATTAGTGAATGAATAATTGTATATTCGAGAAAAGAATAAGATGGAAACCTTTATAAGGCAAATCCAAAGAAGGATTTCATGCCTCTTGGGTTCCTTGGGTTCCAAGCAGTCCAAAGTTGCAAAAGAAAGCAATAATAAAAGAAAAGATTAATTAAGTACTTCTTTATTAAAGAAGAAATTGAAAACAATGAGAAAATGTGGAAAATAAGTGGAAAGAGGCATAAATGAGATTTCTTGGTGAAATTTCGTATCCATGAGGTTGCTAATATTAAAAGGAATGCCAATGAGGAAAATAAAAGAGAAATAAAAAGAAATCCTCAAAAAGAGATATTTGAATGAGAAATAAACAAGATAATGTGAAATAATGCATAATGATGCATCTAGAAGGATAATAAGTATCTAATAAAAAGAATTTCGAAATAATGGAATGTCTTGGGATCCAAGGAGTCCCAATAAAAAGGAAAGAAAGAGAAAATACCAAAATTTGCAAAATAAAAGATAATGTGTTGCATTATTAATGAATTATGTGGTATTTTTTAAAAGAATGATATTTTCTATAAAGGAAAATAGAAATTCGTTCTAATGGATTAAAGAGCAAGAATAAAGGGAATAAGAAAGAGGAATTTCAAATTCCTAAATATCCATGCAACAAGGAATATCAAGGAATTAAAAGTTAATGAAGAGAGAGAGATGGTTGTTTCACAACCAAGGAAAGTGTATTTCCTTTTGAGTTGGGACTTGAGTCCTCATGAGGCATGCCTTAGGGCTTCATAATCCCCTATATAAGGGGAAGAAACCCCAGTTCGAGTTCAAGGAAGATCTCACGTAACTCTACCTCTCCTCTTCGTCCTTTACATACAAAACCTAGCTGAGAAGGTATAGACACCCTGGAACGATTGAGGATTATGGTTTGGTTCTGTTGGAGGCTCAACGCACCCACGCAACCGATGGAGAGCCTGGCGATCGTCCCTTCGCCCTGCCCTTGATGCAGCAACCGCAAGACGGCTGCAATGTCCGCCGCATAGGCAGACCTGGCCAGCACGGTCCAGCAACTTTGGCCGTGAGATCCCTGTGCGCAGAGGAGCACCGAGAAGCGTCGGAGGTCGAGGGACTATCTCTGGAGGTCAGTGGTGTCCAGGAGAGGGGCGTGGAGCCGTGCAGGTAGCAGCTAGGGTGGCAGCGATGCCTTGTCGCGGGGTTGAAGATGATCAGAATGTGTTGGACCGTTCTGCCCCTCTGCGGGCTGAAGGATGCACTGGTTAAGTGGAGGGCATATCAGTCATTTGGTTATGTTTCCTGAACTAAGGGCAACGTTGCATGGAGCACATGCGGCACAACCTGATTGGCCAAGTAAGTAACTTTTTGCTAAAATCATAATTAATTCTAGGAAACTCGGATTAAAACAAGTTATATATGAAAATTTATCCTCAGAACGAGAGGAACACAAAGAAATTATGTTTGAATCCTAATTTTGCATGCTATTCGAAAAGTAGTGTAAATTATCATCTTTAATGAACTAAAGATTAAGAAACCCTATTTTGGTATGATTAATGTGTTTAATAGGGTTTAATGGATCTTTAGGGTAGATGTTAACATGTTAAATGTAAAAATGTACATTATGTTCAAAAAGGAATAACTTTGCATGTGATTAGCCTAATTTCGAGTTTATATACATAAATATGCTTAAAATGTGAAAAGTACAGAAAGTTATCATCTTTAATGATTTAATTAAAGAAAAACCCTTAGAATTGATGGTAGATGGTCTTAATGAAATTATTTGGATAATTCAAGCTGATATTAACCTGTTGTTAATAAAAGTGAAAGTAGGATCTAAAAAGATGATCTTTTTATATATAGTTGGTTTAATTTAGGGTTTCGTGCATGGTTATGCATTAATGAGCTTGAAAACCCTAATTTAGAAGAATATGTCTTTTAATTGGTTTAATTGTTTAAATCCATGAATAAATAGGGATATGATGATCCTAAGTCAATTTGGGTATAAAAGACTATTAAAATGGATAGTTGAGCAATTAAGGTTCATATAAATGGAAAAGAGTATTTTATGGTTTGTTAACCTAAAAGGGATTAAGTTTGAGAAATTGATCTAAGAAACCCTAATGAATATTAATGAAACCTTAATGCGGATTAGAAACCTTAGAAAGAGAATCCAAGTCAATAAAGTAGATTCTTGATAAAGTGTGTAATAAATAGAGTACATATTCTTTTCAGGAATTATGTGATGATTGAATTACTTGCTTGGATCTGTTGTTTGGCTTGATTGTATATACCTAAAGTATATGTTGAATAATCTACATGACTCATCAAATCAGGTATGTGGTTACGCTTATGAATAATCACTCTAGTTTCACGGCGATTCTTGAAGTTTTAATCGGTTGCTTGAAAATAATTGTTGGATGTTTATTTATTTCATGCAACTATAAAGTGACTATTATTGTCACTATAAATGTGCATATATAACTGACTAGATCCAGGTCCACCTCTATTGCTTTGAAAAGGCTAAGAGAAAAGGGGTAATACTAGAGCAAGGTCTAGGTTACCGAGAGTTAGAAACTGGGCTACCTACGTGTAGTGCCATGCGACTCATTAGCCTGCCATGAGTTAAGGAGTGGGCTACTTACGAGTAGTGCCATGTGACTCAACCCTAGAAATTAGTTCACTTATAGGTGGATCATGAGGGGTTTAATGGGGACAACATAGAGGATAGGGTACTCTTGGATCACGGAGTTATATTTGAAACGTAATATTGATTGCTAAATGATTAATTGAATGATTACATTGTTATCATAGTTGCACATTTATTGTTTCCCCCACATACCAGCCTCGGCTGAGCGACATTTTGTTTGTCGGCGTTTTAAGTACAAGCCAAAAGGACAAATAGTAAATCGTCATATTGTGAAATACATGAAGTTAAATACAAGGAGGATTAGTTAGAGTAGAATCCTTAAGTGGATAGAAGTTTAGAGATCCAAGTTTTCAAAAAGGTATGCAAAAATTTATTTTCTTACAGCTTTTCAGTATAGTAGGTTAAAATTTGATAATTATTCTTGGTTAATTGTCGAACCTTTGATCCGGAAGTTATGGGTGCGGCTTCAACCTCTCGGTCTCCCTTAATTGGGGGTTATCGGGAGGTGGGGTCGTAACATCTAAGCTACACTAACTAGCTATGACGAGTGCCTCAATCCCTGGCAACAGTGCCAGAAAGCTTGGTGTGTTTCCCCTTGCCTTGGGTTACACTGAACCAATTGAGTTTGATTATATGTGACTATATGTCTCGAACACACTTGGATCTTTTGAAAATTATAAGGACCTAGTCTAACACACTAACTTAGACCAATCACAGTTCACACACAAGTGCATGATATCGTGTTATGGTATAGGCAAGGGGCAAGATAAGGATCGATCCGTAGGGGAGAGGGGGCACTAGAGATTAGTTAGTGTGAGATATGTTCCTAAAGTAGATACTAAGGGTTTTAGGGTTTAATCTTGATTTGGGGTTGATTACACTAAGATTCAAGCAATTAAACAAGAGAGGAAGTAAGACAAACAAGGCAAGCAAAACTAATTTATCCCTAAACAAGCAATTATAATTAATAAAGAAAGCAACTACATAAGCAAGAGCACATGACTACACTAGACTGGAAATTAGAGACCTAAACTACTACTAACTATATTAAGCAAGCACAAAGATGCACTAACTACCCTAGAAAGGATTAACTACCAAGAACAAGGCAATTGACTAAGGAATAATTAAAGCAATCAACTAAACTAGCATAAGCAAGCTAAGAGAGAAAGATGGGTTTTAAACAAGTTATGGGAAGAGTGGTTCATTTGGGGGAATGTCACATGAATCCAAGTAGAGGGGTGATATAACATGAAAATCCTATCTTTTCATTCTAGATTACCCAACTAAAAACCAAGATAAGTGTTATTTGAGTTACCCTAAGATACTAGTTGGCCATTGATGGTATGGAGTGTGTGTAGGGGAACTACACCCTTACACACCCTATCCAACCTTATTAGGCTCTATTGAATTGGGGCTTAGGTGTAATTCCTATAGGACTAGGCAATTCTTGGTTTCTAGGGCAATTGTTATTAGGGTAACTGAGAGCCAAGTGTAGGAAGGGGGAGTAGCGATGAGGGAGTTCACCTCATGTACTCACCCTCTAGCCTTTAGGAAAAGCTAGAGAATTACACTAATAACTCTTACACTAGATACTTAGATCTCACACCTAGTTGTAGGAGAATAGATTTGTATATAGGAAGATATGATGCTAGCTAGGGATCCACTAGTTGGACTTAGGATCAATTCCTAAGATAGCCTTCATACAATTCATTTTCCCCTAGAATCAATGTGTTTTCAAGCATCAAACAACAAGCAATCCATGTTTAAAAGCACAAATAACAAGTATAATAATGGGAAACAAGATAAAAGCAAGATATAATCATCATAGAATGAAATTATTTTCACTACAAGTTATATTCCCCCAACATGGTATCAAAATGACATTTAATACCCCAAACAGCCCACCAAGGGGTCTTAGCTACACATGATCAAATGAAATAGCAAAAGAGAAAGGAGAAAGAAGAAGATGGCCATGGAATCTTGTGCAAGCTCCTCCTTTCTTCACCTCCTAGCTGAAGTAGCTCGAGCACCTCCCTCCAAAGTAGGTAGATGGCATAGAAAGGTGAAGTTTTGTGGCAGAAATCCTAGAAAAATAGGATTTTTGAGGTGGAAGAAGGTGAAAATGGAACCCTGATGTCAATATAGGGTTTATCTTTGATCATGGTAGATTGTATATGAGTTATTTTGCATTACCCTATGAGTCATATTGATCAATTACTCCCTTATTTCACTATCTTGAACCTCTATGAGGTATTAGCATATTGGAAACTCTCGTTCACGTTCTAATTGGCATGTTTGATTTAGTTTACTGAAAGAAAGCCTTGGATATCCTTATTTCTTTGTCTATGCTTGTTGGATCCTAATTTGAATCTTGTTCATCTTATTCCAGGAAACCCTAATTTGAATAATTGAACATTTTGAATCTTCAACTTTCAAGTGGCAGACTTTCTATGGTCTTATGATGTATCCTTATTATGGAAATTGTTGAATACTTGTTATGGATCCTCTGACCCCACATGATAATTGTTGGGTTCTCTCATCCTCTTATTTGAGAAAGACTATGACTTATCTTGCATGTCCTATTTTCATGTGTGATTGACTAGTCATAAGTAGAAGTAGTGGCACCATATAGACATTGGGTTTTATTCTCCTACCATGTTTGATATTAGGCATTGGGTTCTATTCCCCTACCAAGCACTAGATTTATTCCCCTACCCCATATGATATTAGTCACTAGGTTTTATCCCCCTACCACATATGATATTAGGCATTGTGTTTTATTCCCTACCATGCACTAGGTTTTATTTCCCTACAAAATTGATATTTGTCTAGCACTGAGGTTTTAGTCCTCCTGGCCTTTGGTATGGAATATATGGACTCCTACCCTACTTCTAGTATATACTAGTCTGCATACCAATCACCATGCAACTATTTATGCTTTGTGATATTATTTATGTGACATCTTTAAAAGGGCAAGAAATCTCTTAATAATTATCTTCTTTGACTGTTCTTTTGATATCCACTTGGATGGCACTTTTCCCTCTTGATTAGGGAAGCCTTGGTAGTTTTATTGATGTATTTCTTAATATTGCTCAATTCATATTTTTATGCACATACTAACTTTTATACTGATAACTTCCATTTTGTCTTCTCTTGTGGGTTATGCTTCCACCCCTTACATGAAGCACATAGAGGGCTTTTGACATGATGGCCTGACTTTGGATTGGTGAAATTGACTCTTGGGAGATAGAATTGAGATAGTTTGGATTTCCCATGTTGTTGGAGTTGTATCTTTCATGTAATACCAAGTGGGAGATTATTATGTAAACTTGTGAAATTGAATATAGCCATTACATTTATTTTCACTTCTATATTTTGGTCTTGCATACCATTCACTTGAGAGAGAAAAATATACACCTATTATAGCATAGTTATTAGTGTGTTTGGATTATTTGAGTTTATTTCTCAAATTAAGTGAGGAGTGGATCCCCTCTTAGGTCCCACTTCTTACACCCCCTACTATTTTACGCATGTTGGCATTATAGACACATTGTTGACTCAAGACAATCCTCATTTAATTTTATCTCTGGCTCCTATGTCTTTCCCAAACTTCTCTACCTCTTTCTATCATGGATGGAGGCTTTGTTATGAGCTCCTTAAATTTCCAATACCTAAATATAGGTTTGTTGGGTCGGCATGGGCCAAGGAACCTTCCTAGGACCCTAGTTTCTAGTGAGAAATTACATAACACTGAGTTTGGATTAGAGCTTTGATGCTCCATGTCAAATATTCAAATGGGTATTGAAGGAGAATATTTCTACACTAGGTTTTCAAGTTTTGTCCTTTGTGTACCTTTGATTTTGTCACGCTAGGTAGGGTATATCAATAATGTTCATGTAACACCCCCCCTTATCACCTTTCCAGAAAGACCGAGAGGGCAAGGGCCATTACCAATAATACAAGATCAAAGGTTTAGCAAATAACCCAAAATAATTAATAAGTTCTCACTAAATGGGAATGAGTTTGTACAAGATTATATTTCCATAAAGGAATTACATGATATGGTTTTCTAAAGTTTTACAACATGAAGTAAAAACTAACTAAATCCTCCATAGATTACACTACTTCTTGTTTGTTTGGTGCCTTCTTCATGAATGTCCGCTTTCCATTAAACTTGTAGCAGTAATAGTAGATTATCCTAAAATGTAGAGAAACAAAATAGTCAGTCAATATAACAAGTTATACTGGTATGTGGGGGAACCAAAAGATTGCATCAACGTAATCACAACAATTATTGTTATAAAATCAAAACTATCATTTTCTTCATAACTTCACAACCTATCTTTACTCAACCTATGTTATACCCTCTCTTAGATTTTTTTTCCCTACAGTAAACTTTAGGCCACCTCTCAATCTCGAGTTAGGTGCCATATTTTTAGGGTTTTGTAGGATAGAACAGGCAGCGGAAACAAAAATTTTATTTAACAAAAAACCCATAACCAACAGACTGCATCAACAACTATGCAATAGGAAGGATGCTTTAGTAAGATATACCTGGTCCTTAGGCTTGCTCAGCAAAAATACCTCACAGCTAGTGCAACCTTCAACCGCCAAATCTTCAATGGCGTCTGTGAAACTCTTGGTCTTGACCCGGACTACAGTTGACGATCGTCCCTCTTGAGTGGAAGAAAGATCTCACCTCTATAGATAGTCCACACAGACTACTGGGAACTCTAGTCATTCTAGTTAAATGGACTATAAGGAGTTGTCCCCTTCTATCAACGTACTAGTCACCAACACACTGTCCCACAACCAGTTGATTTTCTGTAGTTGTGTTTCCCTCGTTGTTCCTCCCTAGACGAGTAGAACTTGCTTGGGCTCTCTTAGTTACCACAACCAGAGAGGACAACAACTTTGTAGAGCAACTGATGTTCTGAGTTGTGTGTTCTGAGAAGCCCCTTGTACCCCTCTATTTATAGTAGAGGGAATGGTCAAGGTTCCCAGTATGTGTGAGAGTAATAGGGTTTGAATTTTCCATGAACTATTTGCACTGCGGCAGGCGAACCAATCAGTTCATAACCGAATTGGTCGACTGGCCAAATGAGCTGATCAATTCACCCAGTGAACCGATCGTTTCACTTCCCAGACTTGCTTGCAATTGACTTTTCTATTTCATTTCAAATTAATGTGAAGATTAATTCCAGTCCCAATCGAATTGGACTTTTAAAATGAGAAACTTCTCTCACAAACTATGTAACCCAACACTTCCTCGGTTGGTCTAGATGAGCCTATCAGTTCACCAAAGTGAACCAGTTGTCTCACTGACCATGAGTGGATCGGTTCACCCAATGAACCGGTCGATTGGTGGTCCAGTTTGTGCATAATTCAGTCAATTCAATTCTCAATCAATCTGACACTCTAATCAGTTGGTTCAACACTTTAACTTGATGATTTTGAGTCAAGTCTATTAATTGAATGTTTAATTGAGTACGTAAACACTTTATTAAACAATCTAAACATCATTCATGGATAAACTCCTTTTCTAGGTTAATCCTATGTGTGTGACCCTATAGGTCCCATTTCAGGTTGGCAGTGAATGTCCATAACTTACTTATGACTTCACAAGCAAAGAGTGGTACCTATTCACACATCAATGCTACCCAAGTGAAAAGGAAAGTTGGAGAACAACTTTCAACCTACAATCTTTGATTGGTGTTACAGTGAATGTATAGTCCCTTAGTCACTGATATCTGAATTTGAGATTGAGGCATGGACTTGTCATCCTCTACGTACGTTCAATTCGTGTTCCTTAAACTAGAGAATATTTTCTAAGATATTTGTAAGCTCAATATTATATATTGACTCACATGTGCATGGCCATGCATTTTTTAGTCTCACTTATCATGTGGCCTGGATATCATACTCCCTTAGGAGGGACAAATTCCATATCTATAACTCACAGTCAAAACCCCATGTGTCAAAGTCACCCAATCATCACCTTTATAACAACCCATATTTTAGGACTGCATTTGATGATGTCAAAGTGTACCCAATGACATGTGATGAGTGTAGTGATTTCATGTGTAAGAACTACAGTCATCACTAATAATATAAGAGATGATCCTGACTAATCAAGTATGGTTTCTATGCATCACTCTTATGGTGGGTCTGTCTGAAATACTATTCCCAAACATGTATTTATGTGCTTGGTTTGATATCATATACCATGATTGATGAGATTCTGTCATCAACCAACACACACTCTAGTATTTTGTGTTATTGATGTATATGGTCATTTCCACAATAATAATCAACTAGGGATGATAGTGATAATGTACATATTCTTAACATTTGTATGATCTCATTGTTCAAGCCACATACTTGAAGACATATGTCATTGAGTATTGTCACTCTCTAGACATCTAGCATGTTATACTATTATCTAAAATAGTTAAAACATATAGACAAAATTTGCCTTTACTATTATTCAAATCATTTGCAAAGTATGTCATTACAATCATCATATGATTGGCTCTATGGGAATACATACCAACAGACTCCCACTTGTACTTAGAGCCAATCACCCATGAATATCAATCCTTGTGATCTATGATGACCATCATACTTCTGCTATGAAAGTGCCTTAGTCAAGGGATCAGCAATATTGTCTTCGGTTGGTACTCTACAAATCTTCACATCTCCTCATTGTACAATCTCTCATATGTGATGGAAGTGCCTTTGTATGTTCTTGGGTCGCTGATATGATCTTGGTTCTTTAGCTTGTGCAATAGCTCCATTGTTGTCACAATAAAGCTCAATTGCATCACATATGCTAGGAACCACCTCAAGTTCAAAGATGAACTTCTTGATCCACAGCCTCCTTTGCTGCATTGGATACAGTAATATACTCGGCCTCTGTCATAGAATCTGCAACTATCTCTTACTTGGAACTCTTCCAGCTCACAACTCTATTGTTGAGGCAAAACACAAATCCTAATTGTGATCTGTAATCATCTTTATCAGTTTGGAAGCTTGCATCGGTGTAACCCTTTACCACCAACTCTTCCTCACTATCGTAGATGAGGAACTGATCCTTAGTTCTTCTCAAGTACTTTAGGATGTTCTTCACAGTTGTCCAGTGAGCATCTCTGGGATCTGACTGGCATCTTCTCATCATGTTGAGTGCATACAAGACATCAAGACGGGTGCACAACATTGCGTACATTATGAATCCAATTGTAGATGCATATGGAATCCCACTCATGTGTTCCCTCTCTTCACAAGATTTGGGACATTGAGCTCTAGAGACAGGAATTCTATGTACCATGGGTATGTTTCCTCTCTTTGAGTTCTTCATGTTGAACATCTTCAACACTTTGTCAATGTATGTGCTTTGACTTCGTCCTAGAAGTCTTCTGGATCTATCTCTATAGATCTTAATACCTAAGATATAGGATGCTTCTCTTAAGTCTTTCATTGAGAATGTGTTTCCAAGCCATGTATTTACCTTTTGTAAAGTAGGAATGTCATTCCCCATCAATAGTATGTCATCTACATACAATATGAGGAATGTAGTCATGCTCCCACTAACCTTCTTGTACACACAAGGTTCATCTTCATTTTGACTAAAGACAAACTCTTTGACTACTTCATCAAATCGAAGATTCAAGCTCTGAGATGCTTGCTTCAGTCCATAGATTAACCTTTGTAGCTTACAGACTTTATTTGCATCCTTTGGATTTATAAAACCTTTAGGTTGTGTCATGTACACATTCTTGACAAGATTCTCATTAAGGAATGTGGTTTTAACATCCATCGGCCAAATCTCATAGTCTCAGTAGGCTGTAATAGAAGCATTATCCTGATGGACTTAATCATGGAAATTGGAGAAAAGGTTTTGTCATAGTCAACACCTTGAACTTGTCTGAAACCCTTTGCAACCAATCTACCTTTGTAAGTTTGCACATTGCCATCCATGTCGGTGTTCTTCTTGAAGACCCATTTGCACCCTATGGGTTTTACCCCTTCAGGTGGATCCACCAAGGTTCATACCTTATTGGTATACATGAATTCCATCTTAGATCTCATGGCCTCAAGCCATTTCTTAGAATTTGGTCCCTTAGTAGCTTCTAGGTAGATTGTTGGCTCATCATCTATGACCAACTCACCACCTTATTGAGTCACAAGATATGCAAATCTTCCTGGCTCAAGGCACGTCCTACTAGATATACAAGTTCCATGTGTTACTTGAGGATACTAAGATTCTACAACCACTTATGAATCTCCATTTTCCTCTAGTTCATCTATTGGTTCAATGTTTTCTTGATGCCCTCGAACTTCTTCAAGCTCTATTTTCCTCCCATTGATTCCTTTGGAAATAAATTCCTTTTCTAGGAATACACCAGTTCTAGCAACAAACACTTTGTTGTCAGATGGAGTGGAAAAGTAATATCCCCTAGTTTCCTTGGGATATCCAACAAGGTAACACTTGTCTAATTTGGGTCCAAGCTTTTTAGGAAACATTTTCTTGACATAAGCTTCACTGTAACATCCCTGACATGGGTTATGGCCTAAACATGGAAGTTTTTCTTAATTAAGTTATTTTCAAACTTGTTATAATATTTTGAAAAGTAATTAAGACTCTCTTAGAGTTTAATTTTCAAGTTTTAGCTTATTTGCAAATTGTTTGTGCATTATATGATAGTTTGGGTGTAAAGTGCAATTTACCCAAAGATGAGGGATTTTATTGCAAAATGTCACATTTTGAATGTACATCATGTGTTTTATCATCATAAGGGAGAGAACAATACTAAGAGGCAGCTTGTGGAAAGCCTAAATTTCAAATTGAAACTTGTTTGAATAATGCTTGTGCCTTGTGCACCAATTTTGGTACAAATTGCAATTTACCCAAAATGTAGGGTTTATATGCAAATTACCACTTCTAGAGTGTTCCTACTCCCTCCTAGTATCATCTTGAGGAGATATAAAGAAGTCTACACCATGTTTGAATCATCTTTGAGTGATGGTACTCTTGGTGATGAAAAGACCAAGAAAGGGGTGAATGTGAAGCCTTATATGAGTTGTATCGAGTTTTAGACTTGTTATGAGAGTTCCTATTAGACAAGGAGACATAGATGGAGTCTCATATTGATTTTTGAACTCTTTTCCTTGTCCATGAAGTTCTAATCACCTCAAGGAGGTGATGTGTAATGGTTTGCAACTTTCCTTAGAAAAAGTGTATCGGTTTGTGAACAAAGTGATGTTGAGTTGAAATATCTTGCTCAAAAAGATAACTAAGGGTCAAAATCTTATCCCTAGATTATCCTCAAGTGTTTTGCATGTAAATATAAATATGCATGCAGGGACAAATGTCAACCATGCATGGACACGTGGCACCTAGTAGTGTAAAATGATGACACCTCATATCTACTCTTTTTCATGTACCACAACTATATATACCATTCCTTTCACCTACTAGTGATATTTTTCAAATATTACCACCCAATTTCTCTTAGATATCATGCATAGGTGAAGTGGAATCATGCATACAGCCTTGGTATCAGCCATAGCAAAGTGATATCGGCCATAGTGAAGTGATATCAGCCATAGCAAGGTGATATCGACCATAGTGAAGTGATATCAGCCACAAGTGAAGGGATATCGACCACAAGTGAGGGATATCGGCCACAAGTTGTGAGGTATCATGCATGGTGCTAAGGATAAAGTAGGAGCTCAAGTTTTGACCCAAAGATGAAGCCATGATCACCTTCAACCTTGGATTAAAGCATGGATCTAGGATTGTGATATGCCTTTCTTTTCTTCTTCACCAAATACTTATCCATGGTCATTCCTTACATATAGAGGAGTTGTGAAGCTCATCTTCAACCTTGGGAATATGAAGCTTTTGAGCTTGTATCTTTGAAGTTGTTCTTAAGGTGGGTTATATAACTTGAACCCAATTATGTTATTATTCACCTTCAATTCCTGTTATACTTGTTGATCTACTTTCAATTTCAAACTCTCTTGAATAATTGATGATCCTATGAGTTCTAAAATTTGTTTAGGATTGTTGTCCATGAACTATGATAGTAAGAACAAGAGTCTAGAGGTTGATGATGATGACATCATCATGGTCCAACCCGATATAAGGTTGAAGTACCTCAAACCCGATATGGTGAGGTGAACATACCAATAGCATGATACAATGATGAAGCATATACCTTGTGCACGATATGATGATGAAGTATACACCTTGTGCACGATATGGTGTCAAGCATACACCATGTGCATGATATGGGGTCAAGCACATACCCTATTCATGACATGGAGTCAAGTATATACTCTAACCTGATATGGTGTTGAAACCCAACATAGTAATATGGAACCTGATATACATTGGAACTTCAAACCCCTATTGGTTTGTACATCTGGTTTGGTTTACACTAACCTGATATATAGCCTATCACTTATCACATGATGAAGGGTAGGACGATACCATGAAGGTTTGATGGGATATGAGCATAAGGGTCTAACCCGATATGCAAAACCTAATGATGAAGCAAACCGATATGGTAGCATGATATGGTGATGAGGATACACCTCAAGCATGATAGGGAAGCATGATATGGTATCAAGTACACACCTCTATGCCCGATATGGTGGAAGCACCTTAATTCAATGTACTTGATGGAGTAACACATGAAGTGTCTTATGTCAAATGATACATTAAGATGTATAGGGTTCAATGCATTTTGATAAGTAGGCCAATGTGCCTTGAAGAAAGGGTTGAGACAATTTAATAGAGTATGATGCAATCAAACATCCTTGTGATAATGAAAGAGAAACTTATACTTGTGTAATAATCATGTTTTGAGCATATGTTGATACTCCTAATATGAGTGGAGTATGAATTAGGGTTTTATTTTTGATAATACGAATTGAAACCCTAATTGGTTAAATAGGGGAAACCCTAACCCTAATAAAGGGTGATGATATGATTTGAAACTCTAATCAGTTAAATTGGGGAAAACCTAACCCTAATAGTGGGTGATGGTATACACTTGAAACCCTAATCGGTAAGAAAGGTAAACCCTAACCATAATAATGGGAAGGTTGTATTTCTCTTATATTGCATGGTGATGATATGCATTTGATATTGTTGTTATCATGAATTACTAGCCATGCAGGTATCATGAGATAATGAGCATAGCTAGGTATGAGCTATGATGTTTCATATAATACAGATTTCAATGGGCTTTGTGAGCTATGTGAAATACTTGTTCAACAAGTATAATGTATACCTTGGTTTGATGACCTAGAGGTAATGGTTATCTAATAAATGTTAATAGTGTTCAGTGATGAACTAAGGGTTTGAATACCCTAATCTAGCAATCATGATGATGATAATGCTAAGGGATGAGAATTCCCAATAATGTGATAAAGGATTGAGAGCCTGAGTGTTATATGTGTTCCAAAGATCATGAAAGTACTTGATAAATGTGTTACACTTTTCTTTGTAGCATTTGTTATAATTCTTGCTTGTAACTTGGTTGATGCTAAAATATATTCCAATACACCTAATTAATCAATTGGAACTTTATCATGTAGTTTCCCATGCCATAGATCCATTCGGTGTTCGGATTTGCTGAATGGTAAAACGAGTTTAACTCAGTATACATATTGTTAAATATGTAATCTTCTTTATATAGGGGTTGCTTAGTGAACTCCCCAGGTAAACCGAGAAATCTTTGTGACCATCCGGATGAAAAATAAACTGGGAAAGCTTTGTGACCATCTCGAAGAGAGTGCATGCTACGGCTGTAACTCTATAGTGAAGATACCAGTATACTCTGGTAAGCAAATTGCATTTGGTACAAGATGTCCTACCAGTAGTCTCGTTCTGACCGAGATGGGTGAGGTCATGGAAGCTGACTCCTTCATTTATGTTGTATGGTACCGATGCTTTAGGTAGCCATGGTCGGTTGGATCATGAGTGGTATACCTCATTTCCTCTGGGCATAAGTGTGATTGTGAACATGTTGTTGGTATATATGCCCATAGAGCCATCCCACGCATTTGCATGGAGTCAGATATTAATTAATCAATTAATGTGATTATTTGGCTAATTAATTAATTCCAGAATATTCTAATTAATCCACGAGCATTTTAATTAACGTAGTGTTTCTATTTACTGATGGGTTTAGGAAACCCTACTTCCTTTCGTCTCCTATATAAAGGGGCTTGACGGTTGATATCTATATAAGATATTGAGAGAGGCTTTCCAGTTTACGCTCACGTATGTAAACCCTAGCCGTCACCATCCTCAGGAGAGAAAGGAGAGCACCGTGACGCTAGCATGTCACTGCATAGAAACTACTCCTTCCCTTCGGCTTAGGAAGCGCGACGTGGAGTTTCGGTCCATCCATGTGGACAAAGTAGAGACGCAGACACTGAGCTGTCTTTGGAGGACGTCAACGACCATCCATAGTGCTATGAGAGACATACATCACTGCATGAAAGGAGTGCCGCCGGATCTTCCTGTGATGCACTCAGTGAATGGGAGAGAAGTTCCATCCGTGTAGGCCAGCAACGTTGCACACCATCGTATAGTGGGACATCATCAGACTTGCTCTGCGATAAGGTATATCCCACAAACACTCCTTCTGAATATGTTGTTGTCGACGAGATCTTGTTTTGGGTTGCGTGGAATTTTTTTGTTTCTTCCATTGCACATGTTTTCTCCACAAAACCCAACAGCGGTACCAGAGCATCGTCAATCTACGGTGTGTTTGGATTTGTTTTGATATGATCGAATCGTTGAATACTATTTTCAATGTTGCATACGATGTGAATTAAAATTGCTAATGTGCAAATCTAAACCTAATTCAACATACGATGTAGGCTTCTATTTTTGATGTTTCAGACGGGGTCGACTATGGAAAATATTGATTTTCCTAAGTGCACAGAAGTAAAATTTCGTAGACCTTTCAGGGGCTCTACCTCTGAGACCCCACGAGGGATCCCCACACAGGGGCACTGCCCCTGTGTACCCCGCATAGTCTGCATGGGAGTCGATAATTATTTTAAGGGGAATGTCCCGCATTAAAAGGACTACAATTTTAATATGCATATACGTATATGTAGATATACCTATGATATCATACATGTCACCTTAAAATTTTGTTTTATGTGGTGAATGCATGCATGGTTATGGCCTAGAATCCCCTTTTGTGAATGTTGTGAATGAATGTGGATGTCAATCTTGTGGATATGTTTGTTTTGAATGCTACGGATGTATAATGGTTGTACGTGGATCCTTTGTATAAATTATTTAGCTTTCATGTCGAGCCTCATCTCTTATTTCAAAGTATAATTAATTCTTTCTCTTTATATTTGTACTCATATGATGTAATAGAGATAGGATTAGTTTTAGTCTTTGTAAACTTAATGTAAGGAGGCCACTTGAAGATCCAACTAAAAGGAGAGTCCATGGAGAAGCACCATGAAGATCCAATTCCAAGAAGCAACCTGAAGATCCAACTCCAAGGAGCGTCCATGGAGAAGCAACATGAAGATCTAATTCCAAGAAGCAACTTGAAGTTCCAACCTCACGGAGCATCCATGAAGTTGTTCATTGTAATGCTAATCCTTACAGGTTGATTCACATGTGTTGTTGCATGAGATGCATAAAACCATAGGTGGACCATAATCCTTTGTTGCTCAAAAGGATTACAATAGTATGGCCATAACCGATGTATTTGTGTTTTTGATTGCATGTCTATCGTTTGTGGTTGTGGATATAGTAGTATATGATATGTACTATAAGTATGTGGTGTTTGGATATGTATATGTATTAATAAAACCCCTCAACTAATAATATTAAGTTTTATTTGTCTTCCATAAAGCAGCACACATGAAAATCTTGATCGACTATGTGTGGGCACACCTCTGCATAGTACACTATCTATCTCATGGAAGTGTGATGGTGGGTGTGTGGGTCTGCTTCCGAAGGGTTCACACTCATCGTGTTGGCTTATGGGTTGGACTTAACTAGGGAACCTTGATAGGATCAAGTATCTAG